>OX465297.1:192944739-193668792 GCA_949987735.1 Leucophora obtusa
ACCATCACCCTGACTTGGAATTTCTCACCCCCCAGACAATAATCCCAAAAATGTTCCATAGTGTAATCAAAACTAAGAATGTCTTAAATATTTCTTAAGTAAGAAATTTTATTGGAAAATTCCCTTTTTAAGTAATATTGAAGACCAAAATCGTTCTTAGTTCCAACTGACAAACTAACCCTTAGAATATTGATTTTAAAAAATAGGAAAATTTTATACTTGATTTTTACTTTTCACAGAAATTTGAAATTACCCAGGAAAATTTTTTACAATCGGTTGCCAACCATGCCAGTTCTGCAACTGGATCTTTTGCAACCGATACCATGGAACTGGTTACGGAACTAGTTCAACGGAACTTATATGGAAGGTATGACTTACGTAGACTTAATTCTGGAACTAGTTCCAGAACTGGTTCTAGGGTAACCGGTTCCGCTTTGGAGCAGTATAAGCGGTTGCTTGTGGGACAATTTCAAACAAAAATCATCGGTGTTAGAATTGACATTAGAAGTGATTGTAAAGGAAAACCCATGAAAATTTTTTGCCCAGGAAAATTTTTTACAATCGGTAGCCAATCCATTCTACAACTGGTTCCACTGCAACCGATTTCATGGAACTGGAACATTTTTGTATGAAAATGCTAGTTTTTAAAAATTTCCCTTTATTTGCAAAAAAAAGACGAAATCTGTCCTTTTTTCCCTACGCGCGAAATTTTGGGGAAAAATTGCCTACACAAAGCGATTTTTTCCAACAAATAGCATCACTGGTTTACTTAGATTTTAGGAGGCAAAACTAAAATACTTTATATACTTGAAAATATAAACCTAATCAGAATTACAAATTAGTAAGAAATATAATATATAGACAAAAAAAAAATTGATTGTTTTTAAGATATTTTTACTAAATTAAAACAAATATAAACATACAAAATTTTAGTAAATAATTTACATAATTTAAGACAACCCATATAAATTTAAGTAAAAATTTAATTAGTTTAAGTCATACATGGGAATTTTTCATTACCATTGAATTTTCATTACCATTAGTTCATACTAATGACAATGAAAAAAATTCCATTACCATTTAATGGTAATGAAATATTTTTCATTAGAAAAATCATTACTAATGGTAATGAAATTACACTAATGTATAAAAAAACTAATTACAATTGATTAAAAACCATTTGTTTACAAAAAATTCATACACATGAAAACGAACAACTGGTATGGCCAGGGAAGTTATAAAACATAATTTATTAAGGAGGGTCCATTTAATTCCTTTAAACTTTACCTGGATACAAATAACAACGGAACGGAAAGTAATATTTAATTTCAAATGAGCATGAGCCTGAATGCGCATATTCCATCTTCGATTTCAGCGAGTTTTACTCCATTTTTACGTTTTTCTGTCAATGGCAATTATTTTTTTTAATTTATTCATTATCAATGGTAATGCAATTTAAAATCATTGTCATTAATCAATGAAATTAAATTTTAGAATCATTACCATTAATTAAAAAAATGGTAATGAAAATAATTTCATTACAATTGATATCAATGTAATGGTAATGAAATCATCAATTAATTAGTCCACCTAATTAATTAGTCCCATGTATGGTTTAAGTAAGCATTTTGACTTGTTTTCAACAAAAAAAAATATACTAAAACAGACATTTAAAAAAAAATTTCTTTATTTAAAGTTATTTATTTATTTAATTGATTCCATTTAAGTTAAAATTTCATTCATAAATTTCTTAAAATTTAGTTAAATTACTTAATATTTGTTACATATTTCGCTGAGTATGCCCCCAAACATGATATTGGCCTGAGAAAAAAAAATACAAGCACGATAGTTTTATCTCCTCTATCACATAAATATCCGAATTTCAGCAAAATTGGAATTCTCACAAGGCTGAGTTCCCTTGTTATACCATCCACATATATAAAGAGGGTAAACACTGAGGTTCTTCAAAAGCATTTCTCGAGCTCCACAATCCTACAAATATGTCATTATAAAACCAAATCTCAAAAAAAAAAAATTGTTTTTAGAGGTCGCAGATCGCAATTGAGGTTTCAGAGTTATACTTGTTCTATCACACATTACGACACTAAAAATGCATCAAGCATGTAACACATGAATTCTGATATATTTTAGGATGAATATCATGAATGCGAACACCAAATTTTGAAATTAGTTTTACACCATGTTGGTTTCTTAATTTTTATTTAAAAATAAAAATTGTTTTTTCTACCTTTTTAATTGATTAATTAGAAATTTATTAATTCAGTTCGAGGCCAATTTCCTTATTATGAATTAACATAATAAGTACTTTTTTCAAAAACTGCTATTTTTCTTCATCAGGATGCTCTCCTGACAAATACTTCACAAAGGTTTAGCTTTCAAAAACCTCTACACTTTCAGGAATGAAAAGACGATCGTTTCGGGGATTTTCCAGGCCCCCTTCAGCAGTTTTCTTTAGAAAGTGGTGGCAGTAGTGCAATGCAAATTGAAGCATCAAAATCTCATATTAAATGTGGTATGCTACATCAACAAAAGGCGAATGGAGCAAACAATAAAATATGTTTTCGAAGTCTTTTGCAAAGACACAACCACAATAGAAATATTATGAAAGTTTTTTGTTTTTGTATTTCATACTGTCGGTATAAGTAAAATACAAATTTTATTTTTCCCTTACTACTTTGTCAATACAAGAAGAGGCAAAAAACATTTCTCCGTACTGTGAGTGTTGTCAAAATGTTTGTTTCCTAATTTTTATTTAAAAATAAATACTGTTTTTTCGACCTTTTTAATTGGTTAATAAGAAATTTATTAATTCAGTTCGAGGCCAATTTCCTTATTATGAATTAATACAATAAGTACTGTTTTCAATATTCGCAAATCTAACTTTTAGCACTGTTTTTCTATAAAATTTCTTGTTAGCTGAATAAACCAATGATATTTTCAATATGGTTTTAACGTATAGGGCTTCTAGAACCACAATAACTTATTTTGAGTACGAGAATGATTTAGGATATTATTGCAGTTAAAGTGAAAACTTCACTTATTTTTTCCTATTTTGTAAATCTAATAAAGTCCCTTAATTGGATTTGCAAAATCTTAACACATGACGTGTTAAGATTTTAATTTCACTAAATTCATTTCATCAAAAGAATCAAAATTTTTGCATCAACATTTTCAGAAAATTCTATACAAAATAAAAATTCTGTATCTCTTTTTATTTCAAATTAATTTTTTTTATAAATTTACTATGGCTAAAGGAAATAAGTACAATTTTGAAATAAAGTACAATTAGAAATTTTCACTTCAGTTACGTAAAACTTTGCTAGTATTGATTAGAAAATATGTATTTAAAGAATTTTAAGGGTTTCATCTAAGTTTTATAAATAAGATTAGTCTCAGACTTCTTAATTTTTGGGTATTAAAAACAAATCAACATTTTTCAGTTTCACACACAGTGGTGTCAACTTCTGATTACAAAATTTATTTTTCTTTTCATCCTTAGTGTATGCTATGAGTTTTCTCATTGTTTAATTTCTATACAAACAATGTATTTGCTTCAAATTTTCTTTGACTAGCTATAAGTCGCTGTTGGTGTGTGTGTTTGCCTGACGACATGAAACCGCTATGTCTTCATTATGTTTTTTCTCTCTTTTAATTAAGATGCTTGTTTGCTGGTTAGTTAAAAAAAAAATAAAAAAGTTTAAAACTGAAACTGGAAAAATATATTAACAAAAAACATATACAATAAAAGAAATACACACACGGAACTCAGAGACGATAAATTTAATTTAATCGAAGTACCAAATAAGAGTTTCATTCCTTTTTTAGTCCTTTAACATCGGAGATGGCACATGGGAAAAAGACCAATTTTTATTCTCTATCACATGTCTCAAACTGGCGGCAAAGTGTTGTCCTACAGACATTTTGCACTCAAAATAATTTGCCTCTTATTTAACAGAAATTAGTAAATTAGTCATACATGGGACTAATTAATTAGGTGGACTAATTAATTGATGATTTCATTACCATTGCATTGATATCAATTGTAATGAAATTATTTTCATTACATACCATTTTTCTAATTAATGGTAATGATTCTAAAATGTAATTTCATTGATTAATGACAATGATTTTTAATTTCATTACCATTGATAATGAATAAATTAAAAAAAATAATTCCCATTGACAGAAAAACGTAAAAATGGAGTAAAACTCGCTGAAATCGAAGATGGAATATGCTTTCAGGCTCATGCTCATTTGAAATTAAATATTACTTTCCATTCCATTGTTATTTGTGTGCAGGTAAAGTTTAACGGAATGGAATGGATCCACCTTAAAAAATTATATTTAATAACTTCCCCGGCCAAACCCGTTGTTCGTTTTCATTTGTCTGAATTTTTTTGTAAACAAATGGTTTTTAATCAATTGTAATTACCCAGTCAGAAAAATACAAACGGGAAAGCGGTGGCAAAGCACTTTAACAGGTGGTACTAGTACTGGTAAAAAGTGCTTTCCCATTCCCAAAATGATAAAATCATTAGACAAAAGGACCGGCTGTTCAAAAAGCGCCGGAAAAGCACTGGAGGAACAAAATTTTTGAACGTTGGCAAAACGCTGGCAAAACCAATAAATAGGTGGTCTGGAAATATATTTTCCAAAATAAAATTTAAAAAAAGTTCATATGTATTTTTTTCAAGGTTGGCAACCGATATCGTTATAATACCGTTATCCGTTTCAAAACCCTTTCAAATTGACAACCGATATCGATACCAATACCGAAATTCTTGATTTCAAAAAATACCGGTATTCAAAAACCTTTTCCCCTAATACCGGTGTCGTACCAGTATGTAATCGGTTTTAAAAAAATTGTTTTTTTTCACGTTTTTAGCAAAAATACAATTTTTTTTTAATATAAAATTTCCAAAATTGTTAAACAATTAAACTTTATTATTCATTGTTAATAGAAAATCGTGTTATAAATTCAAAGTGCGGTTATCAGCCTTTAATTTGCATTGGCAACATTGTTTTTAATTTATTTAACTTCATAAATATTCTCTAACTTGTAACAAATTTAGTAAATATAATTTAATATATAAACTAGTTTCTTAAACCTTTAATTGAATTTACAGTTTCTTTTAGAGAATCCTTTTATTAATTTTATAAACTTTTTTTTTATTTTATTATATGATCTCAATACAAATATAAAATATTTGTAGTGAATCAACTTGCGTTCCTAATAGATTTAAAAAAATGTTTGTGTTTAAAAAATAAAACACTTACGGTGGGTCTCATACTTCAGGTTTAAACTTTATTTAATAGTTAACCCAAAAATTTGTTGTTGTTTCGTGTATATTTTTTTTGACATTTTCTTTTGTTTATAGTTAAAGTTAAACCTACAGTATGAGACCCACCGTTACAATTAGAAATTTTTAATAACTTACGGTGGGTCTCATACTGTAGGTTTAACTTTAACTTAACTAAAAACAAAATAAAATGTCAAAAAAAATGTACACAAAACAGCAACAAATTTTTGTGTTTACTATTAACCTAAGTTTAAACCTGCAGTATGAGACCCACCGTTATTGTTTTTTGTTCATATTATAAAAACATTTCCATAAATTATACTTATCCTTTATAAAAATTTAATAAAATTGAGTTTTTTTATAATTAAGAACGTTTTTTTATATTTTGGTAAATTTTTTCAATAATACCGGTATATACCGGTATTAATGTTTCGGTATCGGTTATACCGATACCGAAATGATTGAAATACCGTTACCGATACCGATACCGAAAAAAATAAAAAATCAATACCAATACCTATACCGTTATTTGTTTCGGTTGCCAACCTTGATTTTTTTTGATCCTGCCGTGATTTGAACCCAGGCCGTCAGATTGGCAGACTATTGCTCTACCCACTGAGCTAAATACACATATAATATTTGATGGCTAAACACATAAATGAGTGATAATCGCTGGACAACTACTGGCTGTGCTAAAATGCTAGCACTGGCAAACAGTTTTTTGGAACTAATATGCCAGCGTTGGGAGAGCACAAAAAAAGTTGGTCTTGAAGGAGCTTTCCCACAAACAAAAAAATTTATTTTATAAAACAAAAAAACTTTAAATTTAAAAAAAATCCAAAAAAAATTTTTTCCTTGCAACCGGATTTGAACTCGGAACCTTCTGACTACAAACTTCTTTTTAACGAAACGTCAGCATTTTTATAAAATCATTGGTCTACCAGTGAATTGATTTTTGTACCCCTGGTAGCACTGGATAACCACTGGTTGCAAACCCTGGCATATGACCCTAAGCCAATTCTTTGCCAGTGGTTTTTTTTATAAACCACCGAAATTTTTGTAAAACAAATACTGGCAAAACGCTTTTTGAAAACGCTGGCAAAGCGTCCCAAATGGGTGTTCTGCCAGTCATTTATTTTTAACGCCGTGGTTACCCAGTGGTATGCCAGTGCTTGATTTTTTGTACCACTGGCGATTTCTGATTGGGTAGTTTTTTTATACATTAGTGTAATTTCATTACCCTTAGTAATGATTTTTCTAATGAAAAATATTTCATTACCATTAAATGGTAATGAAATTTTTTTCATTGTCATTAGTATGAACTAATGGTAATGAAATTTCAATGGTAATGAAAAATTCCTATGTATGAAATTAGTAACTCTACAAAAAATTCACAGACTTAACTAAAAATTTGTTAACTCAACAAATTTTATTTTAGGTTGAAAATCAGAAGTAATATCTTTGAAATTGAAGATCAATTTTTTAGTATAAGTACACTAATAGAAAAATCTCCGTAAAAAATTTAGTTAAAACTACTAAAAATTAGTTAAAAATGATGCTGCAGAAAAAAACTGCTAAATTAGCAAATTATTTTTGCTATATAATAGTAATATAGGAAGAGCAAAAATAAAACTGTTAAATATACAGAATTTTAGTTATATTTGAGCTAAATTTTTGTAAATGAAGAATAGCAAATTAACCTGCTAAAATCAGCAAAAAATTTCGCTAACTAATTAGTACCCTAAAAATCATCAAAAAATTAAAATTTTCGAAGTTTTTTTTCTATTTTTTTAAATGCAAATAAAAATCCAGCCTTTTGAAAACAGCAGTTTACAATTTTTTAGCAAATATTTCTGCTGATTTTAGCAGAATAGACTGCTATTTGCATTCAACTAAATTTAGCTTAAAAATAGCAACATTTTGTAGATTTAACAGTTTATTTTTGCTATTTTTAATCTACAAATATTTAGCAAAATTTTCGGCAGATTTTACTGTACACTTTGCTATTTTCAATTAACTAAAAGTTAGCCTAAATGTAACTAAAATTTTGTAAATTTAACAGTTTTAATTTTGCTGTTCGCATTTTACTAATACTTAGTAAAAAAATCTGCTAATTTTAGCAGTTTTTTCTGCAGCATCAAACACAACCATAGAAACAGATCATTGAAACCACAAAAACCCTCCACATAAGATGCCAAATCCAGCCAGAAACAATGTTTTATCTAAAATTTTTTCACAAATGAGTTATTTATTATTGTTGTTATGGTTCTTATTATTGTTCTTGTTGTTACTACTTTTTTTGGGAGAGAGGACACATAGTGTGGGCTATAATGGTTTGTGGGCACTTTTCCAAAAAAAAATATATATGTATTCGCCACTCACACAAACACACACACACACACACAAACTTAACTAACGAACGAAAAAACAGCAAATAAACATATAAGTTTGTCTTGTCTGTTTAATTATATGCTACACCACTACGTGGTCAGGGTATAATAAGTTTGTGCTGATGTTTGTAACACCAAAAAATATTGGACCTAGACCCACCTTATAGTATACCGGTCGCCTCAGAATCACGTTTTATTTCGATTGAACGATGTCTGTCCATGCATTCTTGTGCGCACTCTACAAGTCGCAAATATTAAGATATTTTGATAAAATTTGGTACACCGACCTATGTCGGCCAAGGACGAAACCTATTGATTTTGGTTAAAATCGGTCCATGTTTAGAGCTAGTGCCCATATAAGGGCCCCCTACCCCCCGAAATTGGCTTTTTTTATTTTTTGGTTCGCTGACTCACATGGTCCCAAGAACAAGGCCTATAGATTCTAGATAAAATCGGTCCATATTTGGACCTATCGCGCATATCGGCTATATTTACGATTTTCTCTTCTTTTATCATTTTATGTAAAATTTTGACACAAGTGCCATTTTAACCCATTCGAATTTCGGATCCAAACATTAGTTGGCTTTTAACCAGACTGGTGTAGGGTATTGTATAGTCGGCATGCCCGACTTTAAACTTTTTACTCGTTTTTGTCAACAGTTAACAAAATGAAATTGAGAAATTTAGTTGCCAGCCAATTCAGCATCAGTGTTGCCAGATAAGGAGATTTGGACCCAAATTGGGAATTTGAACTTCGGTATAGATGTATATAGATTTATACCGGAAAGAGGAAGCAATATCTACTGCATATAAGTACCTGTGATGAATTTGTTTTAATGAACAATCGCTAAAATGGAGATCGTTAAAAAATACACTAAAATTTAATAATGTATCCCAAATATTTGAATTATTGAGTAATACTTAAACTTTTATTTATTTTATTTTAGAAATATTTAGCGTTTTTTTAATCACCTGGATTTAGAATTTTTCATACAATAAGGGGATTTATTAAATCCAAAAAAAGCTGGATTTAATAAATCCACAATAAAAGCACAAATATATGAAACACGCTATTAATTTAATGTCAGAAAAAAATTCGAATGAAAATTATAAGAGAAACAAAAAAATTGAAAAACTAACAAATAAAAGGTTTTTATTAAATTTTTTTTTTATGAAATATGTTTAGAAAAAAACTACACCTCACCAAATACATATTTCCCTTCTTGGACATGGAGAAATAGTTGAAATAGAAATGACAATTTTTCACTCTACTGTAAGTAATTTAATTAAATCCAATTAGTGAATATTAAATATTGCTATGGAATTCTTCAATTGTGTAAAAATATAAATTGAAGTGTTTTATATAAAATATAATTAAAACTTAAAAGTTATAAAATAAGGAGAATCTGTTGAGCACTTTCAGAACTACTTTTTGAATTTATTAAATCCAAGTGATTAGAAAAAACGGCTATTGTATTTATTCATGAAATGATTTGCCTATTATTCTATTAAACAAGTTATTTTCTATTACTAAAATTTAACTGGAATATGTATAACTAAAATCCTTTATATAACGGTTTTATTTTTACTATTTCCTATCTTACAAATGTTTAGCAAAAATAATCTGCTAATTTCAGCAGATTTTTCTGCAGGGCTATTTTCAACCAATTTTTGCACAGATCTTATTTTTTACTCTCAACCTATCCGAAAATGCGCGGAGAGCTGTAAAAATAATACCTTTACACATTCCATATATTTCGTGGCTGCTCTGTTTCAGATTTATCATCGTTTATTACACAGTTTTTTGGTTTCGCCGTTTCTAAAATGAGAAAAGAAAAAACTCGTCAGTGTTCTGATGAATATTTGAAGTTTAGTTTTATAGCAGCTTGCTAGGATGCTCGAAGCCAATGAACGCTATGGATGTTTGTTTTTTTCTTTTTTTTTTATAATATACACTAATAGAAAAGTCTTTAAAAAATTTCATTAAAACTACTAAATATTAGTTAAAAAATAACCCTGCAGAAAAAAACTTTGCAGATTTTTTTGCTATATGTATATTAGTAAGATAGGAACAGCAAAAATAAAACTGTTAAATATATATAATTTTAGGTATATTTGAGTTAAATTTTTGTTAATAGAAAAATAACTTAACCTGCTAAAATGAGGAAAAAATTTTGCTAAATAGTTAAAAAACTTTAAATTTTCAAAGTATTTTTTCCAGATGTAGGGCTTCAAATATGGCAACAAACACTGTAATTGCGCGAGGTGTTAAATCTTAGAACAGTTGTTGCGCGCCATCTGATGGAGAGTTGGCAAACTTTGCTGAAGCTTTTTAGTTTACAACCCTGTTATTTTACTTCGGTAGAGTAAAGTGCTATGTGAACACCGAAGGAGAACGCTGCGATACGTATGAGAGATAGAACATTTTTACTCATTATTTTTTATAAATTGATGTAGCCATTGCTGGGTATTGAACCCTCAACCTTATTTGTAACAGCCTAACGCGCTACCAACATTTGTGAAATGCTCAAATATATTTAATTTTCAAATCGTAAGCCAAACATTGGTGACTTTAATCATTCTTCTTGGAAGGCCCATATTAATTAATATCTCAAAAATATGTGTTTTATTTACATCGTTTTCATCTCTTAAAATACAACCTTTCAAAAAGCCTCATATTTCAGACTATATCTATTATGAATCATCTTTCCGAAGGCTGGGTAATATCTTCTTTCCTAAAAAATAGATGTCTGTTAAAAAGACTTAACCTAAAAAAAGTCAGATATCGGGACAAATGTGGTTATTTCAACTTCAATTTCGGGACATTAGCTAAAACTTTTATGGCAACGTTGCTCAGCATCAACGGCAACCAACAAACACATCATGATAGTTAAACATAATAATAAATGACCTTAAATTACTATTTATCCAACAAATATACAACATAAAGTATAAGAGTATAAAGTATATTGACAAACAGACAGCAGGCAGATTAAACCGACAGACAGATAAAAAGATACTTTCTTGTTGTAATTATCATTATTGTCAAGTGACTGTAACGAAAATATAATGTTACAGAAATTAATGTTTTTGTTTGTTTGTGTCTTTATTTTGTTTACTAGACAAATAACAAAAACTATATTTATTTATTAACGTTTAAATGGTTATTACCAACTAAATTCTTCGCATAATATTTTTAGAATGAAATTAAATCTAAAATTAACTATTGTTAATAAAGTGGGCCATAAATGGTTTCATAATGTTTAAAAGATGAAGTATTAAATATATTACTTTGAAACAAAAAAAGAAAGAAGGCTTACAGGGGAAATTCAAGGAATACAAGGAAAAAAAAATAAGAAAATTATTATTGGGGTAATTCGAATTCGAAATTTTCTTTTATTGTATAAAATCATTCAAGAACGTAACACCAAAGATATTTTTCGGTTTTAAGATATACTGGCTGTTGTATCCAAAGGCTGCCCTTTAAAGTTTTTTTAAGTCTTCCGGATGGCTGTTGGAAATCTTGTATATTTCTCAAATATATTCTATAGCTTGTTAGCTATAGGATCCCAGTAGCTACTATCTACTCTACGTTTTATAAAACATGTCAATGTTTAAAATAGAATATTTGTATAGGAAATTGTAGTGGATTGGATTTCAAATTAACATATCGTCCGCTTATTACTGGTTTGACCCATACGCCAAAAAGTGGTTATGGAGAAAAACGATAAAGAAGTTTTACATTTTTTCATTTTTTCTCAGATATGATACAAGATATCGTGAATTTCAGAATCAGAAATATGATATTTACATTATATGGAATCCATTCCTAACTCAATTTTTTAAGATATGGTCAGTGGGTCAAACCAATAATAAGCTGACGATATAATGTATGCATTTAATTTAATGAAGGGGGTGTGTGGTTGTTTTCGATATTCATAAATCGTTCGGTTTTGAGGCGACTTTTTCCCGAAGTTTTTTTTTCTATATTTTAAATATAGGTTATCGTGGCAATTCTGGGTCCACGATATAGGCAATATCATATTGCCTATATCGTATATTTTTGTTTCCTCTAATACTTTAAACATGTACTTTAAATCTCAACTTTGAGAATTTGAGACAACTTTTAACACGAAAACTGTACAATTTTTGATTGTGGGCCCAAAAAATATCTTGGAAGGTGACAAAGCAAATTGTGGTACATTTTTTCATTGATATTTTTCTTTTTTCTTTGACATTTTGTGAATATTGCTCACAAAAAACCAGGTTATCGATATTCGAAAAACTAACATTTCACAAAAACTGAAACCAACAAAAAAAAAACGTTTCCAACCGGTTTTTAAAAGCCGGGTCGATCACCCTACATTGTATCCATATAAATACGCTAACTGTGGCCTCCACATCGGGGAAGGATTTGGATTTCAACTAATACGATGTAACTATGGCATTTATTTTTTTGAGCCTAACAATAAAAAAAACAAAATTTTTTTTTACTAAAAATGTCTTTATTATTTTTCAAAATATTTTCCTGTACCACTTGACCACTTGCCATAGCATTTTTTCCATTCCGCGTGAGACACCTCCAAAATATAATTTTTGAATGCATCTATGGCTTCTGCTGACGAAAATTGTTGTCCACGTAGTGCCAAGTGCCATTGGGTGCCAAGTCAGGGCTGTAATTCGATCTTTTGAGCGCTTAAAAAGTCATTTGTTTAAGCCGATGTGTGAGAGTTCGCGTTGTCATGGTGAAGAATAATCCATTTTTGGGGTTGGTTTTTCTCATTTCTCCGAACACTTCTGACGAACAAATGGTGGTGTACCATTCAGAATTAACTGTTCTACTTTGATCTAACGGCACTCTTGCCACATGGCCAGTTTTTCCGAAAAAAAGGGAAAAAACGTGATCATTTGTTTGGAAGTGCTTTTTTAGCTATTGTTAAATTATGAGGAATCCAACGAGAACAATTCCTTTTTGCGGCTGAGTTTTGATGCAACATTCATAATAAATCATTGGCCGAAAATTTTCATGTTGTTAACTCCATTTTTTTTTTTTTTTGCTGAAAAACAACACAAATAATGTTCAAATGACAAAAAGTTCTAAGCAAAAAATTTGGTCAATAAAAATTAACTTTCTAGTAGAAATACATATCAGTTGGCGCCTAACAAGTGTTAAAGTGATCAAGGCTCACAATATAAATAGTTACCCTAGAAATAATTTCTTAAAGTCTTACAGCCGAATGCATAAAGTTCTTAAATAGTTTAATTAAACGTTTTTAAGCTAATTTGGTAAAACCTGTATGCATAATTCGTTTAATAACGAATACTTTAACTATGTGTTAAAATAACCCAGCAAAACCACACATTACCAATTAATGTGTAAAGTAATGTGTTGCCATTGGGGCCGATGCATTACTTTATACTTTGCTTCACTGATGAAATTTACAGGCGATGAGTCCCAAAGTAATGTATGAGGAGGAAGTGATAAAGTAATTGGTTACTTATGTGGTTACAAGGATGCGAAAAGTAATGGGTCTAAAAATAGATTTTCGTAAAAAAAAATTTTATTTAAAAAAATTTATTACAAATATTTTTTTATTAAATATATAAACGTGGTCACGCTGGGATTCGAACCTGGGATCCCTGCATGTTAGCCGAGAACTCTACCACCTGAGCTATTTGATTGCTTAAAAAGTAAATGAATTGTTTTGATTCGTATTTTTATTTGTAATGTCGAAAAATATATACCTTACACCCATGCTTACAAAAAAAACACAAAGTAATGTGTCTAAAAATAGATTTTCAAAAATATTCTAATCATTACTTTCCGTTTATAAATCATGAATTACGTAATCAGTGATTGGTAAGTTATTACTTTTTGGTCTGAAATAATGCAGAAGGTTACAAGGTAATGCGTGAGTATATCGCACCCATTACCAAAGTTTTGCTGGGAAGGTCATACCTAAAATAAGCGTTTCATAAAGTTTGAAAATAAAAATCTCTGTTAAAACCAAAAATATTCAATTTTCATTTATTTAAAGGGTTTTTCAAGGGATGACCCTTGAATATCGTCGACCGGCCTGCAAAATGTCATATGTGTTTTTTAATAGATTTTCAGGAGAGCGGAAAAACTGTTACAAAATCTACTTTTAAGACATTTTATTGGCATCATATGTCTTAATGATTCACGACCTCATTTAGTAAAATCATCATTAAGGCATATGATGCCAAAAAAATATCTTGAAAGTAGATTTTATAACAGTTCTCCTGAAAATCTATTAAAAAACACATGTGACATTTTGCAGGCCGGTCGACGATATGTAGAAACTAACATTTGTAGCCAATAAATTAAAAAAACCTGGAACAATTGCACCATTTAAATCCTTTTTCATTAAATTTTCTTAAATTGATGTACAAATAAACTAGAAAATAAATTAAACAAAATAGTGATGTTGATGTAAACAAAACATATTCGTCATTCGAATACTTTCAGTATTCGTTGTATTAAACTGTCTATAAAATATTATTTTACATTATTATATAACCAAGATGTTTATAAAAATTGGTTTTATCAAGTTTTGATTTATTATAAATTATTTTTATTGGTAAAGTCTGCAAAACAACATTATTCATCTATGATTAACAAGTCAATCGTTTATTAACTTGATGAATGACTAAATAATGTTTATTTGAAAGTGGAGACACAGAATAAAACGAAAAATTAACAAACTGTTATTTAACGATTATTCATGACATTATTTAATAAACGTTTAATAAGGAAAATGAATACTTTAGCAATTGTATTTAGGGTTGCCATATCGCAAAAGTCTAATAACTTGACACTTCGCAAAAAATAACTTGATTTAAAAAAAAAACTTGACAATAAAAAAAATTGAATGTGCGTATGTGTGCAGTAGCGTCATTCTTAATACAAAAATTTATAATTTTTGAATACACTCGCCATTTGATTAAGATTCATAAAAAAATAAAAAAAATTTCAGTTTTTTTTTTGAATTTTTGGGGACAAACTCGATAGTGCTACCAGCCATTGAAGTTTGGACATATGGGTTTAATGGACCAAATAATAAAAAAACAAAACTGACGAAATTGATTAGCGTTTTTTTTTTTTTTGTAGCATTTATTCCTGTATAAGAAGAAAAAGATGAAGTCTGCAAGAAGTCGTTGACATTTTCAAACTTAAGGCCAAAAAATATATAAACTTTCCATAGTTTTCGAATCATCAATTTGAAATTTTAACATATGTTTTTCTGAAACGTAAAAAACCAAAACTTTTTTTTTATAAATTTATTAAATGGATGATATATAATCAAAATAAAATAGCACTTAAGGTTCTTCTTGTCCCAGTAAAATTATTGTTTACCGATTTTTAAGGAAAACCGTCTTTCGTAAATATCTACTCACGCTCTCAAAACCAAAGATATACCTTAACCGCCATTTTATTTTGATAATATATCAACAATTTAATAAATTTATGAAAAAAAGTTTTGGTTTTTACGTTTCAGAAAAGAAAATATTTATTTATATATTTATATATAAAATTTATATATTTTTTGGGCCTAAAGTTTGAAAATTTCAACGACTTCCTGCAGACTTCATCTTTCTTTTCTTATTGTTTAGAAATAAATGCTACTCAAAAAAATTAAAACGCTAATAAATTTCATCAGTTTTTTTAATTTTGCATGTTTTTTTAACTACTGATACGACAAAACTTTAATTTAACTTGACAAAATAAATTTGACCTTGGCACTTGACAAGACCTAAATTAACTTGTCAATCAAGGCCATTCAAGGCCATGTGGCAACCCTAATTGTATTCCTTAAGGCAAAATTAAGAAAAGTTTATACATTAGAGCCTTAGCCATCATTTACAATAAGATTTTTCAAAAAATTAGTAGCCTAGGCCTGCCACATTTCCTTCTAAAAAACACATTTTTCACATTTTGTGGCAATTTTTGTTCTTTAATTAGGAAAAAAAAAATTTGCGTGTTTTTTAATCACCTGGATTTAGAATTTTTCATACAAAAAGTGGATTTATTAAATCCAAAAAAAAGCTGGATTTAATAAATCCATAATAAAAGCAAAAATATATGAAACAGCCTATTAATTTAATGTCACAAAAAAATACGAATAAAAATTAAAAGAGAAACAAAAAAATTTAAAAACTAACAAATAAAAGGATTTTATTAAATTTTTTTTTATGAAATATGTTTAGAAAAAAAAACTACACCTCACCAAATACATATTTTCCATCTTGGACATGGAGAAATAGCTGAAATAGAAATGGCAATTTTTCACTCTACAGTAAGTAATTTAATTAAATCCAATATTGCAATGGAATTTTTCAATTGTGTAAAAATATAAATTGAAATGATAAAACTGAAAAGGCAGACTGACTATCGCTGTTTTATAATAAATATAATTAAAACTTAAAAGTTAAAGCAAAATCCTTCATCATCGAATTCGGTGTTAAAAATTAGGGTGAAAGAAGTGTCGGACAGAAAATTCTTTTTAAAATAGAGAGAATCTAACCCCATCTGTTGAGCACTTTTAGAAATACTTTTTGGATTTATTAAATCCAAGTGATTAGAAAAAACGGCTAATATATGAAATGCCCCTTGCTAAATTTTTTAGGCTGGTTTTATTAGGAGGGCTCAAATTTTCCACTTTAAATGATTTCAAAAAATTCTGTTAATTTTATAAAGAACTTTGTTAAGGAAATAATATAAAATTTTAAATTAAAATTAACCGCTTTGGAAGCAGAAGCGTTTTAAAATTTGAATTTTTAGCCAGAATTTTACCGCTAGGCGACAAATCAACAAATAAAACAAAATAATATTTCTTAGGCATATGTTTATATATTCACAAAGAATGGTGAAAAACTATTCAGCCAAACAAATGTAAAATGTTGCATTTTAAAAAGTGTTGATTTATGACTGGTTTTACTAAATCAGACAATTCATATAGAAAAGTAAAAAATTCTCGTCTCGTTGAATTTTTGTACATTTGTGTCTTCCAATCAGCATTTTCTTATTGCGGACAACTGAAGATTGGGGTGATGCCCATGAAACAATTTGTATTTTCTATCATGAAAATGATCAACCTTTTTGAAACAGCAAATGAAACCTAATATGACAATATTATATTAGAATTTGGACTTGAGGTAGAACAATATTCAAATTAGTACACTCAGATAAAAAAGTTAGTAATAAAATTTGTAAACAGTTTTTAATAGCACTTTACTATTTTTATACTAATTTTTAGTACATTTTTTTTAGAAATCATTTTTGCTATTCTCTTATTACAAATTACGGATTTATTTTTTTTTTTACTAATTTTCGCTGTTAATTTCAGCAAAACATTTTACTAATTTTTCAAAACCGAGCGATAAATTTAGCAGAAAAATATACCAATTTAAAAAAAAAATTATTTACAAGAATTCGTTGATTTTTTACAATTCTTGTTTAGTTTATATTTGTTACTATTGATATATTTTTAGCTTGGGAATAACACTCAAAAATTTTTATTGTATCTCCAATGCATAAAAAGGAGAACCGTCTGCAATTTTGACTCCAAATTTCAAGTACGATGGAGAGATTGTTCACTTGTTACAATCGAGAAAAAAAAAGGTTTTTTACTAATTATATTTTACAGTTTGTTTATTTTTTAGTACACTTTTTTGCTAATTTTAGCAGATTGATTTTAAATTGCAGTTTACAACAATTTACTGAAATTTAGTAGCTGCAACTAATTATTTATATTAATTTCATTGTACTAAAATGATTGATATCACTGTGAGACAAATGGTAGGGGTCAGTGATCGGGAAAGTTATATCGGTGGCCCGGCGTTTCGCTGGGTCACCCCTAGGAATCGAGATATATCGATTTAACCTTTGGTGGTCTTTTTTTTGACATAACTCGAGAACCACTAGTCCGATTTTGCTCAAACAATTTTAAAAAAATTAAAAATTACAATTCCTTTAATCTGTTCATATAACGTTTTTCTATATACTCAACAGTTTTGCCGGTAAAAATAAATGTATGAAGAAAAAAATATTTTTTGCCTAAAATATTAAAAAAAAGTAATAAACAAAAGGTTATTGATTTTTATGGTAGCGGTAACAAACATGTATTTTTACCGGCAAAACTGTTGAGTATATAGAAAAACGTTATATGAACAGATTAAAGGAATTGTAATTTTTAATTTTTTTAAAATAGTTTGAGCAAAATCGGACTAGTGGTTCTCGAGTTATGTCAAAAAAAAGATATATCTCGATTCCTAGGGGTGACCCAGCGAAACGCCGGGACACGTATAACTTGTTTTTGACCGATATAACATTTCCCGTTGGTTTCATCCCATCCCGATTTTGACTGTCGCATAGTGTATTTAGTAAATTTTCTAGCTGATTTTAGCAACTCAGTTTTGAATTGCAGTTTACAACAATTTTACTAAAATTTAGTAGCGGCTACTAATTTTTTCAACTAATTTTGTTGTACTACACATCAGCAGACATGTGTTACTAAAATTAGCAAAAAATATCGCTGGGCTCAAAACAGTTAAATTTCCCGTAATAACAGCAAAATTTCCAGTAGCCATTATAGACATTTTTGGTTGAGTGTAGAAATACTTATATATTAATAGTACAATGCAAAATTTATAGTCTGAGTGCCATGTGCCTGTCCTAATTTTACTAATTTTTAACAGAAATTTGAGATAATTCTTTCAAACTACGGATAAATTATTTTGAGTGTATGCAATAAAATTATAAGCATATAGTAAAATTACTTATGTTTTGAGTGCATACAATAAAAATATGGGGAAATAGCACCATCTGTATGTGACAGTGATAGCGGAGAAATATCAATAAATGTGATCGGACAAAAATATAATTTTTACTGCCGTTTGGACCATTTAAAATTTTTATCTTTCGATATCATTTTTGAAATCACCGGCTATGAAAATCCCATGATGCATAATTCCAATGCTGGCTAACATTGTTTTCCTAATGCTTTTCAGACGCTTTTTCAGCAAGAGCACAGTGGGAAATATAGGACTTTTTTGAGGAAATTAGTCTACAGCTCAAAGTTTCTAACAAATTAAAAAAATCCTGAGAAATCTGTTCGGAGTTTAGTCAGCTAATTTTATAAATTTAATTCGTTTAAAACTTTGAGAAAGCACTTTTTGTCTGCTCATCTGTTAAAGTGTTTTTTTCCCTTTTGTAGTTTGACTGGGTACACTTGTGAACTATTATATTGCAGTTTTGTTGTTGTTAATGCATATCTAGCGATGTAGACACTCCCCTAGTTGGAGTGTTGTTGTTCGCTAATTTGTATAAATAGAATACGTGGTTTTACACTCTATGTATCGATTTTTTTGCGGTTCGCAAACTTTACACACTCAAGGGTTATTCAACTATCTCTGCAAAATTATTGTATGGAAAAGAAATATATTTGCTCATAATTCAAATATGCCATTTGCAGAAACAAATATTAATGTTCATTGAACTTGCGCTTAAAACAATAAAAAGCAAGCGAGGAAAAAAAATTAACACTTTAAAGCAAAATTCATGCCATATAATCAAACACTGCTAACGAGCCATACAGTTCGCCAAAGAACAAAGTTGTGTGAGAAAAAATATTTACTTTTTTTTTTTTTTTTTTTGTTTTACCAATTTCTGATATGACCCAATTACCACAGGATTGTAAAAATTGCTGACTATATAGTATAAGGTGTCATCATCTGTGTGGTAAATGCTCTACTGTGAATAAGGCTCATTGCACCTCAATATTCCTACCTGCCTATGATTATCTATCTGCAGGTAAAAATATTTTTTTTCTTTCATTTTTTTTTTTGCCAACTTGCGGAAATAATAAAAAGTCATTGTGTGGGAGCTGTGTGCGAAATTGCAGGAAGTTAAACGTACATTCGCACCATTTCACAATTTTCAGTATTTGGAAAATGATTGAAATTCGATACTCTGCAGTTAACTGAAGAATTTGGTGCAATAAAGCATACACTTTTTTTTGGAAGCTAGTGAAAATGTAATTAAGTTCATGAGGCAACAATTAATTGGAGCAGCAGTAAGTGTTGATAATGTACCAACTAACAATTAATGAAATACACAAAGTCATGATATTTCATCGTCACTAAGGCAACAACAAACTTGTTTACGAATAACGTTGCACACTGGTTTTAAACTACAAAAAGCGGCAAAAAATATGCAACTTCTTCTCGTCACATTTGGGTCACTGTAGTTTACACCATATAAGTTCTGTATGGAGTTATTTTTGAAAAACTGTGTTTGAAAAAAAAAACAACTAATCTAGTAAGCATGAAATTTTTTATTATTTATTATTATAAAATTGTCATAATCGAATAGTTTTTTTAAATTTGTTTTTAAAATGTTAAATCCGGCAAAAATATTGTTGAACCGGTGTTATTTTTAATGAAAGGTATTATTAGTATTTTCTTTAGGTACTCTTGCCGTTATATATCTCCATTAATAGAGCCAGTACAATTAAAAAATCTGCCAAACGGTTTCCCAATCGATTTAACTATTGTAATTTTTAAAAAGTTTTTAGTTGAAACACTAAATACTAAAAATCTTCAGTACTTTAACTGATTTTGAATGCTAATTTTCAAATTTATTTATAACTAATATTTTGAAATGCACTTGTTAAATTTTACACTATTTATTGTTAAAAAAATACAACATTTTCTTGTTTCTGCTATTACACGGTAGATGGAGCTATTTCTTTTCGTCCCGATTTTTTAAAATAACCCATATCTCGAAACCTAAGAAAGATCAATCTCAAAACAATTCCGTTGTGACAACCGAAGTTTTTTCATACGAATTGGCTCGGTTGCTGCAACCTCGTAATTCGGCTGACCCAACCAAATTCAGTTGTGGCAACCGATAATTCGCTTGTCGCAACCGAATGGAAATCGAATTCGGTTGCCACAACTGAATTCGGTTGGCAAAAAATTCCGTTGCCACAACGGAATTGTTCTGAGAGTGATAGAGCAAAGTTAACGAACATTTCGACTACTCGTAAGAGTCGAATACCCCCATGAAAAGTTTATCTCTATTCAAAAATTAGCCTTGGATAAGACATTACCGAGTAATTAAGTTAGTAAGTAGCACAGAAAGGGTTTCACTACTTACCAGGCCATATACTTCGCGATGTCCAAAAATTCATGGGTGGTCATTACCCTCTCGCTTACAAAAAGTGCGAATAACGAGTTACCCATAGCGAAAGAATAAGTAGTTACTCACAAAGATAGAATAAGTGGTTACTCAGAAGTTAGGAAATAAATGGTTACCCTACATTGGACGAAAATAATGGTGCCGTGTGACCCGTTCCGCCCCCTAGAAATGTGCCTTTGGGTATAAAAAAACGCCATGCAAAAAATTAAGATGATCGGATAACGGGAACACGTGCTGCATTGGCCCTGAAGTGTGAAATACGATTTACAAGGCGAAAAATCACTTTTTTTCGGCGTTTTTTGAAAACAATGGCTCTTAAATAACTGTATTTTTGAAAAATGTAAATAGAATTATAATCTAGACTGAATTACCTTTCAAATAATGTATAAAAATCCAAAATCGGTTGGAAAATATTTTAGGAATTTCAAGTTCCTCAAACCATTGTAGGGTTGATATGAGATAAATTATGAAAATCGTAAAAAATAAAATATATTTTTCGAAAACTTACAGTGTTATACTCTAGTTTAATTTCTGAGATCCACAAATATTCAGATATAAATTTTTGTCTCTCTTGGGTTATGCAAACCTAGTCCCAGGTATTTTTCAGCCAACCATCGTTACTTAATATAAAAAATGGGTCAGTGTGATACCATGCTGTCAACAAATTAGGTTAATTTTGATTTTTTTTCCTATAAAATGCTTATTAAAGGTTTTCATATCGATTTTCATGTCAAAAGGCACTTTTTTACATTATAAAAATTTGGGGTCATTTCGACCGCATGTTCCTATAAGGGTTAATTTCTAATTTTTTATTACTGTGTATGTGTTAACAGAGTTATTTGGACAACTTTCACCAAATTCCGCAAGAAACAACACATTGTTTTGATATACTTCCAGAAAAAATCGAAACATTTCTTTTTTTCTCCTTGTAAATCGTATTTCAAACTTAAAGGCCGATGCGGCACGTGTTCCCGTTATCCGATCACCTTGATTGTTTGCATGGTGTTTTTCTATATCCAAATGGACATTTCTAGGGGGATTGGAGGGGGAGGGGACGGCCATAAATCGCAACCCGTGTAAAAAAGTTTAGATCTGATCAGATCTTTTTGGATCCAAATAGATATGATTGAATCTAATTAGATCCTGTACCAGATCTCATCAAATATGATCAGATATGGCATATGTGATAATACCTTATGGCAAGATCTGATCAGATCTAGTGCCAAATCTGTTCAAATCTAAAGTGATCTGGACAATTGCACCAGATATGCCTAGATCTGATCAGATCTAATTAGATCTCAAATTTTTTATTCAGCTGGATAAATGTTCGAAACAATTTAATGAATAAAATATTAATATCAAAAAGTCTAAATGAGTACTTATTTAATCAATCACCAGTAAGTGATTACTTTGCAAGAATATATAACTACTTCTATAAATTATTACCAGTAAGTCATTATTTTGTATTTTAAAGTAATGCAAATTGTACACTAATAGAAAAAAGTCCGTAAAAAAATTTAGTTAAAACTACTAAAAATTAATTAAAAATGAAGCTGCAGAAAAAAACTGCTAAATTAGCAGATTATTTTTGCGATATATTAGTAATATAGGAACAGCAAAAATAAAACTGTTAAATATACAGAATTTTAGTTATATTTGAGCTAAATTTTTGTAAATGGAGAATAGCAAATTAACCTGCTAAAATCAGCAAAAAATTTAACTAAATAATTAGTAGTAATTTAAAATTTTCGAAGTTTTTTTTTCGATTTTTTTTTAAATGCAAATAAAAATCGAGCCTTTTGAAAACAGCAGTTTAAAAAATTTTAGAAAATATTTCTGCTGATTTTAGCAGAATAGACTGCTACTTGCATTCAACTAAATTTAGCTTAAAAATAGCAATTTGTAATTTTAACAGTTTATTTTTGCTATTTTTAATTTACAAATATTTACCGAAATTTTCTGCAGATTTTACAGTACAATTTGCTATTTTTGATTAACTAAAAGTTAGCCTAAATATAACTAAAGTTCTGTAAATTTAGCAGTTTTAATTTTGCTGTTCTCATTTTACTAGTATTTAGTAAAAAAATCTGCTAATTTTAGCAGTTTTTTCTGCAGCATCATTTTTAACTAATTTTTAGTAACTTTTTCTGCTATTTTTACAGATTTATTTCTATGAGTGTAATGACCTATCATTACTTGGTAATCTGTATGATAGTGACCTGTCTAGGGTATCCAATTAATCGGCTTTTTATTTTAATCGATTAATCGTGCAAATAATTATTCGGGTTTTTTTCTTAACCGGTTAATCAAACAAAATTCTAAAATTAATCGATTAATCGAAAAAATTTTCTGTAAAATAATATACATACACTTGTTGTGTTTTTAATAATTTTATTTAAAAAAAGGAAAAAAATAAACTCAGTAACTCTGTTGAAATTCATAAAGATAAAAAAATGTAATAACTGAGATCAGATTTTGTCAATATTTTTATTTTTTCTGTTCCCTCTTTCACAGATTAAAATTTTATCCAAATCGGGGACAACCACACCCGAACGAAGAATATAAGACCCCGTACATTAATTTGTATCTCTTTCGTATGCATTAAATACATAAAAAACGTAAATGTAGAGAGGAATTCTAAAATTTTTATTTTATTAATTCAGAGTGCTCACTAAACAAGCTTTATTACATTAAACATTAATTATAATCAATAATTCTAGTAATCATTAATTACAATAATTATTAATGCTATCATTTAATATCAACGTTTAAAAATTCGTTAAAAATAATTCAAAATTTATTATACGTAAATAGATACCACTAATTTACTGGATTTAAGTCACAACAACAGGGTAGTAATTTGGAAGATGACAAAGCAAACTGTGATAACTTTATTTTGTTTTTGTTTTTTCTTTGGGATTTAAGATATTTATTAACACTCCTACTTGAAAACATGAAATTCTCATTGAGTGGAAGCTAACAACTAACAACTATTTCTAGAAATTCTAAAAGGTCGTCCCTTAATTATTTTCTTAGGCCAGAATGAAATCCGGATAGGTAAAAGCAAATTATTTATAACAATTTTTTAAAAAATTTTTGAGTTTGCTTTAATAAAAAATTTATATTTTTTAAAAATTTTTGAAATTTTCTACCAATTTCGATTAATCGATTAATCGTATGAAATTATTCGAATTAATCGTTATTCGCAATTTGCACATTTTAAATTATTCGAACAATTTTTGAGAAAAATTGTCCGATTAATCGATTAACGATTAACCCTAGACCTGTCATTATCATGTTTTTTTTAGGAGGTTAAGTTGTTATTCTATAAAGAAAAATTTAACTCAAATATAACTCAAATTCTGTATATTTAATAGTTTGGTTTTTGCTGTTCCTAGCTTACTAATATTTAGCAAAAATAATCTGCTAATTTCATAAGTTTTTTCTGTAAGGTAATTTTTAAAATTTTTAGTAGTTTTAACTAAATTTTTTACAGACTTTTATCTATTAATTTACAGTTTAAAAAAACAAAATATGGGAACTATGTAATATATAGTTATGAAACAAATATTTACTGAAGTTTTTCAAATTCAATTAAAATTTTAATTGATTCAGTTAAATATTTTTTGAAAAACGATTTTTACTTCTAAGGTATGTTTAATTAGATATTTAAGGTTAATAAGTTTTTTATGTGTTGCAATTGATTATTTTGAACAGTTTCAATAATTTTTTTGTGCGCTTGTCTTTGATTCTGCATTGTAAACTAATAAATAAACCACTCGAATTTGAAAAATCGATGCATTTTAAAATCTAACATATTTCTTAAATATATTTTGATCAAGTAAAATTAATTTAATTAAAAGCGCCGTAAATTGTTTTTCACGTGGAAAAATTTCACTTGGACTTTGAAGGCCTCAAATTGTAATTTAATTTATAAAAATGAACAATTTTTTAATTTTATAACAAAGACACAATCACAATAAACACAAAATGTCACTTTTTCCCCACCCAAGTAAAAAAGTTTTGATATAGTCATATATTATCATATACAATTTTGTATAATTATATATTGGAACATATATACCAAGATATAATTATATAAAATTTTACCAAATTATATCCTAAATATATAACTATATCTTGTTATATGTTGCACAATATATAGTTCAACATATGACAATATCCAATTACATATAGACCTATATATAGTTACAAATGCCGCATATAATTATGTATAATTGTATTGAATTATAAACCATTATATCTAGTTGGATATGATTATATTATATTTGATACATTTGGATGAGGACAAAATCCGCATAAAATTGTATCAAACCATATCTTATTCCATCAAATTAGATCTAATTGTGTCAAATTAGATCTAATATGATCATAATACGATCTAATTTGATAAAATTAGATGTTATCATTTTTCGGTTATAAATATATGTATATAATATCAAAAGTTATATAATTTTTTTTAGTAGGGCAGAAAAATAATAGTCTTGTACATTAAATTTGCGTGAAAACAAACTCTACACAATTTTCACGTGAAATTCATTATCGTGAAAAATCATTTTTTTATATGGAGTATCACATTTTTTTCACGTGAAACTCAAACAACTTACGGTGCTAAAGCTGGAAAAAGTTAGACAATAATCACAACTGGGTCGACAACGACAACGAGAATTGCTTTTTCGTATATTTTTTCAAATAAATAAATTAATATTCACGATCTGTAGCGACCGCACAGCAAAACATGGACAGACAGACAAAAGGCGGACGGACATCGTTAAATCAAATCAAAAAGTGATTTTGAGTCGATCTGGGGGTGGTACAATATTTTTTATTGTACCTAGACCACCCTTTTTTTATACGCGGTCCATGCACTGAGAGAATTATCATCACTTCAGTAATGAATATCTTCATAGTTTTAATGAAAATTGTCACTGAAACTCGTCCACTGAAACTTTTCATAGAATCTATGAAACAGGTTTCATTAAAGTATATGTTAATGAAAAGTTCATTAAATTAATGAAACTCTTCATAAAATGAATGGGCCACTCATAAAATTTATGAAGCAATTTCATTTATTATTATTTATTATAGTTGGTTGGAGTGGATAAATAAAAAGTATTTAGCAAATCCAAAAAGCGTAATAAAATTGTAGCATATTTTACGGATGTACAAAATATATCTAATGAAAGAATTCATTAAATTAAAAAGTTTCATAAAATTTTATAATAAGCTTATTTTAATGAATGAAATTCCTTATTGTTTCGAAAAAATTAATATGATTTATAAAAAATTGATAGTCCAAAATTAATAATAAAAAATTAATTTTAAAAAAATATATAAAAGATAATTCTCTCAGTATGGAAATTAATGCACATCTCCCTCTAGACGGCCTGCTCAAACTGCTGGAGCTATGAAGTTGAAATTTGGTATGTAGGTTCCTCGACCGGTGTAGACGTCCGTTGAGACGGCATTTTTGGAAATTCTTATCGGGAGGGGCAAAAAGGGGACAAAAAAAGTACCTTTTTCCAAAAAAGTACCTTTTCCCAAAAAAAGTACCTTTTCCCAAAAAAAGAACCTTTTTCCCAAAAAAGTACCTTTTTCCAAAAAAAGTACCTTTTTCCAAAAAAAATACCTTTTTCCAAAAAAAGTACCTTTTTCCAAAAAAAGTACCTTTTTCCAAAAAAGTACCTTTTTCCGAAAAAAGTACCTTTTCCCAAAAAAAAGGTACCTTTTTCCAAAAAAGTACCTTTTTCTAAAAAAAATTCCTTTTTCCAAAAAAAGTACCTTTTCCCAAAAAAAAAGGTACCTTTTTCCAAAAAAAGTACATTTTTCCAAAAAAAGTACCTTTTTCCAAAAAAAATTCCTTTTTCCAAAAAAAGTACCTTTTTCCAAAAAAAGTACCTTTTTCCAAAAAAAGTACCTTTTTCCAAAAAAAATAACTTTTTCCAAAATAAGTACCTTTTTCCAAAAAAAGTACCTTTTTCCAAAAAAAGTACCTTTTTCCAAAAAAAGTACCTTTTTCCAAAAAAAGTACCTTTTTCCAAAAAAAGTACCTTTTTTCAAAAAAAGTACCTTTTTCCAAAAAAAGTACCTTTTTCCAAAAAAAAGTACCTTTTCCCGAAAAAAGTACTTTTTTCCAAAAAAAGTACCTTTTTCCAAAAAAAGTACCTTTTTCCAAAAAAAAGTACCTTTTTCCAAAAAAAGTACCTTTTTCCAAAAAAAGTACCTTTTCCCAAAAAAAAGACCTTTTTCTAAAAAAAATTTTCCTTTTCCAAAAGAAGTACCTTTTCCAAAAAAAGTGCCTTTTTCCAAAAAACATACATTTTTCCAAAAAAAAAAACACTTTTTTAAAAAAAAATACCTTTTCCAAAAAAAGTACAAATAAAGTACTTTGTAAAAACAAAGTATCTTTTTCCAAAAAATTTCGTTTTTCCAAAAAGTACCATTTAAAATAATATATAATTTCAAAAAAACTACTTTTTTTCCTCCCCCCACGGATATCTCCACTAAAACAAGGTTTCTTGATATTGGCGGTTTCTTGATATAGACGGGATTTTTGGAAATTCCTACCGGAACGGGCAAAAAGGGGAAAAGTCTCCCCATAAACAGTCTCACAAATTGGAAAAGTGCCTGCCCAAACCACTGGAGGTATGAAGTTGAAATTTGGTATAAAGGTTCCTCCACTGTAGTAGACATCGACTAAGTTTGTATTTTTGGAATTCCCTACAGGATATCCCAAAAGGAAACTCGGTATGTGAGTTCCTCCTTCTGTGTAGGCGTCCGCTTAGACGGAATTTTTGAAATTCCTATCGGGAGGGGAAATAAGGTAAAAGTCTCCTCCTGACGGCTTGCCAATCCCTTTTGGTCAACCTAAAATTTTAAATATGTATTCCTTGGAGTAGGACTAACTCACCGGCAACGTAATTTTTCTATTTTGGAACAGGAACATAGTAAAAATGGTGGTTGAAAGGGAAAAATGTCCCCACTAACGGCCTGCCCAAACCGATTAGGCAATGCAGTTGAAATTTGGTATGAATGTTCCTCATCCATCGCAGATAGCCACGAAGATGGAATTTTTGTAAATTCCTAAAGGGAGGGGCAAAAAGAAGAAAAGCCTCACCTTGGGGGCCGGTAAAAACCCCTTCGGCTAGAAACCTGAAACTTAAAATGTGGGTCCCTGGAGTGAGGGCTAACTTATTAGAAAGATACTTTTTTGAATTTTGGACAGGGTCGTTATAAAATGGGGGCTCAAAAAGGGAAAGTTGCCCCTTAACGACCTGTCCAAACTGCTGGAACTAGGAAGCTGAACTTCGGTACTTAGGTTCCTCTCAGCCTGCTCAAACTGCTGGAACTAGGAAGCTGGAATTCCCTGTCGATGGATTTTCGGAAATTCCTACCGAGAGGGGCACAAATAGTAAAAGTTGGCTAGAAACCTGAAATGTAAAACATATGTTACTTGGAGTATGTGCTCACTTACCGGGAAGGTGCTTTTTGGACAGGGACATTGCAAAAATGGGAATTAATGAAGCGAAAAGTGCCTCTTAAAGGCCTGCCAAAACCGCTGGAGGTAGGAAGTTGAATTTTGGTATTAAAGTTCCTCCTCTATTGTAGACATCCGCTAAGATGAGATTTTTGTAAATTTATACAGGTAGGGTCCAAAACAGGAAAAGTCTCCCCCTTAACGGCCTGGCCAAACTGCTGGAACAAGGGATCTTAAATTGGGTTCCTTCTCCAACGTTGACGTCCCCTAAGATGGTATTTTTGGAAATTCATACCGGGAGGGGTAAAAAGGGAAAAAACTTCCTCCTTGACGGCCTGGCCAAACTGCTGGATATAGAGACCTAAAATTATGTATGTAGTAGGTTCCTCCTCCAACGCAGACGTCCTCTAAGACGGAATTTTTGGAAATTCCTACCGGGAGGGGTAAAAACGGAATAATTCTCCCCCTTGATGGCCTAACCGAACCCTTCGGCTAGAAACCTGTAATATATAATATGTTTTCCTTGGAGTATGGGCTAACTTATCGACAAGGCATTTCTAGGACTTTGGACAGGAACGTGGTAAAAATGGTGGTTCAAAAGGGGAAAATTGCCCCCCCCCCCCTTAACGTCTGCGTCTTTAGCTAGAAACCTAAAACTTAAAGAACAAGTGTATATGAAACACTAAAATTAAGAAACTAAATAGGAAACGAGTGGAATTGAAACACTACACAAGTGGAATGAAATGGATATAAACGTTGAACGAGTGGAATTGAAATTATAGACAATGCAAATGGATTGGAAGAGGGAATTACCTGTGCAAACACTATCCACGGAATATGAAACTTATGTAGCATTGAAACACACTCTCCAAAAAGTTAAACAAATTTTCTAAAAGAGAAAAAACCTTAGAAAAGGAATGGAACTTATATATTCCGATATTTAAACTTCATGTAACGAAGCACCGGTGGAAGAAACCGACGCAGTAAATTTTCCAACTGAATTTGTGAATTTACTTGAATTGCCAGGTCTACCTTTACATAAACTGGAATTAAAAAAAAAACTTTAAGACACGTTAACAACGTAGCGGGCTTTGCCCGCTATTTTTAATATTATAAAATGCTTTCCAACCCTGCTTTACGTTATTTATTTTCATTCAAAACACAAATGAACAAAACTACTTACGGGTCTATCTACCTAAGTTCACACTTTACCAAATTATCTTAACATACACACGTATATTGCAATTTATTATGGATTCATTACTAACAATCCACTTTCATGAGAAAAAGTGATCAAATATTTATTTATTTTAAACCCATTGCTGTGCAGAATTATTTATTTGTGGTGGCTGGGTGAAGGATTTTATTATAAAAACTGTACTTTAAATAAAAAGCGAATTTAAAAAAAATTGTCGGGGGGGGGGGGGCGATAATTTAAGGCACGCTAACAACGTAGCGGGCTTTGCCCGCTATCTTTAATATTATAAATCGCTTGCCAACCCTGCTTTACGTTTTTTATTTTCATTTAAAACACAAATGAATAAAACTACTTACGGGTCTATCTACCTAAGTTCGCACTTTATCAAATTATCTTGACATACACACGTATATTGCAAATTATTATGGATTCATTACTAACAATCCACTTTCATGAGTAAAAGTGATCAAATATTTATTTATTTTAAACCCATTGTTGTGCAGAATTATTTATTTGTGGTGGCTGGGTGAGGGCTTTAAATAAAAAAAACGAATTTAATAAAAATTGTGGGGGGCGCAGCCCCCCCCCCCCCTTAGCCTTTAAGGCACGCTAACAACGTAGCGGGCTGCGCCCGCTAGTTTCATATATATGTATAAAGAACATTTTCATTAAATTTATGAAGATCTAATTTATGAAATTCAATGAATTTTTTTAATGAAATTATGAAATTTTATGCAAGAAAATTTATAAAAAATTTCATAATATTAATTAAATATTATATACATAATGAAACTCTTCATTGATTCTACGAAAAAAAATTTTATGAAATGATATCATTAATACCATGAAGAATAATTCTTTCAGTGTATAGTCGTAGGGTATAATTAAATAAGGAATTATTATAGAGGTGAAAAAAATAATATTGAGGTGAAAAACTTTTTTTTGGGTGTGAAAACAATTTTTGAAGTCATAAAAAGTTTTGAAACGAAAAAAAAAAATTTTTTTTCTTTGATATTTAAAATGTTGAATAAGATATTAATCAGAACTGGGTCGACAACGACAACGACAACGACATGTGCCTTTTCATATATTTAGCATGAGAAGCAAAATGTCGCCATGTCGTCCGGCGATTTGTCGTCGTAATAGAATCTGTTCTATTTTCGTGACGACACACTAATGGTGTTTTCTTTTCTGAAAAAAAATGTTGCCTTGTGAAAGTGTAAAATTTTAAAAATGTTACCCTCACCCCAATAAAATGCTACATTTTCCCAGTCAGAATAGAACGATAAAATCACTTATTTGCATTTTTCAAAACACATGTGTATGTATATATTGTCGTTTCATGTATTTGCAATATTGTTTACGCTAGCTACTACTATATGATAGCCTAGTGGTTGTGATGCTTGCCTTTCGCTCGGGATGGCCAGGTTCAAATCCCAGCCAAGGTGAATTAATTTTTATATACTACACTCTCTTTTTCTTTTTTCAATTTAGAAGTTTTCCTCCATATTAAACAAAAATTGTATAATTTTTTTATTTATTGGTAGCGTAAAAACTAGTAAATACTAAATAAAACAGAGCATATTATTAAAAAACTAAATAAAATTTTATAAAAAAAAAATTATAAAAAAAATATATAAAAAAAAATAAAATCTTATAAAAAAAATGTATAAAAAAAAAAATAAAATCTTATAAAAAAAAATAAAATTTTAAATAAAAAAAAAAAAATAAAATTAAAAAAAATGTTGTGGTCGAACCGGGGTTTGAACCTGCGACCTTCTGCATCAGAACCCAGGATAGTACCCCCTGGGCCACCAAGTTTCGAGTTTGCTAGCAAACAACATTGCAGTATATACACATAACTTTGATGAAAAGAAAAAAAAAACAGGGCAACGCTCTACCCTGTAAATTTTTTGAGGGCGGAAAATGTTGCACTTTTGCACTTTATTAGACAACATTTTTAGAAAAGAACACGATGCTCTCTCAGAATATTACCCTTAATTTAGAAAAGAACACAAAAAAGGCAATTCAAAAGCAAAGTGCAAAAAAATGCAACATTTTTGTCAGAAAAGAAAACACCATAACTCACACTCAAAACATTTGTCAAATTGTTGCCATATTTTTAACTAATTAAGGGAACAGAGTTGCAGAAATTCGTATTAGAGTTGCAAAAATTCGTACTTTGTTTACAAAAAATTAATTTTTTTGAAAGAAGAAATATAATTGAAAATAAAAATACATAATTTACCGCAAAAAAGCAAAATTAAATACAAAAAAATGTAAAACAACAAGAATTAATGCAAAACCAATTGAACTGCTGAAGAATTGTGGCAAAAAAATACAACCATTTTCCTGTTTTGCTTTCTTTTTTTTTCTAAACGTCAAAAAATGTCGACGGTCGATTGTCGCTGAATTTAAATTAATCACGACGACTTTTGCTGTCATCGGTCGACAATCGACCGTGTGTTACACTTTTTAATGTCGCACTTCTTAGTTTTCACATTAACCGATGTTTCCCTACTCTTATACCACAATACCAGGTCGATTATTCCTTTAGTGGTGGAATTTTGAATACCTCTAGAGTTATTCTTTTTAAATTTTCCATGTTAAACTACACATTTAATTAACTTTTTATAAAATTTCGAGAAACTTCATTTTCACTCAAATAAACAATGAATACCAATTTTTGTCTAAATAAACAAGACATTTAAAAACGATTATCATAACATCTCTATCTCTTGTTATTTTGAACATATTCACATATGGAAAACACACACACACAATACACATAGCATTAATAGATTTGTTGTTGTTTTTTGTTTTATCTTTCCCAAAGTTTAGCACATTCTAGTCATAGTAGTTTTTCCGTCAATTGCATTTATTTGAAATAGCATCCGGCAACAGTACAAAAAAAAAACACAAGATGCATGCATTCAAAAACATGAGTTAAGAATAAAAATCTCAACCGAAAACCCAAAGCCATCATCACTGCCTTCCTTTCCTTCTACTTAGCAAACAAAACACAAAAAACAACTGAACATGAATGAATAAGTTAAAAGCAGCCTCCTAGTAAGAGGTTTTTGTGTTTTTTTCGCTTTGTTTAAATTGATTGCCAAGTAGAAGGATATGGGAAAAAACTACTACTACCACAATCATAGACATCCCCCAACTCTCTACAATGTACAAAGGAAATTTTTAAACAAAAACCATTTTGTAGTCAGCCAACAACAATACAGTACTCTCGGCCAGCAACTTTAACGATGACATTTTAATAGGAAGTAAAAATTATAGATCACAATAGTGGCTGCTGAATGTAAATATATGTGAGTGTGTGTTTGAGTTACAAAGAATTTAAAAAAAATATTTAAATTTCTGTTTGCCTTATCGGCGGTAGTGGCAACTGTATATGAGACATTACATACCAACTGCTCCGCTATAGAAAAAAGTGTATTATATCAATATAAAACTTACAGTATGTATATATAAAAATCGAAGAAAAACTTATTATATTTGTCAAGAAAGTAGGCGGAGTAGGCGTAGTTAAATATTGGTCAATTTAATAATTCGTGAAAAAAATTTTATATTAATTTATTTCTCAAAAAGGTTGAGTGCTTTTATATTGATTTAAAAACTTTTAGCTGGTTGCTCGTCTTCATAATGGAGAAAATATTAGTGTAATATTAGCTGTGTTTTCCTTTTAACTATAACCGTTAACTCATAAAAAACTCAAGGTACATAAAAAGGGGTTTACTAAGGCCACACTTAAAATAATACGTCAGTAAAAAAATCTGTCAAACGGGTTTCAAATCGATTTGACTAATTTTTAACAAATTTTTAGTTGAAACACTGATTTAAACAAAGATTTTAGTTATCTTTATCAGTACAAACTTCAACTAATTTTGAGTGTTAATTTTCAAAATTATTTGTAACTAATTTTTAAGAACCCATTCATTAAATTTTACACAATGTATTGTTAAAATATAATATTTCCATGTTCCTGCTATTAGCCATTAGATGGCGCCACCAAAGTTTTAAAATTGGCGTTATTTTTCCCCTCCCGATTTTTTAAAAGGGCCCATATCTCGAAAACTAAGAGAGATATAGCAAAATTGACGAAAATTTTGGCTACTTCTAACTATATTAAACCCCCTGAAAAGGTTATCTCTATTCTAAACTTGAAGTAGATGGGGCCTTGGACCCTCGGAAAATTTTAACACAAATTATCCTTACATAGCCTTAAGATGAGTCCTTATAATTTGAAAAAATTTTACACTCACTTTAATTACAAATAAAACTGTAGTTTTAATAATTTTTTACTTAAATTAAGATTTGTTAAATTTAACAAAAAATGTGTTAAAATCAACAAATTTCATTTTAACTTATACAGACTTATAGTAGAATTTCATGACAAATATTTTTGCGGATCATTTCAACCCTCTAACTCTTTAATTTACGGGTTGTTTATGTCCTAAAAGTGCCTTTAGTTGAAGGCTTAGAAGATTAAAATGTTCCGCAAATATATTTGTCATGAAATCCTACTATAAGTCTGTGAAGACATCAAAGTAGAAAATTTAAGTTTAGTGCCAGAAATAAGTCAAAACTGAAAATGTGTTTAAGGGTTAATTTGCTAGTTATTTTGAATTGGTGCTCAAACGTCCTACAAACCTGGATTTTAGGAGGAAACCATATAAGTTTTGCATTTTAGGTACACTCATATAAATAAATCTGTAAAAATAGCAGAAAAAGTTACTAAAAATTAGTTCAAAATGATGCTGCAAAAAACTACTAAAATTAGCAGATTATTTTTGCTATATGTTAGTAACAGGGACGTAACAGTTATAACTTTTATTCAAAAAACTGATTGTTTTACAATTATTTCTTGTTTGAATATTTTTAATTTTCTGTTTATTTGTTCTGTTTGATTTATATTTTTAATTCAAACAAAAACAATCCAAAAACGATTTTTATTTTTTCAAAAATAAAAGTTATTTTCTGATTTTTTTTCTTTATCAAAAAATAACAATTAAGAATATAAATCAAAAGCCATAGAACCAATGAATTCAACAATTATAATATCCTGATAATGTCAACTAGTGTTAATAAAATATTGAACAGTGATTTAAAGTGAGTAAATATGTATATTCCAGCAACTTCCGGCATTCAATTTAGGTCAATTTTTAATTTTTATTTTATTATCAAATAAAAAAGTTGGTGCTTAATTTTTTCAAAAAAATCATTCTGTAACTTTTATATAAAGTTTTAAAATAAAAATCAAAAAACAACAGAAATTTATAGAGTAAAATATAAAAATTGAAAAAATTAAAATCTTTGCTAAACTTTGTGATTTTTTTGTGCAATATGATTTATAAAATATAGTGCATTATTGAAATGTTATAATTAAATAAATTTGGGTGGTGACTTTTTAAGAAATATAACAGTTATTTTGGGTCTCTGGTTAGTAATATAGGCACAGCAAAAATAAAACTTAAATCTATATGTTTAGTTATATTTTTGTTAAATATTTGTTAATAGAAAATAGCAAATTAACCTGCTAAAATCAGCAAAAAATTTTGCTAAATAATTTGTAGCCTAAAAAATCCAAAAAAAAAAATTTTTAAATTTTCGAAATTATATTTTCGATTTTTTTTTTTTTTTAATCGAGCCTTTTGAAAACAGCAGTTTGCAATTTTTTTGCAAATATTTCTGCTGATTTAAGCAGGCAAGACTGCTATTTGCATTCAGCTAAATTTAGCTTAGAAATAGCAAAAATTTTGTAGATATAACAGTTTATTTTTACTATTTTCAGTCTACGAATATTTAGCAAAATTTTCTGTAGATATTAACAGTACAATTTGCTATTTTCAATTAACTAAAAGTTAACTTAAATATAACTAAAATTCTGTAAATTTAACAGTTTTAATTTTTCTGTTCTTATTTTACTACCCTACTAAAAAAAATTATATGACTTTTGATATTATATATAATTATATCCGAAAAATGAGAACATCTAATTGTATCAACTTATATCGTTTTATGATCATATTAGATCTAATTTGACACAATTAGATCTAATTTGATGGAATAAGATACGGATTGATAAAATTTCATCCGGGTTTTGTCCTCATACAAATATATCAAATATAATATAATCATATCCAACTAAATGTAATGGTATATAATTCGATACAATTATACATAATTATATGAGACATATCTAACTATATATAGGTCTATATATAATTGGATATTGTAATAATGTGTTGCACTATATATTGTGCAATATATAACAAGATATAGTTATATATTTAGGATATAATTTCGTAAAATTTTATATAATTATATCTTAGTATATATGTTCCAATATTATACAAAATTTTATATGATAATATATGACTATATCAAAACTTTTTTACTTGGGTAGTATTTAGTAAAAAATTCTGCTAATTTTAGCAGTTTTTTCTACAGCATCATTTTTAACTAATTTTTAGTAACTTTTTCTGCTATTTTTTGAGATTTATTTCTATGAGTGTACGACTAAGATTTCTGTGTAACATTTTAACCCTGGCGCATCGCGATTCTTGTTCTATGGGTCATTCCAATAAACTTTACCGAAGAAACTCAAAAATGAACTTCGAGCCCCCGGATTTTCAAAATAGAAAATATAATATTCGTTAATTTTCACAACAATTTCGTCAATTTTCCCCCCAAAAAGGGCGTTAAAATCCAAAAAAAAAAAAATTACGAAATGTCAAAATGGATTAATCGACCTAAAAAATCCACTCTATCGGGGTAGGTCAATTTATTCGGGTAAAAAAGGCGTATAGCAAATTCAAAATCTATACAAAATTCTAGGAAAATTACCCTAAGAAAGTACCCAGGTGGAAATTGAAGACGGTACAAAAATCAAAGCGCTGTGAAAGCGTTTGTTGTGAATGGTACAAAAAAAAAGCATTTTCACAGCATTGAAAAACATTAGTTTGGATTGCTTTTCGAACGTTCACAAACAGTATTTTAGGAGTGCTTTTCATACAAAATTTACAACCGTTTGTGAAATAAAAACACTATTAAAACATTGCTTTAAAGCGTTTTTCTAACGTTTGCAAAAAGTACTTTAGCAGTACTTCTTTTAAAGAATATATAACTGATTATTTAAAGAACACTGTCAAAACATTGATTTAAAGCGCCTTCAAAATGTTCGAAAAAGAGCATTCCAAGCACTTTTTTCAGGAGAGTAATTAATTTGGAATTTATTTAAAAGGCAGTTAAATCCATATGTCCAGAGTACACTTTTTAAAGTGTTTGATCAAAATGATAAAAAAAGTTTTTTTTATATATATATAATTTTAATTATATATTATTATTTATAGCTGTGTTTTCGACTTAACTATATCCGTTAACTCAGAAAAGATCTTATTTGAGATGAAAATTATTACATTACTTTTCGTATACACGTTAGCTTGCTATGTGGATAATTTTCAACGTTGAAAACTCAACGCGTTCTTCGCGTTACTTCCCAACACACAAAAATGTTGCAACCCAGTGCAACATTTTTGTGTGTTTATGTTTTGGAGTAGTTCCTTTTTTTTTGGGATGTTTACATATTATTTCTGCAAACATTTTTAACACTTTTTTTTTGTTTTAAATGAACTAAATATTTATTTTTTTAACTTAAAATTTTAATTAATTCTTGATTTAAATTAATCTTTATTTTAATTGCTTTCATTTGAATTTAAAATCAATTTTTTTTTATTTTTTAATGAAAATTTTGTCTTTATATTTAATCTTCGATAAATTAACAATTTCATTGATAATTTTTTCAATATCATTTTGAAATGTTTAATTTTCTACGTAGTTTCGGCAATTTCAATTGGTATAAATAATGTTTTACATTTATTTATATTTCATAACAAATTGTTTGTATTTAAAAATTGAGTTTTCAAAAGTTAAACGTTTCTAAATACAACCGATTTGTTTGTTAATATGATAAAATTTTAGTTGAGAATAACCCAACAGTACAAGCATTTTTTTCTCTGTATTATTTTAAATAATCAAAAGCCTCAATAAAATACTTTTTATGTTTAAGTTTATCAATTTAAGTGTATTTTTCAAATATTTTAAATTTAAATTCAAATTCAATAAAATAAAATTTATTAAAAAATGTTAATATATGAAAATGTTTTAAAAAATACTTGTATTTAAAACGATGGCAAAGTACTTCATTTGTTTATTTTATAATGATTTCACAGCGTTAAAATTGGTACTCAGTACTTTCACAGTACTTTGAAATTTATTTTTGGGACGGTTTGGCAACGATATAAAATACCACCCTGAGACCGTAAATCATGGTTATCATTTGGGTCGTTTTCACAACGCTCTGAAATTGTAAACCAGAATGTTCTCCATACGCTAGTTTGACGGTTGAAAAAGCATTTTAAAATTTTTTTTTCTGCAACGCTTTGAAAATGTTATAAAATACCACCCTCACACCGTAAATCATGGTTATCATTTGGGGCGTTGTCAAAACGCTTTAAACTTGTAAATCGATATATTCTGAAAACGTTTGAACCACCTTTTAAAATGCTTTTAAAACGTTTTCACGATCGTATTTTTCCACCTGGGTATGGGTCCAAAATTAAAGCCTAAAAAACAAAAAACAAATTGACCCACCCTAATAAATATATATGGTAATATCCAATTATATGTCGATCTACATATATGCTACTACATATGCCATATGTAATTACATATTTTTATATACACTCAAAAAAAAAAGTCAGTAAAGTCAGCAAAAAATGTTGCTGTGTCAGCAAATTTTTAGTCGGGAGCGTGCTTGCAAAAAAGTTGGTAATTTCAGCAAAAGGTTTGCTGAAAATCAGCGAGCTGATTTTTACCAAAAAAATAGTAATCTTCAGCAAAAGTTTTGCTAACACTTAGTCGACTGAAAATGAAAAAAATCCTTGCTAAAATCACTAAACTTTTTGCTGAATATTAGTGGACTGAAAAAAACTCAAAAAAAATTTTAGCGAAATTTTACTTTAGTTAATTTATTTGCTGAAAATTTAAATATAAAGTATGTGTAGAGTTGTTTTTCTTTTTTCGTCATTTCCGTTTCCAGACACGCTGCGACATCTACATCTTGTCTATCTGGTTGTCGTCCACGCTATTAATGCGGTTACCAGCACAATTTATGTAGCAAAATAAATTAGTAAAACATTAGTTCAAAATTAGTTTAGTGCTAAAAAAATATACCTAAGTAAAATTTTTGCTGAAAACGGAATTTCAGCAAAAAAAATTGCTGAAAACTAGTACACTTGATATACAAGACGTTTTACTTATTTTTTTGAGTGTACGATTATATCTAATTAGATATAATTATATTACATTATAAACAATTTGATATATTTGAACGGGGACAAAATTCGTACTAAAATTGTATTAAACTATTGTATATCTTAATCAATCAAATTATATCTAATTTTATCAAATAATGATGGGCTGTAATGAATGAAATTTGACAAATTGTTGTTAAGGGACAGCCTAATGTAGGGAGGAACTTCCGACTTTCCAAACATCCCAGCAAAACCTTCTATTACCAGGTAAAGGGAAATGTAATAAGAAACCAAAAATTGTAACACTTACACTTTGGTCGCATAACACATTATTTTAACATGGGGGTGTCATTGGGGGTAAATGGTTGCCTAAGTCGTACCGGTATAGGATCAAATAAGTGATTACGAATGAAGTACTGAAATAAGTTGTTACTTGTAATATTAAATTCACTAGTTAGCTAAAATAAGTACATACTTTTATAGAGTTAAGTAAGTCATTACACATTAGTACATATTTCATTGGTTACATATGTATAAGGAATAAAATAAGACGTTACCAGTAATGACTTTGTTTAAAAATACACCGATCCGAGCAATGTAATTAGATTCTAAATTTTTATTAAATCGTACTTTCGCATAATAAGTAGTTATATTATGCAATACCAATAACTTATTATTTTTACACTTATTAATAAGTTATTATAAAACACAATATCGGTAATATATTATTTTAAAGGCTCCAAATAAGTAGTGATATATCTCCATATCGTTAACTCATTATTTCATACCTGCCACATAAGTATTGATGTATCACAATATTAGTAACGTATTACTTTAAATTTTTAAGTAAAACCAAGGGTAAAGGGGTACTCATTGCCAGCGATGTGTGAAAAAGGTCAAACCCATTACCAAGGTTTTGCTGGGATCTACTTGATTAGAAAAATTTGGTAGTAAAAATGCCTTTTGTGGCAGGAAATTTGTCAGTGAGGATCAAAATGGAAATAGAGTCCATTTTTGAACTTAGCGCCTATATGGATACTGTTTCCGCTTTTCACTTAATCCATATTCTACTGAATTAAGAAATCGTGCAAATTTTTTTAACGAATATTGGTATGGCCAAAGACCTGTACCCCAATAAGAATTTTTTGCTTGTTTTATTATCTCACCACGCCCTCTAGCGAAGATATTTGCAACCAAAGACAAAACATATTTTTAATATGTTCGCTTTATCAAAATCTGCATAAACAATCAAGATTTCTTAAATAAAAATTAATACATAATTTTTAGGATAGTTTTTTTTAAATTTATGTTTTGTGATTTTAATATTTTTAAATCAATATGTGGCAACGCAATAATGATAATCTTTAATTTTTTTGTTTGTGGTTATAGCCAAACTTTAATATAAATTTTTGCTTTTCACTACGTTGTTATTTCAAATATCGTTTCTAAAAGTTGTGTCATCATATGACGACGCTAGTATAATAAAGGTTAAATACATCTAATATTATTACTGATTTTACCAATTTATAAATAAATTGTGGCGCAACTCCATTTCAACCCATTAAAAATTTCGGATTCAATCATCAGTTGACTTTCATTGTTTTTTAGCTGGACAGTTAATATGGAGAGCCTCATATCTATGTACGTTAGTTGGTTGTAGTTGCATGGAGTAACCAACCAAATAAAAATGGTCAATGGGCCACATAAAACTTTGTTTAAGAAATATGCATGAACATACCAATTCCAACTTAACCCGCATATATAAAACTTTGCATCTGCTATATGAAAGAGACACAGATATCACTGTAAAAACAATTCATAAAAATCTATGGCATAAACGGGTTGTTTTTATTTCAAAGGCCCCAAACTGTAATGCATATTCATAAGATACGCATATTCAAATTTGATGACATTACAATAAAACTGATTGGTACTCTATTTATAGGTGGTCAGATTATATTTGCAATTGCATCACTTTAATTTACAGTTGGAAAATGAATGAATGGCGTTGTGGGTTATTTTATATTCACTTTGAATACAAGTATGATGAAGACTAGGGCAAGGAATTTCATGCATTTAGAAATGGAAAATATGCGGCTAAAAAAGAAAAATATGCATTAAAAATATAAGAAATATGCATTAAAAACTATTATTTTTGCAAAAATAATGCACTTTAAAACTTAAAAATATATTATATTTTAGGTTTTTTGCAAACAGACACTGAACTCGAAGATTTCCCATAGGTCAATAAGGTTTTTAAGAATGTTTATTTTGATTGAATCAAAATATGAAAACGTATCAATTTTTTGTATTTTTTTACTAAATAAAAAATGCTCCTAAAAATTAAAAACATGCAGAAATATGCATTAAAAAGCACAAAATATGCATTAAAAAGACACTAAATATGCATTTAAAGTCAAAATATGCAAAAACATGCATGCAAAAATATGCAACTACAAATCGATGCCATTTGGTTCTAAATTTGATGTATCGGATAAATATTTAATCCATATTAGTTTTGGACTATCGAGAAAACACATATATTTGCATGGAATTCCTTGCCCTAATGATGACTATGGTGTAAAGTTCCGACGAAAGCTCATAATTAAGACACGTTGAATTATGGGTGGCCCATATTCATTGTACGAATAACACACCTCTACAAAATAAGAAAAAGTCGCTGCGGTTGATACATTAATTAAGATGTTGAAATATTATGACAAGTTGATTTAAAATATGCTTTGAAAATGTTTCCGTCACCGCACAATCTTGACAAAATCGTGATTTAAAACAAGAACAATTTTCTTTTTTGGCCTTCTTCGAAATACTGTGCACAAGACATTCGAATACATAGCTAAACAATCTTTCTTATAATGATACCTGAACAATCAAATCAATTTTTTTAAAAATTTTAATTGTTGCACAGGTCTCTAGCAATAATTTGGCTTTTACAGATTTAAAAATATCAATTAGTCGATGAGTTATAGCCAAAAAACCATATAAAAAGTTCGAACTAACATAAGCAAACGCCGCGATACGGGTCTTCTAATTTAGCCTCTATTTTCACCCCTCACTCTCAGAATCGACCTAACTTTTGCTAACCTGAATTTGTTCCACAGTGATATCAAAGCCAATTTGGAAAGAAAAAGTCCAAAATTTGTATATATGTAATACTGCATAAACACCATGGATGGTAACCGAAACGAATGCGGTTATCGGTAGGGTAACGATATTTTAGGTTATTTCGGTAACGGTATTTTAAGGGTAACGCTATTTCATTTATTTCGGTATCGGTATTTTAAGGATAACGGTATTTGGATAATTTCGGTAACCGTACTTTAAGGTTAACGGTATTTCAGTTATATTGGTAACGGTATTTAAGGGGTAACGGTAGTCAGTTGAAAGGGTTTTGAATCGATAACGGTATTTTAGCGGTATTATATTAAATCGTGCATTCGGACTGTTTCTGCAGTTATTTCTCGACGAACCCATTTTGAATTCGTACGACCATATTGTGTACAAAATTCCAGACGCATCCCAAAATACTGACGTCATAATTTTACCAGCTGACTATTGCGTCTTTGACTTCTTCAGGCGAGGTCCACTCAGCTGACTGCCGATTTGACTCTGCAGTGAAGTGGCAGATCCAAGTTTCGTCCATTGTTACATATCGACGCAAAAAGTTCTTTTTATCTCGTCGAAACAACTCCAAACAGCTCTCAGAATCATCGATACGTTGTTGTTTTTGGTACACTGTGAGCAATCGCAGCACCCATTTCGAAAACAGCTTTCTCATAGCCAAATGTTCATGCAAAATATATCCTACACGTTCCTTCGATATATTTAAGGTATCAGCTATCTCCTGCAATTTTACTTTACGATCTTCCAAAACGATTTTGTGAAACTTTTTGATGATTTCCGGTATCACCACCTCTTTTGGGCGACCAGAGTGTTCGGCGCAAAACCACTTCTCTACCATTTGTCTCGATGGAGCAGAGTCCAAATAACACTTATCAAGCCAAAGCTTTGGCTTGAACGGTGTTGTTTCGCCATTAAAAAGCAATGATAAATCAACACACGAGATTGCTTTGAATCCATTGTTTTGAAAATCGCAAAAGTAGCGCCACTAAAACAGCTGCAACTTGTTTACTAATGAACGAATTGTCATTAAATTTTGACAGGTATCATCTGAAGGATGGTAATTCCAAAAAATCAGCCGATGTGTTATGATGCGAAGTTATTTAAAACTATGCTTTTAGAAAATCATAATTATCGTAACCCTGCTTCAAAACAAGGTTATCTACAGATGGTAAAATATGACCATCTTGGGTGTGGGAAACCTTTCGCAGCGAAAGTCTTTGAAGTAAAACAAGTTTTAACATTATATACATTAAAGTTTGATTTTCAGATTTAGTAGATAGTAAGAGTCATCCTGTTATAATTCTGTCACCCACTTAACTTAGCTATATCCCACAAAATATTGAAATCTTCTACATTCAATACATTTTAAGTTTTAAGAAAAACAAATTTGTGCTAATAACCGAAGTTGTTTGCAATCGAATGGTTCGGTTGTGGCAAGAAATAACTCCCTTTATTCTATTACAAACATTATCTTCTGTCTTTCCAAAACTACTTACTTCTTTAAAATTGTTTAAAAAACTGCTCTGTATTTAAAACATTAAAAGGCCTCTTCAAATTAAAAAAAAAACCTTTTGGTTTAAGTAAAACAAAAACTCTTTTAAAACATAGTTGTACACTACAACATTTCATACTTATACATACAAATAACTTTCATTCGTATAATCTCATTTTACTACTTATTCGTAATACTATTCAACATTTACATAAACTCCTCACAACAAAGTACACCAGACAAAAAGCACACAGAAGAAGCACTTGGATGTACCACAAAGCACATGCCAGCCATTCATAAAACAATATTTTACTTTGTAATGGCAGGCTCAAACGAAGTCATATTATCTGCACAGTGTGTCCCAGAAACATAACAATCCCATAGAAACAAGTAGTAGAGAGACAACAGAAGAAAACAAAAAAAGTGCTTACACATACGCTACATAAATATATGTATGTGTTGGATATTGGAATAAGTGATTTCGTATACGGAGGGGGTGGTAAAAGACACACCACAACGTCAGGTTTGCCACTTGTTAAAAAATTGCATACGCTGCGCTGAAATTTAGATATTTGTTTGCCCAAGGATGCAAAATTTTCCGTTTAGTATATCAAGATTTAAAAATTTCTTAGCCTTTTTTTAAAAATTAATTCTGAGCTTGTTTTCCAACTCTTAAATATTAGTAAAACTTTAATATATTGTAGACAAAATTTTTTTAAATAAAATTTGCTCGTGCCAGGAATTGATCCTGCGACGCCAGGCTGCCAGTGGATAGCTCTACCATCTTATTTATTTGGTGGATAAAAACATAATCGACGTGCTGCACACAAGTATTATTACCCGTTAGCATACAAATGATCAAAAATATGTGGTTATATATATCTTGTGACGACTCATACCCTCTTCCACGTCTGCCTCTTAGGAGAATGTGCTACTTTTAATTCCGACCGTGCTCATGGAAAATAGGGTGCGATTCTTTTCTCCTTCGAGGAAGTATAAGGGTCGACAACAATAAATTAAAAGTAGCAAAAAAATTATTTTAAGTGATTACAGCGTAACATGGTGGTTGTAGGGTACACTAATTTGGAATTTGTGACCCTAGTATTAACCCGCCCTACCTTGCCGACTTTATGATATGTTATAGTCGGCCTTTTGATATTTAAAGCAAAGAATTTAATGGTGAAAACCAATATTAACCTCAATTTATTTTCATAACTTATGTATATATAACTTATAATTTTATTATTAAAAAAAATTAAAAAAAAAAATACAAACAAAAGAAAAGAAATTAGGAAATTGTATCTAAAAATGCCTCTTTAAAGGTTAATTCAAATTCATATGGTAACCCTATTAGCATACATATATATTAATACAAGTGAATAGTTAATTGAAATGGAGTGTATAAAAATTATACTCTTTTAATAATTTAAAATTACACAGAAAAAATTTACAAAATTCTGTTTGTAATGTTAAACACCTTTTTTGCATAAACAAACAAAAAATTTTTTAAAAAGGCACCAACAATGGAATTTGTATATACAAATCCCTTTTTGTAACTTTTTTGTAATTTGTTAAAAATAAAATCAATTTTTTTTTAACAATGTGTTTTGTAAATACAATAATTTTTTTTTGTAACTTGTTTGTATTTGTTAAAAATAAAAAAATAAAATTCAACAACGAGTTTGTTATATTAAAACAATTATTCGCTTTATGTTGTCGTATTGACAAAAAAAAAATACTTTTTTGAAATTTTTGTTACAATTTACAAACATTTGAGCAATTGAAAAGAAAAAATAAATAATAAATTGTTTTTTTTTTTGTTTCAAAAAATTCTAAGGCTATTTTTTTGATATTTTTGATACAATTTACAAAACGCCAACAATTTTTTTTAATTACTTAAAATTTTGTGATACTTTTTTCTGTGTACATATTGAAGTGTCAGTGTATGTCAGTGTATGATTTTATATAAAAATATATAAGGTCCATATAAAACCGTATTATATTATATGTGGTTCTATGTTAACAATGATTTTGAACTAGTTTTAGATTTAGTAATTACTAGGGATTGGCGCGTGACTAGAAATGTTCGTGAGTCACGAACATCTCTGTGAATAACACGCGATCGTGAGTAATAATTACTATACTCAAGTGATTCGTGCGTGAGCGTGAATAAGAATATATAACCCGTGCATGATTCGTGTGTGAGTTTATTTTTTGCATCATATATTTTTAGTAATTTTTACTATTTCGTAATATTTTACTATTTTTTTACTATTTTTCTTATATCTTGGTTGTATAACATGATCCTATTAACTTTAACATTTCAGTCTTGTTATTTTAAAATTACTAAAAATAAAGAAAATTTTGTTCATGTTTAATGCACTGTCATGGTAAATCTGGATAAAAGTAATGGAAGATTTATCGAAATTATAGGATCTCCAGCAGACCTTTGGGTTAATCATTATATTTGGAAATTAATAACACATGCAATTACACAATTACAAGTAATTTGTAATTGAAAATTTGCAATTATACATTCAATTACAATTACATTTTTTCGGAAAAGAAATAATGACAAAAAGCACAAGTGAGGGGTCAGCCCAACATGACGTATTCTTTTTATACTTATCCACGCCTATCCAACCTATCCCAGTCAGTTTTTTCTACAAACTTTTAACAAAAAACACTTTAATTCTAAATGTAATTGAAATTTGTAATTGAAATCACTTTCAATTACAATTACTTGTAATTGAAAATTTTCAATTACAGTTACATGAAATGTAATTGTGTTTTTTTTTTTAATTTCAATTACATTTATTTGCAATTGTAATTGAAATCCCCCAGGTCTGATCTCCAGATATTGCATATCTTTTTTATTTAAAAAAATAATTTTTGTATATTGTTAGATGTGGTCTTATATAATATGATCAAAAGTATAAGGTCAATATTTAGATATAATTGTATCAAACTATGTCCAATTTTATAACATTTTATTTAATTTTATACAAAAAGATATAATTTGATGTAATTGGATGAGGACAAAATTCGGATACAATTGTATCGAATTGCATAAAATTGTATCAAATTGTACCAAATTGTATACAATTGTATACAATTCGATACAATAAGATACAATAAGATGTTCTCATTTTTCGGATATAATTATATCTAATTACATAAAAGATTATATATAATTAAATATAACTTCATATGGCTCCATATGATTTTTTTTTACTTGGGTGGGTTTTTTTTTTTTTTGTTTGTTTAAATCAAACCAGCTCTCAAGTAGAGAGTAGAAATTTCGCATGCTCATTGCCGACAGATTTAAAATGAATTTTGGAAAATCTTCATGAAAAGCCATCAAAATAATGAATTTAGAAGTTCTTGTAATACATAAGATGAGTTGTGCTAATCCGAAATTTAACTTAAATTGACAGAATTTAGTTTTTTGGCACCAATTTTAAGCGCATATTTAACGTCATTTAATGGATGATTTTAACCTAATTCTTAACGATGAATATCGACGTCCAGAAGCCATTATACAGGTGATCCAGGTTTTCCAAAAATTCATCGCCAACAAGAAAATTCTTTTATCTGAAATCACTGTTCCTGTAAGAAATTTCATTACGTTACCATATATTTATCCTATTTTCTTACCGAAATTGTTTACAAATTTTCTCACACGACTAGAAGTTGAAGTTTTACCACAATTTGTCACCAAATATAAAATATTCTTACTTATAATAATCTCCTCGTAGATCTTCCTTTTCCAATGGTTCTTTCACAAATGAACCTAAATTTTGAAAATCAAATTTTTCAAACAAATAAGATCAAGTGTTGTTTGATTCAAAAAAAAATTTGCTTACCCAGGTGAAAATGTTCATATATGGTCATATAAGGCAACATATATGGGTTCATATATGGGTTCGGATCCGAAATTTGAGGGTATATGGCCATATATGGAGATATATGAATGTTCATATAAATTTTTTTTTTTTATTTTTTATTCAAATTAAATGTAAATATTATAATTCTTACTGATGAATTTGTACATTTAAATGAAATTGAGAAATTATGAAATTTTTAATGGACATAAACATTTTACTTCAAGTTTAGAAATTATTTTATGACTGTTTTTTGATTATTTAATGACTGTTTATACACTAATAGAAAAAAGTGTGTAAAAATTTAAGTGAAAGCTACTAAAAATTAATTCAAAATGAAAAACTGCTGAATTAGCAGAGTATTTTTGCTAAATATAAAGAAGATAGGAATAGCAAAAATAAAACTGTTTAATATATTTACAAAATTTGAGTTATAATTGAGCTAAATTTCAGTGATTAGAAAATAAAATTAAATTTTAGTAGTAGACAAAAAACATAACATAAAATTTCAAATTTTCAAAGTTCCTTTTTCGTTTTCTGTTTTTAATGGAAATACATATCTAGCCTTCTGAAATCCACAGTTTAATATTTTTAGCAAATACTTCTGTTGAATTTATAAACTGCTATTTGCATTGAACAAAATTTAACAAAAATTTTTTTAGATACAACAGTTTGTTTTAGCCATTTTTAGTTTACTAATATTTTGCAAAATTTTCTGCAGATTTTCTAAATTTAGCAGTTTTATTTTTGCTTTTTTTATCTTACTGCAACATTTTCAAAATTTATCATTTTATTTCAGAAGTTATCAATTGTTTTTCAGATTTACCAATTGTATTTCAGAAATAATCAATTTATTTCCAGTTTTATAATTGCTTTTCAGAAATTATCAATTGACTTTAATATTTATCAATTGTATATCAGAAACTACCAATTGTATTTCAAAAATAATGAATTGTATTTCAGAAACTGAAAATTGTATTTCAGAAATTTATTAATTGTATTTCAGAAATTCGCAATTGCATTTCAGAAATTATTAAATGTATTTTACAAATAATCAATTGTATTTCAGAAATTGGCAATTGTATTTTAGAAATTTCCAATTGTATTTAAGAAATAATCAAATGTATTGTATTTCAATATTTTTTGAATCCGCTCACGTAATTGATAAAAAAAAAAAACTTAAAACATTACCCATATATGGAATAATATATGAATTCATATATGAAGATATATGGAATATATGAACCAATATATGGACCAATAAATGCAGTATATTATCATATATGGATTTATACATTTGAATGTATTTACCCATATATGCTTCCATACATAACATATATGTTCATATATTATCCTACATTAAACCATATATACTCGTACATGAAATCATATATGACAATATATGAACATATATGAACATTTTCACGTGGGTAAATAAAATTTAAAAGGAAATGAAGCTAAACTAGACCCACAAAAAAATATTGGTCACATATTTTCAATCTTACGCTTAGATAAATTAGTTGATAAATAAACTTAAACGAGCATAGTCATTACACCCAAAAATTTTCCTTGAACATCGCCCTCACAATCCTTACTAGAGTAGGAAAAATATTAGGAAAAATATAGTCTAAAAATTGATTTTCAGAAAATGTACAAAAAAATGTAGACCATCACTTTGTAGACCATCACTTTGCCCATTAAAGCAGCTTCAATAAAAAAGCAACAACTATAACATAGAGAAAAATAATAGCTTTGTTAAAAACATGTGGTTTTCGTTAGTTATAATCAGGGCAAGGAATTTCATGCAAATGCATGTTTGTAGTCAGTGGCCCAAAAATGATTTTGACCAAATACTTTTCCGAATCAAAGAATTTGCAAAAAAATGGCATCGATTTGTTGTTGCATATTTTTACATATTTTGTTATATATGCATATTTTTGCATATTTTGCTTTTAAGTGCATATTTTATTGCATATTTTATGATTTTTATTGCATATTTTGCACATTATTGCATATTTTCTAATATTTTTAAATATGAAATTCGATTTAAGAATTCATACTTTAAAACTAAAAAAATCTAAAGAATTAATTATTTGGGAGCTCTGTTGGTAATATAACACTACACTAGAAAGAGAAACACAGATTATACAATATGTTGTCATCGATTAACACATTTTTTATAGATGTAATTTTAAATTAACGTTTTCGGGTGTTATTGCTCACAAACAGAAAGTTGAAAAATTTTATAATAATTATTTTAAGGAAACTTGTCCCCGAGCATTAATTTCTGCCACTTTTTTCTCTGAGTTACGAAAGTGATTACGATTATATAGTACACATATTTAAGTTCTATTTTATAATAAAGTTTTTTTCTGGTAAAATGCTACACACCGTTAATATTTACAATCGACTGTATTTCTTTTCATTTTCAGTGAATTTTCTAAAAATATAATTAATTATGTGTATTTGAAGACATATTCAGTGTGTTCGTTTACTCGAATTTCTTACTACTTTTACTACAATTGCAAAGTTTTGTTTACTTTTTGTATTGAATTTTTCCAGCTGTATTAAATATAGTAACATGTAGTAAGTAAACGAACAAGCTTATTGTAACCGATACCTGAATTTTTACGTTTATGTTAGTTTTTAATAAATATAATTAAAAAAACATTTATTTTTAATTGCATATTTTTTGGTTTTTAGTGCATATTTCGTTATAAATGCATATTTAAGTGCATATTTTCCATTTGATAGTGCATATTTTAAGCGCATATTTTCGATTTTTTAGTGCATGAAAGTCCTTGCCCTGCCCGACTAAAAAAGTTTTCATATAATCTTATATGATTTGATATAATTATAAATGTTTATATGTGTGGCTTTATATGACCATATACATTTATATTAACACTTTGGTTTTGTAAATATGTTTGATATGACGTTATATATGATCATATGCGATTTGGTCTCCAGGCATATATTAAGTGATCTGCAAATATAGTTTATACATAATTATATATAATGGCGTATAAGCTTCTCTAAACAATCTTATATCAAAATATATAACAAAGTTAATATAAAATTGTAATAATTTTATGTATAAATTTATCTGACATGATATCTAATTATACAAAATTTTATAAAGTTTAATTGCACTATAAAAATTAAAAAAAAACTCCGAAATTGTGGATCTGGTTTTGAATTTTGCACTTTGACATATAAATAAATGTTTATAATTGAATTTAACATATATTTTCCAAATAGTTAGCGAAATAATCTTTATTAAACTCAAAATAATTTTAAAGAAATAAATAAAGGAAATTTTTTTTTTCATTGTGGAATTAAAGGTCGAAATAATTATTTTTACTTTTAAATTTAAAAATTACACAAACATATGTTGAAATAAATATGGTTTAAGTTCATATATTTTTCCATAAAAAAAATTATTTGTGAAAGTTAATTTTTTATCATGTTGGTTTTTAATTTTTATTTTAAAAAATAAAAATTTGTTTTTTTTCGACCTTTTTAATTCATTAATTAGAAATTTATTAATTCAGTTCGAGGACTATTTCCTTATTATGAATTAACATAATAAGTACTTTTTTCAAAAACTGTTTTTTTCTCTTCATCAGGATACTCTCCTGACAAATACTTCACAGAGTTTTTGCTTTCAAAAAACCTCTACACTTTCAGGAATGAAAAGAGGATCGTTTCGGGGATTTTCCAGGTCCCCTTCATCAGTTTTCTTTAGAAAGTGGTGGCGTAATCCCCGAAACGGTCGTCTTTTCATTCCTGAAAGTGTAGAGGTTTTTTGAAAGCAAAAACTCTGTGAAGTATTTGTCAGGAGAGTATCCTGATGAAGAAAAATAGCAGTTTTTGAAAAAAGTACTTATTATATTAATTCATAATAAGGAAATTGGCCTCGAACTGAATTAATAAATTTCTAATTAGTTAATTCAGTTATTTTATAAGAAAGATAAAAACTCTAACCTAGAAAAAGTTGTTCCGACAAATTTTTGTAATGTTTTATTTTGTCACCTATTTCCAAGTTTATTAGCAAAAATTGTTCTAAACATTAAGCATTAGATTTAATATGAATGAAATAAGTGTTCTCAATAATATTTACTAAAATTTTCTTTGAAAATCTTCATCAAATTATATGTATTTATATATAATTTGATGCAGTTAGATAGACCCATTTTTCGGATCAAATTGTATCAGGTGAGATAACATGCTTATCTCGCTTGATATAATTATATATTCCAATATTCGGATCAAATTAGATATGGACGTATATATGGGTTTATATATGGTGATATATGATTATATAACATCTTTTTTAGTCGGGTGGTTATAATAATATGAAATGGATAAGTAAAAATGTTTGAGTTTACTTCTCAAATTGCTTTTCTTTGAAAGTTAACAAATATATATAAAAAACTAAAATCTACATTATAGCCTAGAGAGAACCCCATAAAGACAATCTGATGATAGTGAATTGGTAACACTTGAAAATGCATTAATTGTCAACCATTGGTTCTAGGGAAGATTTTTTCATAAAGTTTTTTCTTTATTTGTTGTAAAATAAATTGTAAATTCTATTTGTAAAATTTGATCTTAAACCGAACAAAAATAACACTCATTATTATATACTTAGAAAAAAAAGGACAAGGTATATATTTTAAAAGAATGCAGTAAGTAAGTCGGAGTCATTACTGGTAGTCCAAAAAATAATGGTATGTCATTACCGTTTCTACACTGGGTAAGTTTATTAGAAAATGTTCTTTGCAGGACGGGGTTCTTTAAAAACGAAAAATTTATAGTTTAATTTTTCACTTTATTTGAAAATTTCAGATTTTCAGATTAAAAGCTTAAGTCGAGGGAAAATTTTGATTTAAATTAAACTTTCTAAAAATATTTTTTACATCCATTAACAAATCCTGGCCTAAGCGAAATTCCTCCAAAATCTGAATTCGATTAAAATTTGGGCATTAAATATCCTCTTGCAACTTTTCGTAATATTAACATTTTAATTTATTGTTTTAGCCAATTTTGTAGTTTTCATATAAATCTAATGGCAGCATTGATTTAGTTTTTGCGGCATCTATTTATTATTGTAACATTTTTAAATCTCTTCAGACTATAATGTCTTTCTTTTGGAATTTTTCTTTTTCACCTAATCCAATATATGCAAACATTACTATAGGGTGTTTTTTAAGACCGATAGAACTTACGAAAGGTTTAACTGTCAAACGAACTGTCATACTGCGCTCACTTTTTGAAATTTATGATCAGTATACTCTGGCAAATCATCATGAATAGATTGACGCTTGAACAATGCTAACAAATTATCCAGATTTTTTTTTTTTAATTTATGTTGTCACTTCTGTGACGGTTGGTTTAGCACTTTGATGCTAATATACCTGTTCGGGATTGCTACAGCGCAACGCTTGTAGTGTTTTAATTATCCAGATTTACTTTGAAAATCAGTCATCAATTCGCGCAACTTATAGGCGCAAAATTGTATTCATTTTCGGCTTAACGGGTTTGTTAATAAACAAAATTGCCGCATATGAAGTTAAACCAATACGCAAAAGACCCTACAGATTCCATTACATCCAGAAAAATGCACCGTTATTTTTTACAATTTAAAGTTCTGTCGGACTTAAAAAAACACCCTATATTTACATATTTATCATTTGCATACAATACGGAAAGTCACATTACTTTGGCAAAGAAAAAAGAAAGCAACGTAAATCTTAGAAAAAATAATAAATAGATGGAAAAACTATGTAAAATAAAAACATAAAAACTGACAAACATACCCAGATAAATTTTTTACAATCGGTTCGCAAACACATTAATTCCAAAACTGTTCCATACTTGCCCCGAGATTCATTATAAGTGACACCTGCAAAAATATCAGAAAAAGCTTCTTAAAATTAGTTAAAAATTACCTTGCAGAAAAAACTGCTAAAATTAGCAGATTTTTTTTTTTTTTTGTAGATGCTAGTAAAATAAGAACAGCAAAAATAAAACTATTAAATTTACAGAATTTTATTTACATTTGATTTAACTTTTAGTTAATTGAATATGACAAATTTTGCCGTAAAATCTGTAGAAATTATATCTACAAAATTTTTGTTATTTATTTATGAAAATAGCTTAAGTTCTTATTATCAAATACTCATTTACCGCATTTGTGGTCAATTAAATATACCCCGCCTGGAGGAGGACTTGCCGGTTAGGGGGTTAAAAGTACTGCACCAATGCATCCTATTTTTCTGGTTGGGTAGTTTCAAAACTGGTTCTTGGAGAACAAATTCTACTTTGAACCAGGAGAACAGCATGCTATTGGGATAATTCTTAAAAATTAATCATCATAGGTGCTGGAACTGAATGCAGAAAGAGTTATAAAGTAGAAGTAGACCTTTTCTTTGGAACAGAAATTTTGTTGGGTACTGTATAAAACTAAACTATGCATTAAATCTTTTGTAGTGTCACATAAAGACTCACATACACTAATGGAAAAAAGTTTGTAAAAATTTTAGTTAAAACTATAAAAAATTAGTTAAAATTGACCTAGCAGATAAACATTAGTTATATTAAGCCCAATATTCTGCAGATTTTACAGTATAATTTGTCATTTTCAATTAACTTAACGTTAAATATAACTAAAATCTGTAAATTTAACAATTTTCTTTTTACTGTTCTTATTTTACTAATATTTTTTAAAGCATTAGTAGTTTTTTTCTGACAGGCCATTTTTAACTAATTTTGCGTAGCTTTTTCTGCTATTTTAACAGGTTTATTTCTATGAGTGTACATGCATAAAATGACATAAATACAAGAATTAAACTTTTACAAATACGTATGTGTATGACATCAGTGTGAGTGTGTGTATATGTGTATACTTGCACGGAAATATCTGTGAATATATAAGTGTGTTTGCAAATTTATGATAACGTATGTATTATACTTTATTTAAAGCATTATAAATATAATTTTAATGATGGCAACACAAATACTCGTATCCAAGAGATAAAAATTATGAATAATACACCAACTACTTCTACTACTACGACTACTTGCTATCACTATCACTTGTTTAATGTGTTTTAATGTAAAATGAAAGAAAATCTAATAAAATTTCTAAGGAAAAATTAAAATGATAAAAGCTTTTTCATTTAGGTTTTTTTTTTAAATTTTCCTGGGTAAATATCAACAAAAAACTTTATTTGTTTAGTGTAGTTGTATGTATGTGTTTGAATACGATTGTGTGCATACTTACACACATCCATACATATAAATATAAATAATTGATAGATAAACAAAATCAAATAAAACTAGCATTCGTCGTCGTCGTCATTGTTATTTCTTTTTGAATGGTGTACGTATACGTAATATGTTGTTGAAAGATGTTGTCAATTTAAAGAACAGCAACAACAAATAGCAACATACATCATCAACAAATAACAGCATAACACACTGTGCCCAGCTGTGCTTTTCAATTGAAAAAGGGTTTTTTTTTTGCAAAATTTCTATTTGCCATCTTTTTTGCCCCATCTATATTTGTTTCCCGATTTCGTATTCCTTTGAACAAACCATTCATTCGTAGTGTTTTTCTGTAAATATGAATGTTGTTGGGTATTAAATCTTTCTGTTCTTCTTCTTCTATTTACTAACAGGATTGTTTACGTTTTTCGTTGTTGTTGTATTGCTTATATTATTGTATGGGTGCAGAACAGGGATGATAAATAATAATTTCTAAATAGTACCAACCAGCTTAAAAAATAGTAATAGTCGACCCTCATAGTACCCATCATTCAAAATTACGAAAAAAGACTTATGAACATACATACATATGAGGCATTCCACACCAAATGCCCAGCTTGTAAAACATATGTCGTATCAATGTCAAATTTTCGGTATACATACGTCTGTGTAGCGGGAAATAGAATCCGTACTTGTTTTTTTTACTTTTCTATAAAGTGGGCTAGGTAGGCGTGGTCAAATGTTGAAAAAATTTAAAGCGTTTTCAGTTAACAATTTCTTAAAATTTTTTTAAGTATGTCAAGAGCCTAAAATTAAACATAATCTATAGAACTTCTCACATATATGAACATATATGATCATAAATGGATTCGTATATGAATATATATGTTCATATATGGAGCAATATATGATCAGATATGGTATATAGCTCAATTTTCGGATCCGAACATATATGGTCATAAATGAGATCATATATGGTCATATATTGTGCCATATATGCTCATATATGATCATATATGGTCATATATTGTTCCATATATGCTCATATATGATCATATACGAATACATATATGATCATATATGTTCATATACGATCTCATTTTCAATTGGGTTATTTTAGCTAAAAAACAGGCTCCTTTATAAGAAAACTCTGATACTTATAAAAATATATTCATAATTAAAAAAACAAAGACTGTCATAACTTGACAACTCGTACCTAAAATTAGTTAAGAGCATGCCAAGCGGCTTCCCTATCATATATAAGTTATTTGACTCCTTTTATCACATAACATATATCAAATTCTGAATACATCGTCAGCAAAGGTTTGGCTACATATGACCATCGGCTTTATCTTTTATAGGTTTAAACATTTTTAGAGTGTTATTCTGTAAAATCAGAGACTATTAATTACACTGTGAGACAAATGGTAGGGGTCAGTGATCGGGAAGGGTTCAAACTACCGGGGAAAGTTATATCGGTAAAAAAGAAGTTATACGTGTCCCGGCGTTTCGCTGGGTCACCCCTAGGAATCGAGATATATCGATTTGACCTTTGGTGGTCTTTTTTTTTGACATAACTCGAGAACCACTAGTCCGATTTTGCTCAAACAATTTTAAAAAAATTAAAAATTACAATTCCTTTAATCTGTTCATATAACGTTTTTCTATATACTCAACAGTTTTGCCGGTAAAAATAAATGTATGAAGAAAAAAATATTTTTTGCCTAAAATATTAAAAAAAAGTAATAAACAAAAGGTTATTGATTTTTATGGTAGCGGTAACAAACATTTATTTTTACCGGCAAAACTGTTGAGTATATAGAAAAACGTTATATGAACAGATTAAAGGAATAAATTTGGAATAATTTTTTTAAAATTGTTTGAGCAAAATCGGACTAGTGGTTCTCGAGTTATGTCAAAAAAAAAAAATATATCTCGATTCCTATGGGTAACCCAGCGACACGCCGTTACACGTATAACTTGTTTTTGACCGATATAACATTTCCCGTTGGTTTCATCCCATCCCGATTTTGACTGTCGCATAGTGTTATAGAGATAGAAAATCAAAACTTAGCCTACACTCAAAAAAATAAGTTAGTAGAAAAATTAATAAAACGTCTTGTATATCAAGTGTACTAGTTTTCAGCTGAAATTCCGTTTTCAGCAAAAATTTTAGTTATATTTTTTTAGCACTAAACTAATTTTGAACTAATGTTTTACTAATTTATTTTGCTACAAAAATTGTGCCGATAACAGCACTCATAGCGAGGACGACAACCAGATAGACTAGATGTAGATGTCGCAGCTTGTCTGGAAACGGAAATGACAAAAAAAGGAAAACAACTCTACACATATTCTATATTTAAATTTCCAGCAAATAAATTAACTAAAGTAAAATTTCGCTACAAGTTTTTTGAGTTTTTTTCAGTCTACTAATATTCAGCAAAAAGTTTAGTGATTTTGGCAAGGATTTTTTTCATTTGCAGTCGACTAAGTGTTAGCAAAACTTTTGCTGAAGATTACTATTTTTTTTGGTAAAAATCAGCTCACTGATTTTAAGCAAACCTTTTGCTGAAATTACCAATTTTTTTGCAAGCACGCTCCTGACTAAAAATTTGCTGACACAGCAACATTTTTTGCGAACTTTACTGACTTATTTTTTGAGTGTACTCACCGGTAGAGGGCGCTGAAATTAGTATCAGTTTAGTATCAGTTGAGCCTATATTTAAAAACTCAAAAACTGCTGAAAACTGTTCAAAATAAGCAAAAAACAACGCGTAATACATTCAAATAATAAAATTTGCGATATTTCTTTGCTTTGTTGTTTGTTTTTATTTAAATTTAAATAAAAAAGAAAATTGTCAGTTTTTTTTAATAAAGTGCCATCTAGTGATAACGATGTTTTTATAACTTATTTTTTTGGTGATGCCATACCCCTGCATAAAATGAACAGTAATTTTATGCTTTTCAATATCTTTTGTTTTTTGTCTTTTATATTAATTACAGCTCGTTTCATTTTAATATATAATGTGTTTAACTTTTTTTTTGTGCACTGTAAATCAGTTCTTTTGTATATTAATCACTAGGCCAACCATAAAGAAGCCAGAGCATGTTTTTTATTTGAAAAGATAGAACAATTTCGATTAAATACAAGTTTTGATCTTAAAAATATAAGAATTTTAAGCTATATTTGTTAGAGCTTTTTTTTTGCTTATTTTATATAATTTTGCTTGTTTTTGCTTATTTTGTAAATATTGGCTTATTTTTGCTATTTTCTTTAATAAATAAGCCTATTTTAGCTTTTTTATGCGAAAATAGAGCATATTTTAGCTTTTTTTCCATAAAATCAGTAATTTTTAACATTAAGTCGACATACATTTTTTTCTAATAAGTTTTTTAAAATTTTTTTTTAAATTAAAAAATATCTTTTGTTAAAATAAACTTTTTATTTTTTCAACTTGAATTCTAATAGTACAAATATGAAAATGAAGATTTCTTAGGCAAGAATGAAATCCGGAGAGAGCCATGCCTTCAACAGATTATATTTCACAATTTGTTAAAGTTTTGGGATTTTAGCACATTTAATTCTTTAATGAAATTAAAGTATTTCCCGATGAAAATAAATTTAAAAATGTCACAACTTTGTTTGATTCCTGAAGTTCCAAGGAATGTAGCACTGTATTGAATAAAAAATTTAAATTTGATGAGGATTTTAATAAAGAAATAATAAAGTTTAAGGGCTTATTTTTACATTTTAACTGCTTATTTTACTGTTTTTCAGAGCTTTTTTTAAGAGCTTAAAACATTGCTTTTAGGGCAATGTTGTTTCGATTTCACTAAGTTGTTTCGATTTCACTGGAAAAAACTGTTATACTCCAAATATAAAAATTATTTTTTCAGGATGAGTTTCACTCAAAAAGTGTGTAGAGTTTTTTTTGACGCAAAGTTAATGAAAAAGACTATAATTTTTCTAGACAAAAAATTTACATTTTATGTTTGTTGTGATTGTGTCTTTTTTATAAACTAAAAAATATTGTTAATTTTCACAAATTAAATTACGATTTAAGACAACTTTAACAACAACAACAACTTCAAAAAATCACTTCTTTCATTGCTTCCAAAGTATCCGTTAGTATATTTTTACAGCTTTTTTAGAATTACTTCTGAACAACATCCAAAAAAATCACTCAAGTATTGCTTCTAAAGAGTAATTCCTCTAAAAGTGATCGTAAAAAGTGATTTTGGTATCATTTGGCATTTCCAAACAGAGGGCCCCGGGTTCGATTACCGGCGGGACCAATATTTTTTATTTTTTTTTTAATTTTTTTTATTCTATTATTTTTTTTTAATATTTATAAGTAATTTGTTTAAATTCAATATTTTTTTAATTTTAAAATTTTTAAAAATATGTATAGTATATAAAAAAATGGTGAGAAATTGCTCTTTATGCACCTGTAAAAATAGTACTGAAAACAATATTGAATTGGAGTGCACCTTTTACACTTGTTTAATAAGTACTTTTATTGAATAATAAGTACTTTTATTGAATAAGGATCAATATCTCGTAGTAACAAATTGGTGTTTTTATGCCAGTCAACTTTCATATCAAAGAATAGCTCAGCGGTAGAGCGCTAGACTAGCAATCGTGTGATCGCAAGTTCGATACCCGGTGGCGGCAATAAAAAAACTTTTGTAAAATAAAAAATAAATTTGTTTTATTAGGATTTTTTTTTAATTGGTGAAAAAGTGCTTCCTTTGCACTCGTTCAAAAAGTGCTGAACTCAATATTAAAATTAATAGTGCTTCTGTTAAAAAAGAAGATCATTAATTATAGTGCTTTTTCTACTGCTTTGGCATCTATTTTTTCTGGGAATATATGTAAATATAACAATCCCCATATGGGGAAAACCACAAAATATAGAGAAGTTGACTTTATTTGTACTGTGTCGTTACCACATTCCACCACTAGTCTTGAAACAGATTTGCTTTTCTGTTATTCTAGAATATGGCTACCACAGTATCAAAAGGTACACAGCGTGACTTCAATTTGCCGAATAATAGAAATGGCAAAGGTAACTCTGATTCAAGACTATGGTAGACTGTTACACAGAGTACAACTATTGATAACAACGATTTATAAATTTTCTAATTTAATTTTTTTTTGTAATATTTTAAAAACCCTGTTCTTTGAATTACGTTTCTTTCAAATTTTCACTTTTTATATGGAAAATCTAAAAATAGTACCAAATGAGTCTAAGGATTAGCGTAGTACCTCTTCTAATAGTACCGTAGAAAGAAAAAAGTGCCAACTTTATCATCCCTAATGCAGAACGTATATATCTATGAAATATGTGAGTGTGTTTGTGTGTAAAGAGTTTTTTTTTAACGGAAATTCTTTCTTTCAATTTCTGAGCCTTGTTTAGGATTCATGTTTACTCTACTTGTCTTTCGCGCGCCTTTCAACATGTTCTATATTTTCCAAATTTGTATTTTTTATTTTTGCTGTTTTTAGTCAATGTAAGGCTGCTGTTATTTTTTTTTTTTTTTTGCATGTTGGTGTAGTAACTAACGTCTGTTTTGTAAATTCTCTAGTGAATGCTTGTTTATGGTTCTATTGTTCCCACGACAGCATATTCTTCTCTATTTTTTTTTTATAGAAATATTCTTTTTTCAAAAATATAATTTAACTACTAATGTTGCTCCTGGTGTTGGAGAAAAAAGTGAAAATTTTCTCACTTGAACAGTGATTTGTTTGGTAGTTGGAAAATAAATTCCAAAACATCTAGGGTCATATGCATAATCACTTTTTAAATTTATAAACGGCTAATTTATGTATCTAATATAATTAAGATCTTACCAAGAAAGTGTCTCCGGAGTCACGCACCGAGTTTGTTTATAATTTGATATGTGAGAAGGAAAGGAATGAAATTAAAAAAAAAAACGAGTAAAAAGGTTAAAGTCGGGCATGCCGACTATACAATTCCCTACACCAGTCTGGTGTATTGTTTGGATCCGAAATTCGAATCTGTTAAAATGGGGCTGGTGTCAAAATTTTCTATAATATGAGTCAGCGCACCAAATTTCATTACAATATCTTAATATTTGCGACCTGCAGTTTGTAACCAAGCCAATTTTGGGGGGACCCTTATATGGGCACTAGTTCTAAACATGGACCGATGTTCACCAAAATCAGTAGGCTTCGTCCTTGGGCCAACATAGGTCTATGTACCAAATTTCATCAAAATATCTTAATATTTGCGACCTGCAGCGTATAAACAGTATAATTTTGGTAGGACCCTTATAAGGGCACTAGGTCTAAACATGGACCGATGTTCACCAAAATCAATAGGCTGCGTTATTGGGCCAATATAGGTCTGTGTACCCAATTTCATCAAAATATCTTAATATTTGCGACCTGCAGCGTATAAACAGTATAATTTTGGTAGGACCCTTATATGGGCACTAGGTCTAAACATGGACCGATGTTCACCAAAATCAATAGGCTGCGTTATTGGGCCAATATAGGTCTGTGTACTAAATTTCATCAAAATATCTTAATATTTACGACCTGCAGCGTATAAACAGTATAATTTTGGTAAGACTCTTATATGGGCACTAGGTCTAAACATGGACCGATTTTCACCAAAATCAATAGGCTACGTTATTGTGCTAACATAGGTCTGGGTACCAAATTTCGTCAAAATATCTTAATATTTACGACCTGCAGCGTATAAACAATATAATTTTGGTAGGACCCTTATATGGGCACTAGGTCTAAACATGGACCGATGTTCACAAAAATCAAACTTGTTCGTCCTTGGGCCAACATAGGTCTGCGTACCAAATTTCATCAAAATATCTTAATATTTGCGACCTGTAGAGTGCGCACAAGATTGCATGGACAGACAGACAGACGGACGGACGGACAGACGGACATCGTTAAATCGAAATAAAAAAAATTCTGAGCCGATCGGTATACTATAAGGTGGGTCTACGACCAATATTTTTTGGTGTTACAAACATCAGCACAAACTTATAATACCCTGACCACATAGTGGTGTAGGGTATAAAAAACATATCGCATAGAAAAAAGCTGGTTTTTGGTAAAATTAGTCCTGTCTCAATTGGTTTTCTGTGGTCACAATCAAAAACTCGGCTACCACAACCGAACCATTCGATTGGCTACAAATGCGGTTGTCAGCACCGAATCTGTTTTCTGGGTATATAATACGAAAAGAAATATATTTTTGTACTAGGGCCTTTAAAATTTACCTGTCGCCCATATGGACTATATTTCCAATTGTCTCTTAAATAATTTTAAATAATTCATCAAAAATTGTATTTTTAGTAATAGGAACTATAATTTCTGTTTCTTCCTAACATTAGGTAAAATCAAACTTTCTTATCGTGTTTCTGTTTTTTTTTTATCATTTTATAGACAAATTTGGACACAAGTTCATTTTAACCCATTCCAATCTCGGGTCAAAACATTATTTGGCTTTCAACCAGACTGGTGTAGGGTATCATATAGTCAGCATACCTGACTTTAACTTTTTTACTCGTTTTAATATACTTATGCGTAAATTCACAAATGCTTTATAAAGTTATACGAGGCTTACAAAACAAATTTTTCGTACAACATTTGTTTCATACCCAGCAAAATTTTGGTAATGCATTACCTTGTAAGGTATACTCCTTACATTTGTAATCATTGTTCAACATAAAGTAATTAGTTACCGACAATTGGATACATAATGCACTACTTTGTAGTGAGTAATCCCTACCTTCAGCATTATTTTGAAACATTAAGTAATTAGTTACCGAAAATTGATTACATAATGCATTACTTTGTACTGAATAATCAACATTATTTAGAACCACAGAATAATGAGTTACCGTTAGTTGATTACATAATGCATTACTTAGTAATGTACGCTCGTTACATTTAAATTTATTTTAAAACATAAAGTAATGCATTACCGAATGTTGATTACATAATGCATTATAATTAAGTATGAAATAATGGCTATTGCAAAACGATTTGTTTTAATTTAAAAATTATTTACTTCGATAATTTTTTTATTTTAATTTTGTAAATATTTTGTTGTTGATATTTGTTATGTTCAAATGTATTCAAATGCCAAGGATAAAAGCAAGTAACCAATTACCTTTTCATTCCCTATCTGCAACTAAGTAACCCATTACTCTTCATTTTTTTGTAAGTATACTGGTAACAATGCACACATTACTTTGAGGCTCATCGCCTTTAAAATTTAAATGTAAAGTAATCGGTGCATCCATTTACCCATTAGTTGGTAATGTGTGGTTTTGCTGGGTAAGCCTTCTATAATTTTATAAACCATTTATGAATTTACACATTAGTTTACACAAATAACATTAAATTCCATTTTAAAATACTTTACGCCCGGCGATATAATTTAGTTTTTAAAACTTATTCTTTGCAAAAAACATGTAAGAGTTAAAAGTTATTTATTTATTTTTTTTTTACCGCTTAAATGATTCCCAATTTACAAACAAAACCACAGTGCTTTTATCTAAAACATTCAAAATAAGGAGGCAGTGTCGAGGATTTGTACTAGAAACTATTTTTTCGTTGTATTTCACTTTTTGCTGTTTAAATTTTCGCTGTTGTTTGCAGTAGCAGTACCGTACTTCCGTATTGTTTAAAGTAAAAGTTGTTGCACAATAATGTATTTGTTATGTGCTTCACTTGATTTTAGTTTTTTCTAGCTGTTCTTCCTTCCATACTATGCGCCACTCCACTGAATTTTTTGCGTTAATCGTCAAGAAAGTATAAAAATCAAAAGTTTTTTTTTTGTTTTTTATAAAACTGTTTGCCTTTTTATAGTTAAATGTTCAACTTTTTTATTTGTTGATTTTGCAAAAGAAGAATTTAAAGAATGCCACCTCTTTTGCTGCTTACATATCGTTTACAAACTATTCATGATCAAAGAATAAGGCGTTTTTTTTTTGTAAATTGAGTATCGAAAAACACAAATATCTTCAGTTTTCTTCTTTAAACGGCAGCGAATAAATTGCTGCATTTAAAAAATAAATTATAAGGTGTGGTATAATTGTCTACCCGAGTAAAAAATTGCCGCAAGGAGAAGTTAAAGTCTGTAAATGTTATTACCTAATTGCCATGGAAAGGTTATATCTGAGCTTAAATGGTATTATCAAACCAATGCGAATCAGAAAGTGCTCATTCCAGACAAAACAATTCGGGTCCAATTTTGGCCCGTATTTCATTTAATTTTTACCTACTTTCAATGTAAAATTACAAATTATTTGTTTACCGACTTTAAACACAATGGGTATATTTTTTTCAATTACACACATAGAATAAATTTACCCAATTTATAGTAGGAGTACAGTTTCCTACTATAAGTTGGGTAAATTTCAACAGAATTTAATTAGAGTGTATATAACGACATTCATAACATTTTTATAAAACCCAATTGTTGACATGAATGCATCAGTGGTTATTTAAAGCCATATAAATAAACAATAGTGGTTATATAAAATCATATTTGATTATATAAAAACTCTTGTCGTTTATTTAACCTTCTTTTTTAATTTTTAACTCCACAATTTCCTTGAGCTTAAGGTTGGTTTTTTATATATAAAAAGTTTTTTATTTTCGATATTTCGCTATTCCATTGTGTAGCATCTTCAGGAAATAACAAATTAACGAATTAACAAACTTTAAAATTGTTTATAATTTGTTATTTCCTGAAGATGCTAAATAATGGAGTAGCGAAATATCGAAAATAAAAAACTTTTTATATATAAAAAATAGACCTTAAACTCAATGAAATTGTGGAGTTAAAAATTATATTTAAACTTTTTAGTTGGGGATAGTTTTATTTATTCCAAATCAGTTAGTCTTTTCAATTGCTGAAAGTTTTTTTTTTGTATGTTTTTAATCTACTTAAGGATAATTGAGAAACTTTTTAATACAAGAAATATAAAATAATAGTTTTTCCCCTTCCTTTATATTCTTCTTTCAGATGTGGCCAAGAAACACGAGTGATACCTAGAATATTACAATTACGTTCACATTGGCTCAAATCGGAAAAAGAGTCCTTACGCTTGGTGGAAGCTGGTATAACCAAAGAAGTTATGAATAGTGCTATTGCTCAATTTTGTTTAGAAATTATAGCTAAACATGGTGACCCTGCACCCAGACTGTGTAACAAAGATCCCTTAACTTTAAAAATGGGCACATATGTGATAGAATTGTTTCCTAATGTAAGTCTTATGCTTTATTTGTGGTGTATTTCATTTGCAAGTTTTTTATTTATTTGTTTTTTTTTTTGTTTCTGTTTTATTATCTTCCCTTCAGGCCAAGTTCTTATTTATGGTTCGTGATGGTCGTGCAACTGTTCATTCAATTATTTCACGCAAAGTTACCATAACTGGATTTGATTTAACCAGTTATCGTCAGTGTATGCAAAAATGGAATCATGCCATCGAAGTTATGCACGACCAATGTAAAGAAATTGGTAAAGAACGTTGTATGATGGTAAGTGTTGATGTATTTTATAACAATTTAAATAAAATCGTGTAATAAAACAAATCATGGGCTTCCCATAACGATGAAACTAAAATGGGGACTATGACCCACAGAATTTTGATCATAATCCTGTGATGAAAATGGGCATATTCCTCATGAGCTTTAAGAATGTTTTTGAAAAGGATATAATCCCAATTGTTAAGATAGTCATAATCACAGTAAAGTTTTTCTGTGTAGTACCTATAACTGAAGTCGCTTTTGCTGAGTTAAAAGCAAAATACTCGCTGTGTAGACCGAATGGATCTAATAAGATAAAGGAGCCACACATCATCCATTTTAAATGGACAATTAAATGAACTCTGTTATTTTAAATCTAATTCAGCGTTTGGGAGTGGAACCCATTTCACCAATAAGTCGTCCCAATTTTTTAGTAGAATATTCTTTATATATTCTTTAATTTCGGGATTTATTGTAAATCCCATCAAAATTGCCTAATATATAATAATTTCATAGCACCTTACAAAAACCCTCTTTCATTATTCATTTCATTGTTTAAAAGAAATTTATTTCCAATATTTTTATTTCAATGAACTGCATTCATATCATTTATAGACACTCTTTATGAGGTTAATAGCGTAAAAGAATTAAATATTATTAAATACACTCTTGGAAATGTCATCTGCAGTTTTGCACATCGTACACAGTCTCTTTCTCCATTATAAGCTCCCATATACAATAATATCCTTGTGCCTGTATTTTATACAGCCTGCCTGTCGTCATATTCTTTGTGAACACAACAACAAAGATGTTGGTTTTATATTATGTAGCTGTAGTAATTTTAATATATTTAAATCGTTGCTATTATTCTTTTATCGAATACTTCTCATTACACTCTGCCCCAGTGTTGCCAGACGTGAAGATTTTATGACATTTTGACAATTTTTTTGGTTTTTTGGCGAATGACGATTTTTTTGTAAAATGTAATAATCCAGTGTCGAAAACCATTACCAACTAAAGTCGGTTAACTTATATAAAAGTAAGCTCAATTCAAGACTATCCAGAGTTATTTTAATGCCAACTTCACTACCTTCACCAATAGTAAAATTTTCAACAAGATAACTCTAAATAGTGTTAAAATAAGCATTCTTTTAGATAAGTTAGCCGACCTAGGCCCATTAACTTTTCTCGAGAAGTTAACTTTACCTTAAACATGGGTAACTAACCAATACTAAATATTTATCCCTATGAAAATTTAACCATAATAACTTATCAATATTTTAACTCTGGGTAGTTAACCTTAGTATGAAATATCAGAATAAAAACAAAAATTAATAACAAAAAAATTTTTTTTCAATACGGGAAAATTAAAAGTTTTTCTCGCAGTTTTTTGTGTGTTTCTGGTCGTAAAAAAAATAATACACTTGACCACATCGTTTTTTTTAAGATTCGCGGTCTTTAAATGCTATAAAATGATTGTGTCTTTTTGCATACTACGAGAGGTGATTTAATTAAATCCATTTGGTAAGTCTATAAAATAAAAGTGGGTTATTGGTACTATTAATAAGTATTTCGTGCTAATCGAGACAACCGCGGAAAGATTCGCGCATAAAATTAAAAAAAAAAAAAAATAGTGGAAATTTTGTGATAGATTATTAAATTAAGGCAATTTATGTGATCAGCACATCAAAGAGAGTAGAAAAATAATCGCTGCGTGATTTTGTATCTTTTTGTAATTGCGAGTCAAAACTGTGGGTTGTCCAGGGGTTCCTCACATACTTTTAAAATATTTAAAACATGATTGGTTCACATTTCGAGAGTGATTTCTATGCGCTTTTTTATATTTAAGAATTAAATTCAGTGGTCTTGTACTTCATTCAGTAGTCTTGAGCTTTGATACATGATTCATTTTGAATTTGATACGCTGATTCCAAATTCTTAAATGTAAGTTACCCAAAATTGATGGAACAATTGTTTTTCTGAGAGTGGTTTTCAAAAGAATTTTTCCCTATAACGGTACACAAATTAAGAAAATGTTGTCCTATGTATTTTAGAGAAAAAAATTCATTCTTTACTACCATCGTAACAAAAAGTCTTAAGCTATTTGAATGCATTTTGTATAGTATTTTAAAATTCATAGAAAGCTATTTTTCGCGTTTTTAATCACAATTTTCTCAAAATTGAGAGGTGATAGAGAATTCGGGATAGAGATTTGGAATCAGCAAGTAAAATACTAAAAGTATGTATCAAGCTTCTACCAACTGCGACTTTTCATTTTGTAGAGGTGTATAATTCGTGTCAAATTGTTGTAATATTGGTCAACATTTTTGATTTTAATTATTCCAGACAGATTTTGGCTCCCTGAACCAATAAAAAACTAAATTTTTCCTATTTCCTGATATGAGGCCAATTTCTGTAAGCTATCACAGAAACTTAAAACCTTAATAGCAAAAATTTGGGCACGATTTTAAGTACTGATGCAATTTTTATAAGTTTTGGTAAATTGGGGGAAATGCACATCGAAAATACTTCCATGTGTGATAAACGATTCTAAGTCAAAGTTTGGTTAAAGCTGCGCTTTAAATTTTTTTAATAATCATCATTACAAGTCTAATATATTAAAATATCTTATGTAGGGTGAATTGTTCTAAAATAGCCTTGGCTAAGTTTCTTAACCACAGAAATTTCTATGGTTAAATTTTAGCATTGGTTACAAGAAATGCTTGGTTAAAATTTAGATAAGTTATTCAAAAAATAAGTTTACCAGCTACCAGTTAACGGGCCCTAAAGGGTTAGTTTCTTTTCTTATTGTATTTTTTTTATTACTTTTATATGGGAAAGGCGAGAAAAATATTGAGTTATGATTACGCACTAAAATACGAAAAATAAAAAATATGTGGTTTCCTATATGAGTGCCAAAATTGATAAAAATAACTAGTATAAAAAACAAAATTTTATAAAAAAAAAAATAATAATTTTTATTGACATCTGACTATCTCGACATGTTATACACGTGGGTCATACATACCATAGAAATTAAAAAATTAATTGCCTGTTTTTATAAAAAGAATCCGAGAAATTCGCTAAAACGTTTGTGTGAAAAACACAAACTTAAGAAGATTTATCTTAAACATTTTTTACCCTCATTTGTTCTACATAGAAGTCCTAACAAATTTGTGCAAAAATTTTGAAGGAACAACGTTTTTAAATTACTGTTTTTCACACAAATTTGTTAACGAATTCGTTTGATTCCTTTTATAAAAACACCCAGTAAAAAATTTTTTTTTAGTTTATACCATATTTTTCATAATATATGCCATTGTGTAGATTTTAAATGCACATTAATGATTTTTTCATACAAATAATATACGCACTTAGTATATGAACTTCCACGCTCTGATAAAAACTTGAATTTTTGAAAGCTCAATAAAATTTTAGGTTTCTTAAATAACTAACAAAAATTCACTCTTTACTGGAAAAAAACTATTTTGGTAGTTCTTCGTTATTTACAATATTAAAAATAACTGCTTTATACAGCCAAATTACCAAATACAGTACTTTTCGTTAGTTGTATTAATACAGTTGTATGTATACGTGATAATTTTATATTTTTCCATCGAAAAACAACTGTAATAATAGTTAAAAACAACAACTACTGATTACTGCATAAACAATTCTAAGTAACTGGAAATCTGTTGTCAGTGCACCATTTTACAGATGAAATAAATAATATATAAAATAATCATCTAGTTAACTAAAATTCGGAATTATAAAAGATCTGAAGGATTTTTTGAACACTAATTTGTGCAAACAGTTGTTGCTTCAGTTTCTATGAAGAAATGGAAATATTTATTAGATTAAATCACAAACTCAATGAGAATTTCTTGTTCTCGTCTAGGAGCGTCAGGAGTTATATTTTTATTAGCACTAAACTAATTTTGAATTAATGTTTTACTAATTTATTTTGCTACTAAAACTGTGCGGACAAGAACCAGACAAACAGAAAGTAAATTTCCCTGAGTGCTGACAAAAAAAAAATATAATAAAAACAACTCTTCTAAGACATATAAAAAATACAACCGTGAAATATTTTTGTATCTGTCTTTTAATCATACAACTAAAGGACGCCAAAAGATTGCATATACATAAAAATATAACACTATTAAATAAAAATTTAGCCACGTAATATTCAGCAAAAAGTTGTTTTGATTTTGGCAAGGAACTTTTTCATTTGCAATCGACTAAGTGTTAGCAAAACTTTTGCTAAGACTACTATTTTTGTTGGAAAAAATAAGCTAGCTGATTTTCTGCTGAAATTACAAGTTTTTTTGCAAGCACGCTCCTGACTAAAAATTTGCTGAGACAGCAATATTTTTTGCTGACTTTTTGTTTTTAGTGTAGCTTTGCAACATTGTTGATGCAGTCATACACGTTTTGTAGGAATAGACAGGAATTTTTAATGAAAAATTATCCTATATAAATTTAACTGATGAAGATTCTGTGAACGATTTTTCATAAAATTATTGTCCATCTTGGCTTGATTTTTACATTGTTAACGATTTTTTTCCAAATAAGTTTGGCATCACTGCTTTAACCGCTTGTGTTCGTTTTGTTTACTTTTCTCTTTTGTATATCAGAGAATCATCGCCATACAATCGATAACTGTGTAATAGTTTGATTGGAAATTAAATGCAGCATACTTTAAAACGATTAACTTGTTTTTTTTTTATATAAAAACCTTGCCAACAAAGTGACATTAATTATGAAGCAGAAATTTTGTGTTGCTATCCACAAGGAGAAGGTGAAGTGAAATAAAGAGAGACAGAGGAAAAAATTATAAATTAAAATTGTATTTATCCCACAAGGATTACTAATAAGAGTCTACAGTGAATGACAAAAGTGTTACATTATGTTGGAAAGACAGAAAAATCTTGATATAGTTATAAAACGTGTTACTTATTTGTGCTCAATCAAAATTTTAGTCAAAAATACACTCAAAAATAATAGTTATTTAAAAAAAAAAACCAATCAACCAAATAGTACCAAAACAGTATTTTTACAGTAAATTTTTTTTTAAATTAATTAAAAAATAAAAATTTCGTTGAATATTTAAAAATTCTTGTTTAGTTTATATTTATTAGTATTGATATATTATCAGTTTTCAAATAAAAATCAGAAAATTGAATTTTATCTAAACTGCACAAAAACGTAATTACTGTAGAACCGTTTGGAATTTTTACTTCAAATTTTAAGTAGGCAAAAGTAATTACAAATTTTTTGTATTCGAAATTTTTATATTTTTTAATAAAAATGTTTTTATTATATCAAAAAACGAACTGTTAAAAATAGTAGTTTTTACCAATTTCTATAATTGTTTCAAAATTTTTGTAGTAAATGCATTTCTTGGTTATATTTCAACAGTTAAAAATAACAACATTTTTAATTATTTTTAAGGTAAATACCTTTATTGCCTCAAAAAACTTTTGTTTGAACGATAAGCATTAAATAATAATTCCATTAATTGAACGAATATTGAATAAAAAATACATAAATATTAAAGTTTTACTCTATAATGTCCAATTTTCTTTTAATATTGGCGCCAATTAACTTCGCAATAACACATCATTTCGTATATTTTTCTAATGATGTAAAAAATAATAAATAACACTGCTCTACAAAAAAAAAAGGTGAATGTTATTGCAGTGGTTTTGGTATAATTAGGGGGTGCTGTTTTCGAATCTGCAACCAGTTTGTTCAAATTGGGGCAATTCGGGCAATTCGCGATTTAAATTTTTTAAATTTTTCAGTCGACTTTGTCAATAAAAAATTTATAATTTAGTAACTATAACTTCGGAAAGAAAACGCTTTACACAGTTAAAGCTTAATTCCGTGCCCTATTTTTCAAACTTAAGTGTGTATCAATATCTCAATAACTTTTCTAAATATAGTCGCTAAAAATCGAAATTTTAAAATTTTTTAAGGCTTTTTAAAAAAAAAAATTTAAATATAAGACGAAGTCCGATTTTAAATAACAAAGCCAATTTGGAAAGAGAAAGGTCCAACATTTGTATATATGCCATATTGCATTAACAAATTATGTGCACTTTTAGAGCCTTAAATTAATTAATTAAAATTAAACTAAAAATGAACAACAAAATATTTTACTGTACTACAAATTCTGTAATAATTTTTTTTTCTAAAAAGATCAGATTTCATTCAATGTTGATTTTTTTGCGATGTTATTGCGATTTGCAAAGTTTATATTTTGTAGATTTAACAGTTTATTTTTGCTATTTTAGTCTACAAATATTTAGCAAAATTTTCTGCAAATTTTATAGTACAATTTGCTATTTTTAATTAACTAAAAGTTAGCCTAAATATAACTAAAATTCTGTAAATTTAACAGTTTTAATTTTGCTGTTCTCATTTTACTAGTATTTAGTAAAAAAAAATCTGCTAATTTAAGCAGTTTTTTCTGCAGCATCATTTTTAGCTAATTTTTAGTAACTTTTTCTGCTATTTTTACAGATTTATTTCTATGAGTGTACTCTTTGATAGTGAAATCGAACCTATAATGCCAAGTCTATGTATTTTTTGAAAAGTCTTTATTTGTCGCACAGTGTTACTTTCCTTAAAATCCAATTTTTAGTACAATTTTCTCCAAATTTTTCTAAACAGTTTTATTAAAAAATATATTTTTTTTTAATTTATTCGTTTTTTATTCGATTAAACGTCAGAAATTATTCGGAATCTCCGTTTTTCGAAAGTCATGATTTTTAAATTGATCGTTCGAATTTTTATTTTGTTCGTTCGATTGACGGAAAAATAATGACAACCCTACAACTAACTATATTTTCAAGTGATTAGCGGCGCGACATTTTTCTATATCCAGTCGCCATCAAATTTCATATTAGCCCAATCGCAACTCTTAGAATTAATTTTGAAAACTCTTCATATGTATAGCGCCGAAAACCTCTACCGTTTATTCACTTTTGCGGTTCACTGTACAATTTGTACAGGCCAATGTGTGTGTTTGTTTTAACGTTGAAACGTTTTTCCGTTTAATTGAATTCCGTTAACATTTATTAAATTTTAAAAACACATTTTATTACACAATTATCTGGTGTTTTCATTATATTTTTTACTCACACACACAGGAAATTAACATACATAAATCGGATTACATTATACATTACATTATGTATGTAAGTGATTATGTGATTTTATTTTAAATGCTCATTTACAGGTTTTGTCGTTCGTTCGTTCATTCTTCATTTTCATTAATTTATTAATTTGATATCATTAATTTATTTATAAATTTTTTTCTTCTTTGTTTTATTTTTTTCCAGGTATATTACGAACAATTAGTTTTACATCCTGAAGAGTGGATGCGTAAAATATTGGGTTTCCTTGATGTGCCCTGGAATGATGCTGTATTACATCATGAAGAATTTATCAATAAACCTGGTGGTGTTCCTTTATCCAAGTAAGTCTATTATAGCAACATCATTTAAATACCCTTGTTAATTTGTGTTCATTATTAATGTAGTCAGTCATCAGACTATATGGGTGTGTGTGTGTGTGTGTGTGTAAGTTTGTATGTATGAGAATGTCATGGGAATTTAGCCGTTTGTCAACATCTTGTTAATTTAAGTTAAAGTTGATTTGTGTTGACAGACTAAGACGTAGCCCAACTAATCACGCAAATTTTGTTGTCATTGTTTTAATGATATTTAAATTAATAGCGTTAATTGACGACGAGATGCTAATGGAAAGTTAACTCCACCTATCACAAGAACTCAATCAGGGAAGTAAAAAAAAGTAATTTAGTTTGACGGTCTTATTTATTAACTTACATTGACAATACGAAAAATCAGAAGAATACAGTTCAACCTGTTAAATGCTGGTGTCACATTTTTACGAAATACTCAAAATATTGTTGTCTAAGTTCACACTATATTTACATTCAAGGGACCCAGCAGAAATTCGGAAGCGGTAAAAATGATTAGAGCTTCTTTTCTGCTTCGTTTATTGCTTCTGAGGATTTATAGCTTGCAGTAGTGTGTTAAAAAAGGCAATAGAGTTTTGTTTACCACACTTTATCGCTCTAACGAAGCACGAAAGAATGACAATGACAAGCGAATTTACTAGCTAAAAGCTGTGATTTCATGCCATTATTTGAAGCTATGATAGAAGCGCATATCGGATATCGAAACAAGTGCTTTCACGCGAGCTATCTCGAACAAAAATCATGCCTTATATCAGCAATAATGCAAGCGCTACACTATTTTCTTTCCCTGACGAACCTGCTTCCAAGCAAGCAGTATTTTTTGCTGGGGAGTAACAAGAATAAAAAACTTTAGATGCAGTCAGCCATCACGTATAGATGGCTTCCTTGTGGAAAAAGGAAGTGTTCACTGGACACGTCACGTCAAAGAACCGGTCACTTTTACATGTGATTACACTGGGAGGGGCTGTAATCTGTCACAGAATCGACGTAAAATAACCAGTAGCATGACTGAAGCAAAAGAACATGTTACATTACTGACTCAAAAGAACCTGTGCCAGGACTGACACAAAAAAAACTGCCACAAGAAAATTTTTAACAATTTTCAAGTTTGTAGACACCGTTGATTGTAAGATCAGATTCAACTGGTCAGTATGGTAAAAGAGGACCCTTGATGTAAAATCACGGGAATTTCATGACGCTATATTAAAAAACGAAAAATTTGTATGAGCAATATAACAGAGCTTGAGAGAGTTGGAAAGTCTTTTACATGTTATGGTAATTGGTAAAATGTTAAGCAGAGACATAAATGCCTATGCATAATAATTTAAAAACCTTATAACACATTTATAAAATGCATTTTGTATGGAAAATTTGTTTTATAAGTCACTTATAAATTATAAAAGTGATTATGCATATGGCCCATTATCTTTTACATCATTAATTCTAATGCACTTATTGATTTGCAACAACAACAATCATACGTTTTCATTCATCTGTTTTTCTACTTGAAACTTCTTACTGGCAGAAATTTGTTCAGTTAAAATTTTCAGGAAGAAGAAGAACTTTCATCACTTTTTTCTCTCTTTTCTTTTTGTTTACTAAGTATTTATGTTAGCGCACAACAACCAGTAAAAATTTATTAAAATTATCCAGTTGGCGAACGCAATTACTGTCAGTTAATTTTTTTGTATGCTTATTGAAACAAATAAATTCAATAAAGAATTAATAAAAACAAAAAAAAAACGAAACTTTAAACTAAAGGATTCAACAGGGAAAATATTTTTGTTTTTTCGAATGCGGCCATTGATAATGAAATTGAGAACTTTTAGCTGTATTTTTTACATAATGAGATAATTACCGCAAATGACATGCACTGAAGATGTCGTTTGGTGTTCTTATTGTTTGCGTTTGAAAATTTGTAGCGGATATCTAATTTATATACTTTTTTTAAATATGTTTATAACTAACCTTTTCATTTTTCCATTAATTGATAATTTTGATTTCATGAATTGATAAGAACCGGTTGTAGAACAACTTGTACTTGCATGTAACCTGTTCCAATTTATGTTCTATCATCGGTGAATTTTGTTTGAGTTTGTCCCAAAAGCAACAGGTTCTTTTCCTCCAAACTAGAACAGATAGCTTTGGAACCGGTTCTAGAACCAGTTATAGAACTGCTTCTGCGTCAGTAAAACGTTACATTTTGACTCCCAGGAATCAGTTCTAGTACCTGTTCCATGGAACCGGTGGTAAAAAGACCTGTTCTAGAACAGATTCAGAGGTAACCAGTTCAAAAAAATTTTGCTGTGTAATTATTAAAGTTGAGTACTAAATTATACATTACTAACGTTTAGTAAATTTTCGTAATCGGATTTAATTTAACGAAGAAATTATTGTCGATTACAACTATGCATAGAATGACCTTTTTTGTTGTTGTTTATTTAACGATCTTTGCTTGTATGCATCTCTACTCTATAAAAGCAAAACAACTAATCGGGCTGGCCAGACTTGGGGATTGTTCCCAAATTTGGGGATATTTTGTTGGTCTTTTGTTAGATAATTAAAAATATTTTATTGATAATTTTAAGGTTTTGTGAACTTCTTCTATCGAAAACCCGTCTGACTCTGTGCACTTTTCATTTCGAATATTTCTTAAATCACTGAACGGTTGAGTGAAATTTTCCTTTCACACTGAATGGTTATAAATTGAGGGAATTCTTTTTCCGATTTATGAAAAAATTAACTCATTTGTCAGTGAATTAATTAATTTGATAAAAAAAACAATTGCAATTGAATTAATTTTTAAATCATGATTGCAGTTGAACCCGTTTGATTGAATGAATTCAATTAATTTCATTACCCAAATAATTAACTTGCTTTAGACAAAACTTTAATCCGATTTAATGGGGATTCAATTGTACTTGACTTCTTGTTTTGATTTTTCTTATTAAAACAATTTTATATTTTAAATATTAAAAATCAATACAATCGATACAAATTTCAAAAAATCAGTACAAATCAGTACACGTTTTCTTCATCAGTACATGTGACCAAGAATGAGTACATGTACTGATTAAATCAATGCGAATCGTCACCCTAGATTTCTCGCAAATTCTACCGGTTTCACAATGGATCTATATTAGGGTGTACCAAAAAAAAATTTTTTTTTGGATTTTCATGGGTGCTCAAGATTAATTTTAATTGTTATAGTGTAAAGAATTTTTGAGATTTTTTTTCAGATTTTTTGAAAGAGGTTCAGAGGTCGCGCAAATCGATTTTATCTCGAAAAATGGGGTTTTCTAGACGTTTTTTGATTTTTAGCTAAAACTTATTTAAGACCCAAAATTTCTTAGCTTCTGGGTAATTAGTTTTAAATAAAAATGTTCAAAATTTATTTTTATGTGCATAAACCATAAGTTTTGGCAATGTTTTTTTGTATTTACGTAACATATATTAGGTTTTTTCGTCATTTTTGAATAAACTTTGTAAATACGGCTTTATAACTTTTAAAACTTTTATAAAGACTTAAAAAACTAATGATGCAGTTTAAAAGATTGATGAATTCTAAACAATTTTGTAAATAAATTTTGGAATTTGCTTTAGCAAATTAAAAGTAAAGATCGGAAAAATTTCTTTAAAAATGTTAACTCAGAAGCAAAGAAAATCGAGATTTTTTACCAAGTTATAAGTAAAATTCAAATAAAGCCCAAAAAGCTAGATTTTTGATGAAAAATCGATTTGCGTGACCTCTAAACCACTTCCGAAAAATCTGAAAAAAATCTCAAAAATACTTTACCCTATAACGGTTAAACATAAACTTGAGACCCTAATTTTTTTTTGAATGGGACACCCTAATCTATATCATATCGAATGGGTCATATTCAGAGCTTTGAAGAATTAATTCCTTTTTGAATGAATTCACTACCAATCGAATTCAATTTTCTCTACAATTGAATGAATTCCTTTTCTTAAGTAATTCACTGAATTCAATCAACTGAATGCGTTTATCAAACAACAAATTCAAAGAATTAATTCAATTGCAATAGTTCTTTTTATTAAATCAAATGAATTAATTCACCGGTGAACGCGTTCAATTTTATAAATCGAACGGAAAAAAAAGTGAATTAATTCCTTACTTTGGAAAAAAATATAACTATATAACTAGTTTGAAAAATTAATAGTTATATTTTTTTCCAAATTTATCTATATCTGTTAAGTTTTTATTTTTAATAGTAAAAGGCTTTATTTTTGAATCATGTAAGTTGATAAACAGCATCCGGTTTCAAATTTGTTACTAGCACACGCTGTAAAATTGCTTATTTAAATATTGTATATGTACATTATTGTTTTCTTCTAATGAATGGCAGAAAACAGGCTTTGAATTCAGTGAACTTATTTTATTTTTTTTTTCAATTCAGTGAACTTATTATTTTTTTTTTAATTCACTGAACGTAATTTTATTTTTTTTTTTTTAATTCACTGAACGTAATTTTATTTTTTTTTTTAATTCACTGAACGTAATTTTATTTTTTTTAATTCACTGACCGAAAATGAAATTGAACGAATTCAGTAGTAGTAGTAGTAATTAATTCAGTAAGGAATTAATTCACTTTTTTGCGTTCGATTTACAAAATTGAACGTGTTCACCAGTGAATTAAGTCATTTGATTTAATAAAAAGAACTATTGCAATTGAATTAATTCGTAACAAAATAAATCGAACGAAAGCAAATATGAATTCATTCAATTCAGTATATGTTGCTTAGTGAATTAATTCATCGAATTTTTAATTCAGAATTGAAAAATTGAATTAAGGAATTAATTCTTCAAAGCTCTGGTCATATTACTCCTTTTCGATAAATCCTCATATTTCAGAGACCTTTCCAATGCTGCAAATTTTGTTCAGATAAATAATTTAAAAATCGGCACTTAATTTGAAAGACATTTTGGCTTCAATTTTTGTATAAGAAACATCATCCGCTTTATGAAACGCTTCGTCATATTTATTGACGATAAAAGATTTATGAAACAGTTTCATCAATACGATAACTCTGTTTTTCCCAAGTGCATTAAAAGGGATGACCAAATAGGATCAAATAAAAATACATATTGAAAAAATGGCAAAACTAATTGTATTTATGATAAAGACATATTGGAAAAACAAAAAAAAACTGAAAATATCAATTTTAAAAAATTGCGCCATAAGCAAATATGAATAAAAATGAAAAACAATTAAAGACAAGTTGATATTTCTGGTGATCATATATGTATCTCCATAAGAAAAATTTCCATCGGGTTGTGTATTTTTACAAAAAAAAAAAAATCAGCTTTCAAAATAAAAAACACTAGTATTTATTTTTTTGAGACTTTTAGCTAATCGGGTTTCAAAATTTAGTAAAATTAAATTTGCAGAATTAGTAACTCAAATTAGTAAAACATTCTGTAATTTCTAAAATGAGAACACCAAATTATTTTACTAGAAAATGACTTTGTACTAAAAATTAATATAATATAATAAAATTGGAAACCGTTTTATTAATTACTTTTTTTTAAGGTGGGTTAAAGACAATATACCATGACTGTATATTTTGCAAATTTTTTTCTGGATTTTATAACATTTTTGTATTAAATTTAACACGCCTTAGCTCCGATTGCTGAATGTCCAGTTAGCTACTAACTGCGACTTTTAACATATTTGTTGTTGTTTCCCATATAAAATTAAAATTTAACTGGCTGCTAAATTTTAACTGGAAACTCAGTAATCGACCCTTGGTGTAATTAACATATTGGGTTAACTAGACGTATACGTATTAACTAATACATACTTCTGTATTAATATCACTCATACGTTACCCTGCACAAAATATGCATTAAAATATGAAGTCATTTATTTAACTTTCGTTTTAAATTAATTAATTTTTTTAATCTTATTCTGCTATGAAAAGTTGTAAAAATTAATTTAAAAGTTTCAAATACTAATTTTACCGTCTCTAATAAATATTTTTTTTTTTTTTCAATTACATTTTTTAAATAGCATTCACTTTTTTATTTCTGGGTTATTATCCCTGTCGGGGTTTTATAAAGAAAATACTAACTAATAATTCTTATAATGTTCTACTTACTGAATGGTCTTAAAAAAATTACATAAAGCTAAAAGTAAAACTAATTATTGAAGCTTTAGTGGTGCTAACAAAAACTAATTTCCGCCATAACTTACAATTATGTGTTGTATAAAGAAAGAGAATGTAAAAGTACGAATGTAAAAAAAACGTAAACGTAAATGCAAACTTTAAGTTTGTCTGTCCTTTTTCGTAGCCCACATTGGGTCAGAGGACAGTCTTTCTAGTGAAACTTACTGAATTTAAAACAATTCTTTAGCTATATCTCGGCGATAATTCCATGATTTCCAGTATCTGACCTTTTGAATGGATGATTTTTATTTTAACTTGCCTTTAACTTTAGAGTTTATTTGGTCTATTGTTTAAAGTGATTGTGTGCGTATATTGTCTTTTATTGTTACTACTACCATTTGAAGTAAAAGATTTTGTTTTTATGCTCCATATACGTAGTCGTTTGTAAATGTGTTGTCTTTGACAAGAATAATGTACAAAAATAAAAAAAGGAATCTCTGACAAAGCAATTAACTTTTTCTTATGCATCTTCTTATTTTGTTAATATTTTTTTCCATTCTTTTTCGTTGCAGGGTAGAACGTTCATCAGACCAGGTAATTAAACCAGTAAATTTGGAGGCTTTATCAAAATGGGTGGGAAATATACCCGAAGATGTGATACGCGATATGGCAGACATCGCACCCATGTTATCAGTACTGGGCTATGATCCCTTTGCTAATCCACCGGATTATGGTAAGCCAGATGCCTGGGTGGCAGATAATACATCGAAGGTATGTGCAGCTTATGTCATTTGCTTTTGTCGTATTGTATTGTGTTCTGTTTTTTATTTATTTTGTTTGTTTGTATATTAAGTTTGTAAACCATATCCTGTTTAAAATTCCCTTTTGTCCTGCTGTAGTGTTACAAATAAGTGTCATTTTTTGTTGTTCCTGTTTAGTAACACAGTCAAACTAAACAGGAACAACAAAAAATATGTTTTGTACTTATGTTCTAGCATTATTATACTATTTATTGGTACGTGTTGTGTGGTCGTCCATTTGTTTTTCATTTGTAGTTTTTGTTTCTTTACTCTATGATGCTTTCATTGTGTTTCATTTAATTTTAACTTTCCGTTTTAACTTTTGTTATTTTTATGTTCAAGATTTTAACATGAAATAAAAATAGAAAACTTTTTCACTACAAATGTTGACTTCAGTGACATTTTGTTGATATTCTGCTTAAGGACATTAGCGTTATTTCAAAAATCTTTATTACCCATGATGTTCGTTTTATTTTTATTTTTGTTGTTTATGTTTTGTTCTGTTCTTGAAAATGATAGTCAATTATGTTCATTTATGCTACCGCGCTTTTGATGCTGCTACTGCTAATTTTGCTCTTGCTAGCTTTTCAACACTAATGAGTTTTGAAACATAAAGATATTAATGTTTATTGTTTTGAAAACAAAAAAAAAAACTGTGTCGAAATAATTAAAATCACTAAAAAACATTAAGCTCCTGGAGGGACATCGTTTTAAAAATTAAATATTTATGGTTTTTCTTAGCTCTCCAGGGACTTTTCATTAGTGAAGAGATAGGGAAAGATGGGGTGAATTATAGTGTGGGGTAAAAATTGCAATTCTTTTCTCACATTTGTGTATTTTCGAAAATTCTAAAATTCGATTTACACCCTCTATAAGAGAATAATAAAAATTATACTATAAAATAGCGAAAATGCCTCCTCTTGCAATACACTGAAAATATTATTACAGTAACTGACTGCAGTTTAGTAAAGTGTTGTTTTTTTCAAACGCTTCATATAGACCAACTGCAATTAATATGCATTTTTATTAATTTTAATTTGGTAGGTTTGAGGTTAAGAAGAAGAATTAAAATTTTTTCAAAAGTTATAAACACATTAAATTTGCAAATCAGACTAGATCTAGTTTCTGCCTTTTTTTATGGACAGCTTCATCAGTGATTTTTCATTAAATTGTGTTATTGTTTATATTTTATTGTCAGATTGTCTCTATATGATAATTTTTCAACAACCCGTCGGCTGTAGGAATCGAACCCATGCACTCCTACATTACAGACGTAACTACACTAGAGTTCGACAGCTTAGCCATCTAACCCACGTAAGGCCTTGCTTATAGTGCAGCTAATTCATAGTTTCTTTTCCTATTCAGCTTTCTGTTATGGTTTTTTACTTTCAGAAGTGATCAAACAGACACATACAAACATTCTACTTCAGATTTTTTTGTTTATCTTCTTATCTCCTGCGTGTCACCTTTTCGCAAATGTTGCCACACTAACGTATGGTTTTTACGTTCAAGTGTAGGCGATTTGAGTATATTGGAGACGGACTGCCTACAGGGAATTTTTATTTTTTTTTAGTAAAGTGTTGTTTTTTCAAACGCCATGACCGGGGATTGAACCGGCAGCCCTCTGCACAGGATATGACACGGGCTGCCGGTTCAATCCCCGGTCACAAAAAGTTTTTCATATAGAGACAAATTAATAATTAAAAATTACTTTGACCACTGACGAGTCTTTGGGTGAGAGGAAACCTCGGCAGTCTGGCGATTCGCTTTTGTCTGTTAAATTTTTCAATAAAAATGTTTTCTTCTTCTTCCTATAAATCAGCTCCGAAAAATCATTATTTTTTAAGGATTTTATAGTTAATTTGTTAACATTTAAAAATAAATGAAAAATTCTTTTGATTTAAATGGAAAGCTTGTAGACCGGTTTTCAAGTGACATTTCATTTATTTTAAATAACATTTTCAGTTAATTTAAACTGCAAACTATTTTGAGTGTATTGAATTTTTATATATATAATTTCTGCACGCTAAACACAAATCTTGCAATCATTTTGCAATCGTACGCTTACTTTTGGGGATAATTGGACTTTTGGAGTTTCATTGAACAACGGGTTTTTTTTACCAGTTTTGCCATCAAATCGTGGATTTGAACTTTAAAATTTTAATCATTTTTATAGTTTTGAAATCTAGAAAAGTTAAGCTTTCGTTTAAGTATAATAATGTTTTTTAATGTTTCAATATATTCTCAGTGTCCTGAGACTGGAAATCATCAAAGAAATCCCGTGACCTCTAAAATATGTGAATATGGTAGAATGAAGTGAAAAATGCATTTTTTTATCTTTTCTTTCTCTTTTCTTTCTGTTTTTTTTTTATATTGTATACAGTGTAATGCATTAAACACATAGACGACTGAAGCTACATGACTACACGACTACAAATGCTGCTGGCTGCAATTGTAGTCGTGTAGTCAGCTACTTAATTTTTTTGAAAACGACAGCAACATAGTAAACAGATGAAGCAAAAAATTTGACGTTTTGATAAATGTTAATCTTTTTTGGTTTGTGCTTCTAAAATAATGGCTGAGGAATATTTTGTTAATTTTATAAGATCCATTTTTTTACAAAACATCACAATAAAATTAGTTCCAAATATAAATTAATGAAACCTTCAAACAATTGTAAAATATAAACAGCTGTTTCTTTAGTGTTCCCATAACGGTGATTTTTTAGTCAGAACTAGCGATTTTATTTCGCCTCTAGCGTGAAAAATTGTTCTGTTTTACATATTTTGTTATATTGTCAACACTCTTTTTGTTTTGTAGCCAACAAAAATAGAAATTATCCTAAGTTGACTACAGCGGCAAAAGTAGTCGTGTAGCTGTGTAGCTGTGTTGGTGTCAAAATAATCGTTTTCATATAAACGTGTGTATTTTATTTTTGACAAGCTGTAGCCGTGTAGCTGCAGTCGTCTATGTGTTTAATGCTTAAAGAAACGACTGTTTCTATTTGGTATTTTTGCCATTTTGATTTTTCTTTGTAATTTTTTAATTTTTCTGTTCTATTTTTTTCACATTGATCTTGTTATTTATTTGGCAATAAAGATGAATTACGGTTGGAATTAGCATCTTTCTATTTCAATATTCTTTTTTATAATGTTCCACTTAACCTACTATTTTTCTCTAACTATCGTAATTAGCAATCAGATTCTGCTGAATTCTGTGTTTTTCCGCAGTTACCTTTTGAACAAAGTTTTAGTACCTGTATAAAATTATTTAACAGACTCTTTTTTAAAGTGTATTAAAACAGTACTTTCTGTGTTAACTTATTTCTGGTAAAAAATAATTTGGTGATTATTTATGAAAGAAAATTTTAGTAAAAAAGTTGTCAGTTTAGAGTTTAATCACAATTGGTTCGACTGTCGACAGACGATAGCAAATGTCGTCGCGATTAATTAAAATTCAGCGACAATTGACCGTCCACATTTTGTGACGTTTAGAATAAAAAAAGAAAGCAAAACAAGAATATGGTTGTATTTGTTTTGCCATAACTCTTAACTAATTCAATTGGTTTTGCTTTAATTATTGTTGTTTTTAATTTTAGTGCATTTAATTTTGCTTTTTTGTAGTACATTCTGTATTTTTATTTTTAATTATATTTCTTCAGTCAAAAAATCAATTTTTTGTAAACAAAATACAACGAATTTTTGCAGCTCTGATACGAATTTCTATAACTCTGTTCTGATAGGTAACCCTTATTTAGGTAAAAATGTGGCAACAATTTGACAAATATTTTGAGTGCGTGTTAGTGTGTCGTCATGAAAATAGAATAGATTATATTACGACGACGGCGAGATTTTGCTTCCACTACAAAATATATGAAAAAGCAATTCTCGTTACCATGACAACTTGTCAATTTAACTACCGAATTTTGTCGTTAAAAAGTTACAGAATTGCCCCTCTGGGAAGAGAATAATTAGCAACAGGAGAACATTTTTTATAAAACGCAGCACTCAAACGATGCGTGCTAGATTCTTCGAATTGTCAAAACAAAGGAGTACAGCTTTTAGACTTACCTTCGATGAATCTATAATTATGAATCTATCAAACATGTGCACCTACTAGGGTTTGCAATAATTCGGCTTTTTATTTTAATCGATTAATCGTGTAAATAATTATCCGGGTTTTTTCCTTAACCGGTTAATCGAACAAAATTTTAAAATTAATCGATTAATGGAAAAAAAATTTTTGTAAAATAATATACATACACTTGCTGTGTTTTTAATAATTTTATTTAAAAAAGGAACAAAAATAAATTCAGTAACTCTTCCAAAATTCATAAAAATGAAAAAATTTATTAATTGAGATCAGTTTTTGTCATTATTTTTTAATTTTTCTGTCCCCTCTTTCACATATTAAAATTTTATCCAAATCGGCGAGAACCACACCGCAATGAGTTAAAGAAGAATAAAAGACCCCGTACATTAATTTGTATCTCTTTCGTATGCATTTAATACATAAAAACGTAAATGTAGAGAGGAATTCTGTTGAGAATTGATTTTCCCGCTACGTTTCCTTACCTCCATCCCTTTACTTTATTTTGTTAATTCAGAGTGCTCACTAAACAAGCTTTATTACATTGAGCATTAATTATAATTAATAATTATAATAATCACTAATTACCATAATTATTAATGCTTTCGTTTAATAATTAAAAATTAAAAATAATTAAAAATTTATTATACGTAAATAGATACCACTATTTTACTAGATAAGTCTCAACAACAGATTAGTAATTTGGAAGATGACAAAGCAAACTGTGATAATTTTATGTTGTTTTTGTTTTTTCTTTGGGAATAAAGATGTTCATTAATGCTCCTACTTGAAAACATGAATCTCTTATTGAGCTGAAGCTAACAAATATTTCTAGAAATTCTAAAAGGTCGTCCCTTAATTATTTTCTTAGGCCAGAATGAAATCCGGATAGTTACAAGCCTACAGCAAATTATTTATCACAACTTTTTAAAAAAGTTTTGAGATTTTAGCACATTTACTTTAATAAAAAATTTATAGTTTTTTTTAAATTATTTTTTTAATTTTCTACCAATTTCGATTAATCGATTAATCGTATAAAATTATTCGAATTATTCGTTATTCGAAATTTGGACATTTTAAATTATTCGAACAATATTTGAGAAAAATTGTTCGATTAATCGAATAACGATTAATCGATTGAATACCCTAGCACCTACTGAAGAACTCTATAAAGGAAGACTATTCATTCTTCTATAGCGGAAATATGCTAGACATTGTTTGATAACGACAAATGCTTGCTAAAATACCCAAATTTTTTTTTCATTCATGTAATATTTTTTTTGTTAATAGATATTATATATCAATGTAGGTACAGCTTTCTTTTGTAAGATAACTTATAGTGAAATTTTATGTAAAACATTTTTCTCATAAACTAAACCCCTAAAATCCAGGTTTCTGGGACATTTGAGCGCCAATTCTAAATAAGTACGAAATTAACCCTTAAACATGTTTTAAGTTTTGACTTCTTTCTGGTGTTGAAGTTATATTTTCAAAAAAGACCCTTAAATTGAAGAGCTAGAGAGTTAAATTGTTCCACAAAAATGTTTACATAAGTTGTTTTACATAAGTTCGCTGAACACTTCCTATAGCTATAATGGAAGATTCACATGGTTTACTATACCGATTCACAATAAAAATTTGCAAAAGCGGTGGAAACTTTACCCCCAACTTTTAAAACGCCGATACACGTATAATTTTTTTGGTCCCCTCTTTCAGAATCAGTTGTCGGAACCTTGTAATTTCAAAAAAAAAAATAATTTTTTGGTACAGTGTAATTAGCCCCTGAACTTAAAATTTTTAAAGAGTCACTGAAATTATGTTTCTTTCTTTAAAAAATAATTAAAAATACAAAAAAAAATTATTTTGTTCGATTAGTCGATTAATTTTAAAATTTTATTCGATTAACCGATTAAGAGAAAATACCCGAATAATTATTTGAAAAAAGTCAATTAATTTCGTAAAAAAGTTACGGAATTGCACAAACTAAAAGCGCCTCCAAACTTGTTGTAAATACAATTTTTTTATTACCAAAAAAATTGTTGTAGTTGTATGTAAAAAAAAGCTGGCGATTTTCATTACTCTGTTTACTGCAGAAAAATTAAAATCAATCTGACAACCTTGTACTCAATACTTTGAACATTTAGTAGTGCTAAAAGGAACCGGGTAATATTTCATAGTGTCTTTTAGGGTAAAATTACGCTTATATGCAGAAAAATACAACTCTCTAGAAGTGCTGAGAAACTACTTTCAAGTATTGAGTGGTCAAAAACCCTTAGGTTCTGAGTACCCAATGCCGAAATACTCAATAATTTACAACTCTAATACTGAAAATACCAATACGTATTTTTTTTCTGTTCCACTCCATTTTATAATTCGTATCCAACAATAAAAAACACCTGTATTCACTAAAAAAGTAATAATTTATAAAATGGCATTAACGCACTCTTGCTATATCTTACACTCACAGAAATAAAACTTTAAAAATAGAAGGAAAGGTACTAAAATTAGTTAAAAATTACCTTGCAGAAAAAACTGCTGAAATTAGTAGATTTATTTTTTTTTTTGAGATAAGAACAGCAACTCTAAAACTGTTACATATACAAAATTTTAGTTATATTTGAGTTAATTTCTAGTTAATTTAAAATAATAAATTGCTCTGTTAAAATCTGTAAAAAATTTTGCTGAATATTAGTAGACAAAAAATAGCAAAAATACTGTCATATCTAAAAAGTTTTGTATTTAAGTTAAATTTAGTTGAATGGCAGTCTGTCCTGCCAAAATCAACAGTAATAAAGCAGTAAATTCGTAGACTACTGATTTCAAAAAGCTATATTTTTATTCGCATTAAAAAATCTAAAAAAAAAACAAACATTTACGTTTTTTGTGATTTTGTTTGAATTTTTTTTGCTGATTTTTACTAATCTTTAACACAAATACTAATAAAATATTGTAAAATTTAAATTTTTTTGTTGCTGCTTATTTCAGTAGTTTTTTCTGTAAGATAATTTTTAACTATTTTTTAGTAGTTTTAACTAGAATTTTTACAGACTTTTTTCTATCGGTGTAGGTTTATTTTTTGATCAACAATTTTTTAATTAAAAAATAATTAATTACGCATCTATTATTCAAACAGTTTTACAAGAGTATAAATTATGATTTTAATTAAATATTATTTGCATTCCAATTTTATCACTAACATTAGTATGTGTATGAAGTTCACAATTTATGATAATTACCAACAAAAAGTTAACATATTCTAAACCGATGGCTTAATGAAGAAAGGCTCTAACTCAATTTTTTTATTACTTTACGGGAAAACGTAAGCTGAAAATCTTAGGACACAAAATTCTTTAATGTTATTTTAAATAAAAGCTCACAACAATAAAGTTAAAATTACCTGCAAGGAAATTTTATATCCCAGCTGAAAATGGGATCATATATGAATATGTACGACCATATATGGGCTTTTATATGATCACATATGGTTACAGCTGATCATATATGCCCATATATAGTACAATATATGATCATATTTATGCACAGGGCATGCTGCGGGGACAGTTTTTCGATCAAGTGTTTAGTATGGATACATTTGGTTAGTCTTCAAACTCTTCTTACGTCTTGCGCATAGTATCAAGACATTTTTGACTCATACAGCATTGTTTGGGCACATTTTTGGCTATGTCTTCGAACTATGCGCACCACATACTTATATATATATATATATGATCATATATGTTCGGATCCTAAATTTGAGGGTATATGATCGCATATGATAATATATGAACATATGTGTTCATATATGATTATTATATGCTTATATATAATCAAAATACAGCCATATACCCTAAAATTTCGGACCCAAACATATATGGGCATATATGATACCACATATGGTCCTATATGGAACTATATGTGAACATATATGATCAGTTATATCCATATATGATCATATACCACCCTATATGTTATTATGTGTTCATATATGATCCCATTTTTATTTCGGATTACAAGTTTTTTAGATTTCAAATTTTTTTCTTTTCCTGTAAAGTTATTAAAAATCCAGTTAGCGCCTTTCAACATTAAGCCATCATTATGTTTGGTTGATAAAGTACTATTCGTAACAACCATTATGAAATTTTATGAATTCACTGTAAAAACAAGCAAGCATTAATTGAAGGGTTCATTATGAAAGTGGTACAAGTCAGATTTAAAAAAAGAATTGTATTAATGATTGGGTTTCATGTTAGTCATCGTATTTGCTTCTATTAACTGCATAAAAAACTTTTGTCAAAAATTTTAAGATAGCTGAAATTTTAACAATTTTTTTTGTATTGAAAGTTATTTTGTTTAACACAAAAATCTCTGTCATATGAATAATGTCTGGGCAGTAATAGATTTTAATTTCCTGATTTAAAATTTGTTTTTCAAAATTTTTGGAGCTCATATCGTTTTCGTCTACTTTAGCGATTTCAGTAATAAAATATTAAGATTGTTTTAAAAATTTTTATTAACAATAAATGTTATAATACTATTTAAGCTTCATATTCTGAGGAGATTTTTCTCTCGAAACATTGAGAGTTGAGTTTAAAGAAAACGGGACTTATCACACTTTAAAAATAAACCCTTCATTTATAAAATTGGCTTAAAAAATATTATTAAATCTCTGTATATATATTTAAATCAGTTTTAATACAATAAGCATTATAATTTTTTAAGGTTATTTCGAAATTGAGCCCTACAACATTTGTTTGAGGTTGGTTCTGTGTATGTTGTTTATTTTTAAGCCACATACAATGAAAATGGTTTATATTCATATTCACTTTTTGCTTCTGAAAAAAAAAGATGTGATAATTGTTGATGATTCGATAACCATAACCATACAGTGTTAAACTCATACATGATTCAGTTGAATTTATACAACTACTAGATCCAAGATGTGACATTTGGTCTTATTGCTGGGATACTTCGAGTTAATTACAACTTATTTTCAGTATTTGTAACAAAATAATTATTTACTTTTGTTGAAATAGTTTTTTAACATTGCGTTTAAATGTACACCCAACAAATTGTCTTAGTTGTGGAGATCGAATTTATATTAAATAAAATTTTTTAGACAGTTATCTAATTTCAAATAAATATTATTACGTAAATGAATGTTCTTTTTTAGTTTGACTCTAGATCATAAATTAATATCACTTTCTAAATGTTGGTTTTTAATTTTTATTCAAAAAAATAAAAATTGTTTTTTCGACCTTTTTATTGATTAATTAGAAATTTATTAATTTAGTTCGAGGCCAATTTCCTTATTATGAATTAACATAATATTTACTTTTTTCAAAAACTGCTATTTTTCTTCATCAGGATATTCTCCTAGCAAATACTCACAGAGTTTTTGCTTTCAAAAACCTCTACACTTTCAGGAATGAAAAGACGATCGTTTCGGGGATTTTCCACGTCCCCTTCTTCAGTTTTCTTTAGAAAGTGGTGGCAAATTGAAAGTGCAAAGCAAATTGAAACAACAAAATTTCGTATTAAACGTAGTCTACTACATCAGCGAAATGAGAATGGAGCAAACAATAAAATATGTTTTCGAAGTCTCTGCAAAGACATAACCAACAATAGAAATATTATTAAAGTTTTCTGTTGAGTTGTTGATAAGAAATTCGATTTTTTTTCAGCGGTCACATAAGTAGACAATCATTAAAATATTAGCCCACTAAAGACGAAATACACTGATGATAGCTTTGTAGCGAAAGCCAAAAATACGTATTCTGTATTGCTGTTCTTATCGAATTCTTTCAAATTAATTTTTATTCTTTGTAATTTACTTGTAAAAATTGTATAATCTTTCTTTGATTTGAAAATAATTTAAACAGAAAATGATATTAATTTATGATCTAGAATCAAACTAAAAAAGAACATTCATTTACTTAAAAATAAGAGATCAACTAAATATTCCCCCATTCATCTTAAATATTATTACGTTCCACAAAATTTTATTTAAAGTAGTCAGCAAAAAATATATATTATTTTAGAAGCTTTGCAGTACTAGAATCGCGTTTTAAGCTTTTTTCTCAGTTCCCAAAATGCAATAAAAGCAGGTAGTGATGTTGTTTTATTTTTGTTGTAATTTATTGCTTCTAAGTGGGACATCGCGAACAAAAATCATTTCATATACCCGCAAAAAAATCTTTAAATAAAATTTTTATAAAAAAATTTAAAACATTTTTTGCTATTAAGAGGTGATTAAAAGTGTGATTAATTGAGTATCCGCTATTGGGAGGTAATTTTACTCATAAATTGTGATTTTTAGAGCTGCTGCTTAAAAATGCTTCATAAAAAGGAGGTGTCCTCTAGTGGCAAAAATCGCGAGATTTTTCTTATTTTAGCCATTTTGTTAACCAAGTTCTGGCAACATTGATTATAGGTGATTCGAAATAAAATAACTTACTTATTTAACAGGTAAATTTTAGTGGTTTTAATCAAATTCCAACCAATATTTTTCGCTGGGTGTGTGCGGCATGTAATTATCATATAATAAATTTAAGTAATTTAAATAAAACTTAATTACCTTAATATATCACAAAATCACTATTTGTTTGTATACCCTACAGCACTACATGAAAAGAAAATAATAATTTTTTGCCCATGTTTGTAGCTGTCGATTCACTTTCAGCATCGATGTCCGACCGTCTGTCTATGCAAATCTTGAAATCAAACTACAGATCGCAAATAAAAATATATTTTGATTAAACTTGGCTTATGAGCTTTTCTTTTCGGCAATTTCTTTCAGATTTTGCCATGGTTGGTAACCGAAACGATACGCTTATCGGTAACGATAACCTTTTTTTAAATTATTTCGGTAAACGTATTTTAAGGGTATAACTGGGTTATTTGGGTATTTTTAAAAAAACTAACTAAAAAGAATAATAAAACAAATTTATCAATTACGGTATGTAAAATACTCAATATCACGCCCAGTTGACCGTACCACCTAACAGGCAAAAAAAAGCTCGTCGTACACCCTCCAATATGAAGTATTTTTGCAAGGAGGTTTAAAAAAAATTTTTTTGTCGAACGTAGAAGTCGCCATTTTGCATTTTTTGTTATATTTTTGGCATTTAATCGATGTTTTTCTCTCGAGGAGGCCAGTGTTATTCTCTAAGGCCAATTGAGCTCAAGTATCCCGTTCTAGTAGTTACCCACCAGATCTCAGTTGCTACGACCCTAATGGTCCACCCTAATGTCAGAAAATTAAAGCTCGCAAAAAATCATTAAACTTTTGCTAAGGAAGTTTTTCGATAAACCCAGTATAATTTTTTTTTTATATTTTGGTTGCCGAACGTAGGGGTCGCCTTTTTAAATTTTTTTTCATTGCATTTTACCTTTATAGCAAAACACTGGTCTCCTCGAAGCAAAAAATCGGTATATCACTCTTTAAAATCCGACTTAAAATGCCGATGCTATAATGAAAAATTTAAAAAAGCGACCCCTACGTTCGGTAAAAAAAAATTTTTTTTTCTTGAAATTGCCTTGCAAAAATACTTCATATTGGAGGGTGTACGGCGACCTTTTTTTTACCGCAAAAAAAAAAAAAAGTTCGCCAATATGAAGTCAACATAATCAGAAAAACAAAAATAACGGTAGTGGTATTTAAAGGGTATCGATATTTCATTTATTTCGGTATCGATATTTTAAACATAACGGTATTTCAGATATTTCGGTAATTGCCATCCAATCTTGGATGTCACTATATTTATGGCACCGTTAATTTTTTCTGCCCATAAGCTTAAACCACATTAACGCAGTGTCGACCGCAGTGCGACGTTTTGTCGATAAAGCAGTTTTTGGTATCTTCTGTATTTGTCACTGTCGAGAAATTAGAAAAGTTTCTAAATAAAGAAGAGCTCTTTTTAAACAAAAAGCAATAAGAATTTTTTTAAAATGTTAAATCGTTTCCGCGAAATTCAAGAACAAAGTTTGACAGCACTGCCACTGTCCACTGGCACTTTCACTATGTGGTTTGAGCTATACAATAAGTATCCCTAAATTTGGTCCGCTTTCTTAAAAATTACCCAAAACATATCTCCATAGTCAGACTTAACCAGCAATAACTTTTTACTTGTTTTTTGTTTTCGTTTTTTCTTATTATGCCAACTAAAAATATCTATTTACGTAAACTGTGGGAGGGGAAGTGCCATGGTTAATAATAGAGTTGATAAATAGTTCACCTATTTGAAAAGTGTCCCAGTCAGAAAAATATGAATGGGAAATCGATGACAATGCACTTTAACAGGTGGTATTGGTACTGGAGGTGTACTGGAAGATCCTTCAATCGGTCCACCCCCTCAACGCGACGATGTTGGGTGGTTACACGTCATAGACATCCCATACGAAGCCGAAGGACTATATACCAATAAGTTTATCTTCCTTGCTATTGAAGACCCTGGAGAGAATTATCGATGTAAACCTTAGAATGTCCATTGAACCAGGTCTGATATCTGCCTCCCAGCATGTCTATAATAGGGGCAGGTCAGTGGAGACGGCACTTCACTCCCTCGTGGGAACTATCGAGAGATCTCTCGAGTATAAAGAGTACACTTTGGTGGCTTTCCTGGATATAGAAGGCGCCTATAATAACGTCAGACCCGATGGGGTCGGGCGTGCCATACTGAAATTGGAGGTGGATGATACCATCACCGAGTTCATCATGAGCTTGCTGGGCTATATGGTGATTGTATTCACACTCGACGCATCGACGGTATCTAGAGTGGCGGTGCCCTCGAATCTGACCATGAATCGTCTACTCGTTCAACTTGACGATGTGGGCTGTAGGACAGTTGCTTATGCGGATAATGTGGCAATTGCGATATCGGGTAAATATCCTGATATTCTGTCGGAGCTCATGGAGTCCTCACTGAAACTTTTCTCTGAGTGAAGTGAAAGTATTGTGCTGGGGGGTAAATCCGAGCAAAACGGATCTTGTTCTCTCCACTAGGAATACGATCGGGGGGTTCAAACTGCTGAGATTGAACGGCGTTGAGCTTCCACTTTCCGATAGTGCCAGCTAATTGGGAATTATCCTTGATAGAAGGTTGCTATGGGATCTGAACACTCAGGCTAGAGCGTCTAAGGTAGCTGCTGCCAATTTTTGCTGTAAAAAGGCCATGGGTGTGAACTGGGGTATCAACCCCCGAAATATCGATTGGCTTTTTGGTGCAGTCATCAGACAAATACTGATGTATGGAGTGGTTATTTGGTGGAGTGCGCTAGATAAGGGCACTCACCGGATGAAGTTCGAAAGGATTTTGCAGACAATGGCGTCGCTGATTACGGCCGCTGTTCATATCACTCCGAAGAAGGCTCTATTGGCTATACTGCACTGGTTACCAATAGACCTTCTCGCGAGGCAAATGGCTGCAAACATGGATGGCTCCATAAGGGATGGATGAGTAGGGGGTGGCGTATATGTGAGTCGCTATGATTATCGACTCTCCTTTAGGCTGCAGGATCAGTGCAGCATTTTACAGGCTGAGGTAGCGGCCATACAGCGGGCTATGTCTTAGATAAGGTGTCAAGGGATTTCCTCGGAGGATATCGTTGTTTCTACCGACAGCCAAGCGGCCATAAAGTCCCTAATAGGTGTGTTTACCACATCGAAGATTGTCCATGAATGCCGCGCGGAATATCGCTCACGGTGGGCAAGCGGCAGGTTGAGCGGCACTATATGCAGCTTGCCATGGCCAGGTGGGCAAATGACCCAACCTGCTTGAGTACAAAAAAGGTGTGGTCTACCTATGACCTTTCGCGTACTCGGACGCGGACATTGGGCTACCCCCTTTCCACTTGCGGAACTTGCTGGCGGTGGTGATTTGACGTGGCACTTTTGGCGTGCATGCGCGCAGGAGGAGCTTCTCTATACTTCTGCCGGAGGTGTCGCAATGAGGAAGAGGAGGAGACTCCATTCCATTTGTTGTGCCAGTGTCCGGCTTCTACGAACAGCCGGACACAGCTTCTCTTTGGTCATCCACGATTTGGCAGGACCCACGTGAGCTGGCCTATTTGGCGGCTTGCTTTGGAACCTAACCTAACAGGTGTTACAAGTATACTGGCATTCCCAAAATGATAACATAATCAAAGGAAACAAAATTTTCATCATTATCAGAACGCTAGCAAAACCAATAAATAGGTGGTCTGGATATAGATTTGTAAAAAGCAAAATGTTTATGAACTAAAAGAAATTTAAAATGTTTACTTTTTAAAAATTGGGCTTTTTACATTTATGAGAACGATATGCTGGTATTTACTGTAATTGTTTTTAAACATTGGGTCATATGAATAAAACTTAGCAATTAATTCGAAGTAATTAGAATAGCATAAAATATAAAAGAATAGCATAAAATATAAACGAAAATTTTTAGTCTACTCGCAAGCAGACTAGAATTGTGAAGTAATTGCTTAAAAAACCCAATATTCCCCTATTAGTAAAAAATTTAATTTTTTGATTTTCGTTTATATTTCATGCTATTTTACAAGTCTATGGATAAATTTGATGTTAAAAGTCATTGCTACCCCCAAAGTAATTACTTCGAAGTAATTGCTAAATTTTATTCATATGACCCATTGTGTGATAGTAGAAAATAGGGGGTTTCATTTAACGTCGTATCTTCCTGTTATATAGTTTAAACCAGAGTATGTTTAAAGCTTGTATTTGTGCACAATAAATGTCAAAAATAGTTTACAAGCCCTGGTAAAATTATGCCCTTATTTTTATGTGTAAACTTTTTGAAAATTGTTAAATATTAAATTTATTTTATTTTCTTTAGTTTTGTTTTTATAAATTTTATTTTGTAAGCAAAATTTTATTGCAAAAAATCATTTAATTCATCTTGTAAACTTATAAAATTATCACTTGTGTAAAAAAGTACGGTTTAATGAATACCGCTAATGTTTTTCCTGTACATGTTCAACAGTGCGTATAAGTATTATTATTTATATACAAAATGTTAGACTGTTTGTCGTTTTCAACAATTTCAACTCCAACACCTGCAACTCAAACTTTGTATCCGTATCCTTTTGTAATGTTGTGTGCGTGTGTGTGTGTGTGTGTGTTTGTATAAGTCATATAATGTTTAAAAAATGCATACATACATATAACACCTATAATAACTATGTGTAAAAAAAGCGAATAATATAAATGTACGTTCAGACAAAATAATAAAACAGACACTTTTCATACGCTTAAGCATATATAAGCTGCACACCTTTTTTTATTTAATATATTTTTTATATTTTATTTCCGTTTCATTTATACAATTTTCATTTCCACCTGCACGTATTTTTCATATGAATGATGCAAACAAGTACTTTCATTTTTATCACTTTTCATAATATTTTTTTTTTCATTTGAGATGTTTTTAATGTTCTTTAACTTTTATTTTTTTTATATATATATATATACTCCTTGTATTATTTATGCGCTTAATGTGCATGTATAAACATGATGTGATAATGGTGAAAAAGTACTATAAAAAAAATATAACATTTATGGTTGATTTCATATTCATATATAGCTAAAAGCCAATCGAAGATTATGGGAAAATAAAGCACAAGAAGTGATGAAAATGTCACCGCAACAACTTAAAACTTATAATAGAGACGAAATCGATGATAATATTATCAATGAAACATTTGCACCAGAAAAAACCAACATTCACAATGATAATAGTAACAGCCATCAACAACAACTCAACCATAAAAATCATCAATCGCATAACAATAATGAGGAGGGAGAGGAGGACGAGGAGGTTATAATGCAACATCATCATCAACAACAGCAGCAACATCCCAATGTAATAATGGATCATAATGGTAATGATAATGATAACATGCAATATGAGGATATCAATGATATCAATATGTTACAGCAACAAAAACACCATCACCAACAACAACAACAGCATTTAAAAAACAATAAGGATAATGAGGAATTCAAGAAAAAACCAAAGGATATTATAACAATAAGACAATTGAATACACAATCCTTTAAAGATGGCATATAATAACAACTGTAAAAAAATACAACATATTTTTTATTTAAAAACTTGTGAAACAAAAAACCTGATAAAAAAAAAATATTAAAAAAAAATATCATAAAAATTAAATTTCTAACAGAAAAACCACCAAACTAAAAAAACCAATTCCAACCACCCAAATTTTTATACCAATCAAAATCAATGATCATTGAATACAACAAATGACCAAACAGAACCAATTCCACGAAACAGAAAAAGAAATGAGTAAAGAATCGATATACTCGGTCATAAAGAATTTTTTATATCCTCCAACCAATATGGAATTATTAGATTTTCTTTTAAAAATTTTGTAAAGAACTTTTTTCTTTACACAAAATTCTGAGATTCGGCTATTTTGAGGTGAACAATTTTTCGTTTTTAAGCACCGTAAGTTCTTTGAGTTTCACGTGAAAAACTGTTATACTCCATATAAAAAAACTAATTTTTCACGACAATGAGTTTCACGTGAAAATTGTGTAGACTTTGTTTTCACGCAAATTTAATATTCAAGACTATTATTTTTCTTGTGTAAAAGTGACACTTTGTGTTTATTGTGATTGTTGCTTGCTAATTGCAATAAAAAAATTATCATTTTCAGAATTTAAATTATTGTTTAAGGCCTTTAAAGTTTTAATGAAAATTTTCCACATGAAAAACAACATACGGTGCTTTAAACTGTAAAGTTCCTTCGTGTTATGAAAGTTATATACTCTAACGTTGGCTGTTAAGCACCTTAGTTGATTTTCGCGTGGAAAAATTTCACTCGAACTTAAAATGATGCAAAAGCTAATTTAAATAGAAAAAAATTTATAATTTTTTTTTATTTTATTAGAAAGAAACAATCACAATAAACACAAAATGTCACTTTTTCCCAAGAAATTTTCATTAAATTTCCGTGAAAACAATTTTCACGTTCACATTAAATTCATTATCGTGATAAACAATTTTTTTATATGGAGTATAACAGTTTTTTCACGTGAAATCGAAACAACTTACGGTGGAGTCTGTTCCCCTTTAAAACATTCCTCTAAATCATGTTCTAAAATTTCGAGAACATTTTTCATAAAGAAATTATTCGATTTTGATATTGTTTTGAATTTAAGTTTTTCCTAAAATACAATTCTACAATTCTGTGGGCTTTTTTGTATAGAATAATTTTTGGTTTCCAAAACCATTTCTCATAAAAACACGAGGATTTCTTAGACGTCCTCTTATAGAAATTTATTTTAGATTCCGAGAACTTTTACTAAAAAATATTATGCTCTAAAGACTTTTCATTTCAAAAAATTAATTGGAGTGAATTTTCTGTTGTAGAAAAATTCGTAAATTCTGATGATTTTTCAAATAGAAATAAAAAAGTATAAATAAAAGTTATTAAAGAAAAATCGAATAGAAAAATTCTTCTTAAATTTCTTTAGACTTTCTTTGTGGAAAACTTTATTAAATTTTATGTTATAGAAAAATTTTCAGATTTTGTGCCCTTTTATAGAATAATTCTAAGGTTATGAATATGAAGAGTCTTTCTTTTATAAAAATTCTTATATTCTGAGGACTTGGAAAAACAATCTTAGTTTATAGTAAATTTTCTCAGATTCTGAGTCTTTGTCTTATAGAAACATTTTCAGAAAAATTATTTTTTTTATAGAAAAATTTTGAGATTTTAACGACTTTTGCAATATTTTCTTATTTTGCAATATTTTCTTATTTTTACACCTGTAAAAATAACAGAAGAAGCTAGTAAAAAAATACAGTACAACACGAAAGAAAAATTACGGTGTTCTGACAATGGATTCTGGTAGAGCAGATAAAAAAAAAATACACGTAAGTTGTGTCGGCGTTTTGAAAGGTCACATCGGAATTTTATTTTAGGGGGTTTTAAAATTTCCCCCCTTTTTCAAATGTTTATTGTGAATCGGTAAAGAAAACCATGCGAATTAATTATTTTAGGTATAAGATGTGTTCAGCCAACTTATTTAAAACAATACGAGAAGCATTTTAACCCTTTAACTATTCAATTAAAGGCACTTTTTTGGCCCCTTTTTTAAAAGGGACAAAAAAGATCCGTAAGTTAAAGAGTTAGAGGGTTAAAATATTCGGCAAAATATTTGTCATGAAATTTACTATAAGACATCAAAATTGAAAATTTAACTTCAATGCCATAAATAAGTCAAAATTTAAAATGTGTTTAAGGGTTAATCTCGTACTTATTCAGAATTAGCGCTCAAATGTCCAACAAACCTGGGGGGTAACCGCGTAACTCGATTCGAAAAAAAATTTGCAAATCTTGCAAATATTGTTAAAAATATAATTCTGTATAAAAATTCTACTTTCTAATTTATTTTTATCCTAAAACTTTTACACTACACATAAAAATTCAAAAAGTAAGATTTTTGCTAAAACTTTTCTTTTTACGAAAGGTACAAAATTTACGAATTCGAAATTTTATTTTCGAATCGAGTTACGCGGTAACCCCCCCTGGATTCTTGGGGAAACCATGTGAAAATTCCATTTTAGGTATAGGTTGTGTTCAGCAAAGTTATGTAAAACACTACGAGGAACATTTTTGTGGAACATTTTAACCCTTTAAGTCTTCAACTTACGGGTCTTTTTTGTCCCTTTTTAAAAGCGGGCGAAAAAAAGTCCCATTAATTAAAGAATTAGAGGTTTGAAATGTTCCACAAAAATGTTCCTCGTAGTGTTTTACATAACTTTGCTGACCACAACCTGGAATGGAAGATTCACATGGTTTCCTATGCCGATTTACAATAAAATTTTTAAAAAATTGGGAAACTTTAACCCCTCTTAAATAAAATTCCGATGTGATCTTTCAAACCGCCGACATAAGTTATTTTTTTTGCCTCCTCTACCAGAATCCATTATCAGAACCCCCGTAGTTTTCGAAAAAGTTCGAAATTGTTGTACAGTGTTGTTTTGCTCATTGCGAATATTAAGGATACAAAATAGGCGAAAGAAAATTTACAATTTTTGGTAGTTTTTTTCTTGGCAGCATATTAGAAACTTTCGATAAAAATAATGTATTTGTCAAATCAGGACGCGTGATATGCGCAATGTCCACGTTTTTGCACAGGATTGCCAAGTTGTTCCAAAACGTGCCATAAAACGGCTTCGGCAAAAATTTAATAAGAATCTAAATGGCACAAATATCGAAAAAGGAAAAAACACCCGTCTGCTTAAACATAATATATGATTTTGACTGTCTTACTAAAACTTATGTATGTCCATTTCTTACAACAACATCTTAACAACAACAAAAAGTGCCAAATAAGGTACCGGTGATAGACCCATGAAAACAACAAAAATGTGACATATATAATTTCTATATACATCTAATTTCTTTGAAAAAAAAATACGAACAACTTTAAAAAACAGAAACGATTCCCCATAATGCCCGATAACCTCGGACAGCCCAACCTTAGAAATCTTTTATCTACAACATATCCGAATTTCTTTAATATCATAGCTTATGCATTGAAATACCATTCCTGTAAGGATTTTATCTTTTAAAAAAAGTTTCAAATTTTGTGGCCTGTTTTATAGAAAATTTTTCATATTCGTGGTGCTAAAGAAGAGATTCTGGTTTTAAGGAATTTTTCTTTTGACTTTTTGTTATAGAACAGTTGAGGGACTTTTGCAGGTTTAAGGATATTTCGTGTACAAAAGTTGTCTAAATCTAAGCACTTTTATTTGCAGAATAACTTTCAAATTCTGAGAGGTTCTTTTTCTTACAGAAAAATTCTCAAATTTTTATGACTTTTTTCTAAACAAAATTTTCAACTTCTGAGGTCTTTTTCTTTCAAAAATATTAAAATATTTTGTCCTTTTTAACCGAAAAATTTTGAAATTTGTTGTCCTAAAGAAAAAAAAAAATTCTTATAAAAAATTGTTAAGGCCAGTTTTGTAGTCGGAACTAAGAACGAATATTTTCTTAAATTTTACTTAAGTCAGAAAGAAAACTTCAAGCAAAATTTCTATCATAAGAATCATTTCAGACACACATCGTTCTTACATTACTAGCAAAAAGTACGTAAAAAATTTAGTTAAAACTACTAAAAATTAGTTAAAAATGATGTTGCAGAAAAAACTGCTAAATTAGCAGATTGTTTATGCTATATATTACAGACCTTTATTAAATTTGAGTTAAATTTTTGTTAATAGAAAATAACAAATTAACCTACTAAAATCAGCTAAAATTAATTAGTAGCCTAAAAGATCACAAAAATTTTTTAAAATTTTAAGTTTTTTCGATTTTTTTTAATTCAAATAAAAATCGAGCCGTTTGAAAACAGCAGTTTAAAATTTTTTTAACAAATATTTCTTTTAATTTTAGCAGGATAGACTGCTATTTGCATTCAACAAAATTCAGCTTAAAAATAGCAAAAATTTTGTAGATATAACAGTTTATTTTTGCTATTTTTAGTCTACTAATTTTTAGCAAAATTTTGTGCAGATTTTACAGTACAATTTGTCATTTTCAATTAACTAAAAGTTAACTTAAATATAATTAAAAATTCTATAAATTTAACATTTTCTTTTTGCTGTTCTTATTTTACTAGTATTTAGCAAAAAATTCTGCTGATTTTAGCAGTTTTTTCGGCATCTTCATTTTTAACTAATTTTTAGTAACATTTTCTGTTATTTTTGCAGATTTAATTATATGAGTGTAGTTTTGATTATAGAACTGGCCCTTTGATGGTTTGAAACTTTTTTACCCTTTTAACTACCGACTTTTGTATCGTTATTTTGACTTCAGTTTCTTGTTAAGATTCCTCAAATTAGAAAAAAAAATTTCATTAACTTAAAGTTCTTTTGCATTACCAAATTGTATATGTGACCTTCTCCGAGAAAAGGGTCCTAGTATGTGAAAATGAAGTTTTAAATTAAACATTAACATGGTAATTCAGAAAAAACTTTTTGTCTTATTAGAGGCTAATTGAAGGATTTTTGTTGTTGTTTTGCTTGTTAATTTATTTTATTACATTTTAATAAAACTCAAAACATTTTTCTGAATACAAGCCTATAATTTTAATGTTTTTCTCATTTTTATCGATTTTCCCAAGTTTTTGACACACTAGGTCCCTTTTCTCGGAGAAGGTCACATATATTCTTTTAAAGATGTGTACACTGTAATAGTAAAAGAGTTAATAAAAAAATTCTTAGATTCTAAAGACATTTAAAATTCTTATTCGAAAGACATTAGCCGCTTTTTCTAATCACTTGGATTTAATAAATCCAAAAAGTAGTTCTAAAAGTGCTCAACAGATGGGGTTAGATTTTCCCTATTTTAAAAAGAATTTTCTGTTCCACACTTCTTTCACCCTAATTTTTAATACCGAATTCGATGATGACGGATTTTACTTAAACTTTTAAGTTTTAATTAAATTTTATATAAAACAGCGATAGACAGTCTTCCTTCTCAGTTTTATCACTTCAATTTATATTTTTACACAATTGAAAAATTCCATTGCAATATTTAATATTCACTAATTGGATTTAATTAAATTACTTACAGTAGAGTGAAAAATTGCCATTACTATTTCAGCTATTTCTCCATGTCCAAGATGGAATATATGTATTTGGTGAGGTGTAGTTTTTTTCTAAACATGTTTCATAAAAAAAAATTTTTAATAAAAACCTTTTATTTGTTAGTTTTTCAATTTTTTTGTTTCTCTTTTAATTTTTATTCGTATTTTTTCTGACATTACATTAATAGGCTGTTTCATATATTTGTGCTTTTATTGTGGATTTATTAAATCCAGCTTTTTTTTGAATTTAATAAATCCCCTTTTTGTATGAAAAATTCTAAATCCAGGTGATTAAAAAAAACGCAAAATATATTTCGATTTTAATTACTTTTTTTTTATTGTAAAATTCGTACATTACCATATATAATACCTTATTGAATATATCGCAAAACTCAATGTTCCAAGTCCTTGCTTTGTAAAAATTTCCAAAAAGTGTAACCAAAGAAACTAAAAACCAAATTTACCCTGTTTTCCATACTAGTGGAGGATATAATAAAAAAACCGTCACATAGACATTCATTCTATTTCATCATCATACTCATGCATAAATGAATGAATGCAACAACGTTTTTTTTTTTTTTTACTATTTCAAATAAAAAAGAAACAACAACAAATTCATTCTTTTGTTATATGCAGTAGTTGTTGCTGTTATAACAAAGCTAAGTAATATGACGCCGGAAGTGCAATGTGGAAACGGATGTTCTATATATGATTGTAGTGGAAAACATACATACAAAAAAAAAACTAGAAAAAAAAATTGAAAATCTATATTTGAATGAGTTTTTTTTCTCAGCATTGAACATTTCTATAAAACCATATAAAATGTAAAACTTTTTCATTGTGTGCACATTTTGTTGCACAATATTACAACAGAATTGTAAAATATAAACAAATCGATAAAACTAAATTAATCCAAAACCAAAAAAAAAAGAAATGCAAACATTTTTTATGTAAAATAGTTATTTAAATGTAAAGAAAAAAATTCTAACTATAGTATCTAGACTTTTTGGGGTAAGTAAAGGCTTTCAATGATGACACATACCTTTAAGTTTTATATTTTTAAAATAAAGTTACAAAAAATAAAATTCTTTAAAAATATTTTTAAATGCCAGTTTAAATGTATAACAATTATGCGATTACGTATTTATACATATACTTTTCAGGAGTTTTGCTAATAAAAAAAATCTCAAGTGCTGCGAATGTTTTTGCTAAAGGAATCTTCTCGATTCTTAGTTTATAATATAGCGTAAAAAGAAATTTCAGCCTCTTTGGTTCCAAAGCGAAATGAAAAAAAACCTATCATCAGTTCTGCAAAGTTAGATAAAATTTTTATTTTACGTCGTTTTGAAAATATGTACATTTTAAAGGCGACTACGCCCTTAGTATCTTCACTAATCATTTCACTAATTTTTAACCAGATTTTTTGTTGTTCTTCCCGCCAGTTTAGTGTTAAAAATCAAAATCGAACCAGCGGTTCTAAAGTTGCGATTGAAACTGTAACACTATGCGACAGTCAAAATCGGGATGGGATGAAGCCAACGGGAAATGTTATATCGGTCAAAAACAAGTTATACGTGTCCCGGCGTTTCCCTGGGCACCCCTAGGAATCGAGATATATCTTTTTTTTGACATAACTCGAGAACCACTTGTCCGATTTTGCTCAAACAATTTTAAAAAAATTAAAAATTACAATTCCTTTAATCTGTTCATATAACGTGTTTCTATATACTCAAAAGTTTTGCCGGTAAAAATAAATGTTTGTTACCGCTACCATAAAAATCAATAACCTTTTGTTTATTACTTTTTTTTAATATTTTAGGCAAAAAATATTTTTTTCTTCATATATTTATTTTTACCGGCAAAACTGTTGAGTATATAGAAAAACGTTATAAGAACAGATTAAAGGAATTGTAATTTTTAATTTTTTTAAAATTGTTTGAGCAAAATCGGACTAGTGGTTCTCGAGTTATGTCAAAAAAAAAGACCACCAAAGGTCAAATCGATATATCTCGATTCCTAGGGGTGACCCAGCGAAACGCCGGGACACATATAACTTCTTTTTTACCGATATAACTTTCCCCGGTAGTTTGAACCCTTCCCGAGCACTGACCCCTACCATTTGTCTCACAGTGTAATCAAATCACTAAAATGTTAAAAAAAAACGTGGTTTTCCCCACAAAATCTAAAGCAAACAGTTTAGGAGAATAACAAACAATCGGAATAAAAATTGATACACTAATAGAAAAAAGTCTGTTAAACATTTAGTTAAAACTACTAAAAATTAGTTAAAAATTACTTTGCAGAAAAACCTGCTAAAATTAGCAGATTATTTTTGCTAAATATTAATAAGTAGTGTCCGACCGAAGGCACTTTTTTGGCCGATTATTGTTATTAGTCCCAAAAAGCAGTAAGCACACTCTTTTGAGCAGATGAACACTTTTGAGTGACCGAAGTAAAGTACACGAGAACTAACTAGGGTTTGGGATTTCCCGGACTTTTTTATTTCCCGGGAAACGGGAATGAAAAAATTTGATTCCCGGGATTCCCGGGAATGCCGGGAAATATTTTTGAACAAAATTGTTTATGAAAACCACCTATATAAGTAATTTTAGTTAAAAAAAGAACACTATTTCAGTACAAATTCAGTCTGTGTAGTGAGAATTCAAAGTAAAAATATCAGAATGTTGAACATTTGAATTCACATAAATTACTCTAAGCACTGCCAAATGTATTGCATGATTCCAGCAGAAAGCACCCACTACTGGACTATCGGAAACAAACCGTTTCATCACACTTGGCCCATTAGATATGGTGGCCACAATGTTATTTTCCAAAGACAAATAAAACTCTTCTAGTCTTATTTCTACAGTTCTTCTTATTTCATCAGCATTACATCTTCCTGATATATAATCCAACCCCAGGTTATAAAATGAATTATTTCCGTTTATACATACCCGACTAAAAAAGATATTATATAATCATATATCACCATATATAAACACATATATACGTCCATATCTAATTTGATCCGAATATTGGAATATATAATTATATCAAGCGAGATAAGCATGTTATCTCACCTGATACAATTTGATCCGAAAAATGGGTCTATCTAACTGCATCAAATTATATATAAATACATATAATTTGATGAAGATTTTCAAAGAAAATTTTAGTAAATATTATTGAGATCACTTATTTCATTCATATTAAATACTTAATGTTTACAACAATTTTTGCTAATAAACTTGGAAATAGCTGACAAAATAAAACATTACAAAAATTTGTCGGAACAACTTTTTCTAGGTTAGAGTTTTGGTCTTTCTTATAAAACCTCTACACTTTCAGGAATGAAAAGACGATCGTTTCGGGGATTACGCTACCACTTTCTAAAGAAAACTGATGAATGGGACCTGGAAAATTACCGAAACGACCGTCTTTTCATTCCTGAAAGTGTAGAGGTTTTTTGAAAGCAAAAAATCTGTGAAGTATTTGTCAGGAGAGTATCCTGATGAAGAAAAAAAAACAGTTTTTCAAAAAAGTACTTATTATGTTAATTCATAATAAGGAAATAGGCCTCGAACTGAGTTAATAAATTTCTAATTAATGAATTAAAAAGGTCGAAAAAAACAATTTTTTTTTTTTTTTTTTTAATAAAAATTAAAAACCAACATGATAAAAAATTAACTTTCACAGTTAATTTTTTTTTACGGAAAAATAAATGAACTTAAACCATATTAGGTGTGTTTCTTTACTTTTTGGGTAAAGTTCGGTAAAATGAGAGTAAGCACAAAATCCTCTCACAAAATGACAAAATTACCCAATAGTACAGGAACGCAAAAAACCACTTTTCTAGCCCAAAAACTTATTTCAAAGAATAATGTTGAACAGTGATGGGACTTGAAAAATTTTGTTTTGTGCCAAGTGTGTGACTAAAATGTGCCAAATGGGCCTTTATTGTGCCAAAACTAAATTTTCACTTAGAAACCGTGTTTTCAACTTTCATTTTGTAAATGCATTCTTATGGAATTAATTCTATTTTGAATTCTTATGGAATTAATATTTGAATGAATTAAAATTTTCTTTCAATTAAAAGGTGAATGATAAATTAAATTCATCCGATACTTATTAAAGATTTGGGAATGCAGCCAATGACTGAATTCTTATTGTTAATTTTTTTAACTTAAATTGCAATTTAAAACATTTAAAGTCTGAGAGAAATTTTTTCACGTAAAAAACAACTTACGGTGCTTTATTCGGTAATATCTTCGATGCCATTTTTTAGTTTTGCTTTGTTCGAAAAGGTATTTTAATACCAATAAATGCTTAGAAACTAAAAATTAAAGAATTGTTATTTTTTAAATTCATTTTCTATTAAATTTTGCAGATAACCAAAATGTGCCAAAATAGTATCGGTTGTGCCATTGTACCAATCAATCTTAGATTGTGCCAAAAATCCCATCACTGATGTGAAAATACGTATAATTTCAGTTTGCAAATTGGCACAAATAGACATATTTATTCGCATTTAAAAGTTGTTTTTGATTTTATTAAATTAATTTTAACAAAAAACCAAGTTTCTTTTGCTTATTTCTTTATTTAATTACAATTTTTAATTTAATTTCACAATTGTTTATTGTTTATATTTGCATCAGCTGTTTTACCAAAGTTTACCCGAAGAAAAAGTCTGGGTAAATTTTGGTAAAAAGAGAAGCACTAATACACTCTCATTAGCGCTCTCATTTACCCAATTCTCGAGTACGGGAACGCTTTTGGGTAAATTTCGGTAACTTTGGGTAAATTTCGGTAACATTGGGAACGTACGGGAACACACTGATTTATTTCAACATATTTTTGTCTAATTTTTAAATTTAAAAGTAAAAATAATTATTTCGACCTTTAATTCCACAATGAAAAAAAAATGTTCCCTTATTTATTTCTTTAAAATTGTTTTTAGTTTAATAAAGAGTATTTCGCCAACTATTTGAAAAATATGTGTTAAATTCAATTATAAATATTTATTTATATATCAAAGTGCTAAATTCAAAACCAGATCCACAATTTCGGAGTTTTTTTTTTAATTTTTATAGTGCAATTAAACTTTACACAATTTTGTATAATTAGATATCATGTCAGATAAATTTATAGATAAAATTAATACAATTTTATATTAACTTTGTTATATATTTTGATATAAGATTGTTTAGAGAAGCTTATACGCCATTATATATAATTATGTATAAACCATATTTGCAGATCTCTTAATATATGGCTGAAGACCAAATCGCATATAATTATATATAACGTCATATCAAACATATTTATAAAACCAAAGTGTTAATATAAATGTATATGGTCATATAAAGCCACACATATAAACATTTGTAATTATATCCAATCATATAAGATTATATGAAAACTTTTTTAGTCGGGTATGTTCAAATATCTATTTTGTGATATTCTTTTCCATTCATCTAAGAATATAGTAAATCTCCTATTGTTAGAAATATTGCTCGATATTTCTTTTATCATGATATCTTTTACATGATTGTAGTAATTTAATATAATGTTCTTTACATCGGTTTTATTTTATTGCAATGCCAGGTTTTTATTATAAAAACTTTCTCGAATAAACGAAGATCTAGTTAGGGTGCGGATTGACTTCGGCTAATTTGGATACCATTTCAGGAAATGTTTGCCCTACCATAAAACCTTTAATGCCTATTCAGCTTACACTTTTTTCTTCGGGTACTTTGCTAATTTTAGCTGAAACGTTATTCTTGTTGTTGTTTTCTTCAAGAGAAATTGCATGACCATCAATTTTTTTTTTTTTTTTTTTTGTGAACTAAATTTAGATGTCGGATAACCAAATTTAGATACCACCGTTAACCATTAGTATTTTCTTTTCATATTTATTAATGAAAACGTTACTTATAAAATTATTGACCCTTAATATAAAGGAGTATTTTAAATTTAAAGTCGACTTTATTTTTAATCAAACGGTTTTGTTCATTTTGTGTATGAAAAAACCTTACAAAAGTATTTATATTTTCAAATATTTTGATTGGTTAAAAATAAATTAACCAATCAGAATGCTCCAAAAATAAACCAAGTCAAGGTATACTGCCACCCAATATTTTAACTAAAGTCGACTTTACCTAAATTATACATTTGAAAAATTTAGATAGTAAGGGCGATTATTTGTAAGAAACAAAGCTATTTTTTCATATTTCTTTTAAACATTTTACCAAGTTTTTATGTTTTACTACTTAAATTTTGAATAAGTTATGCGAAAATCTTTATTAGTTGAAATGCTCCTAATTACTTGGCAAAGATTTTATTTCTGTGTCAAATAAATGTATTCCCTTTTAAAATATTTTAACAATGACATTTTTGTTTTGGTATTTAAAATGTTTTTTATGACTAAAATTAAAAAATCCTATTCGAAACAAAAACAATTTAAAATATTTAATATTTTTAAAATTTCCCGTTTTCCCGGGAAAATATATTATTCCCGGGCGGGAATTCCCGAACCCCAAACCCTACTGGTAACTCAAAACAGCCTAAAAGCGTTTCCGTACCAAAAATTGTCGGAAAATTATTGTTGTTTGGACTGTTGCGAATTGTTTTGGGTAATAATCGGTAATCAGCAAGATTATAGCGGATTACCGATTATTGGCCGAATGTGAATTTTTGGCCGACGCCAATTAATCGGTCGGATACTATTAATAAGATAGGAACAGCAAAAAAAAAGTGTTAAATATACAGAATTTTAGTGACATTTGAGTTAAATTTTAGTTAATAGAAAGTAGCAACCCAACCTGCTAAAATCTGCAACAAATTTTACTAAATAATTAGTAGATTACAAAATCACAAAAAATTAAAAAATTTTTCAAAGTTTTTTTCGATTTTTTTTTTTAACTAAATTTTTTAACTAAAATTATTAAAAGTATATGACATGATTTTTGTACTAGATGTCCCTCTTAGAAGTAATAAATTATAACTAAAAACCACCCCATCACATACTCTGCCTTCTTTTGTAGCTCTTTTGGAAGAGAAAGAAAAAACGGAGCGCTGAAAAATGTGTTTCTTGTTCTGCAGTGCTTCCGAAATCCTGTCTTGTTTTGCTGCGTTGACAACGACTTCAAAGAATTTGTTATTACTGAAATCTTTACTTACTTACATACTTTTACTAGAGATGTGTAATTAGTTGATTAATTAAATAAAAATATATTGATAAATTATTCTATTAGTCAATTAAAGTTTCATTGTACACTGACAATGGAAGTCGTCCAACGCCTACAGTTTAAATAAAACTCAAATTTCTAGATTTTTATTCTTTATCATATAAGTATTTGTGTTTTATTTAAACTGTAGGGACGACTTCGTACTCTTACAAAAATTCTTTCTGCGGTGGAAAGACACGTTATTACATATTTTTGAAAAAAATTTAATATAAATTCCATGACAACCCTGTTGTCCATTTCATTATAGAGCTTTTTTTTAAGGCAATATTGGATGCCATTGTGCGGCCATGGGGAATCATCTTAAAATAAAAACTGACATTTTTTCTTAAAGACGAATAAGTTCCTAAATCCCTGACATGTCGATATTTTTACATTTTTGATTTGCATAAAAACGGAACGAGGATAAACTCAGAAATTGTAAAAACACCAAAAAAAAAAAAATCATTCTTTTTTATTTTTCAAAAAACTACTTGGCAAAGTTTTAAAATATCTCGCTAGAAAATAAAAGAAAACATATCATAAATTGGTCTACCCGTTTATGCTGCACAGCTGCACCCGATTTTCATTTAATGTTTAAAGCGAAGTTTACTACTAAAAAACGGAAACAAAACTTTTAACATTATAAGAGTAGAATTTAGTTCTACTTTTTTACAATACTCACTGAAAATTCTAGAAGAATCGATTTCGTAGTTTTTGAGATATTTGGCTTATAAAGCTTTGATTTTAATTTAACCAAAAATAAAGAAAAAATAAGCTGAATTTGCAAAAAAGCCATACAAAAAATTGTAAAAATTATATTTTTATCTAAAATTATTTTAAAAAAATTGTAAAGCAAAACTTCTTTACTAAAGAGTCTTCTAAGTGTACTAAGGCAAAAATTCCTGCTAAGGTTAACGTAAGAGTATTTTGATCCAAAATAAACCTGTAAAAATAATAAAAAAAAAACTACTAAAATTTTGTTAATAATGACCTTGTAGAAAAAACTGCCGAAATTAGCTGATTTTTTTGCTCAATACAAGTAAAATAAGAACAGCAACAATAAAATTGTTGAATTAACAGAATTTTTCTTATATTTGTAAAAAATTGTACGCCAAAATCTGCAGAGAATTTTGCTAAATATTGGTAGACTAAAAATTGCAAAAACATACTGAACTGTCTATACTGCTAAAACCAACAGAAATATTTGCCGTAAAAATAGTAAACTGCTGATTTCAGAAGGCTACATTTTTATTGGCATTAAAAAAATCAAAAACTGAATTTTTTTTTGTGCATTGTAAGTCTACTAAATATTTAGTAAGTTTGCTGATTTCAGCAAGTTAATTTGTTATTTTCTTTTAACAAAAATTTAACTTAAATATAACTAAAATTCTGTATAATTGACAGTTTAATTTTTGCTGTTCCTATCTTACCAATAGTTAGCAAAAATAATCTGCTAATTGCAGCAGTTTTTTCTGCAAGGTCATTTCTAGCTAATTTTTTGGTAGTTTTAATTAAAATTTTTAAAGACTTTTTTCTATTAGTTTGTGAAATTATTTACCGATAAAATTTTTTATTTAGTGTTGATTAATAACCACCCAGACGTTTTTATCTTTTAGAAACGTTTTTTAATTTCTTTAAATAAAACGGGTTCTTTTCCATTGCAATCAAAATAACCACACACTCTTTTGTTTGATATTAAGCTAATTTATTTATTTATTAAACACTTTATTGCTTTACAAACACACAAGTTTAAAAAGGATTTGAATACAACGATTTACTAATGCCCAGCTGAATCACAAATCACAATTCGCAACTACCCAGCAAAAAATTTTTAGTATTTTGGAAGCAGTAAAAATACGAAGCGCTTAAAAACGCGCTACAAATTCTGCTTTACAGAGTTGCGCCACTTTATGCGTATACAATACACAAAAAATTTTGCAATTTGATTGTATACCCTGCAAAACTGCCCTAAACGAAGCAAATCGTAAGCAAGTTATTTAAAAAATTATAGTGCTACGCTATTCCCTTACGACGAATCATGAATTTACTGCATCTTTTCAGCAGCAAAAAAAGCACTTTTTCCAAAAAAAAAGTGCATGAATTTATTTTCGGTTAAATGCACTCACGAAAAACATGAATTTACTGCAATTTTTCAGCAGCGAATAATGCGCTTTTTCTCACAAAACAACGTGCTTCCAAGGGGGACCTTTGTATGGAAAAATCATGCCTTCCGTAAGCAGGTTTGTAAGGGATTAATTTTATTTATTCCCTTACAAAGCTGCATCCAGCGAAGCAGGTTTTTTGCTGGGTAACTACACAAACGCTAATGCGCGACTGACTTTACAAACGCCAATAATCAACTAATTCTACTCATCATGTGGCAGCCTTTTTATAGTTCCACTTGCCTGTTGGTAGAACATGATAGAAAATTCCATTGGTACTAAAACCACTTAACATTATACTTAATTGTAGTGCTACCAGATTGACGGGTTTGGTAAATCCCATTTCTCGGAATATTTTTCTTCCAAAATTCCGGAAATTTCTATACTAGACTAATCCAATTTCGTAAAAATATTTACTTTCTAGGATAACATTAACCCGTTTTAACCCAAGGCCAAAAAACGGGATTCTGATATAGTTCTCAAAACCCCATTTTAAGATTTTTACAAATTTTGTTAAACAAAACATAAAAGGTTAATAATATCTCTTCTTGATCTTATGAAATACATTGTGCATCGGCAGGTTTAAGTGTGCAGCGATTTCGTTTAAGCGTTTTTAAAAGGAATCTCGTTTTTGTCACTTTTTGGGTTAAAAAATTGTTTAAAAAAACACATTTTTCAAAAAGGAATGGTATATTGCTCTATTGACCATAGTAGTTCAGGTAAAAAATTTTATTTTTTTTTTTTTTTAAATCGTTAACTCATGTTTGCGAAGGCCAATTTCGTCTCAAAAATTAATTTCAAATTTAAAATGCGGTCAATTTATTCATAAATGCTTATCTGAGAAACAAAATGACAGGGCCGAAGGCCAAAAAAGACCGTTAAACTAAGTTCAAAACGTTGTCACTAGCCTACGGGAAATTTTTACAAACTGTCACCGAACTGGCGCCTTTATATGAAATAGAGTGGTCACTTTTACATGGCGTTGTCATAGAAGGGGGAAATTGACCCCTTGTGACATGTCACAAGACAAATCCCAAGACAGGTCCATGAACTTTGTTTTTTTATGAGAGTTCAGTAACCTGTCCTAGGATTTGTCTTGTGACATGTCACAAGAGGTCAATTTCCCCCTCATATGACAACGTCATGTAAAAGTGACCACTCTATTTCATATAAAGGGGCCAGTTTGAATAATCGATTTCTTACACATCCCTAACTATTTAATTAACTAATTTCATAAAACACTTGGGTGAAGTAAAGGGAACTTTCAGTGTAAATTGTTTTTGATTGAAATAACGCCACACTTTACCGAAATGTTTTAGAAAATTATCCCCTAAGATTTTATTTTAAACTCTTGTCAAATCTCTTTAAAAACTTTTATCTTTAATTTCGTTTTAAGTGTTATTGGAGTTTTTATTTTGAATTTTATTCCCCTTGTATAGTTAACAAAGTTACTTAATTGTATATAAGCTTTTAAAAAACACAAAATTTTAGTTTTATTCATTTCAAATTCGAAATGCTATATTTTTTTAAGTTAAACATTTTTGCATAGCAAAAATCTAAGATTTAATTTAGACATTTATTGAATACTATTAAGATTAATAAATTAATTATTCATAAACATGAAAGGAAATCCTCTAAAGAGCTTTTAATAATATTTTTAAATCTTTTTTTTTTTCATAGATAAATTAAGTATGTATACAAATTTAATTTTTAAAACAAAACTAAAATAAAATAAAACAAAAACTTTAAAATCCTTTAAAAAATATTTTAAAAATAAATGTTGTATATTGTGTAGCTAGTTAGTTAGATTAAAATATGTTTATTTTACAAAATTATGTGACTGATTGTGTATAACCAACATCCATTAAATATAAATAAAAATGAAAAGAAAAACAAACAAATAAAAAAAATATGTATATACAATATAATAAATATTTTCCATAATATTACATAATAAAATTGCATACAATTTTCAAATCATCGCATTAGAGTTGGCAAAACGATAAACATATAAAATATTTGATGTTGCTACGACGCACATAAAACAATTTTTTTATTACATTATTTTTTATTTCAACATTTTCTATGCGTCGTCTACACAAATATGTTGTTTATTTTACCACTTTATGTTCTTGTTTTTTATACTTTTGCACAATATTGGTTTAAATTTTGCATTGTTAATATTCTTCTTTAAGTTTTAGTTCTATTCACTTTGCTACACAAATAAAAACATAAAGAACTTTTAAAACGAATATTAAAAAATAGTATATGAAAAAAATACCGCTGACAATAAAATATTCGATCAGAGTAACACAAAAATAAATAAAAGTAAAAGTAAAAATTGTTTAAAAAAAATGTAAAATATTAAACGTCATTTAACAATAAAAACAAACGCCTTTTTTACGTTAAGAATTATTTAACAACAAATTATTTATATTTATTATTTTGCATTCATGGAACTTTAAATTAATATGGCTTTAACCCAGTATTGGCCAACCGGTAATTTCACTTACCAGTACTTTAGACAATTATACAGTAGAGAATTTTTGCAAGGCAATTCCAAAAAAAAAAAAATTTTTTTGCCGAACGTAGGGGTCGCCATTTTAATTTTTTCCTTATTAAAATGCGACCCCTACGTTCGGCAACAAAAAAAATCAAAAAAAATGTCTGCTGGATTTATCGAAAAACTTCCTTAGCAAAAGTTTAATAATTTTTTGCGATCTTTAATTTTCTGACATTAGGGTGGTAGCAACTGAGATCTGCTGGGTAAATGCTAGAACGGGATACTTGAGGTCAATAGGCCTTAGAGGAAAACATTGGTCCCCTCGAAAGAAAAACATCGATGTATCATACTTTAAGATCCGACTGTAAATACCAAAAATATAACGAAAAATGTAAAATAGCGACCACTACGTTCGGCAAAAAAAAATTATTTTTTTTTGGAAATCTTGCGAAAATAATTTAGATTGGACGGTGTACGGCGAACTTTTTTTTGAGGTAACGTTTCGCTGCTTTTTACTTTAATGTCTTTTAAGAAAACAATTTTAAAGATAATTTTCTTTTCTTGTACATTCGTGTTTCAGAAGCATTTCCGCTAAGCCTCAAAAAAGGACATTTTCTCAAGTGACTATAAAAATTATATAAACAATTAACTATGTTAACTTAAATGATTCTGAGTCCTCGTTACGATTACTTAATAAAATCATAGAAATAAATCTGTAAAAATGGCAGAAAAAGTTACTAAAAATTAGTTAAAAATGATGCTTCAAAAAAAAACTGCTTAAATTAGCAGATTTTTTTCCGAAATACTAGTAAACTAAGAACAGCAAAATTAAAACTCTTAAATTTACAGAATTTTATTTCAAATTTATTTTTATCGCGATAAACAATAATTGCATTAAACGAATTAAATGTGCTAAAGTCCCAGTTATTTGGCAAATTATGAAAAATATTCTGTTGCAGGCATGTCCCTATCCGGATTTAATTCTTGCCTAAGGAAATCTTCAGGGGACGACGTTTTAGAATTTCTAGAAATATTTGGTAGGTTAAACCACAAACTCAATGAGAATTTTTTGTTCTCTTCCAGGAGCGTCATTTAACATTTAAAATATCAAAGAAAAACAAAAACAACAAAAAATTTTTTTTTTTAATTTTAGTTGTATTTTAGTTAACTTTTAGTTAATTGAAAATAACAAATTGTACTGTAAAATCTGCAGAAAATTTTGATAAATATTAGTAGACGAAAAATAGCAAAAATAAACTGATAGATCTTAAAATTGTTGCTATTTTTTTAAGCTAAATTTAGTTGAATGCAAATAGCAGTCTATGCTGCTATAATCAGCAGAAATATTTGCTAAAAAATTGTAAACTGCTGTTTTCAAAAGCTCGATTTTTATTTGCATTTAAAAAAAATTTTTAAATTTTATTTTTTTTTTCTAAATTTTTAGGCTACAAATTATTTTGCTGATTTTAGCAGGTTAATTTGCTATTTTCCATTAACAAAAATTTAGCTCAAATATAACTAAAATTCTATATATTTAACAGTTTTATTTTTGCTGTTCTTATTTTACTAGTATTTAGCAAAAAAATATGCTAATTTCAGCAGTTTTTTTGCAGCATCATTTTTAACTAATTTTTATTAACTTTTTCTACTATTTTACAGATTTATTTCTATGAGTGTACTTATTAATTTATTTTGACTTAAGCCCGATTACTAAATGTTCAGTTAGACACTAACTGGAACTTTAACTGATACATTTGTTGTTGTTTCTCATATCAAATTTGAATTTAACTGTCGACTAAATTTTAACTGGACATTTAGTAATCGGGCCTAAAAGTTTGAAATGCTATCAAATATTGTTGTGGTAATTTCACTTATCATTTGGCAGAAACATATAGCAAAGGCACGATTACATAAAATTGCGAAAGAAAACACAATTTAAATGCTTTTAAATGCTGTATGGTTTACATTTGTTTTTCGCTCTCTCTGATCGGTTTATTCTTACTTTTTTCTATTTCTAAAAGTCTGGTGTCTGCTTTTATCGTTAGAAATATATGACGCGTTGTTAAAAGTTGTTCAGAGTTCAAATCCGGTTACAGGCAGAAATTTTTTTTTAATTTAAATAAATTTTTGTTTCATAAAACTGATTTCCTTTAAGACCAATTTTTACGCAACCAGTAGTTATCCTGCCCTTATCATTTATGTTTTTAGCCACCAAATACCATATGTCTCGTTAGCTCAATTTGACAGCCTGAGTTAAAATCACGGCAGTACTAAGAAAATTACATATGAACTTTTTTTAAATTCTGTTTTAGAAAATTTTCCACACCACCGATTTGTTGGTTTTGCCAGCGTTTTTCCAACATTGAACATTTTGTATCCCCACTACTTTTCCGGCGCTTTTTGAACAGCTGGCCTTTTGTGTAATGATTTCATCATTTTGGGAATGGGAAAGAACTTTATTCCGGTATTTGTACCAAGAAGCATATATATATTAAAGATCAAAATAGTGGCTAAATTCGCCACGAAATGCGAGGAGATGGTTCAGAAAATTATACAGAATTTTAACGTAATGTTTGTTTTTTCATCTTGTCAGTTGTTTTAAGTGGGCGTGGCTTTTAACGAAAAATTACCCATATCAACCTTTTATCAAATTACAAAGTAAAATTTAGGCAGTGCTGATCGGTTCTGTACAAACTGTATATTTTTGGAAATCCTATAAAATTTCCGTAAGTCTTGCATTATTCTTATCTGCAAATAGTCACCAGACTTAAAATTGCAGCACTTTAAATATGACCAAGTTTTTCTTTGTTTTTAACGATTTTAAAAGAAAGTTAACAACACTGAAATTTTAACATCTCGTTGTATTGGTTTGTTCGTATATGATCATATATGGGTATATCCGATCATATATGTCCATATACAATCATATATGTTATCATATATACCCATAATGTTCGGATCGGGAATTTGAGGGAATATTGCCATATATATTCATATAATCATATACGACCATACACCCTCAAATATCGGATCCGAACATATATGGTCATATATGATACCATATATGATCACATATTGTACAATATATGGACACATATAATAGATATAGCCATATATGATCATATTCGAGCTCATATATGATCACACATGCTCATATATGATCCCATTTTCACCTAGGCGGCAATCTCAAAATTAAAATATAACAAATTTGAAAAACTAATTCCTAGAAAAATCAAAATGTAGTTTTTATTTATAGGCTGGTCAAAATACAAACGAAAAAAATAGTCTCACTTAGTGCCCATAAAAATTTTATTATTTTGTGAACTAATTTTATTTGTTGCTGTTATATATTAAACATTTGTTGCTTATTATTTTCCGTTGATACGGGTCGAGGTCATTAAAGACAAATGTATATTAAATTTAGTTATTTATTAAATAATTTCGATATTTCAATCTACTTCAGTGCTCATTATCAAGAAGTTTTTAATAATAAATACATAATTTCGTAAAAATTATTTTCGTGCGATCACACTTCAAAAAGGCTTTTACTTATTATCAGAGCTTGGAGTTAATCATTACATGTAGTTGTAATTGAAAAAAAAAATGTCAATTGCAATTACATTTTATTGGGAAAAGAAATAATGACAAAATAGCGCGAGCTGGGGATCAACCCAACCTGACGTATTCTTTTTATGATTGGCCACGCCTATCCCAACAATTTATTTCTTTTTTTAACTTTAACAAAAAAAAACATTTTCTAATTCTAAATGTAATTGATATTAATTTTAATTACAATTACCTGTAATTGAAAATTTTCAATTACAATTATATGTAAATGTAATAGAGTTTTTTTACGGTCAATTAGGTACATTTATTTGTAATTATAATTGAAATGTAATTGAAATACCCCACGTCTGCTTATTATAAGTACTATTATAAGTATTATTATAAGTTATACCTTTTTCGAACAGTGAACATGAAATTAAGTTTTACGGAGTTATTGGTTTTTTTTTGTAATTTCTTGAGTATGACCACCGTAGGGGGTCGAAATGTCGAAATTAATTAATACATAATAAAATTTAAAATGTATTGTTTTTAATTTTTATTAATTGACCTCGATCCAAATCAACTGAATATAATTATTTATAACAACTAAAAAAAAAAAACATTAGCTGTGTTTGTGAGGCAAATTATCAACGTTGGCTTATGTCTTTACCATATAAATTTGACATTGGTAACGTTAACACTTAACACTCCACGTTGGCTAATGTCAAATTTATATAGCAATGAAATAAGCCAGTGTTGATAGATTGCCGTAGAAACACAGCCGTTATACATCTATTTATATCAATAGTACAGAATATTAGAAAAGTATCCAATAAAAAATCACTCCAATTAGAAGTGGTAAAAGCAATGTGGCAGCTAAATCTATTAAACGAAACTTTTTTAATAACTATTTAAAATTTTTTTTTTTTGTTTAACAAAAAACATTAATTTTAAAAATTAAAAACATGATAAGCGTTATTCATAAAAAAACAACATAATGAAATAAACAAATTAAAAAAAAACTTTGTTTAATGTCAAAAACAAAAAAATTATTAATTAACAGCATGTATATATAAAATATGCAAAATATTTTGTGTAAATTGCTATAAAAAAAATCAAACAGATTAAAATAATAAATGATTTTTTAAAACATTACCATGATAAATTGTTTTATTTCTACTAATGAAGATAATGTTTAATTATTAATTTCAAAAACCTTTTTCCATCCTATTTTCCTTAAACCCCTTTTAAAAACAAATTGTCTTGATAATTATGAATTATTATTTTTATTTGTTTTTGTTGATTAATTGATATTAATAAAACACAGAATTTATTCCCCCCGCCCCCCCCCCCCCCCCCAAAAAAAACCTTTTTAAAACTAAAGTTTGTAACCCAAAAATTAAAGAAAATTAATTATCTTCAAGACACGGTTGTCCTCAAGGGGTTACTGTTAGTTTGTTGGAGTAGCTCCATGTTAAACACAAATTTCTTTTTTTTAAGGATTTTAACCGTTTTTTTTATAATTTTTGCAAAAGCTTAAGGCAGGGCTTTAAGAGATTTTTAGTTAAACTAGTGATCAGTCCAGTTTCATACCTTCCTTCCTCAATTTTTGTTGACAAAGCAGCAAAAATTGAATTTTTTAGGAAAATTTTCACTTTCTTTTAGGAGTTATGAGATTCATACTTACATACATATATAACTTTTTTTCAATTTTAAAAGTTATATTAGCAAGACGCACTTCTGTCTGAGATTTTAATAAATGTCATATGCATAATTACTTTTTAAATTTATAAATGGCTTATAAAAAAAAATTTTCATATAAAATTTATTTTATAAACGTGTTATAAAGTTTTAAATTATTATGCCAAAGTACTTCAAAATCTTACATTTTCACAAAAAATATCCCAAAACTTTCTCAACGAAAACTATAGGATTAAGAGAGGAAACATTCTAATTGAAAAGTAAATTGCTCAAGTATTAGTTAATTCTGGCTCTTCTGATTACAAAACATACATTGTGTAGGCTGTCATTGACAAAACTTCAACTAGTAACACTCAGCGCTATGCCGACCGTGGTGTATCTTGTTAAGAGGTGATGCTACAAGTCATAGCCTGTGCAGAGGGCTGTCGGTTCAATTCCCGGTCATGACAATACACAAAAAGTTTTTCATATAGAGACAAATTAACAATTAAAAATGAGTAAAAAGGTTAAAGTCGGGCATGCCGACTATACAATACCCTACACCAGTCTGGTTAAAAGCCAACTAATGTTTGGATCCGAAATTCGAATGAGTTAAAATGGGGCTTGTGTCAAAATTTTCTATAATGTGAGTCAGCGCACCAAATTTCATTAAAATATCTTAATATTTGCGACCTGCAGTTTGTAACCAAGCCAATTTTGGGGGGACCCTTATATGGGCACTAGGTCTAAACATGGACCGATGTTCACCAAAATCAATAGGCTTCGTCCTTGGGCCGACATAAGTCGGTGTACCAAGTTTCATCATCGACCTGTAGAGTGCGCACAAGAATGCATGGACAGACAGACGGACGGACGGACAGACGGACATCGTTAAATCGAAATAAAAAAAAAATCTGAGCCGATCGGTATACTATAAGGTGGGTTTAGGAGCAATATTTTTTGGTGTTACAAACATCAGCACAAACTTATACCCTGACCACGTAGTGGTGTAGGGTATAATTACTTTGATCAGTTGATACATAAACTAACCACTAACGAGTCTTTGGGTGAGACAAAACTGCGGCAGTCTGGTGATTCTCTTGTGTCTGTTGAATTTTTCAATAAAAATGTTTTCTTCTTCTTCCAATAAATCAGCTCTAGAAAAAAATTCTTTAGTAATTAATTCAAATATTAATTACGATTGTCCTATGCGACGGTTACAAACACTTAACTGAAAACCGGAAAATTTCATCCAATTTGTTTGAAATTTGCCTAATGATATTTAATCCGCATTGTATTAAGATTTGCCAAGTTTGGTACAAATACGCTAATAATTACACTAGTTTGTCTTCAGAGACGTATACATGTTGAAATATAGAGTAATTTGACGTAACATGTAATGTTTGGATTCCAAATTTGAATGGGATCAAACCATACATATCATTGGCATGCCAAAAAATTTCATTACAATTGAATGCCAATGGATTTCTTTTCCAATTGGCATTAAATAAACCAATGGTAATGAAATGTACACCAATGCCTCAAATCTTAGTCAGTGGTGGTATGAATTCTAAGAAATATTCCAGAATGAAAACAATTCTTGATACTGAAGAAAAAATGCCAACAAACCAATGGCAACTAGTTACCAGTAGGGAATGCAAAATCCCGCACTTTCTAATTTCCCGGGAAAGCGGGAAATTTATTTTGAAATCCCGGGATCCCGCAAGGGAAGTAAATTAGAAAATAGTTTATAATTTAAAACTTTTTACTTATAAAGAAAATATCTTAAAGACCAGTGAGCGGTTTTTTTTTAAATTCTTTGGAATTTTCGTAGTGGCAAAGAATTAATTTTATTTTAGAAATTGTACGCCTAATTATATATTTAAAAAAATTAATAAAGTAAAACTATTTTTTAGACTAAAAAACTTGTATAAAAAATTAGTATAAAAAACAATTTTCCTAAATTGCAAAAATTTTTAAAAATTGTGAAATAAATTTTAACTTACTTGAAAACTTTTAAAAACCAATGGACAGATTTGTGTTTAATTTTGTATAGAATAAGTGCGATTCAAAAATTTGAATACAAACACTATTTAATTGAGTGGTTTTCTGAAAAAATATATTTTTCAATTTCCTTTTAGTGCCTGTTTTAAGAGCTACTAAAAGGCACTTAAAATGTTCGAAGAAGTACACAAATTATTCAGTTTGTTCGTTTACTCAAAAATCTTACTATTTTTACTATAATTGGAAAATTTAGTTTACTTTTTGCATTTTTCCAGTTGTGGTAAAAGTAGAAAATTTTAGTAAGTAAACGAACAAGACTAGTGTAAAATTTTTACGTTGGAAAATTTTGCATATGAAAATTTGAGATAATTAACTTTATTGTTTTTAATAGCATTTTTTTAATCTCGGGATTCCCGGTCCAAATTCCTGGGAATGCGGGAACTGAAAAATGCCTAATTTCTCAAGAATCCCGGGATGCATTCCCTAGTTACCAGTCATTATACAGTGAAATCTTAAGGTATTTTTGCGTCTTCTATTAATATATTGACTCAGTTTTTTTTTCCCACATTTTAGTCGAACCTTGCGACCACTGAGGATACCTGTGAAGAAGGCAAACAAATGTATGCACATTATTTGTTTTTTTTTTCTTTTGCTGCTGGTAAAAGTATGTACCAACAAAGAAAATCAATAGATACTTTAACACTTGGGGGCATAAAAGAAGGAGTAAACTTTTAATAGTACGAAAGTATTTAATAATAAATTGTTTTAAGCAAAGATCCAAAATAACTGTTACTTTTATAAAAAGAAAATCAGAAACAAAATTTATTAATACCCTGACTTTAATAACGTGCGTTGACTACAAAAATCTAACGTTTGTTTTTCTAAACTTTTTTTCATTGTATTCTTTTAATTTCTCGCATTTATATAATTTTTATTTCCAAATAATTTGCAGAAGTAACATTACTAAGCTTTATATTTGATTTTCAAATAAAAATCAAAAAAAGTCCAACATATTTTGCTTGTCGTTGGTCTAAATTTCAAAAATTGTCCCGATTTATGGAAAAAAAATCACATAATAATTGTTATTATTATACACTAAAAGTTCTAAAATTGTCACCTACTTTAAGTGTCGGTATGCTTTAATTGTTAAAAGTAAAAAAAATAAATAATAAAAAAAAAATTAATTCCTAGTATGCTTTAATTGTCTGAAAATTCTATAAGAGTCATGTCAGAGGTATGGCATCACCAAAAAATAAGTTACAACAACATCGTTATCACTAGATGGCACTTTGTTCAAAAAATTTATAATTTTCTTTTTTTTATTTAAATTTAAATAATAACAAACAACAAAGCAAAAAAAACAAACGGATATCTTACATTTCATTATTTGAATATATTCCACGCTTGTTTTTTCCTTATTTGGAGCAGTTTGAAATAGTTTTTTAGTTTTTAAATATAGGCTCAGCTGATACTAAACTGATACTAAATAGTTGCTCAGGTAATACTAAATTTCAGCGCCCTCTACCGGTGAATAGTGTTAGTTTTGATTTCTTATCTCTATAATTAATAGTATCTGAGTCATGTTTTTTAAAAAATTTAATCAGGGTAGATGACACTTATAGAACTTTTAGTGTATTTTGAATTTGTTCCATTTGAATATAGTATAAAAATCACGCAGGGTCTTTAAATAAATTTAAAAAGTATTTAAATTAAAAAATTATTACAAATATTAAGCTTTTTCGTTTACTTACTGCAAGTTACTACTTTTACTATAGCTGGAAAAATTCAATACAAAAAGTAAAATAAACTTTCCAATTGTAGACAAAGAACAGTGATAATTTGAGAAATATTTCTGAAAGTTTTTGGCTTTTTAATTTCATTCTTGGGATTAGAAGAATAATCCCCAAATGCGATATTCAAATTTTGTACATATTAAAAAAAAAAAAAAAATGTCGGCAATTATTCTTAAATCGTAAATCTGAATTTTGTTTTCATTTTGATTTAAAGAACTGACATAAATATCAGCTTTTTACCATCTGTTCATCTAATTCACAAAATTGTTGGAAATTCCCACATAATATTAAAGTTTTTGTATTAAATGAATTGAGCGTTTTCCTCTTGTCTTATTTACTTTATTTTATCCCCTAATGTAATTTATGGAAGAAAATGAATACAATTCTTACAGTTATACATATATCATATTACGGAAATAAATACAATTTTAAAGTGTTGCTGAAAAGGAGGATAGATTAATGTAATCTTATGAAAATAATAAAACGGAATAAGTAAAATAATTCAAATTGACATCTTAAGTCTTTTAATACTACATATCTTATTGATAAAGTATATTTATAACATTTAACTAACAGGGAAAGTAGCCCAAGCGATTATTTTAGATTCGGATATAATTTTGAAATTTGTATGAAAGAGAAAAATGTTGAAGGTTTAGGGGAAAAATGTTGGACATTTCAGTGGACATTTTTGTTTAGGAACATATGCATAATTTACGAAAGTCTATTAAAGGGGAACAAAATAATTATTTTTATCAAAAAGGAAATTACTTCGCTTAAAGGTGTCCATTAAATTACAAATTGTGGACTTTTCTTCCTTTTGGTCTCAAATGTACTAATTTCACAAAAAAATAATGGAAACCGTTACCCCGAGAAATCACATCCAAAGTTTCTTTAGTTTTGAAAAAATACAAAATTTTAAATAATTTATGTTTTGTATTTACTTATGGATAAGCTGATCCAGGAGAAATTACTGAAAATTAAAGATAAAACAACTACAAATGTAATTACAATTGTAATTTTCATAAAAATTACTAATATTATATAGTCATTTTTAACTAATAAAAAAACAACTAAAATGTAGTACAAAAAAATGCAAAAACCTGTCAAAACAACCAACATAAAATGATTGGCTGAAATAAAAATAACTAACAGAAATCGAATACATACAGAGACAAAATAAAAATACTAATGAAATAACTAAACAAGGGGGTTACCGCGTAACTCGATTCGAAATAATATTTTCGAATTCGTAAATTTTGTACCTTTCGTAAAAAGAAAAGTTTTATCAAAAATCTGACTTTTTGAATTTTTATGTGTAGTGTACAAGGTTTAGAATAAACATAAATTAAAAAGTAGACTTTTTATACAGAATTATATTTTTAACACTAACATACATATTTGCAAGATTTATGAATTCGAAAATTTTTTTCGAATCGAGTTACGCGGTTAACCTTCAGTTTTTTAAATTAAAATGCATAACAAATAAAATCAGCACTGGTAGTTTTTTCCAGAAAGTTGATACTGCGTTAGTCGTTATTATTTATTACTGAAGAGGGGAGAACCCAAATTGGTTTTAACAAAAATACACATAAATTTAAAATATCAAAGAAAAAACAACAACAAAAATTTTTTTTTTTTTAATCATTCATTTATGTAAACTTTCTAATCTAAGAGAGGTCTGTGAAATACTCGTTTAAAAATAATTTGTAGTGCAGTTTTCTTAAAAGCTAAAAATTTTTGAATGGCTAATATAAAACGATCCTAACTCGATTTTTAATGTCTTTGGAGGAGAATGAAAAATAAAATTTAGAAGCTGTGAGTATATGTGAATGAAAATTTTTAGTTAAACTGAATTTAAATTAATTTTAGATTCAGAGTTATTCAGATTTTATTTACTTTTTCTTACTCCGTCAAAAACAAACATTTGTCCAAATTGAAAAAAAAATTTATTAGAATTCGATTGGTTATTCATACGATAACCAATTTTGTTAAGATTTAAAAAAGTCATTTTTTTCCAGATCGGACATTGTTTGCGACTCCCAGCGCCGCAACCACGAGGCCCCGTTTTTTTCTCTGCCGCCAGTTTGGAGCTCTATAAAACCATGTTGGAGTGAAAAATATATTTTTTTGAATTTTTTTTCTTGTAATTTGTTCAATTCTCTACAATAATAAAAAAAAAATTTTTTCGAAAAATTTTAGTTTTTGACTGAGTTATGAATTTTTAAAAAAAGGTCTGTTTTCTCTGCCGCGAATGTCTAAAAAAAAATAGTCATCAAATTAAAAAAATTGGTAGAAACTAAAAAAATAAGACTTTTTCGATTTACTTGAGTTACTCGATTTATATGTTACTCGAAATTGGCCATTTGAAATTACTCGAACAAGTTTTTGAAAGAAATTCATCGATTAATCGAGTAACGGTTAACCGATTGAATACCCTAGTTTATACCCAGTGGCCGTTTAAAGGTATTAAGATGTTTTGATAAAATTTGGTATTGGCCCATGGACGAAGTCGGCTGATTTTGGTCTAAATCGGTCCATGTTTGGACCTAGTGTCCACATAAAGCTCCCCTTAAAAATTGGCTTTTTCTGATGTTACAGGTCTCAAATACGATGATATTTGAATGAATTTGGTACGCTGACTAACATGTTCCCAAGGACAAATCCTGTTTATTCTAGATAGGATCCGTCCATATTTGGAACTATTTACGATTTTGGAAATTTCTTACCGTTATTTTATTTTTTTTAATTTTATTGACAAATATTGACACAAGTCCATTTTAGCCAATTGCAAACATTATTTGATTTTAACCCGACCGGTGTGAAGTATCAGATAGTGGGCATGCCCGACCGACATAACTTCGATAACAATTGACCTCAGAAATATTTGATTCGGAAAAAACATCCATATCATTCAGTTGATACACCAAACTGAAACTGTTAAATCAAGATTTTGTCATATTAAAATCGACATTGACCGGCAAAAAAAATTTTTTTTGACATTCTGCACCTCTTAGAGGTTAATTACAACTGGGTCGACAGCAAAAGTCGTCACGATTAATCTAATTCAGCGACAATCGACCGTCGACATTTGTTGAAGTTTAGAAAAAAAGATTATAATTGTTTCACCACAATTCTTCACCAAATCAATTGGTCTTTCACTAGTTCTTGTTGTTTTATATTTTATTGTATTTAATTTTGCTTTTTTGCCGTAAATTATGTATTTTAAATATCAATTATATTTATTCTGTCAAAAAAATTAATTTTTTTTAAATAAAATACGAATTTTTGCAGCTTTAATACGAATTTCTAACAACTCTGTTCTAATGGCAATCTTTAATTAGTTAAAAATATGGCAACAATTTGACAAATATTTTAAGTGTGTATTAGTGTGTCGTCACGAAAATAGAATAGATGCCGGACGACATGGCAACATTTTGCTTCCCATACAAAATATATGAAAAAGCAACTCTCGTCGTTGTCGACCCAGTTCTGATTAATCTCTTAAACTGAGAGTATTTGGCCATTTCGGGCATCGTTGGATTATCTTGGTTCATATTTTTGTACAAATTGACTAACACGTGCGAGAGTTTGATAAAAAATCTGAACTAGTCAAAAACAAAAATATTTTAAACTGGTATAACCGAGAATTAGGATAGAACTGGATATTTTTATATTTTCAATGCGTCTTTTTTAGACGCTTTTTTATGAGTGTATTCATTTGCACAACATTTTAAATTGACCAATATAAAGCAGTGTTTTTTTCTCTTTTAATCCCACAAATTTTCCAACTGTAAATCCTAAGCCTAAATTTTTTAACTCATACACAAATTCGAACTTCAAGAAGATGGAAGTCTACTAGTTGGGATACTTTCTCTGTCGGTCCTTACGTGTTTTTTGCTGTATGGGTGCAGCTTCCTTCTATTAGCTTCTCTGTAAAGTTTAATATTATATTTGTTTTCGAGTTGTGTTTAGCTGTCGGCAGATTTGTAACACATTTACACTGGTAGAAATAAATCTGTAGAAATAGCAGAAAATGTTTCTTAAAATTAGTTCAAAAGGGTCCTACAGAAAAATGGAATGAAGTCAGCATATGCTCTTTGCTTAAATTTAATAAGTTAAAAACAAAAAAAAAATAAAGCTATTTAATCTACAAAATTTTTGTAAATTTTTAAATAACAACTTAGCAAATATTTGCTAAATATTAATATACGGAAAACAGCAAAAAAACTGTTATTTGCATTAAAAAAAACTATGAAAAAATTTTAAATTATTTTTTTTTTCTATTAGTATTTTCGTGTATATTCCTACGAAAAGTCTGTGACTCTTAGTTGTGACTGTATTCCACATGTGTTTGTTGTTGCAAAGTCACAATAAATTATATTTATTCAAATTTTTGTTTGACAATTTAAAAAAATTAAGATCTGGTATCGATATAATCATAATATTAAATTTAAGTTTTTTGAATTTCATTGTTTTATATGAAAAGTCGTGACTATCAATCTTAAAAGTAGGCTTATGACAGACACAACGAGTCACAAATAGGAATAGGCACTAATATTAAAAAAAAGGGTTTTTCTTGATTTTAACACAGTACCTAAATTGTCATTTGCAATTGCAAAAATGCTGAAGTTTTGTTAATTTAACTGAGTTTTTGCTTCCAGTTTTTATTTTACTAATGTTTAGCACTTTCTGAACTAATTTTAAGTATTGTAGATAAATTTAGCAAAAATGTTTACAGATTTTTTCTATTAGTGTAGTATTATAATATTGAAGTTAGTAAATTATATTTATACTTATATATTTTATATTTGTTTTATCTTCAAAACAGCAATCAAGAAATTCTAAAATTCAAAATCTACCATTAGGAATTTATAATTGAATAAAATAGCAGCATCATAAACTTATAATATATTTATATCCAGAAAGAGAATACATTTATATTTAAACATACAAGTTTAACAATAATGTCCATTGAATATTCAACAATACAAGAGCAAAATAATACCCTGACCACATAGTGGTGTAGGGTATAAATACTGCAGCAAATAAGGTAAGTTAAGATTTCAAGTGTATTTAGTTAAGAAGGCACAAAAAACAATAAAAACAATCTTTACAATCATTTTAACTATAAATAACCCCTCCTTAAGTTAGAAATAAAATAAAATTAACTTATATACATTGGCAAAAATGTGCAGTGGGCCAAAATACTATAACCCTCTAATGACCAAGGCCGCCAAAAAGCGGTCTTCCGATCTTAAGTAGTTTGAAGCTAAGTAGCAACTTTTTATAAAAGAAACTTTATCATATCGATAGAAAACATATTTTACTACTTTTCTTGTCTTAAAAATTTTGTTGTATAATAAATGATTTCCAAGCGAGAAATATGAAAAGTCAAATTTTCGTAAATTTGAAAAAATTAACTTTTTAAAACAGAAACAAATATTTAAAAAATTATCAAAAATATATTTAAGTCCTAGTATTCATTATTGATCGTAAAACAACTAGCTTCAAGTCTCTACTTGTAAATTTAGTTGTTATTTTTGCTCCAGGATTGACAGGATATATTCAGGACACGTTTCTTGAATATCTCTTCAACTCAAAAACGAGCCCGCAGATTTTTTATAAATTAAGCGTAGCTAATATACTTATAGTTAGTGTAAAGTAAAACAAATTTGGTCTAAATTGATTGACGTTTATGCCAAATTCGCTAAATTTTTTTAATTTTCAAAAAGCGAAAATCGCTTTAACTTCTATCAGCACTAGATCAACAATTTTCGGTATATAATTTTATTTTACTGATAGTGTTTTGTATCGCAACAATGAAAATTATTTGTTTAATGGATTTCTTAATTCGCATCGAACCTTTATTGTGCCATATCGCCTAATGAAGCGATAAATCAAAATTTTAATATTTGTGCCATAGTTAGTTTTCAATGAAAAATATATAGTACATATAAGTATTATCAATATCAGAAGAAGGAGTATTAAAGGGATATAATTCGGAAGGTTATAATAATACTTTGTATTAGAACAAGCGTCAAATTCTTGAATTTATTATTTGCGACGGTTAAATATTTTTCCTCTTTGTGATTTCTTAGAACAATAATAAAAAATTATCTCTATCTCAATGTGCAATAAGTTTGTGTGTGTCTTGGTTTTATTCTTTGTTATCATCTTAATGTATCCCTATGTATTAGTAATTTTATTAAAAAAACTTAATACGCAAATTGCTTTATAAAGTTACAAAAAACAAAGAATACTTAATTTAAAACTGTTGTAAACCCCTAGAAAATGTTAAAAGTTATTTTTATGCATGATACAACACATAAAATTATATTTAACTTATACAAGATTATTTACTTACACAAAAGAATCCAGTAACAGGTGTTACACATCCATACATATTTAAAACATTAAAATACGAGTAACAAAACAAAATACAATAAGAAAAGAATGAATTAACAATTTTGTCATCCTTCTTCTCGTCATCTTTCAAAGTATGCAAAAAAAATGCACTGAAGATAAAAATTGAAATTTTTAATATGCTTAAAGGAAATAAAAGTGTATTTTTTTGTATAACACCAGGGGAGATTTTGAGAATTTTAAAGTCCACAGAAAAATAAGAGGAAAGCAATTCAATAAAAATCAATTTTTAATAAGTTTAAAATATTTTTCTTAGAACAACAGCCAAAAGTGACATTAACTTTACTATTTTTACAATGAGTGTTATTTTTGTTCGGTTTTCAGATCTAATTAAACAGATCGCTTTATTAAACATTTAAAATATCAAAGAAAAAACAACAACAAAAACAAACACAATTTGCTTTGTCATCTTTCCTCTTCAGTGGATCTGGATTTTCTCAAAATTATATTATTAATTTAATTCTGGTCTATCTAGATCATTAAGATTTTTTCCTACAATACGATTTTTTCATTAATGTGTTGCAACCTTGGAATTATAATTTAAACCTGGAATTATTTTATTACACCACTACGCGGTCAGGGTATAATAAGTTTGTGCTGATGTTTGTTACACCAAAAAATATTAGACCTAGACCAGGGGTGGCAAGACTTTTTCGCTGCGTGCCAGAAACTGACAAATTTTTTTTCGAAAAATTTCTCGCGGCCCTATGCTCCTTGCAGGAGTAAAAGGAACGAATATATATATATATATCTTTATTTTAGTTGTCTTTTGAAAGTACTTTTTTAAAAATTTTTAAAATTTGGAATATTTCTCTTAAAAATATCATCGCAGATGTACATATTTATCAGCGCTACGGATAACCCCAGGAAATAAACTCGAAAGGGAAAAATTAAATAACATCCAAGAAATTACGTAAAAATTTTTGACGGTTATTTAATTTTTGAGGGTTTATTTAATCTTTAAATATTGAGATTATTTCATTATGAAAAAATCTCCAATTAAATGAAATTAAAACAGTTTAAACATTATTGCCTTTTTTAAGGGGTTATTCCATTTTTGGTTGTTATTTCATTTTGTTAAAAAAAGTTAAATTATTGGGCGCTATCAATTATTTAAGTACGTAAGAAAAATAGTTAAAAAATGTCCTTCGGGCAAAAATTTGATTTTGTTAAAATAAATCGCGCGGTTTTATTCATTATTTCATTATGAAAAAATCCCCAGTTAAATAAAATTAAAACAGTTTAAACATTATTGCCTTTTTTAGGGGGTCATTCCATTTTTCGTGGTTATTTAATTTTGTTAAAAAAAAGTTCAATTATTGGGCGCCATCACTCATTTAAGTACGTAAGAAAAATAGTTGAAAAATGTACTTCCGGCAAAAATTTAATTTTGTTAAAATAAATCATCATAATAATGAATAAAAAGCGAATGTTATGGATTTGAACAGAGAACTTTCTATTTCAGATGAATTGGCTCTGCGAAACACAATCAAAACCTAATTTCAAAATCCAACAAAAGGGGTTATTTCATTATGAAACTTATGTTCAGTATTTCATTGAGGGTTATTTCGTACCACTATTTTCCTTTTAAAAAAGATTAATTTCTTAGATCCATTTTTGTTCAATTTTCTGGTACTTTTTATTTCTCCGATTATGAGGCATTTTCTCATCGAAACATTTAAACTTCTTTCAATCTAGAATTTTATAAATTTTCCCAGAATTTTCTGATAATCCAATTTGCGAGTTCTGTATTAAACATATTTTTTTAAATAAAAAATGGTAGCAATGCAGAGTATTATTCATTTTAAAAGACGATTTACAAGCTCTATGAAAAATTTCACCATTATGGAGTTAAATCAAAAAAATTTTCCTGGGAATATTTTTGCGGAAAAAAAAACCATCACTCAAAACAAGGAAAAGCTTGATAAATACTATGGGGATTCTGCACTATCGATTTCAATGGTAAAAAGGTTATTTACTAGTGACATTGAACGTTCTGGATGGCCAATTGAGGTCACTACACCCGAAAATGTTGCCAGATCGCAGAGTGAAGTTAGTTAGGTTTCAGAAAACCAACGATAAAATCATTGATGAAATATAAAATCAATTATATTGATTGGAAGGGATACAATAATTGGAGAAACCTTCGACAAAGTTTATTGAGCTGAAAGTTAACCATTTTTTTCATCTTTTATTCAACAAGTCACGAATTTATTGATCCACCCTCCTATATTAAAACTTCCAACTTAATTTTAAACCTCTAAACTTTTCAAAACGCCCACTATGTATACTATAAACATAACTTTAACTATATTTAACGGCATGCTTAAACATGTTCTGCATGTCATTATAGCTTCTATTGTTTTAAAACAAAAATAAATAAGAAAAAAACACTTGCAAATCCCAATCTAACTATTGAATGAACAATTTATTTTGTATGCTGCCACATTACAAACATTTTTTTCATTGATTTTATACAATAAAAAAAAAAAATAAACAAAAAGTAGGAAATCATCCCAAGACACGTATCAATAGGTTTAGTTAAAGTCTTAGACAAAATAAGCTATACTATTTGTCTAAAAATATCAGGATAAAAATCCTTTTTTTTTCTATATTGCCAAAGCCTGTATCAAAATGTGACTTGTGGTCTAGAAGCAGGAAGTATTGCAACAACAACAAACAGCTGCAAGAAGTCATCATGAAACATAACAAAGTTAACTTATTTGGTTTTACTACTGCATACATAGTTCTATATATAACTACTATGACTTACTACTTCTATTATATACTTACTATAGTACTTTATTTTAACCTAACAAGTTATGCCTGCCTTGTCTTTTTTTTCGTATTTTTTCTATATTTTTTCTATGAGTATTTCATTCAGGGTTATATTGTCAGGACAAAATCCTCCTAATACCGACAAATATACAGACACATAAACATAAATTCGCATTCTTTTATAAGTTGCACACAAACTTTTATTCATACCAGGCTTTATGCAAGTCGCTCACATGCTTCTCAACTCTCTCTCCCTGACTCTGTCTGGCATTTCAAGAAGTTAAATTGCAACTAAGGGATTGATTTCTTTTTATTATATTTCTTCATATTTTATATATTTGATGCAACAACTTTTAATATTTATTGAAAACTAGCCATAAAAATTAGCCTATCATCTGCTATTAGGACTTCTTAAAATATCGACCAGAGCCAGTTAAGAGATGTAGAGATGCATGCATACTCTTGAGCTTCTATGCTCGTTGCTCATACTAAGTGTTATGGATTCTTACAGTATGGTATAGAGCGGAGACAGAACAGTTACATTTTTTAGGCTTTCTATTATTAAAACAAATGTTATTGGTATGAAATAAAAGCTAGTCATATATCGTATGGGCGTTACTTGCAAATCAAGTACTTTTTTAAAAAGGTAGTTTTTTATAAAAAGTACCTTTAGTTAAACGGTGCTATAAAAGGGAATTTTTTTTAATTTTTTATAAAAGATACTTTTTTATAAAAGGTACTTTTTATAAAAGGTACTTTTTTATAAAAGATACTTTTTTATATAAAGTACTTTTTTTTTATAAAAAAAATACTTTTTATTGTAAGTAATTTTTTGAAAGATATCCTTTTTTAAATGTTCTGAAAGTACTTGCCAGAATTTTACTTTTAAAGATTGTTTACATCCCTATAAGCGCGTCGGCACAACCATTGTTATACCCTTCACTACTCTGTGGGACAGGGTATATTGAGCTCGTACCGATGTTTGTAACTTTTAAAAATAATTTGTTTAATTTTACCCAGCATATGAACTCCTACTACAAATGTGCTATATTACTCCCAGTGCATAAATGAAAAAAAAAAAAATAAAACACACATGATGTGTAAATTAATTACATACCAAATTTGTAAATTTACATTTAAACTTTAAACTAAAAATTTAAAAAATTATGCGAAATTTTATAATTTTTATGTGTAAATAAACGAAATTAAATAACCGCCCAAAATAAAAGCGTTTTAAAATATTTTTTTAATAATATATTTAAGCCTAATACAAGCCTCAGATTCTTGATGATTCCTCCGGTAAAAAACTTAGACTCTGATTCAGATTTTCTTATAGAAAAAGCTACTTACATTCTGGCCACGTTCCTATAGGAAGGAAATGCCTTCAATTCTGTGTCCTTTTTTCTATGGAAATCACACTGGGTTCAGAGGATTTTTCCTATAGAAAACCTCCAGAGATTGAGGACTTTTTACTATAGAAACGTCTAAGATTCATCGAATTTGTTTTCTATTGAAAAAATCCTTAAAAGCTGAGTCATTTTCTATGGGTAGAAATCCTGAGAACAGGAGGGGTTTTTATAGGAAAAAGTTTAAGAAAACGCGGGTTTTCTTTTTAGGATATCCCCAGAATCTAAGGATTTTTCTATTAAAAACGGTGCTCATAATAAGAGGAATTTTCTTTGGATTCAAAGGGATTTTCTATACGAAAAGTCCCAGGAATCTGAGGCTTTCTATTGGAAAACGTTCTCAGCATCGGTTTATACAGAAAACTGTCACAATCTGAGCAGTTTTCTTCGAAACAAGTTGCCGAAATCTGAGAGCTTTTAGTCAGGAAAAATTTATTAAAATCTAACAGTTTTTCTAAAGGAAAAAGTCGTCAAAATCTCTGGGAGGAAAATTCCCAGAATCTAACAGTTTTTTGTCAGATTCTGAACACATTCTTAGGACAATTGCTCAAAATCAAAAATTGTTTTATAGGGAGAAGTGCTCAGGATCTTACTGTTCTTTTACAGGAAAAAGTAATGACGATATTAGGCTTTTTCCCTAGAAAAAGTTCTCTAAATCCAATCGATTTTCTAAAGTAAAATCTATTCAAATTCCGTGTGATTTTTAAACGATTTTTTTTTCTAAAGCATACATAGAATACGTCAGACCCACTTTTTCCTACTGAAAAAGCCTTAGATTATAAGATATTTCTCTTAAACATCAAATACTAAGTACATGTTCCTTTACAGAAACTTTCAGATTCTAGACCTTTTTATAGAAGGAGGTTTTCAGCAAAAATTGCAATAAGAAAGCCACAGATACAAAGCGCTTTTGTTTTGGAAATCTTTAGATTCCAAACATTTATTAAACAAAGTCTTCTATAAGCCTCAATTTCTGAGAACGTTTTCCTTCAAGAGGACGTATTTTTGTAATGGAGAAAGGATTTTTCTATAATAAGATACACTCTAACAAAATGTTTGTAAAGTTTTGTTTAATTTTACGAAAATTCGGTAAATATAAACAAAAAATGCGTAAACTTTTTCTGTATACACTTCCATACACAATAACACCTACACAAAGACATTATGTGTTTACAAACAAACATATTATGCCTAAAATTACTACCCTTTTTTTGTTAAATTAAATTTTTACGCACAAAGTTGGTAAATATACTTACTTATAATAGTGATAACCAGGGCAAGGCCTTTCATGCACATGCATGTTTGTAGTCAGTGGCCCAAAAATGATTTTGACCAAATACTTTTTTTCCGAATCAAAGAATTTGCAAAAAAAATGGCATCGATTTGTTGTTGCATATTTTTGCATATTTTGTTATAAATGCATATTTTGCTTTTAAGTGCATATTTTATTGCATATTTTATGATTTTTATTGCATATTTTTGCATATTTTGCACATTATTGCATATTTTTTAATATTTTTAAATATGAAATTCGATTTAAGAATTCATACTTTAAAACTTAACTAAAGAATTAATTATTTGGAAGCTCCGTTGGTAATATAACACTACAGTAGAAAGAGAAACACATAGTATACAATATGTTGTCATCCACACATTTTTTATATTTCGGGTGTTATTGCTCACAAACAGAAAGTTGAAAAATTTTATAAAAATTATTTTAAGGAAACTTGTCCCCGAGCATTAATTTCTGCCACTTTTTTTCTCTGAATTACGAAAGTGAGTACGATTTTATAGTACACATATTTAAGTTCTATTTTATAATAAAGTTTTTTTTTTTAGGTGAAATGCCACACACAAAAATAATGTTCGTTTACTCGAATTTCTTACTACTTTTACTACAATTGCAAAGTTTTGTTTACTTTTTGTATTGAATTTTTCCAGCTTTAGTAAATATAGTAACTTGTAGTAAGTAAACGAACAAGCTTATTGTAACCGATACCTGAATTTTTACGTTTATGTCAGTTTTTAATAAATATAATTAAAAAAAACATTTATTTTTAATTGCATATTTTTTGGTTTTTAGTGCATATTTCGTTATAAATGCATATTTAAGTGAATATTTTCCATTTTATAGTGCATATTTTAAGCGCATATTTTCGATTTTTTAGTGCATAAAAGTCCTTGCCCTGGTGATAACACATCGGCTGAAAAGTCCGTAGGATGATTTTTTGGAACTACCAACTTTTAGATTTAATAACAATTCGTTCATGAGTGAACAAGTTACACCTGATTTAATAACGCTACATTTGCGATTTTGATTGATTTATTATTGTTTTCTAATGTGGAAGAACATGAGAAAAAAGCCAGACCATCAATATCGATCGCTAGATGTCCCAAATGGTACGTTTAAAGGAGGAAATCGCAAAAAAAAACTACCCCATATGAAGAAGAAAAAAGTGCTCTTCCACCAAGACAATGCGCCGGGTCACAAGTCGTTGGTTACCATGGCCAAATTGCACGAATTATAGTTTCAATTGCTTCCGCACCCACCAAAAAAAAAAAATTTACGGACTTTTTGCCGATGTGTTACTCTGAAATATACGTAATTTTTATTCAAAATAGAGTTCTTTTTATCGAAACTGAGCTTTTTTATTGAAACCAGCATGTCCTGATGACTTTGTTTTTATTAAAAAACTTCACAATTTCCGAAATTTAACAATACGATCGACATTAAACTTTTTAAAGGACTTTATTGTTTATGAAATAACTTAGAAAAAGGTGTTTAGAAGATATCAGATATAAAAAACGGGATTTTGGTTTAAAAAAAGGTAAAAAAATTCAAGGCTTAATCAGCCTTTAAAAAGCGAGATAGTTGGTTAGGTTAGGTACAGAGTATAATGACTTTGTGCGGCATTTTGTTGCTACCAAAATACTTGACTTAGACCCGGATATTAATCCGCTTTCCGAAATATAAACCAAATCATTCTACGGTCTAGGGCAACGGTTCCCAAATGGGGGTCCGCGGACCACCAGGGGTCCGTAGCAGAATTCCAAGGGGTCCACGAAGAGATCCGACAAAAAACATAAAACAAGTTATTTAAAAAAAAACAATTTTTTTTTAATTTTTAAATTATTTAACAAAATATTGATTTGAAAAATGTTTTTTTTTCCTTATTCCTGCTTAAAATTGGCCATCATTTAAAATAAGCAGGTGCTTTTATTAATTTTGCCCCATAATTTATAAAGTATCTCTCGCTCAACACTGGTTTGGGGGTCCGTGAGCTAGTAGGAATGTCTCAAGGGGTCCATGAAGCAAAACTTAATGGGAACCGCTGGTCTAGGGTATCAGCTAGCCAAAATGAATTTAATTTTCTTACTTGTTTTTCTTTTTAAGTTTGTTGTTATATTTTCTCCCTTTTTATCAGAGATTGTAGATTATCCCTTCACTTGTTATTCTTCTCATTCTACATGTTCAAGCCTTTATATTGTTCAGCAAAAGCCCCACAAAATTTCTTGGATATTTTGCCAAAAAAATCTTTAACGACTGACTGCTTACAAATATGGTTAGTAACAAACACACTTCATCACACAACCTCCTACGCTCATCGTATCCCTACTTTCGGTTGTTATTATTACAAAAACAAAAAAAAATACGAAAAATTGTAGTTTTATTGATTGCGGTAAAAGGACTTTAAACAAGTCTTAAATTGCCATTTGGAATAAAGACACTTTGATTGTTGATTTTTCAAATGCTCTGGACATTTGCCCCAAAAGGCAGACACAAAAAAGCAAAAAAGAAAACACATTGTAAATTGGCTACTGTTGTAGTACGAAAAAGAAAAAATACTTAAGTTTTTCCAGCCTGCCTTTGAAGAAAAACAAATTTTAACTTTCTTATTTTTTTTTCTTTTCGTTTTTAATCATTCATTCAGAAAAGTAATATAAAAATATGAAAAATATGCAAAACTTTTTTAAAAGCTTAACAAAAAGAAAGTTTTTTAAAAGTATTTGAAGTTTTATATCAACATGGTTACGCAAAAGAGGAAGCAAATATAAATCATATTGTACTTATTACTTTGATAAAAAAAAAAAACTATAAGATGGGTAATTCAGTTTATATTGATATTCGCTTCTATAAATTAGTCTTGATTTATTTTACTAGGAATTCTTTTAGAAGTTATAAGCTCACAATACCATGATCATAAAGGCTTTGTAGTTTTTAATACAATTTATTTTCAGCTGCCAAATTTAAGCAACCAAAAAGTCTGGGCTATTTTTGGCAAATATTTAATGTTCAATGGACTCGTTATAATAATAAATGATGAAGTTTTGTGATTTATGACAAATTTTGTTAGCAACATAAAGTTGGAAACAAAATTTTTAAATACTCAATAAATGTTTTAACCGGTATTGTTTGCATAAATAACAGAAATTTGTTTTAAACATTTCTTTATTTAGTATGTTTTTTTTTGTGACCACGCCTCATTAAAAGAGGCTGCTTAACAGTTGCAAATTCGTGGTGTTTTCTTTACCCTGAAAAAATTAGGTTTAGGTCTGTATTGCTAAATTATCATAGTATAAACAAACAAATAGATACATGTTTGTTTTTATCAAAATTTTTCATATATTTATTTGGGACACCGCTACGTATGAGTTATACAGATATTCAAATTACTCATACGTTGTATTACCAAGAGAATGTTAATACCAAAATTAACTAGAAAATATATCTCCCACTATTTATTTACGGGTTTTTAGAACGCTTTCACAATTTTCTCCAATCATAAAACTTTACAATCAAATTCGGTCCACGGTATTATTTATTTAGTCCAAAAATATGAAATAATTTGTCAGATATCGTCGGCTTGCCTTCAAGTAGTGCCATGTATTTTAGCAGGTTTTCAGGAGAGCAAAAGAACTGATTTATATTATCCTTTTACGACCTGATGATTTAAGACCTCATTAATAAAATCATTATTAAGGCATATGATGTCAATAAAATATCTTAAAAGCATAACATAAGTCAGTTTTTCGCTAACCTGAAACCCTGTTAAAAAACACTTAGCACTACTTGCAGGCAAGCCGACGATATGCGAAATTACTTAAAGTAAAAGCAATTATTTTAATTTTGCATTTAAAAATACAAAAATTGTTTTTTCGTACTTAATAAATTTTCATATATTTAGTTACAATATTGCTCTACCTCAAGTCCAAATTCTAATATGATATTGTCATATTAGATTTTATTTGATGTTTCAAAAAGGTTGACCATTTTCATGATAGACAATACAATTGTTTCGTGGGCATCACCCCAACTAATCAGTTGTCCGCAATAAGAAAATGATGATTGGAACATACAAACCGAAACAATATTTGCAATGGGTCTATCCGTATACCATTACACTATGCAACAGTCAAAATCGGGATGGGATGAAACCAACGGGAAATGTTATATCGGTCAAAAACAAGTTATACGTGTCCCGGCGTTTCGCTGGGTCACCCCTAGGAATCGAGATATATCTTTTTTTTTGACATAACTCGAGAACCACTAGTCCGATTTTGTTCAAACAATTTTAAAAAAATTACAAATTACAATTCCTTTAATCTGTTCATATAACGTTTTTCTATAAACGCAACAGTTTTGCCGGTAAAAATAAATGTTTGTTACCGCTACCATAAAAATCAATAACCTTTTGTTTATTACTTTTTTTTTAATATTTTAGGCAAAAAATATTTTTTTCTTCATACATTTATTTTTACCGGCAAAACTGTTGAGTATATAGAAAAACGTTATATGAACAGATTAAAGGAATTGTAATTTTTAATTTTTTTAAAATTGTTTAAGCAAAATCGGACTAGTGGTTCTCGAGTTATGTCAAAAAAAAGATATATCTCGATTCCTAGGGTTGATCCAGCGAAACGCCGGGACACGTAGAACTTGTTTTTGACCGATATAACATTTCCCGTTGGTTTCAGCCCATCCCGATTTTGACTGTTGCATAGTGTAATGGTATACGGATAGACCCATTGAAAATATTGTTTCGGTTTGTATGTTCCAATCATCATTTTCTTATTGCGGACAACTGATTAGTTGGGGTGATGCCCACGAAACAATCGTCAATATATCAAATCGATATATCTCGATTCCTAGGGGTGACCCAGCGAAACGCCGGGACACGTATAACTTGTTTTTGACCGATATAACATTTCCCGTTGGTTTCATCCCATCCCGATTTTGACTGTTGCATAGTGTAATGGTATACGGATAGACCCATTGAAAATATTGTTTCGGTTTGTATGTTCCAATCATCATTTTCTTATTGCGGACAACTGATTAGTTGGGGTGATGCCCACGAAACAATCGTCAATATATCAAATCGATATATCTCGATTCCTAGGGGTGACCCAGCAAAACGCCGGGACACGTATAACTTCTTTTTTACCGATATAACTTTCCCCGGTAGTTTGAACCCTTCCCGATCACCCCTACTATTTGCCTCACAGTGTTATTCAACAAAATAATGCTTTTTGAACTTTTGTTATTTTTACAGCATTTTTAGAATTACTTCTGCACAACATCCAAAAAATCACTTAAGTATTGCTTCTAAAGACTAATTGCTCTAAAAGTGATCGTAAAAAGTGATTTTGGTATCATTTGGCATTTCCAAACAAACATTCGATTCCCGGCGGGACCAATATTTTTTTTTTAATTTTTTTTTATTCTATTATTTTTTTTTTTTTTTTATATAAGTAATTTGTTTAAATTCAATATTTTTTAATTTAAAAATTTTTAAAAATATGTATATATAAAAAAATGGTGAGAAATTGGTTTTTAAGCACCTGTAAAAATAGTACTGAAAACAATATTGAATTGGAGTGCACCTTTTACACTTGTTTAATAAGTACTTTTATTGAATAATAAGTTTTTTTATTGAATAAAGAACAATATTTCGTAGTAAAAAGGTGGTGTTTTTATGCCAGTCAACTTTCATATCAAAGAATAGCTCAGCGGTAGAGCGCTTGACTAGCAATCATGTGGTCGCAAGTTCGATACCCGGTGGCGGCAATAAAAAAACTTTTGAAAAATAAAAAATATAATTTTTTTTGTGAATAATTTTTTTTTTTAGTTTTAATTGATGAAAAAGAGCTTTTTTGCACTTGTTCAAAAAGTATTGAAAAAATGTTGAAGTGGGAGTATTCCTCTCCTGTGACAACTCAATGTTAAAATCATTAGTGTTTATGTTAAAAAAGAAGTACATCTAGATCATCAATTGTAGTGATTTTTCTAATTCTGCGGCATCTCTTTCTTTGCTGGGTTGTAAAGCAAAAAGACATCGAACTGCAAAGCCAAAAATATGGAGACGTTTTTAAGAGATTTCCAATGATTTATGGTGTCGGGGTGGTACAGATAGAGCAATACTCGGTAACCTGTGTGCTAAAGTAAAGCTAATGTTGATCCTAAAACATTAAAATTCAGAAAGTTCCGAATATAAATGCCTCCAGCAAAAATATTAAGGAGTACTTCAAAAAGAATGACTACCCAGGAAAATTTTTTACAATCGGTAGCCAACCACACCCATTCTACAACTGGTTCCACTGCAACCGATTCCATGGAACTGGTTCCGGAACCAGTTCCTGGGATCCTATATGGAAGGTGTGGGTGACGTAGAATCAGTTCCAGAACTAGTTCCAGAACTGATTCTAGAGCAACCGGTTCCACTTTGGAGCTATAGAAGGGGTTGCTTTTGGGACAATTTCAAACAAAAAGAATCGGTGTTAGAATCGACAGTAGAAGGGGTTGTGAATGAAAAGTAGCTATTGTACAACCGATTCTTTGGAACAGAAAATTTTCCTGGGTATTTTATCTACATCCAATAAAATAATATACAAAAATAAAATAAAACAAATACAACAACACATAGCGACATGACGCACAAGCATAGTTTTCTACTGAAAAATCGTTAAATTTAAAGCAGTATCGGATATTTCCTATGACACGCACGTGTTAAATTCATTGATGGAAATGCCAAATTTTAACTACTTTTATTTTTGATTTGTGTTTTTTCTGGAGCTGTTAGTAGTTCAAACTTTGGCATTTTCATCAATGAATTTAACACGTGCGTGTCATGGGAAAGATCCGATACTGCTGTAAATTTAACAATTTTTCAGTAGAAAACTATGCTATGTGTTGTTGTATTTGTTTTATTTTATTTTTGCATTATCTTATTTTGAATGTAGAGAAAAAAGTCATGCATTAAAAAGTGGATGTTCTCTTTTTGCAGGGCTGATAAAAACTGTAATGCCAAAAAAGAGTAAAACTCCTCAAAGAGAATTTTTTCAAAACTTCAAATGTTGTAATCGATGATGAAACTTACGATTCGGCAGCCTTTTCACAGCTTCCTGGTCAAGAATTTTATATAGCTGATAGGAGAGTCACTGTACCCAAATAATATGCAGCCACAAAACAATTTAAATTTCTCAGAATATTCTTAGTAGCATCGGCAAAAGGTGACAATCTTTTGTTAGGTTGGGCTTAACAAATTCAGATATTTATATTAAAAAGTGTGTTCAAAACAGATTGTTCCCATTTTTAAGACGGAACAGCGTTTCTCTATTTTTGTGGCCAGTTTCTGTCAGATTGCAGTAAAAGCGCATAGATATGAATTACTGACTGACTCAACTTCGCACAGCCCAAGCCGCTGGAGCTAGGAAGTTGAAATTTGGTAAGCATTTTCTTCCTCTGCCGTATGCAGTCGCTGAGACGGGATTTGTATAAATTCCTACCGGGAGGGGTGAAAAGGAGAATGTCTTCCCCTTGACTGCCTGGCCAAGGCTTTTGGCTGGAAACCTGAAGTTCACAATATGTATTCCTTGAAATATGGGCTAACTCACCGACAAGGTACAGGACTTTGTAAAAATAGAATTTCGATTGACTTACTATAAGGTGGTTCTACCTAGTATTTGCTTTCTTTTGATTTTTGCTCCGAAAACCAATCTAATTTATAATTGAAAGTAACTTTAATATAACTGATTCCGCATTGCGTCATCATTTCTAAACAAAACCTACTATAGTACATTTGCTATACTTATTAACATTAAGTGCATTCATTACCTTTTAGTCTAAAATTACATACATATGAAACTTTCTATAGCAATTGGCCCGCTACAGGAAAAAGAATGCCAGATTAATGTCAAACTTGCAGTATTCATACAAATGCCCTTTATTTTAATACGAAGTAAAATTCGAATTTTTCTAAAAGTGGTAAAATATTGAAGAATTTAGAATTTAGAATAACTTAAAAATTTAGAATAACCCAGGGTTAGGGTTAGTAAGTAACCCTAATAATCCTAAAAACGATGACAGAAAAATTATTACATATTTCGGTCAAAATGCTATTATTTTGTACATTTTTTCTTTATTTTGTATTTTTTTCTTATTTTTTATACACATTGATTACTTTTGTAGCCAATATAAAGCCACCAATACCTGCCCCATATGACGTGCCTATGCCCACCATCGTCGTTGGCTTTTCTTAAAAGTCTGCGTGCAATTCTTGCAACGAATTTGGCTTTTTGTCTTCTCTGTTAATATCATATGCCATTTTTGGCAAAAGCCCAAAATTTTGATGCAAAAATTCTAACACAAGATCTCAACCGATTTAACCCTCATTGGTCCCCCGTATGCGCACGCATACAATTTTGATCTTTAACCTTGAATAAAATAAAAACGGTTCAGCGGAATGACCTTGTATTTTGCAAAATAGAATTTCCGTGCAATAGTGACGATGATTTTGCATTATCAAACGAGGAGAATGATGAAAGTGAAGTTAGCGTGCATTCAGTTTGAGCCACTTGAGCAAAATTTAGCAGAAGAAAATGCAGCAAATCCTGAAAATAAATATTTTTCAAAAAATAAGAAAATTGAATATTCATCGCAACCATTTGAAATAAATCGAAGAAATTCATTTCGACGTGCAGAAAATTTCACTTCAGGTAAAAACCTACCCTCTTTGTTATGGGTTCATGTTCATTATATGTTTCATTTTTGTTATAATTCAGGTCCAAAAGCATTAGCAGCTGCTAATATAGTTGATGTTTCGTCTGCATTTCACATGTTCTTTGGACCGGTTGAGAATATTATTTTGAACATGACGAATTTATATGGTGTGCGAAAGTACAAAGACGAATGGAAAAACATTGATTTGGACACTCTGCACGCATACTTTGGATTGTTGCTGCTTTCTGGTGTGTATCGGTCATACGGTGAATGTGTCACTAAACTGTGGAATGAAGAAACTGGTCGGCCAATATTTAGAGCAACAATGTCTTTGAAAATGTTCAAGCGTATCCATGGTTGCATTCGATTTGATGACCGCGAACAACGTATGGCCAACACTGCATCTACAAGTACTTCTGTTCGTGACAAATTGGCACCGATTCGAAATGTATACGGTAAATGGAATCATAATTTGAAAGCTGTATACACATCAGGGAAAAACATTACCGTAGATGAACAATTAGTTCCGTATCGTGGGCGATGTCCGTTTCGTCAGTATATTCCATCCAAGCCGGCGAAATATGGCATCAAAATTTGGGTGCTATGCGACTCAAAAAGCTGGTATGCATACAACACACACATTTATGTTGGTCGGAATCGTAATGCCACTCCTGAACGCAATCTCGGACGGCGTGTTGTTTTTTTTTTGGATTTGGTGGAAGGACTTTCTGACAGAAATGTAACGTGTGACAACTTTTTCACTTCGTATGAATTGGAAGAAGATTTGCATAAGAATCGCATGACTATTTTGGGAACAATAAGGAAAAATAGGACTGAAATTCCTTCAGTTCTACTCGATATGCGTCAAAAGCCAAATTATCATACAGAAGTTGTATATGAACATAAATTGCAAGCAGTTATGTTGTCATATGTTCCTCGCCGGTACCGATTTGTGACATTGCTCAGTACATACCAAAATGTTGTCAGCATAAATGAGAATAGTGAACAGAAGAAACCTAACATCATTGAAGACTACAACAAAACCAAGAGTGGAGTTAGTTGATAGTATGGATCAAATGGTGGCTACGTACACATGCAAACGAAAAGTCAATCGGTGGCCAATGGCAGTATTTTGTAACATGCTTGATGTTAGTGCGTTGAATGCATTTGTGACGTTCATTGCATTGTTCCCGAATTGGAAAAATTCTAAAACGAACCATAATATTTGGATTGGATTGAACCTCGTTGACAGATCACTAAACGTAAAAAACAACCTCACAGTAATGATGCTTCCAGTGTTATTCAAAGAATTCGGGAGATTCGCCATTTACCAAGTACATCAAAACGAGGCCGATGCTACATCAGCACATATAAAAATAACAAAAATCTTTTTGCTACACGCTGTGAAAAGTGTAGAAATTTCATTTGTGCTGAACATAATTTCAATTTATGCGAAAAATGTACAAATAATTGACAAAAGTTAAAAATTCAATTTTTTTTCTAATATACATACACCCAGAAAACAGTCTCAGTTGTGGCCACCGAATTTGTTGCCAATCGAATTCGTACGGTTACGACAACTATCTTTATATTAAATTATATTTCTCGTCGTGAAAGCCAATATTCGGTTGTCTAATTCAATATTATATTCCACATAAATATTAGTTGTATTTTCGTTCATACCTATCAACGTTAAGTATTTATAGCAAATCTACCTTAAACTGATTCGAGTATCAAATTTTTTTAAATAGTGAGTATTTATGATAGTTCCGGTATAATCGAACGTGCGTCAGCAAACCTTTTTAGGTAGTAACGCGAAGAAGTTACGCTAGGTGTGCAAATGTATAAACGTTGAGTTTTCAACGTTGATAATTATCCACGTTGTAAGTTAACGTGCATACGAAAAGTAATATGTTAGTTTTCGTCTAAAAAACGTAAACTGATATAGTTAAGTCGAAAATACAGCTATTATTATGTTCCACAAAATTTGATTGAAATTAAAAAACTTTTTTTCAATTCTCCGGTATTGAACCCGGTCATTCTAATTAATAATCCACACTCTTACCCATTGCACCACAACTACTTTTAATTTTCTTAGCCAACATCTAAATTTTTGTCTTTTCCGGGATTCGAACCCGGAAATCTGGCGTACTAGGCTAACTCCTCACCCACTAAACCACAAACACTTATTAATTTTAATGTCTAATTTTGAATTTAAATGTTTAGTTTGGAAAACAAATATAGCATAAACTTCGTTTACCAATACCAATTAATAGTTGAGTGTGTTATCAATACAATCCACAATTCGGTTGGTTCTACAGACACTCGACTTTAAGGTCTTATTTGATTATGATACCCGTATTTGTAGGTACCACTTTCGAATATTGAAATTTTTTAATAAAGGTGATAGATAACACCAATTTTCTTGTATATTCACTGCTTCTACTGCATAGAATTACTAAACTGATACTAATTTTAAAATTGATTGGAGATACCAATAATTTGTTAAAAGGATTGTTTTTTAGTTTGCTTTCCCTATTTTTAATACCTAGTAAAATATTTTTGGTGTAGTATTCAATTATAGGTAACTCCAAATAAAATAACGCCCTGGCAAATTCATTTTAATAGTTCTGATCGAATTCCAACCAATCTTTTTCCTGGGTGTATGTAATATTCTATATTTAATTTCATTCTAAATCTACCTTTATGAAGTTCAAATGTATTAATATGATAGTAAACAATATAATAAACATAAAAAATCACAAAACATAAATGGTTGTTAATTTTTTGTAGCTTTTTTACAATTAAAAATATGCAATTGTATGTGCGCGCATACAATGGGACCGATTAGATGTATTTCTCGAGGGACCGATGAGGGTTAAAAAAAATAAAATTTGGGATGTGTAAGGGGGTCCACAACTTTTGCCCGCTATTAATTCTCGATCTGAAAGAAAATTGGCAAAACGAGGCACCCTATTGTCGAACAATTATTTGAATTTTTATTGAATATTTCAAATACCCTATATTCAAAGACTTTTTACTCCACAACAAAACTGTGTCCATAGAAAAATCTATTTTTTTTTAATTTGGGCAAATTTTTAGATGAATTAATTTGGGGCTTTATTGTATTTTATGACATTTTTTTAAAAGTTGGGGTTTTATTGTATTTTATGACATTTTCTTGAAGAAAAGTCTAAAAAAAATTGCAAGAAACGCTTTTTTCCGCAAGGACCCCTAAAAATAGCATTTTTACAAAATAATTGGAAAAATTACATTTAACGCTAAATGCAAAAAAAAAAAACTTGCACTGGTTATATATAACATTTACAGCCCAATTAACAACTATCTTAGTGTTTGTGTGCCAAAATACCATTTAAACTCAATTCAGGTAGGACCTTTCTATGGGAGGCAGGTCAGAACATGGACGGGATCTAAGCAATTGTGTTCGTGCCCTTGTGCCAAATTTTATATAAATATCTTTATATTTGCGACCTCTGGTTTGATTACAACTTTTACGTAGACAGATTGACGGACGGACATCACTAAATTCTTTCGAAAAGTCATATGAGCCTAGGTCCATTGTTTTTGGTAGTTACAAACAATAGCACAAACTTGTCATAGTCCCTCCATTTATTGGTGTAGGGTAGACAAGTTCTAAATTTAATAGGAGAAAGATTATTCAAGTTTAAAGATCAAAACTCAATTCTAAATTTGCCAACTTGTAACCAAGCCTACGTCGCTTAATTTTCGAATAATGGAAAAAAAAGTTTATGATACGAACTTTTTTTTAGAACAACAAATACTTTAAGTTTGACATTGATAGAATAAATTTATTTAGCTAAACATTTGGTATGGAAAGACTCATATGTTAATAGTTAAGTTTTCATTACCACAAAATGTTTGCATGCAACTGAAACTTTAATGTCGGTAACTACATGCTACAACCAGAACTAATAGAACAGTGTGTTCAAATGAAATTTATTTTGCGAATATATAAAAGCTATAGAATTTACTGGAATTTGTATGGTATGTTGTCAGCGCATAATATTAAGTACAAGGAATACCTATTTGAGAGCCTTTATTCAAACATATTTTAAAAAAACCTAATACAAATTTGAAATATTTCGTTTCAAAAAAAAACTAACGTAGTAAAACGTTTTTCTATCGAAAAAGTTCTATACAAATTCCGTATCATAAAATATATAATGAAATTAATTGAAAATAGTGAAAATCTTAGTGAAGTGTAGAAAATTTGAAAGCATTTTAAATAAATTAAATTTAACACATGTAAACTACAAAGAGAAAACAGATACATTGCGACAATCGAATTTCTACTAACCGATTCGGTTGCCACAGTCAACTGAATTCCTGACAGAATTGGAATGTATTGTTTTAACTGATATTCTGTTGTATTAACAGAATTTCTGTTGCCACAAACGAATATATGAATAGCATTTAACAAACCATTCGGTTGACGAAAAATTCAATTATCGCAGTGCATCTGTTTCCCTTGTACCTTGTATCTCTTGTTCTTGTGTACCTTCCATTAAAATCTTTCTTTTACCTTTTTGTTAAAAATAAAATGAGAAGTTCACTGTGTTTGTTGTTAAATAAGGTAAAATAAATGTAAATATACCTTGTTGATGTTTATTTAACCAGATGCACTTGTTCTCGTAAAAAAAAAATCTACAAAAAGTGCACTTGGCACGAAACATTATGTCTGCAAAGAAGAAAAAAACACACACACAATCCTCACATTTATTCATTGTGTTAATATTTTTGTCGAAACGTTGGTTTTGCATTAAACGAATCAGTTTATAAAAGACATTGATGTCTCACAATCAACAAAAGAAAGTTGTTGTACATACATACTCCACCTCTTGTACAACCAACAACAAAGATTTCGAAATTAACATCTTTGTAAATATAAATGTGCTCCACAGTGCTCAAAAAGTACCTACCATACACTTTATGAAACATTACCTGAAAAGCAACGATGTTTCGTTCTATAAAATCAACACTTACACTGTGTGTAAAAAGTATTCAGAAAAATTTACAAATTTAGAAATTAATTTCATTTAATACAAATTCCCAGATTAAAGTCCTAATTGCACTGTATAATATTCAAAAAACGTGCCTTTACGTATGAGTAAAATAAAAATTGTTATTTTAATATTAATCATACGCAATGGATTTTATTGTTTCAAACACATAACTTTCAAAATACATGTAAAAACTGTAGTAAAGTATAATAAAAACTTAGCAGAGTTTTATTTTGTTTAGATGTTTTTACAACATTATGTTTATCACACTTTTTGCACATAATATAAATATTTACACTTATACACAGACGCATTTACACTTTCTGAACAAACACTGACACTTTTAAAAAATTACATTTGCATACGTTTACTTTTAATATGATTAACAGCAACTACTTCCGCAAAATAATGTTCCCTCTCTCTCTCTACCTTTCCCCAAAATAAAACCTCAGGTTTTTTGTGCTTTTTTGATGAAGTCTTGGAAAAAATGCAATGAATTTTCAGAGTAATTTACATAAACCTGAATGTGCAAAAATGGTTTTGTATATGCAGTTGTGTGTGTCTGTGTCTCTAAAATATTTGTACTAGCGCACGTGATTATAGGAAATATTCCTAAACTCCAGCTGACCATAGTATTTTGTTATAATCAAACAAGTTAAAACACAGCTGGTAGCACGTGGTGTTCTAGTTGAAATGACATTAAGCTGAACACTTTGTTAGTTGCATGTGTCTATGTTTTATAAGCCCATGAACTTAATTATAAGTTGGTGTTATAACTAAATGGAAAATGTTTAGATCATGCAGAAACAATATTGTATGGGTACCCAGGTGGAAATTATGTGTGGTAACAAAAAAGAAGCACTGGCAAAGCGCAAGTAGACCGCGGTCTTACAAAAAGAACTACTGGCAAAGAACTAAATTTGGACGCCTTCCCAACGCTTTAAAAGGGTGAATTCCCAGCACTTGTTTTCCTATAACATTATTTTGTTTTTGAAAAAGAAACTCCAAAAGAGTGAATATTTAAATAATTTTTGACTCCACAATACAATAACTCCAAGAATCGTCTATTTGTAGAGTAATTTAAAATCCTTCAGTGATGAGGGCTCATAATTTGGTGGCAGGGAAAACACTTGATTTTTATGTTTCTATCTCAATACTTTGCAAAGCATTAAATAGATCGGTGTTATCATTTGGGTGTCAGGAAAGCACTTTAATTTTTTTATTTCAGCGTTGGCAAAGCATTTGATTTTTATGTTTATGGGTGCTTTCCCAGGGCTTGGTAAAGCATTGGCACCACCGTGGAACGGTGTTATCATTTGGGCGTTGGGAAAACGCTGTTAACAAGCACTCATACCACCCATTTCGGTGCTTTGCCAGTGCTGGCCCCATTGTAATTTTCTACCTGGGTAGTTAAAAATTATCTTGCAGAAAAAACTGCTGAAATTAGCAGATTTTTTTTACTAAATACTAGTAAAATAATAACAGCAAAAATAAAACCGTTATATTGACAGAATTTTAGTTAAATATATTTGAGTTAGCTTTTAGTTAATTTAAATCGACAAATCGTACTGTAAACTCTGCAGAAAATTTTGCTAAATATTACCAAATCAAAAATAGCACAAACAAACCGTTATATCTACAAAATTTTTGTTATTTTTAAGCTAAATTTAGTTGAATGCAAATAGCAGTCTATCCCGTTAAATTGACACAAGTATTTGGTAAATAAAATTGTAAACTACTATTTTCAAAAGGCTCAATTTTTTTTTGCATTAAAAAAATCGAAAAAAACTTCGAAAATTTCAAACTTTCTCGTGATTTTTTAGTCTACTAATTATTTAGCAAAATTTTTTACTGATTTAACAGGTTAATTATTTATTTTTTTTTTTTTTTTATTAAATCTTCATTTACATAACCGAGCCCTTAGGGCCTTATATGGCTAATTAAAGCTACTAAAAAATATATTAACAAAAATTTTATTCAAATAAAGGGTGGTTCAACCAAAACGCACGATGTTAATTGTAAATAAAACAAAAAGTTTTCAGAGAATTGTCTTAATATTTTTTATTGTGAAACAAAATATCGGCCAAATGCTCTCCACGGCTTCGGTGGCATACCTCTATCCGATGGTACATAGTTTCAATGACTCTGAGACATAATTGAGGATCAATGTCATTAATTTGCCGAATTACCTCATCGTTAAGCTCTTGAATTCTTCTTGGCTTATTGACGTACACGTTTGCTTTTAAATATCCCCAAAGAAAGAAGTCGAACGGTGTCAAATCACATGATCGTGGCGGCCAATTAACATAGTTTCGTGGGCTGTGTGGTAAGTGGCACCATCCTGTTGGAAGCACATATCATCTCATATCCTCAATTTCTGACCACAAGAAGTCCGTTATCATCTCGCGATAGCGAATACCATTCACTGTAACTGCTTGGCCGACCTTATTTTCGAAGAAGTACGGCCCGATGACGCCGCCGGCCCAAAAACCGCACCAAACAGTGTTTTCACATTTCCTACAGACCCGGTTTGCTGAAATTTGCGCACAATTCTCCCGATTATGGACACATTTGGTCGATTATTCTGGCCAAAGAAATCACGAAGTGCACGAAATGCATTTTGATTTGAACGCCCATATTCATAAAAGGCTTCAACAATCTTAAGGCGCTGCTCAATTGTGTACCTCTCCATGGTTGAATTTGTCAAACACTGAAAAAAAGAATTGTCATATTAAAAAAAACTTGACGTTAAGGTGTGACTCACAATTAACATCGTGCATTATGGTTGGACCACCCTTTATAACTAAAATTCTGTATATTCAACAGTTTTATTTTTGCTGTTCCTATCCTACTAATTTATAGCAAAAATAATCTGCTAATTCAGAAATTTTTTTCTGCAACATTTTTAACTAATTTTTAGTAGTTTTTTACATGTCCCTATAAAATCTTAAACTTATATATAGAAATAAGTCTAAAATATGTCCTCTAAATCTAAAATGTCTTTATTTCTACAACGTTTTTTGTTAAAAAATAAAAAGTGTTGTTACTCCATTTTGCAATTTAGATGACGATTTCCAGAAATTCTAAAAACGTCGTTCCCTGACGATTTCCTGAGGCAAGCCTTTAACAGACTATTTCTCGCAATTTGTTAAATAGATTTTGCGATTTTGGCACATTTAATTCCTTTAATTCAACTAATATTTATCCCAATAAAAATACAAGTATATTTGAAACAACATTTTCAAGTTCGGAAGAAAACAACCTGTTGCGTTTAGGTCAAATTCCATATAAAAATAACCGGTTGTAGAACAAAAATTAGGGCTTATGCTAATGCTGCATAAGGTCAAAGATTATACATTTTATAGATTAACTATGCTACTCACGGTTCCCTCGGTAATTAGCAAACTCGGGCCAAACTCGGGCAATGACAAAAATGCATAAGAAAACCTATTTATAAAAATGCGACCAAATAAATAGAGCGAGGGTTGAACGAGATGATAGATGGATAGATAGGTGGATAGATACCCACTGATAAGGTGCTCTGCAACTAGTTCTTTGGATTTTAGCTTTTTACTTCACTTCGTACCATGCGGTATTCTTCGATCCTGCTGGGTGGTTGTCAATGTCTAGCTAATCCCTAAAAAAGTGCGACTAAATAATCCTGAAAATTACCCGATGCTCTGCGCTCTCTAAGGTAATGGAGAGCATAGTCGGTCCATCCGCCCTTTTGGTGAGCGAAAAGTGGTTCAATCAGAAAAGTTCTGCAGTTATTACATGACAGTTATTTGTGTAGTAATGCGGTTGTAGTTATTTAACTACAATTGCAGTTAATTTACTTAGAGCAAAATTTTTGACAGTTATTTTTTTAAACAAACTTCAAAAACTACTACATTGTAGTAACATTTATTTTATGCAGTTATTTTGAATTTTGTTACAAATACTTCAATTTTCAAGTATGTATGTGTACGAAGTAAAGAAGAATGTGTTTACGACGCATTTGTTTAGAAATTTCTAGTGAAAGAATATGAGTAGAACATGTTTTATCTTGTCTTATTGTTAGTCATAAAACAACTCTAAAGAGTGAAGACGCGTAATAAGGAAAAGGTTATATATTTTATTGAATTATTAAAATAATAAGGTAAATTTTATAACATAAAATATAAATTTATTTACGGAAATATTAAAATATATTGTACTAGCGGGCGCAGCCCGCTACGTTTTTAGCGTGCCTTAAAAATTAGGCAATTTTTTTTAAATTCGCTTTTTATTTAAAGTACAGTTTTTATAATAAAAGCCTTCACCCAGCCACCACAAATAAATAATTCTTCACAACAATGGGTTTAAAATAAATAAATATTTGATCACTTTTTCTCATGAAAGTGGATTGTTAGTAATGAATTCATAATAAATTGCAATATACGTGTGTATGTTAAGATAATTTGGTAAAGTGCGAACTTAGGTAGATAGACCCGTAAGTAGTTTTGTTCATTTGTGTTTTGAATGAAAATAAATAACGTAAAGCAGGGTTGGAAAGCATTTTATAATATTAAAAATAGCGGGCCCGCTACGTTGTTAGAGTGTCTTAAAGTTTTTTTTTAATTCCAGTTTATGTAAAGGTAGACCTGGCAATTCAAGTAAATTCACAAATTCAGTTGGAAAATCTACTGCGTCGGTTTCTTCCACCGGTGCTTCGTTACATGAAGTTTAAATATCGGAATATATAAGTTCCATTCCTTTTCTAAGGTTTTTTCTCTTTTAGAAAATTTGTTTAACTTTTTGGAGAGTATGTTTCAATGCTACATAAGTTTCATATTCATTGGTGTTTGAACAGGTAATTCCCTCTTCCAATCCATTTGCATTGTCTATAATTTCAATTCCACTCGTTCAACGTTTATATCCATTTCGTTCCACTTGTGTAGTGTTTCAATTCCACTCGTTTCCTATTTAGTTTCTTAATTTTAGTGTTCCATATACACTTGTTCTTTAAGTTTTAGGTTTCTAGCTAAAGACGCAGACGTTAAGAGGGGGGGGGGCAATTTTCCCCTTTTGAACCACCATTTTTACCACGTTCCTGTCCAAAGTCCTAGAGATGCCTTGTCGATAAGTTAGCCCATACTCCAAGGAAAACATATTATATATTACAGGTTTCTAGCCGAAGGGTTCGGTTAGGCCATCAAGGGGGAGAATTATTCCGTTTTACCCCTCCCGGTAGGAATTTCCAAAAATTCCGTCTTAGAGGACGTCTGCGTTGGAGGAGGAACCTACTACATACATAATTTTATGTCTCTATATCCAGCAGTTTGGCCAGGCCGTCAAGGGGGAAGTTTTTTCCCCTTTTTACCCCTCCCGGTATGAATTTCCAAAAATACCATCTTAGGGGACGTCAACGTTGGAGAAGGAACCCAAATACCGAATTTAAGATCCCTTGTTCCAGCAGTTTGGACAGGTCGTTAAGGGGAAACTTTCCCTTTTTGAGCCCACATTTTATAACGACCCTGTCCAAAATTCAAAAAAGTATCTTTCTAATAAGTTAACCCTTACTCCAGGGACCCACATTTTAAGCTTCAGGTTTCTAGCCGAAGTGGTTTTTACCGGCCCCCAAGGTGAGGCTTTTCTTCTTTTTGCCCCTCCCTTTAGGAATTTACAAAAATTCCATCTTCGCGGCTATCTGCGATGGATGAGGAACATTCATACCAAATTTCAACTGCATTGCCTAAGCGGTTTGGGCAGGCCGTTAGTGGGGACATTTTTCCCTTTAAACCATCATTTTTACTATGTTCCTGTTCCAAAATAGAAAAATTACGTTGCCGGTGAGTTAGTCCTACTCCAAGGAATACATATTTAAAATTTTAGGTTGGCCAAAAGGGATTGGGCAAGCCGTCAGGAGGAGAATTTTACCTTATTTCCCCTCCCGATAGGAATTTCAAAAATTCCGTCTAAGCGGACGCCTACACAGATGGAGGAACTCACATACCGAGTTTCCTTTTGGGATATCCTGTAGGGAATTCCAAAAATACAAACTTAGTCGATGTCTACTACAGTGGAGGAACCTTTATACCAAATTTCAACTTCTTACCTCCAGTGGTTTGGGCAGGCACTTTTCCAATTTGTGAGACTGTTTATGGGGAGACTTTTCCCCTTTTTGCCCGTTCCGGTAGGAATTTCCAAAAATCCCGTTATAGCGCACGTCTATGCGAATATCAAGAAACCTTGTTTTAGTGGAGATATCCGTGGGGGAGGAAAAAAAGTTCTTTTTTATAAATTATATATTATTTTAAATGGTACTTTTTGGAAAAACGAAATTTTTTGGAAAAGATACTTTGTTTTAACAAAGTACTTTATTTGTACTTTTTTTGGAAAAGGTATTTTTTTTTAAAAGGTGTTTTTTTGGAAAAATGTATGTTTTTTTTTGGAAAAGGTACTTTTTTTGGAAAAGGTACTTCTTTTGGAAAAGGAACATTTTTTTAAAAAAAGGTACTTTGTTTTTGGAAAAGGTACTTTTTTTGGAAAAGGTACTTTTTTTGAAAAAGGTATATTTTTGAAAAAATGTATGTTTTTTGGGAAAAGGAACATTTTTTTAGAAAAAGGTACTTTTTTTGGGAAAAGGTACTTTTTTTTTGAAAAAGGTACTTTTTTTGAAAAAGGTATTTTTTTGGAAAAATGTATGTTTTTGGGAAAAGGTACTTTTTTTTTGGAAAAGGTACATTTTTTTAGAAAAAGGTACAGTTTTTGGAAAAAGGTACTTTTTTTTGGAAAAAGGTACTTTTTTTTGGAAAAAGGTACTTTTTTTTGGAAAAGGGTACTTTTTTTGGAAAAAGGTACTTTTTGGAAAAAGGTACTTTTTTTGGAAAAGGGTATTTTTTTTGGAAAAAGGAATTTTTTTTGGAAAAAGGTACTTTTTTTGGAAAAAGGTACTTTTTTTGGAAAAAGTTACTTTTTTTGGAAAAAGGTACTTTTTTTTGAAAAAGGTACTTTTTTTGGAAAAATGTACTTTTTTTTTGGAAAAAGGTACTTTTTTTTGGAAAAAGGTACTTTTTTTTGAAAAAGGTACTTTTTTTTGAAAAAGGTACTTTTTTTTGAAAAAGGTACTTTTTTTGAAAAAAGGTACTTTTTTTGGAAAAAGGTACTTTTTTTGGAAAAAGGTACTTTTTTTGGAAAAAGGTACTTTTTTTGGAAAAAGGTACTTTTTTTTGGAAAAAGGTACTTTTTTCGGAAAAAGGTACTTTTTTTGGAAAAAGGTACTTTTTTGGGAAAAAGGTACTTTTTTTGGGAAAATGTAATTTTTTTTGGGAAAAGGTACTTTTTTGGAAAAAGGTACTTTTTTTGTCCCCTTTTTGCCCCTCCCGGTCGAGGAACCTACATACCAAATTTCAACTTCATAGCTCCAGCAGTTTGAGCAGGCCGTCAAGGGGGAGACTTTTTCCCATTTTTTGCCCGTCCCTGTAAAAATTTCAAAAACTCCCGTCTTGGTGGATGTCTACGATAGTGGAGGAACCTTTATACCAAATTTCAACTTCCTACCTCCAGCGGTTTGGCCAGGCCGTCAAGGGGGGCCTTTTCCCCCATTTTTACAACGTCCCTGTCCAAAATTCCAGAAAGTACTTTCCAGAAAAGTTAGCCCATACTCCAAGGAACACATATCTTAAATTTCAGCTTTCTAGCCAAAGGGGTTTTGGCAGGCCGCCAAGGGGGAGACTTTTCCCCTTTTTGCCCGTTCCGGTAGGAATTTCCAAAAATCCCGTCTTAGCGGACGTCTACGCCGAAAGAGGGACCTATATAACAAATTTCAACTTCCTAGCTTCAGCGGTTTGGGCTGGGCGATGTTGAGTCAGTCAGTCACGTTATTCTTTTATATATAGAGATTTATTTTCTATCAGTTCTTTTATATTTTCAACCCTTTCTACCTGCAGAAAAAAGGAAGCCAAACAATATTTCTCCCTCACAGACGAACATCTAGAACAATAGAGTGAACAATAAAAGTGATATTAAATGTAAATTTTGATTTCTCAATTTTGAATTTATTATGGAATAAAATTAAGTTAAGAGTATTTACATAAATTTGTTTTTATTAAACTAATAATTTTTAAAATAATTTTTATTTATGTTATTTTAACTACATTTGCAGTTATTTGTACAGTTTTACAATAATTTGCATGTACGTTGTTTTAATTGCATTTGTAGTTGTTTTTGCTACATTTGTGAGTTGATTTTTAACAGTTAAAAATAACTTCACATTGCAGTTTATTTAAATGTAGTCTACACCTTTTTAACTTCAAATGCAGTTATTTTAACTGTCATTTACCAACATAATTCCCTGAGTATTGCTATAAAAACTTTCAAGCCGTTCGATCGTGTGTGTCGCCTCTTAAACTTAATTGACAGCGCTTTTACTTTTGTATTTCTCTGACTAATAACAAAAACATTCAAGTTTAATATAGCGAAAGCGCTTTGGCCGTTCACTGCACTAACCGAGTACTTTCATTTAGCGCTGGAATTACACCCATATCCAACCATTGTGCACAGCGTATTTATTTAAAATTATAAGAAAATTTGTTTTCATTATTAATATCGTTTTCTAGAAAATACTTAACAAATTCCTTTAAAAAATGTATGTTCTTTAAACTACCTAACCACAATTAGATTTAGTAAATTCTTATGAATTATATAGTTTTTCACAACTCATAGTTTTTATACTGTTACTACAACTACTAGCAGTTATAAACTATTCTCTGAGTGTTGTTGACTTAACTTCTTTTTGGTTGAGTGTTGTTGACTTAACTCTGCTGCATCAACAACACCTTGAGAGGAAGTTGTGCTGAAAAAAAAAAAACAAAATAAAAATTTTCTAAAAATTTTATGCACATTCACATACGCATCTTTTATCATCAACTAAAACTTAAACCATACATACATGTAGAGTTGCATAGATAGACATGCAAATATTTTTTGGGGGAATTCATAATGGGGCCGTAAAATGCAGTTGGTTGGCATGAAATGAATAATTTTTATTTCTTTCGACTAATGACTAAATTTTTGTTACTTTTTAGCGTCAAAAACTATGAAATATATTTAACTTTTTACTCACCATTTATCAACTACAAAAGTCGCCTAATCAAATTTTTGAAAAATTAATAAAATTGTCTGTGATGTAATGGTTAACTCGTTGGACTGTTACACGTGAGGTTGCGGGTTCGAGCCCCAACCAAGGCAACATCAATTTACGAAATATAGTAATATGTATGAGTTTTTTCTATCCCTCATACATATCGCAGCGTCCTCCTTCAGTGTTCCCATAGCACTTAACACCACCGAAGTATAATAATGTAACAGGACTATGAACTAAAAAGCTTCAACAAAGTTCGCCAACGCACCTTCATATGGCGCGCAACAACTGTTCTAAAATTCAATATCTCGCGCAATTACAGTGTTGCCATATTTGAAGCCCTTCATCTTTCACCACCTTTCACTACTTCTCTATCCCCTTTCCAAAGGAGGCAACACGTTAATTAATAGGAAGAATTTCCTGAGTGTTGCTTCTCTTTATAAAAAAAAAAAATTATTGTAGGTTAAAATGATGCTGCAGAAAAAACTGCTGAAACTATCAGATTTTTTTTGCTAAATACTAGTAAAATCAGAACAGCAAATTTAAAACTGTTAAATTTACAGAATTTTTGTTATATTTAGGTTAACTTTTAGTTAATCGAAAATAGCAAATTGTACTTTAAAATCCGCAGAAAATTTTGTAAAGTGCTGTTTTCGAGAGGCTCGATTTTTATTTGCATTAAAAAAAATAGAAAAAGAAACTTCGAAAATGTTAAATTTTTTGTGATTTTTTAGGCTACAAATTACACTGTGAGACAAATGGTAGGGGTCACTGATCGGGAAGGGTTCAAACTACCGGGGAAAGTTATATCGGTAAAAAAGAAGTTATATGTGTCCCGGCGTTTCGCTGGGTCACCCCTAGGAATCGAGATATATCGATTTGACCTTTGGTGGTCTTTTTTTGACATAACTCGAGAACCACTAGTCCGATTTTGCTCAAACAATTTTAAAAAAATTAAAAATTACAATTCCTTTAATCTGTTCATTTAACGTTTTTCTATATACTCAAAAGTTTTGCCCAGGTCTACTGGATATCCTATAATTTCGATAAACATTCCATTACTTTTATCCAGATTTACCATGACAGTGCATTAAACATGAACAAATTTTTCTTTGTTTTTAGTAATTTTAAAATAAGGTTAACAACACTGAAATTTTTAACTTAATAGGATTGTGATATACAACCCAGATATAAGAGATCAGTCAAGTGTGCGTTATAGTATAGAGAATTCCATATTAAAGCTTCAGTATTGTTAATTTTATGGGCGCGTTAGCCATTTTGACTCACGCTCCTAAACAAAAACAAATTACTCACGCACGAGCGTTTCGTGTCTTACTCACGCAGACATGAGTATATTAAAAACTTACTCACAATCAGAAAATTCTCACGCAAAACAGTAAAAATTTCTAAAAACATATGATGCAAAAAATAAACTCACACACGAATCATGCACGGGTTATATATTCTTACTCACGCTCACGTACGAATTATATATTATCACGCTCACGGGCGAATTATTTTGGTATAGAAATTATTACTCACGATCACTTGTGAATAACTTCACTCACGATCGTGTCATGCGCCAATCCCTAGTAATTACTAAATCTAAAACTAGTTCAAAATCATTTTTAATATGGAACCACATTTAATACAATACGGTTTTAAAAGGACCTTATACATATATTTTTATATAAAATCACTTTGAAAAAATTGCTAATGTGGGATGATATATAATTATAGATAATTTTATAAAGAACGTTATATCGTTATATATAAAAGAAGTCATGAAATATTGTAGATATGAAACCATACTAAGTTATATATGGGTTCATATGCGTCAATATATAATCATATATAACACCTATTATATTATATTTCTTAAATAGCTCCATATATAGTTTTATATTGTTATGTATAGTGTCATACTAAATTATATATAAACGTATATGTAATTATATCTTTTATATATTACTTTATGTACTTATATATAGCACATACACTTATATGTAGGCCAGTATGTAATAATATAAAATCACATATGTCTCAATATATGACTATATAAAAGTCTATATGCTTTAATTTAAAAGCATATGTGGCCATATCTAACTATAAGTTACTGTATGTAATTACATAAAATAATATATGATTATATCAAAACTTTTTTACTCAGGTTTTGAAAAAAAAATTGTAATTTTTTTCCCATTTTTTTAAATTTTATTTTATCGGGATATATATTAATTGCATTAAAGGAATTAAATATGCTAAAATCCCAAACGTATTATACAAATTGTAAAAAATAATCCGTTGTAGGCATGTCCCTATCCGGATTTCATTCTTGCCTAAGGAAATCGTCAGGGGACGACGTTTTTAGAATTTCTGGAAATATTTGTTAAGTTAAATTACAAACTCAATGAGAATTTCTTGTTCTCGTCTAGGAGCGTTATTAAACATTTAAAATATCAAACAAAAAACAAAAAACAACCTTTGGCAAAACTTCCTTATATGATGAAAGGAAAGTTTTGACTAAAATTCATCCAAATCGAAAGGGGTCGAGTCCAACCATTGGTCGATTTGAGATGGAATGACCCACAATGTACACAATGTGTTCAATGTGATCATTCCAATTTTGCGAAAGAATGTTAAAAAAGTAAAACAAAAATATATACATATATTTCTCAATCGTACACTGAAACAAAAAAAAAGTGCCAATGAATTACTTACACAGAAAAAACAAAATTTTTTGGAGCCACATCCATCAGTCACCCTGTTAAAAAAAACATATACACATATAATTATTAAGCTATATTTGAAATATAATGAAAAATATTTTTAATTAATCTAATTGAGAAAATAAAGTACAATTGACAACAATAACTGAATTTCAAACGATTACATACGATTTTCGTATTATATTTATTTGAATACATCCCAGTGTAGAAACGCATTACCAGCTATGTGGTTATGTAACTATATACCTGGTAATGGTAACTACTTACTTTTCTTATACATTTCTTATTACTTAAGTATGCTTACACACCAGCATACGAAAAATCTAAAAATATGTCGTTACCTATAGCTTACCAGTACTGACAAAAAGAATGAGTCTAAAAATAGATTTTCAAAAAAATAAGTTTTATAAAAAAAAACTTTTTTATTGTAAAATTTTTTTTAATAAAATTTTCTAGTGTGGGAATTGAACCTGGAACTCCAGGTTGCCAGTTAATAGCTCTACCATCTGAGCTATCTCGACATGTAATGTTTGATAGATAAAAACATAATTGACCTGCTGCCCACAAGTCAGCTTACTCGCCAACATACAAAAAATCAAAAATATGTGGTTACATAAATCCTTACTAGTGTCGAAAAAATATTAAGTGTGAAAATAGATTTAAAAAAAAATACAAAAAAATCTATAAAACTACTTTCTATTTATAATAATGATAAAAATAAGACATTATCAGTAAGTAAAGTAATTATTTGTTTAAAAATAATATAGCAGGTAAGTCGGTGTCATTACTGGTAGTCCAAAAAATAATTATATGTAATTTTCTGTATAAAAAAAGAACAAAACTACAGTTTTGTTTAATAAAATAATATTTTAAAAATACACTGCATTCGAAATATTGAATTTTCGAAGAATTAGTTTAAAAATAGTTTTGATAAAATCATATTTGAAAAAAAAAACCTGTTAAGCTACAAATAAAACCCGAGTTTCGGTTTATTCGATTTTAGAATTTATTCGAAATTAAAAAAAAGCTGTCGTCGATTACAGTTTTTTGCACTCTAATTTGGTATTAAAGACCTAAAATTCAGAGAGCATTTAAAATCGTGTAGTTTTTGTTGTTTCAAGCATTTTTTTTGGTTTCCGGACCATTGTAAAATTTTATTTAAGATAGTTAAAAACGAAAATAGTTTTAACTTAACAATTACCCCTATGGCAAGTAAGTGAAATGTGTTTTTGCATACGTGGGTAACTATTTAAGTAGTGAACGATGGCCACTTTAGCACTTGTTAGGCTCCAGCTAATATTTCCACGAGAAAGTTTAACATTTTTAACCTTGCCTAGAACCTTTTGTGGTTTGAGCATTATTTGTATTGTTTACAAAAAAGTGAAAGTCGTGTGTGAGCAAAAAAAAATGGAATTGACACGTGAACATTTTCGGGCAATGATATTACGATTTTCGATGTGGATTATCTAGACAAGAGTGCCTAGACAAATTAAATTCAAATTTCGGTGATGAAGCTGCATCCCTTGCAACTATGAAAGGCTGGTATAACGAATTAATTCGCGGACGTCCTTCGCTCCAGGATGAATTTCGTGAAAACCGTCTGAAATCAGTTGTTGTCCAAGAAACCATTGATGTTGTGTAAAAACTGATAACTGATAAAATTTTGCCATAAAATAGATTTGTTCTCGTTAGGTTCCTCATGACTTAACAACAGATGCTCGGGTCGATTGGTGTAACGAAATGCTCAAGAAATACAATAGCGGTGCTTCAAGAGATCGCTATAAGTGACGAATCATGGATCTATGCATATGAGCCTGAAACTAAACGGCAGTCGTCTGTATGGGTGATTCATGATGAACGTAATCTAACAAAGATTGTTTGCTCTCGAAGCACTTCGAAACAAATGGTCACCTGTTTTTTTAGAAATGGTCATGTGGCAACTGGTCATGTGGCAACAGTGCCATAAGAGCAACGTAAAACAGTTAATTCTGAATGGTACACCACCATTTGTTTGCCAGAAGTGTTCAGAGAAATGGGAAAAACCAAACCCCAAAGATGTATATTTCCTCACCATGACAACGCGAGCTCTCACACATGGGCTCAAACATTACTTTTTGAGCACTCAAAAGAGCGAATTAATGAGTTATCCGCCGTTTCTCACGCGGAATGAAAAAAAAATGCTATGACAAGTAGTTCGAATGCATAAAAAAGTGTATAGATCATAAAGGAGAATATTTTGAAAAACAATAAAAGACATTTTCAATAAAAAAATTCTGTTCTTTCACTGTTGGGCTCAAAATATAAATAGTAACCCACGTATAGACGAGTATATGAGATTGTAAAATTTTGTTAGTTTCACTACTACAACTACTTTCATATGTATATTTTTTTCTGTTTCTTGACAGACAGATAGATTCGTATGCTTAAAATGCAAATATTTTTAACCAGTAACAAATTTCCTTAAAATTCTTTAGCAAGTTCTGTATTTTATATAAATATTTGGGAGTTTTTCTTTTCAGTTTGGTGCAAAATTTTCTGTTTTCTTTAATTTATTAACAATGAGTTTGAAATTGGTTTATTTAAAAGTTTTTGATAAAAACAGCAGATTTTCCCACACATGCACGTTTATAGATATTTTTTTATTTAAATATTTAGTTTACGTAATAGAACACGTTTTCAGGATTTTGACATCCATCAATTATATTTCGTACTTTTCTATTTTTACAATCATTTTATTACACAGCATGAGTTTGTTGTTTTCAAAAGGTGGGTGGTTGTCTTTTTTTCTTGTATAGTCATTTGTCAATTTATTTTTTATTGGCAGGTGAAGCGCAAAAAAAAGTATATAAATACTGATTGGAACATCGAAAGTATTTATATTTAAAAAAAAAATTTTTTTATTACCTTTTAAGGTGTATTTACGCCCTACTAGAAAAGAGACATTGTTATAAGTTGATCAGTTTTATTATTTGAAAGGTATTTTTAACAATTTCCACTAAGATATCATATGACTATTTAATACAAAAGGACATATCACCTAACTGACCTAAATAAACATCTCAATATCTTTAAAGAAATTGATACAAAACCAACCACTTTGTGTTAGGACCTAAATAAAAAATATTCTTGACATTTTTTAAAGTTTTTTGTACAAAAATGTGTTTAACCGAAACATACAAATTAACCCCTCAATTCATTAATGTTTTGTAAAGTTATAGCAGGTTTTCAAAACGTCGTTGTCATACAAAATTTGTTCAATAAACCTCCTATAATTTTACAAAGCGTTTATGAATTTAGGGGTAAATATTTTACAAAATATTGATCCGTAAAAGCGTCAAAGAAAATTATTTATTAAAACTTTTAAAAAATGTTCCCTCCCCAGAAAAATGCCAAAATAAAAAAAAATATCTTCACTTTGAAGAAGGAATACTATGGTAGTTTAAGGACGATAAACATCGGGCATGCAGACTATATGATACGGTACACAAGCCTGGTTAAAAATGTATTTTAGGAAAAATCGGAATTTTAGTCCATATGGGCGATAAGTCCAAATATCTACCGATTCTGTCTCAAATTGATATGGTTTATTCTTGGGCCCATATGAGTACGTATTTGGCACGCTGAAGGGGAGCTTTATACCTGCACTAGGTACCAATACATTCTGATTCTAAACGCAATCCTTAAGCCCATGTAAACCACTTTACCAGATTTTATTAGAATGACTATATTTTCGATCTGTGGAGTTCGAACACGCATAAGAGCCAATTTTTGGGTAGATCTTTATATGGGCACTAGGTCTAGACATTCCAGTGTAGAAAATCATTACCAGATATGTGGTTATGTAACTACATACTTGGTAATGTTAACTAGTTGCTTTTGTTATTACATGCCGCGAAAAATAATGAGTTATGGTTACACAGCAGCAAACGAAATACAAAAAATATATCGTTACCTAATAGATTTTACAAGAAATAAATTATATAAAAAAAATATTTTTTATTGTATTTTTTTTAAATAAAATTTGCTGGTGCGGTAATCGATCCCAGATTACCAGTCAATAGCTCTACCATCTGAGCTATATCGACATGTAATATTTAAAACATAAAAACACAAATGCCCTGCTGCACACAAGTAAGCTTACTCGCCAACATACAAAAAATCAAAAAATATATGGTTACATACATATATCCTTTAAAAAATATTGAGTCTAAAAATAGATTTCAAAACATTTAAAAAAAAATCTATAAAATTATTTTCTATTCGAAATAATGATAAAAATATGTCATTATCAGTAACTCATTATTATATGTTTTAAAATAATTCAGAAGGTAAGTTGGTGTCATTACTGGTAGTCCAAAAAATAATGATATGTCATTACCGTTTCTACACTGGGATGGCCCAATTTTAACCAAAAATCAGTAGGCTCTGTCCTTGGGCTGGTACAAGTCCAATATTCAGCAGGCGCTGTGGTGTAATGGTTAGCGCGTTGGACTGTTACACGTGAGGTTGCGGGTTCGAGCCCCAACCAAGGCAACATCAATTTATGAAAAATAATAATATGTATGAGTTTTTTCTATCCCTCATACATATCGCAGCGTCCTCCTTCGGTGTTCCCATAGCACTTAACCCCACCGAAGTAAAATAATATAACAGGGCTATGAATTAAAAAGCTTCAACAAAGTTCGCCAACTCACCGTCAGATGGCGCGCAACAACTGTTCTAAAAAAAATTCAACATCTCGCGCAATTACAGTGTTGCCATATTTGAAGCCCTTCATCTTTCACTACCTTTCACTTCTTCTCTATCCCCTTTCCAAAGAAGCAACACGTTAATTAATAGGAAGAATTTCCTGAGTGTTGCTTCTCTCAAAAAAAAAAAAAAAAAAAAATATATTAATATTTACGACCTGTACACTCAAAAAAATAATAAAAATAAATTAGTAAAACGTCTTTTGTATCAAGTTTACTAGTTTTCAGCAATTTTTTTTGCTGAAATTCCGTTTTCAGCAAAAGTTTTAGTTATATTTTTTTAGCACTAAACTAATTTTGAACTAAAGTTTTACTAATGTATTTTGCCACAATTGATAGACAAATGTAGATGTCGCAGCTTGTCTGGATGTAGTATAGACAACGGAAATGATAAAAAAAGAAAAACAACTCTACACAATTTCTATATTTCAATTTTCAGCAAATAAATTACCTAAAGTAAAATTTCGCTACAAATTTCTTGAGTCTTTTCAGTCTACTAATATTCAGCAAAAAGTTTAGTGATTTTAGCAAGGATTTTTTCATTTGCAATCGACTAAGTGTTAGCAAAAATTTGCTGAAGATTACTATTTTTTCGGTAAAAATCAGCTTGCTGATTTTCAGCAAACCTTTTGCTGAAATTACCAACATTTTTGCAAGCATGCTCCTGACTAAAAATTTGCTGACACAGCAACATTTTTTGCTGACTTTACTGACTTTTTTGAGTGTAGGTGCGAAGAAGGGCAGACATACGGACGTATCCTAAGTCATTAGGTATACTAAAAGCTCTAGGGTTTAGGACAAATATTTTTTGGTGTTATATTTACACGGCAGCACAAAATCAATAGAATCACAAAATAATCGACGGTGCTCAACCTACATCAATTGTAAATTATAACAATCGTGAGACAAGCCCTGATTTTACCAGCCAACTGCCCCTCTACAAGCATCATATACTGTTAAAGTCTCAATTTAAGCATACTTATTGCGTCACAATAAGGATTCCATATTGAATTTTTTAATATGTCTGGTTTTATTTTAAACATAATGAGCCCGTAAGTAATTTATACCATCATATTTTTATTTTCTTTGCACACTAATTTTAACAGAGCTCTGGGCCGATTGACGTGTTTTGTCCCATAACTAGAATTTTTGTGTGCTGGCACATTCAGTGTTAAATGCTTTCGAAAACAATTCTAATAAATACTTTTACAAAATTCAGTCTTGCATTATTAACCATGTCTTCGAGCAATTATTATGAAGATTTTCTAATTAAAATCCTTCACAAAAACTAAAGCTTTAATTTAATTGTAATTGTAATGTTGAGTTTCTAAACTCATAAACATTTATTTCTAAATTTTGTAAATGCATTTCTTCGAAATGGTCTTTCACAAACTAAAGCCATACACAACGACATGGTCTTAGAGCAATTAGACAATATGTAAATTGTGCTATATGATGCCTTCCCAGCTAAGTGCCCAGCTACAGGAAAAAGTATGTCAAAATTACAGCATTTTTTGTCTTATATGAATTAAATATAAATTTGAGCAACTTTTTGAAATTTTGCAAAAAGTTTGCGGATTACTATAATTTAATGAAATCTGAAAAATGTTAGAAATTTGTCTATGTCAATAGAGTTTTTAATGGGTAATTTAGAAAAAATATATTTTTTTCTTAATCTGAATTTTTAGTGCAATAGAAAACTCAATTTATCTGAAAATGAGTCAAAAATTTGTTAATTTTACTTCAATCTTGCTGCAATTTTATTCGTATCATATAGGACAATAAATATATATGATACGAATAAACACACTATATATTTGATATTGATAAGGCCGAAAAGTTTTTTTATATTATATTTTATTTTAAAAAAGTTTTGGATGTTTTCTCTATCCTCTCAGAAAATTTTACGAAGTCTAATTTTACTGTAACAATTAACTCAATTTATCAGCTAATTTTTCCATTTATTAAAAATGTTCAGATGATTTTCTATCGACTCAAAAAATTTCACGTAGTCGAGAAAATGTTCGTTGAATAATCTGTATCGCAAATATTCAATACAAACGTAAATATTTGTTGTGTAATCAGTTAGTACATCTGTCTATTATTATATTTATTATACGACTACTGCTACGAATTTGGATTACTCTCGTAACGAAAATTCTCTAATTTTGGAAGAAAAATATCGCGAAAAATGGGATTTACTAAAATCGCCAACCTGGCTGCACTATATTTCAGTATAAAGTTAGCACTCCAGGTGTTTCGGGAACTCTCTATCACCCCGGGAAACTATATAAGACTGGTATTTAGTTAGTCAATTAATTACACTGTGAGACAAATGGTAGGGGTCAGTGATCGGAAGGGTTCCAACTACCGGGGAAAGTTATATCGGTAAAAAAGAAGTTATACGTGTCCCGGCGTTTCGCTGGGTCACCCCTAGGAATCGAAAATTAATAGTCCTAGGGCCGACATAAGTCGCTGTACCAAATTTCATCATAATATCTTAATATTTGCGACCTGTAGAGTGTTCACAAGAATGCATGGACAGACAGACAGACGGACGGACGGAAATCGTTAAATCGAAATAAAATAAATTCTGAGCCGATCGGTATACTATAAGTTGGGTCTAGGACCAATATTTTTTGGTATTACAAACATCAGCAAAAACTTATAATACCCTCTCCACGTAGTGGTGTAGGGTATAAAAATCTTGAGTTTTCCATGCCTGTTATATTATGCCTGCTTCGCCCATATTATGGACATATTAAAACGTTGTTGAATGTTTTATTCATATCATACACAGTGAAAAGAGATTCATTGTGACAACTGAATTTCTTGCCAACTGAAAGAGTCAGTTGTAGTATACGAATTATTTGGTTGCCACTTTAGGATGGTTTCGTGGAACAATTTAAATAATATGCATTCAAAAAAGTTTGACAGTTACTATATGACAGCTGGGTGTGTAGTAATCAGTTGTTTTTAACTGTAATAGCAGTTATTTTTCTTTATAAAAATCCAAAACAAACTGCTATGACAGTTATTTAAGAAACCAACTAACGAACGAAAAGTACTGTAATTTCGTTACAGTTGTTTAAAACAGTTATATTTAATATGATAATAAACAACTACCAAAACAGTATTTTTACAGTAAACAATTGTTTTTGTTAATTATTTCAAAAATAAAAAAATCGTTGAATTTTAAAAATTCTTGTTTAGTTTATATTTGTTGTCATTGCTTGCAAATAACAATCAGCAGCTTATATTATATCTCCAATGCATAAGATTATAATAACTGAGAATTATTTTAAATTTTTACTTAAAATTTTAAATAGGCTGAATCGAAAGACAAAAGTCTTTTTCTTTATTAAACTATACTATTATAATACTAAAATAATTAACTGTAAAAACGGTAGTTTTTGCCCATTTTTCAGTTGTTTTATAATTTTTGTAGTGAAAATTTGTCAGTTAATTTTAGGATATTAATTTTTAATGCATTTGTTAGTTATTTTTCAAAAGTTAAAAATATCAAAACTTTTAGATATTTCGAAGGTAAATACTTTTTAACATATTTTTTTGAGTGTGGTTTCATCCGAAATTCTGTTATATTAACCGAATTTTGTTCGCCATAAACAAATATATCGGTTGCTCCAATGAAACAATTTAGTTGGCAAGAAATTCGATTGTCACAATGAATCTGTTTTCTCTGTGTTTATACCAATAATTAGAGTAAGTCTGATATACGTTTTCCTGTGGCGGGAAAATTGGTATGAAAAGCCTCATATTTAGATGTTCAATTAAATTTGTATTTAATATAGACACACAAGTATTTAATTAAAAATGTTTAAAGAATTTCATTAGCTTTGTATGTACTAAATATGCAGTTAAATGTTGTAGCAGTAGTAGTCGTAGTTTCATGTCTCTCTTATAACTTTGATGATATGAAATATTGTGTATATAAAAATATGGAATATTTCTAAAATTTAACTAGTAGATATGTACGAATATGTGCAAGTAACAAGTACATATTTTGTGATAGTTGGTGTGTATGTAGTATCAATACCCTGCGGTAAAACACATATGTTTTCTATATATTGTTATCCTTAAACTGTATATGAATAGTTATATCTTCTGTTTCTATATTGTACATATATATCTCTATTCCAGCCACAATGGTCTAAGTGGTAAACTTTTGTTAAGCGAAATATAATTTCATTAAAGTTATTCAGAACCCAACTGAATTCTTTTCTATAATTTACTAAATCATCTATATTTTTAAATAAACCCTCATAACATTTAATTTTTACAAACTTTACTAAATGTAATATTTTTAATTTATCTTTCGTGACTTCGTAAACTATATTTAGAAGTAAATTCGTTAATAAATTTATGTCATTCAGTCCTATAGTGATATATTTAGAGTTAAAACTAATGGCTTTCTACCATATTGTATGGTTTGAAACAAATGACCAGAAACTAAAACTGAACTGCATATTTTCAATTGAATTGGTTTAAGGGGTTACACTAAAATAGTTAGATTGTACTAGAAAAAAAAGATACATGTTATGTTAGGGTGGCAGCACAAAATATTTAAAAAGACCAACTTGAAATTTGATGAAAAAGTTCTTGTCCTACCTAAAACCAATTAAACATGTCTAATTTTGATCCACTGTTTTTTCCTATTGCGGAAATATACTGAGGAGCAAAAGTGTAACATGGTTCACATTGTTCAGATATTTTGCTTTAAATTTTTAACTATGAAAGCAAATCAAATAATTCTTTCTTAGCGTTTTTTGTTTATTATGTATATTTAATCCTTTAATTCGCAGTAGAACATAGGGAACATAAGCTGTCATAATTAATCAAGAAACAAAAAATAAACTATTTTATTTGATTGGATAAAATGTGACACTTTTCTTTTTAAAGACAAATGTTACACTTTACGCGTACATTCGTAAAAAAATGGGCATTTTTTCACGAATGTTTGTTCCTGTATTCTCCGCTTTAATAAAGCGATCACTTCTACAAGATTTTATACAAATTTCCCGTAGGACATTGTCACCCTAATGTAGTAAATATATGTAAGAGTCTTTTAGATATAGTTGTCTATCCTATATTTGTACTCGTGTATACATAGATACGAGTATTGTTAGTTACGTAAAACAATTCTAATGTTCAAAACAATATTGTAAGCCCACTTAGTGGTTGGCAACATTTTGTATGTAATTAAAGCGATTAAGTGCTTCAGGCTGACACTATTATTACACATGTGTATTCGTCACTGTCTAACCAATTGTCCATCTGAAAGTGAATTTAACCCTCACGACTTTGACTTTAGGCAATTGTTAATCATCATTTACGGTTTCAAAATTCTAACGGTGGGTCTCATACTGCAGGTTTAAACTTTAGTTAATAGTTAGCCCAAAACTTTTTTGTTGTTTTGTGTACATTTTTTTACATTTTCTTTTGTTTATAGTTGAGTTAAAGTTAAACCTACAGTATGAGACCCACCGTAAATGTAAGAATTTTAATTATTTTGATAGAAAATATAATTTACTACATTTTAAATCGACAACTTGTTCTTGTTAAAAATTATGTTCAGAAGCAACACAGAATCGCCGACGAAATATAAAAAACTTATAAATCATTTTTTTAATAACGAAATAAAATTTTCCAAAAATATGAATCCTTATTTAAGGTTAAAGCTTATGTACAGGAAGAAATTTAACCGATACAAGAGAATTTACCAGACCGCAGCAATTTCGTCTTACAAGGTTGATCAAAGTATTTTAAATTGTTTCCATATGAAAAACTTTGTGTATATGCCATGACCGAGAATCAAACCGGCAATTCTCTACACAAGCTTTGACTCATAGCACCACTTCTTAACTAAGCGATGAAACGAAATTTTAGAGACGCCGCCCTTAATTGTTTTTAATTTCATTGCAAACAAAAATTCGAGTTTTAAAGGGATAAATAAACACATGTAGATGTATCAACATAACATATTAGGTTTGTTCCACCTAATTCTGGGTAAAGTCTGGTAAAATGAGAGTAAACAAATAATTATCTCAAAAAATCGTAAAATTGCTCACAATACCGGGAACGCACAAAACCACATTTCAAGCCCAAAAATAAACGTCAAAGTTATTCATATAAACAAAAGCTATTTTTAACAATAAAATATCGAAGGGAATAAAGAGAAAGTGTTAGAACGTAGTATTTGTTAACGATATTATTTAATGTTTACAACTTTTGTTCATATTTTAATTATTTTTACAAATTTAAAACAGCTGATTTATAAACAACAAGTGATTTGACAGTTTTACCATTTTACCCGAAAAAAAGTGCGGGTAACTTCTGGTAAAATGAGAAACAAATTATTCTCTCATCAACGCTCTCATTTACCCAATTTTTAATAATAGAAACGCTTTTTGGTAAGATTGGGTTCCCGCGGGCACCCGCGGTAACGTACGTGGAACAGAGCTACTATGTATGTATCTGTTTTTTTTTTTCAATATAATTTAACATTCTGCTTATTCAGTAGAGTCAATCTATTTGGAAAAAAAAAAAAATAATTTGGCAAACAATGAAAAATTGTGTATAAAAATGTACGCTGAAATTATAATGTCAAGTTTATGGAGTTATTTTTTGTGTAGGTGAAAAAAAAACATACATACATACATACATAAACAAATTGTAAATCCATATTAATGTATTGTTGTTTGTAACAACATATGAGGAGCTGTTTTTCAATAATGTGAGTTCTTTAAAAAAAAAAATGATCCTACCGAAGTTACACATGGAAAAAGTGCTACCCTATAAGATAATAAAAAAAAACAAACAACTTTTGAATTTTTCTCCATTTTTCAAGAATAGCTAATTTACATATTTTTGTTCAGGTATTATTCACTTATATTTTAAATTAAAGTTATTAACTGAAGAGTTAAACAAATTTTTAAATGGATCACAATCGATTCACGAAATTAGTTTTATAAAAAATTTTGGAAGTTGTTTTGAATTGTTTATGTTTAAGTCAAAAAAAAAAAATAATTCATTTACAGGAATAAGAAGAAGAAAATATTTTTATTGAAACATTTAACAGACACAGACAGACTGCCAGAGTTTCGTCTAACCCAAATACTCGTCACTGTTTCGTTTATGTGTCAATTTATCAAAGTATTTTTAATTGTTAAATTGTCTCTTTTTGCTATGCTCGGGAATCGAACCGGCAACCCTCTACATACGCTATGACTCTTACTACGGTCGGCACGGCGATGAGTGTGGCTATTTGAAGTTTTGCTAATCACAGCCTACACAATGTATGTTCGTAAATCGTTGACCATGTAGTTTACCTTTGATATTTGGGAACAAGAAGAAGTCATTGGGTGCCAAATCAGTACTGTACGCAGAATGAGTCATCAATTCAATGTTTTGACTGCTCAATAATTCACCTGTTTGACGAGGTGTTTGACGTAGTATATCTCGTTACATCTTAACGAGATATACTACGGTCGGCACGGCGATGAGTGTGGCTATTTGAAGTTTTGCCAATCACAGCCTACACAATGTATGTTCGTAAATCGTTGACCATGCAGTTTACCTTTGATATTTGGGAACAAAAAGAAGTCATTGGGTGCCAAATCAGTACTGTACGCAGAATGAGTCATCAATTCAACTGCTCGATTCTTTTGACTGCTCAATAATTCAACTGTTTGACGAGGTGTGTGAGAGCTCGCATTGTCATGATAGAGAATGATTCGTCTTTTGCGGATGGTTTTACGAAATTCTCCGAAGACTTCCGGCAAACAAGTGGACGGTCAGAATTGACCATCCCAAGTTGCTCAAGCGGAAGAGTGGCCACATGACCCAATTCGGCCGAAGAAACAGGCGACCATTTAGTTCGCTGTGCTTTTTCCACGAACAATTTTTGTTGGATTTCGCTCGTCTTGGAATACCCACACGGTCGATTGCTATTTTGTTTCCGGCTCATACGCATATATCCATCATTCGTCACCTGTAACGATTTTATACACGTCTTTTGAAGCACCACGGTCCCAGTTTTTAATCATTCCCTTACATCAATCGCCGCGAGCCAACTAAGTGTTCATGCAAAATCGAATGTATTGAAGTGGAACTAATGTGCAAGGATGCATCTATCTCACGATATGTCACATGACGATCTTGCATTATCAGTTAACGCACTGCATCGATGTTTTGTGGCACAACAACCGATTTTGGACGACCTTCACGGAATTTGTCGGCGACCGAACTACGACCACGATTGAATTCACTATAGCAGCGATATATTGTGGTTCTTGATGGTGCTTTATCGCCATATAAAGAACTGAGTTCAACGACACATTCTTGTTGAGATAATCCACGGCGAAAGTTGTGAAAAATAATCCAACGAAAACCTTCTCTTGAAATTTCCATTTTTTGGCCAAATTGATTTTCTTAACTCACTGTAAACAAAACAAATAGCACTTGTACATCAAAACCTTGTGAATACGTTTATGTTAAAAAATGTCAAACTTTATTATGGTCTTGCCAGATTTTAGCTATTGACATTAGTGTTGCCAGTTCCCGAAATATAAATAGTAACCCTCGTATTACACAATTATTTATGTAAGAGAGACAAATCCATTGTTTTTTATGAAATTCCGAAAGTATGCAATAAAAATCTGTCATATGCACTAAAAGTACAATAAAGTACTAGAAATCTACTATATTTTTTATTAAATGTACTGGGATACACCAAAAAAATAAAATCCCTAGGCTGTGCCAACGTTGGCAAATAACTACGTCCAATCGTTTATTGGAGTTATCATTTCGACAATATGCCAGTAAAGTGAAAGCTGAAAATCCGACGAATTGTCAGTACATGTATATACTACCGTATCCAATATAGGGCCGACATTGTGCCGTTTGAATTTTTCCACCTGGCATAGGATATTAAAAAAGAGCGACAATTGAAAAAGAATCCGTCATATGTTGATTTAAATATAAAACTGATAAATGTTAAAGGACACAACGCTAACAATGAGATAACATTATCAGGAACAAATGTATACACTCACAAGGATTTTGATAAAATTTAAATACGTTGTTGAAATAACAAGTAAAAGCATTAAATTCAGTTTTACCGAATTTTTTATACCCTCTACAATGTTCTTGTTACAAGAAAAATAAAAAAATATAAAAAAAAATGGGAAAACATTATAAAGGTGAAAGAAAAGAACTTTGAGGTGGTTTTTGGATGTGAAATTAATATCTGTCGCTCAAAAAAATTTGGCAACCCTATGCTAAAATATAGGTACAGTGAGCCAAAAAAAAAGTTCGACACTACATATATAAAATAAAACGAGTAAAAAGGTTAAAGTCGGGCATGCCGACTATACAATACCCTACACCAGTCTGGTGTATTGTTTGGATCCGAAATTCGAATGGGTTAAAATGGGGCTTGTGTCAAAATTTTCTATAATGTGAGTCAGCGCACCAAATTTCATTAAAATATCTTAATATTTGCGACCTGCAGTTTGTAACCAAGCCAATTTTGGGGGGACCCTTATATGGGCACTAGTTCTAAACATGGACCGATGTTCACCAAAATCAATAGGCTTCGTCCTTGGGCCAACATAGGTCTATGTACCAAATTTCATCAAAATATCTTAATATTTGCGACCTGCAGCGTATGAACAATATAATTTTGGGAGGACCCTTATATGGGCACTAGTGCTAAACATGGATCAATGTTCACCAAAATCAATAGGCTGCGTTATTGGGCCAATGTAGGTCTGTGTACCAAATTTCATCAAAATATCTTAGTATTTGCGACCTGTAGCGTATAAACAGTATAATTTTGGTAGGACCCTTATATGGGCACTAGGTCTAAACATGGACCGATGTTCACCAAAATCAATAGGCTGCGTTATTGGGCCAATGTAGGTCTGTGTACCAAATTTCATCAAAATATCTTAATATTTACGACCTGCAGCGTAAAAAAGTATAATTTTGGTAGGACCCTTATATGGGCACTAGGTCTAAACATGGACCGATGTTCACCAAAATCAATAGGCTGCGTTACTGGGCCAATATAGGTCTGTGTACCAAATTTCATCAAAATATCTTAATATTTACGACCTGCAGCGTATAAACAGTATAATTTTGGTAGGACCCTTATATGGGCACTAGGTCTAAACATGAACCGATGTTCACCAAAATCAATAGGCTGCGTTATTGGGCCAATATAGGTCTGTGTACCAAATTTCGTCAAAATATCTTAATATTTACGACCTGCAGCGTATAAACAATATAATTTTGGTAGGACCCTTATATGGGCACTAGGTCTAAACATAGACCGATGTTCACCAAAATCAAACGTGTTCGTCCTTGGGCCAACATAGGTCTGCGTACCAAGTTTCATCAAAATACCTTAATAGTTGCGACCTGTAGAGTGCGCACAAGATTGCATGGACAGACAGACAGACAGACAGACGGACGGACGGACAGACAGACGGACATCGTTAAATCGAAATAAAAAAAAATTCTGAACCGATCGGTATACTATAAGGTGGGTCTACGACCAATATTTTTTGGTGTTACAAACATCAGCACAAACTTATAATACCCTGACCACATAGTGGTGTAGGGTATAATGAACATAGAGATGATAAAGCAAATTGTGGTGAAATTTTTTGTTGTTTTTGTTTTTTCTTTGATATCTTATATGTTAAATGACGCTCCTAGACGAGAACAAGAAATTCTCATTGAGTTTGTGATTTAACCAAATAAATATTTCTGGAAATTCTAAAACGTCGTCCCCTGACGATTTCCTTAGGCAAGAACGAAATCCGGATAGGGACATGCCTCCAACAGCTTGTTTTTCACAATTTGCCAGATAAGTTTTGGGATTTTTAATTCCTTTAATACCATAATTGTTTCTCCCAATGGAAATAAATTTGGAACAACCTTGAATTTTTTTTTCAAACAACATAAACACATTTTACGTAAAATTAACAGTAATTTTATGCTTTTCAATATCTTCTTTCGTTTTTTTGTATTTTTTTAAATTACAGCTCGGTTCATTTTAATATATAATATGTTCAACTTTTTTTTTGTTCACTGTATATCAAACTACCTGTTTTCAAAAATACATTATTGTTATGCTCCTGAAAAAAAAGTACAAAATTGGACTATTTCCTTTCCCTATATTTCATCTCTTTAGTCTCGGGGTGGACGAAAAATGGGACACATTGATTTTAGATTTCCTCTACACTAATAGAAAAAAGTCTGTGAAAATTTTAGTTAAAACTACTAAAAATTAGTTAAAAATTACCTTGCAGAAAAAAACTGCTGAAATTAACAGAATTTTTTTTTTTTGCTAGATATTAGTGAAATAATCAATATTAATACATACAAACAACTATTTATACCCTACACCACTATGTGGTCAGGGTATTATAAGTTTGTGCTGATGTTTGTAACACCAAAAAATATTGGTCGTAGACCCACCTTATAGTATACCGATCGGTTCAGAATTTTTTTTTATTTCGATTTAACGATGTCCGTCTGTCCGTCCGTCCGTCCGTCCGTCTGTCTGTCTGTCTGTCTGTCCATGCAATCTTGTGCGCAATCTACAGGTCGCAGCTATTAAGATATTTTGATGAAATTTGGTACGCAGACCTATGTTGGCCCAAGGACGAACAAGTTTGATTTTTTTGAACATCGGTCCATGTTTAGACCTAGTGCCCATATAAGGGTCCTACCAAAATTATATTGTTTATACGCTGCAGGTCGTAAATATTAAGATATTTTGACGAAATTTGGTACACAGACCTATGTTAGCCCAATAACGCAGCCTATTGATTTTGGTGAACATCGGTCCATGTTTAGACCTAGTGCCCATATAAGGGTCCTACCAAAATTATACTGTTTATACGCTGCAGGTCGTAAATATTAAGATATTTTGATGAAATTTGGTACACAGACCTATGTTAGCCCAATAACGCAGCCTATTGATTTTGGTGAACATCGGTCCATGTTTAGACCTAGTGCCCATATAAGGGTCCTACCAAAATTATACTGTTTATACGCTGCAGGTCGTAAATATTAAGATATTTTGATGAAATTTGGTACACAGCCCCAGATTGGCCCAATAACGCAGCCTATTGATTTTGGTGAACATCGGTCCATGTTTAGACCTAGTGCCCATATAAGGGTCCTACCAAAATTATACTGTTTATACGCTGCAGGTCGTAAATATTAAGATATTTTGATGAAATTTGGTACACAGACCTATATTGGCCCAATAACGCAGCCTATTGATTTTGGTGAACATCGGTCCATGTTTAGACCTAGTGCCCATATAAGGGTCCTACCAAAATTATACTGTTTATACGCTGCAGGTCGTAAATATTAAGATATTTTGATGAAATTTGGTACACAGACCTACATTGGCCCAATAACGCAGCCTATTGATTTTGGTGAACATCGGTCCATGTTTAGACCTAGTGCCCATATAAGGGTCCTACCAAAATTATAATGTTTATACGCTGCAAGTCGCAAATATTAAGATATTTTGATGAAATTTGGTACACAGACCTATATTGGCCCAATAACGCAGCCTATTGATTTTGGTGAACATCGGTCTATGTTTAGACCTAGTGCCCATATAAGGGTCCTACCAAAATTATACTGTTTATACGCTGCAGGTATTAATATTAAGATATTTTGATGAAATTTGGTCCATAGACCTATGTTAGCCCAAGGACGAATCCTATTGATTTTGGCGAACATCGGTCCATGTTTAAAACTAGTGCCCATATAAGGGTCCCCCCAAAATTGGCTTGGTTACAAACTGCAGGTCGCAAATATTAAGATATTTTAATGAAATTTGGTGCGCTGACTCACATTATAGAAAATTTTGACATAAGCCCCATTTTAACCCATTCGAATTTCGGATCCAAACAATACACCAGACTGGTGTAGGGTATTGTATAGTCGGCATGCCCGACTTTAACCTTTTTACTCGTTTTAGATTTTCGCTTATCTTCAAATCTCTCCCGTGTCTCCTTTTTCGCAAATGTTGTCAAACTGACGTATGGTTTTTACCTTCAAGAGCAGGCAGCTTGCGTATTGGAGACGGACTGTATTCAAATGTGACAACCGGGTTAGATTGTGGCATATTATAGTTTTTTTTTAACGGAGAAGTTATAATTTTACGTGTGCGGGTATAAGGGGAAGTTAGCGACTTTGTTAACTTTAATTTAATTTTTAAAATTTATATATTTAAATAATAGGGATTGAATTTGAATTGCAAAACCGGATCTAAAATAAGTGAAAATTAGAACAATTTTCTGCGAAAAATAAAGGTACAAGAAAGCTTTTGCTCTACACCATTTTCAGTTTTATTTCAGAAAATTCCAAATATATTTGAAAATTGTCTAAAAATGTTTTAAAATTATCCAAAAATGTTTTAAAATTGTCCAAAAATGTTTTAAAATTGTCCAAATATATTTTAAAATTGTCTAAAATGTTTCAAAATTATCTTTTCGAATAATTCCATTTGTATTTCAAAATTCTCCAAATGTATTTAAAAAAAACTCTCTTCGGGAATACAAGTATAGTTTTTTTAAATACATTTGGAATTTTCTCAAATACATTTGGAGAATTTTGAAACACAAATGCAATTAATTGAAATGCAGTTGGACAATTTTGAAATACAGATTTAAAATTTTTAAATACAAATGAATAATTTTGAAATACTTTTGGACAATTTTAAAATATAAATCGAATTTTCTTAAATACATACAAATAAAATATTTTAAAATATATTTGTAATATTTTAAAATATATTTGTATAATTTTGAAATACATTTTGAAAATTTTAAAATACATTTTGGACAATTTTGAAATGCAATTGGACAAATATCAAAGGTTTTTAGACAATTTAAAACAATATTAGGACAATTTTGAATTTCTAAAACATTTTTGGACAATTCTGAATAATTTTTGGACAATTTTAAAACATTTTTTGAAATTTTTAAAACATTTTTGTATAATTTTGAAACATTTTAGACAATTTTGAAACATTTTTCGACAATTTTAAAATATATTTGGACAATTTTAAAACAGTTAGGGACAATTTTAAAACATTTTTGGATAATTTTAAAACATTTTTGGGAAATTTTAAAATATATTTGGAATTTTCTGCAATAAAACTGAAAATGGTGTAGTTCGGGATATCACGGTTAGACTAAGATGCCATTCAAGACGCGATCAACGGAATTCCGTACAAATATTTTCTTTGCTTTTGAAACCTGAATCAAATTTATATTTAATTTTATGGAATTTGCTTAAAACTTTGTTGTTTACCCACCTACGTCTACCTTAATTTTTTGACAAATTTTCATACATGTCACTTATGTGCCCCAAACAACGTTGTCAGCATACAAGCACAATAATTGTATAATGGAGAAAGTATATATAGACACACACCCACTAAAATCATACATCGCACATATTAGAGTGTGCTGAAATTTTTAAAATTTTAAAAATATAGTTACATAGAAAAGTTGTAATAAAAAGCATATTTGGAACGAAAAATTGTTGAATTTATTTAAGTCCAACCTTTTCCTGAAATTTTCCGATTCATAGTGACAGTGGATAACGTTATTTCAAAAGAATTTCGTTAAATTATTTTAAGGTTATCCGTATTTTAATTTACGAGTATTTCTTTAATTTATTTTAGCGTTAACGGTATTTGAAGCTATTTCGTTTGGTTATTTTAGGGTAAACGGCATTTTACGTTAATTCGTTAGTGGTATTTTAAGGAATTTTTTTTTGAATTTTTCGACAACTTTACGGATCATCACTTTTTAAAACCTAATACGTGTGCGTAAAAAACAGCAATAGCTGTCCAATCAAAGCTGAAAGTCAAAGTGTTTGCCAACCGTTGTAAAAACTGAAGCAAATATTTTAACATTTAGTACACTCAAAATAATACGTCTGTTGGCTGAACAGAAAAATTTGTTACTTTAAAAAAATTTATTCCTGTTTTTGGCTTAAAATAAAAGTTGTTGATTTTAACACTTTTTTTTGTTAAATTTAAAAAATCTAAATTTAAGTAAAAAATTTGTAAAACTACAGTTTTATCTGTAATTATGCTGAGTCGTAGAATTTATCCAAATTTAGGAAAAGGGCACTCTAATGGATCAAACATTTTGTCCGTTTTGCTCTATCTCGCTTAGTTTTCGAGATATGGGCCATTTTATGAAGTTGAAAATTTTTATTAAAAATTTCCGAGGGTCCAAGGCCCGGCCAAGGTCCATTTTTGGATAGATATAACCGCTTTCGCTGGGGTACTGAAGATTTCTAGTATTGTGTTAAATGAAGATAACTAAAATCTTTGCTTAAATCAGTGTTTCAACTAAAAATTTTCTAAAAATTAGTCAAATCAATTTAAACCGGTTTGACAGATTTTTTTACTAACGTATTATTTTAAGTGTAGTCTTTAAAACCTTATATTTTGTCAATCATAAACTCTGATCGCAATGCAAAACATAAAATTAATTTAAAAATTATGAACTTTGAAATAGTGAAATACTGCAAGGGTGAAATTTACAATATATAATAATAAGAGGTATTTAATATTAAAAAGTAATTAATTAATTAACTTATTTATTTAAATATATAATTTTTCACAACATCCCAGCAAAAAAGGAGTTGCAAAATCAGTAGAAAATATACTACAATGAATGATCTAGATATAGATCTTTTTAACAGAAACTAATAGTTTTAACATTGAGTTGTCATATGAGAGAAGTAGTCCCTCTTCTAATATTTTTAATACTTTTTTAACGAATGCAAATAAAACTCTCTTTTATCAATTGAAAGAGAAAACAAATACCAAATGTACAATATTTTTTTTTTTTTGTTAAAATTTTGTATAGCAGCCACCTGTATCGAACTTGCTAGTCTAGCTCTCTACCGCTGAGCTATTTTTTGATATGAATGTTGACTAGCATATTCTTATTCGTTTCAATAAAATTTCTTATTAAACAAGTGCGAAAAGTGCACTGTAATTGAGTATTTTTCTCAGTACTTTTTTTTCGCAATTTTTTATCATTTTTATTTTATTTACTCATATTTTTAAAAATGTAAAAATCAAATAATATTGAATTTGAACAAACTATTTATGAATATTAAAAAAATAAAAAATATTGATCAAGCCAGGATTCGAACCCGCGATCTTCTCTTTTGAAATAATGCTTTAGAGCAATAATGCTTTAGAAGCAACAAATAAATAATTTTTGGATATCGCTCAGAATTACTTCTAAAAAAGCAGTAGGAATCGATTTTTTGAATAACTTTAAAAAAATGCACCAACGGATACTTTGGAAGAAATGATAGAAGCGATTTTTAAAGCACGACTTCCAATTTTTGTTTTTTGTTTTTGCTGGCAGTTTTTGTTTTAACAAAACTTTTCTGTATTGTTAGATTTGAAAATCAAAAATTTTTTAATTTCGTCCCACTCTAAGATGAATATAAAACATATGAAAACAAAGGAATTTTGTTGTATGATATACAATATATTTTTTTATTCTTTATCGCGTTTAAATGTACATCAACTTTATGCATCAACATTGTGTTGAGTAATGTGGAGGATACGAGAGCGACAGAGTGAGATTGAAAAACATAAAAAATGTCACAAAAGCCACAAGGACATAAATATGCTCGTTTTGTGTACAACTTTATACAAATTTGTTTATGTATCATGATTATCAACATTGTGATGATCCTACATGTACGGGGGTACATTGAGAACAGTAGTATCCTTACGGTTGCCATTTTTTTTACATGTGATTAAGTCAGACTAAAAAATGCTAAAAATTTGCTACATTTTATTAAAATGCTAGCACTTCAACAAGAAATAAATGTGTAAAAAACCCATCAAAATTAAAAAAAAAAATTATTCGCTAGTATTTAATTTTTGTTTCTAAATATACATGTCTCTACATCATTTCCAGTTATTCCGCTAAATGTTTTTAAAAATCGTTAGATTATTTAAAACAAGTAAAAAAGTTAAAGTCGGGCATGCCGACTATATAATACCTTACACATGTCTGGTTAAAAGCCAACTAATGTTTGGATCCGAAATTGGAATGGGTTAAAATAGACTTGTTTCAAAATTTTCTACAAAATGATAAAAGATATATTTTCATCAAAATATCTTAATATTTGCGATCGAAATAAAAAGTAATTCTGAGTCAATCGGTATACTATAAGGTGGATCTAGGTCCAATATTTTTTGATGTTACAAACATCAGCACAAACTTATTATACCCTCTACACGTAGTGGTGTAGGGTATAACAATAGCTAAATTAGTGAACAGTTACTATTTCGGTTCTGGTCTTGTTCTGGATTTGACTGCACATATGAATGTATTTGTAAATTGAACCACTGGAGTATATTCAATGTTTTCATATTTTTTTTTTTCTGTTCAATAGTTAGTTGTGGTTCTGGTTATTTGTTGCTGGTATTTATCCCGTGTATTGTACTATAATACATCTGATGTACAATATGATTTGATTTTTTTTATTTGTTATGATTTCATCCCAATGAATTACTGCAGTAAAATGACAGCAAAATTGAGCAGCAACAAAAAATACAACACAAATTGTAAATCCTTTATAACACAAGAAATATTGTATATTAACAGAAAAAATAACATAACATGACTTATGAGAATGTTACATGAGTATTATGGATGTGAATGTTACAAAACAAATCCAAAAAAGAAAATTCGAATCAAATTTAATATGATTGAAAATTATACATTGTATTTTATACCAAATGCAATATTGTTAGTACGTTATAAAAAGAATAGGAAAATATTGTAGTAAGTGATGTCAATAAAAAATTGTAAAACTTCTGCTAACTCTATACACTAACTAATCGTCGAAAACATGAAATTTATAGTATTTCATAATAAAAGATTGACTATTTCCCAAAATCGTTAACCTCTAATCTGGTGAATTAATATATCGTTTATATTTTAAAAATATATCAGTTAATAAATTAATTTACATCACGATTTTTAATTAGCAATTTTTTACAGAATGGACGATGAAAGAAAAGTGCGTTCAAAAATAATTAAATATTTTCAACAAAACCAAACATGGACATACAAAAAAATTGCCAAAGAAACTAATGTATGCCGTCAAACAGTTTCAAAAGTGGTAAAAAGGTATCTGGATCACCTAACAATTGAAAGGAAGCCGGGAACAGGAATAACGACTGGTTATCGTGACATTGGTAAGGCATGTAAAGTTAAAAGCATCCTTAAGAGAGCTCCTAACACATCTGGCAGAAAAACAGCTCGGTTAGCCCAATGCTCGGACTTTTTTGTACGTAAAGTGAAACGTAAGGCAGGACTAAGGTCCTGTAAAGTTCAAAAAGTTCCCGATAGAAACGCTTTTAAAAATTTGGAGGCCAAAACCAGAGCTCGAAAATTGAAATCAAATTTTATACAAAAATACAACTGTTGTGTAATGGACGACGAAACTTATGTCCTGGCTGATTTTTCGCAGCTCCCTGGTAAAGAATTTTTGTTTCCGATGTTCGAGGAAATGTTGCGGAAAAATTAAGTCGAAAAAGCAAACGAAATTCCTAAAAAAAATTAATAGAATGGCAATATGGCTAGCTGCGGCGAAAGAAGCCAGTCATTTGTGACATCTGGCTCTATAAACAGTATCCACTTACTTTTGGCCCGATTTAGCATCTTGTCACTACAGCAAGAAAGCGCTGGAGGGATATAATGATAATAATGTGGTTTTTGTACCAAGAGAGGCAAATCCACCAAACTAATTTTAGGATTCTGATGAATAAGAAACAACCAATTTAATTTTTAATAAAACTACCCAGGAAAATTTTCTGTTCCAAAGAATCGGTTGTAGAATAGCTACTTTTCCTTTACAACCCCTTCTACTGTCAATTGTAACACCGATTATATCTGTTTGAAATTAACCCATTGGAACCAGCTGCAGACTTGGTGTGGTTGGCTAGCGATTGTAAAAATTTTTCATGGGTAGTTAATTTCATTTAAAACCAAAAAACTAAAGTTACAAAAAATTAAAAATTTTAAAATTGTAGATTTGAAAGCACCCAGCAAAATTGTCGGATGCAAAGAACCGGTTGTAGAACAACTTGTGCTTGCATGCAACCTGTTCTAATTTATGTTCTATCATCGGTGATTTTTATTTGCGTTTGTCCCAAAAGCAACAGGTTATGTTCCTCCAAACTAGAACAGGTTACTTTGGAGCCGGTTCTAGAAAAAGTTAAAGAACCGGTTCTGCGACAGTGAGGCCTTCCATTTTGACTTCCAGGAATCAGTTCTAGAACCTGTTCCACGGAACCGGTGGTAAAAACACCTATTCTAGAACAGATACAAAGGCAACCAGTTCATAAAAATTTTGCTGGGCAGTGTTTAAAAATTCTTACCCACATAAAAAATAAACAAATAACCTAAAGTTAACACAAACTGAAATTTAAAAAATTCATTTTTGTATGGAATTTCACATCTGTAACACTAAGTTAGCTCAAACTTTAGGTTAATTTGTTTATTGTCAATGGCCGTTATCTGATTTTCTTGAAACTTATAGAATAAAAAAATGTTTCTGTAGTAGATTATTTCAATAAATTTAAAAATTAAGATCCGACTTTCTTGATTAAGTGGTGTGCGACACATCAGGTGCCAGGGGAAATTGTAATAACTCGGCTGTTTTTTAACCGTTTTAAGTTTTTATTGCTTTATTATAAAGAAAATTCACTCTGTTTTCAATTCGAATTAGTTTCAAAATATCAATATTTTTGAGAAAATGCACAAAAAGTCATATTTTCTCCTTGTAATCACTGTTCCAAATTACAGGGCCGATAAGGCGGATCCTTCCCGATATCCGATTATGCTGATTTTTTGGAAGACGTATTTTTACACCCAAATAAATATTTCAAGGGGGTAACCGGGTCAATAACTCAATTTTTTTCTTTTTTGGAGAACCTAATCTATTCATATTTTGTGTAGGGTAACGTATGAGTGATATTAATACAAAAATATGTATTCTTTATTACGTATACGTCTCGTTAACCCAATAATTATACTAACAAGGAAAGTAATTCAGCCTAAACACTCCGATTTTGATGAATTTTGGATATGTGATAGAGAAAAAAATCAAAGATCGACCTGTCTCAGCTCGATCTTTGATTCGGACACCTCGGAATTTTAAGGGTCCAAAAAGGGGTTCAAAAATGGCTCCTTTTTAGGTTTTTTTTTGCTTTTTAAGATATTTCGACCAAAGGAACCATGTGCAAGTGTGCACACAGAAAACAGTCTCAGTTGTGGCCACCGAATTTGTTGCCAATCGAATTCGTGCGGTTACGACAACTATCTTTATATTAAATTATATTTTTCGTCGTGAAAGCCAATATTCGGTTGTCTAATTCAATATTATGTTCCACATAAATATTATTATGTTCCACAAAATTTTATTGAAATTAAAAAACTTTTTTTGAAATTTCTGGTATTGAACCCGGCCATTCAGGTTAATAGTTCACACTCTTACCCACTGCACCACAACTACTTTTAATTTTCTTAGCCATATTTACTGTTTATACATATTAATATTTTATTTTAATTAAAAAAAAACATAAATTTTTGTCTTGTCCGTGATTTGAACTCGGAAATCCGGCGTGCTAGGCCAACTCTCTACCGACTACACCACAAACACTTAATAATTTTAATGACTAATTTTGAATTTATGTGTTTTATTAATACAGTATAAAATTCGTTTATCAATACCAATTAATAGTTGTGTGTGTTATCAATACAATCCACAATTCGGTTGGTTCTACAGAAACTTGAATTTAAGGTCATATTTGATTAGGATACCCGTATTTGTAGTTACCACTTTCGAATATTGAAATTTTTTTAATAAAGATTATAGGTAACACCAATCTTCTTGTATATTCACTAAATAAATGGCTGCTTCTACTGCATAGAATTACTAAACTGATACTAATTTTAAAATTGATTGGAGATACCAATAATTTGTTAAAAGGATTGTTTTTTAGTTCATTTTCCCTATTTTTAATACCTAGTCAAATATTTTTGATGTAGTATTCAATTATAGGTAATTCCAAATAAAATAAAGTCCTGGCAAATTCATTTTAATGGTTTTGATCGAAAGCCAACCAATCTTTTTCCTGGGTGTGGTATTGTTGGAAAGGAATTTTTGAGGGCTTTTCACTGGTACTTTTTGGTACTTTTTTGCTCTTTCGAATTTGCTGTTTTAAAATTTTCCAAAATTTTGGGTACTTTATATGGAAAAGTATACTGCTATGGATGCTGAATTCATATATATTCGGCCTGATTACGAGTGTCGAATTTGCAGTCGAAATTATCGACTCCATATAAAATGATTTTGTATATAATGCAAATAATAAAGATATGAAGCTCTGATGCTGGATTTTTTTAAATCTGAGTGCTATATATATGACGCGCAAAATAGAAAGGGACCTAAGGGTAAAAACCGGTTTTGTTCAGGAGAGCCATTTTAAGGATTTAAATACGTGTATCTTTGGTGTACCATCACTGAGCGTGTTGGTATTGGTCTTATTTAAAAGCGACACATCTCATGACGTCAGGAACGTGTTGGTAAACCTTGAAGACGCGCGTAGGTCGTCCTTACCTCTTGTTTTGTGTAGTTGGTTTTTACTGTTTTCTACCTAGCGCGCTGTTTCCATGAGTTTGATATCAATTCTGCTCGCGGTTTTTCGAATCCAGATTTATTTTCTGAAATTATTAATTGTGAATTATAATAAATACTCATTTATAATTCTTTTAAATCGTGAATATCACTCTGTTAGTACGAACATTTTTTTAGAATCGTCGACTTCACTTTCTCTGGGAGGGAACACTTTTGGGGCATGGGATCGGTCTCATTCGATGCTCAGATGTTGTCCACATCAAAAAAAAAATGATTTTTTTACCCTTAGGTCCCTTTCTCTATGCGCTGTCACATATGATAAATCCAATTGAAAAATTTTTCAAAAAATGTGTTTTTAGCGAATTTTCAGCTAATTCTACTTAGTCTCGACTACGACTACGACACTCGTACACTCAAAAAAATAAGTCAGTAGAAAAATTAGTAAAACGTCTTGTATATCAATTGTACTAGTTTTCAGCAATATTTTTTGCTGAAATTCCGTTTTCAACAAAAATTTTAGTTATATTTTTTTAGCACTGAACTAATTTTAAACTAATGTTTTATTAATTTATTTTGCTACAAAGATAGACAAGATGTAGATGTCGCAGCTTGTCTGGAAACGGAAAAGAAAAACAACTCTACACATATTCTATATTTAAATTTTCAGAAAATAAATTAACTAAAGTTAAATTTCGCTACAAGTTTTTTGAGTTTTTTTCAGTCTACTAATATTCACCAAAAAGTTTAGTGATTTTAGCAAGGACTTTTTTCATTTGCAGTCGACTAAATGTTAGCAAAACTTTTGCTGAATATTACTATTTTTTTGGTAAAAATCAGCTCGCTGATTTTCAGCAAACCTTTTGCTGAAATTACCAACTTTTTTGCAAGCACGCTCCTGACTAAAAATTTGCTGACACAGCAACATTTTTTGCTGACTTTACTGACTTTTTTTTGAGTGTACTAAGCCCGATTATTCCTTATTAAATTTAAGCGGACACGTGTTTTTGCGTTTTTAGATATTCGCACTACATAAGGTTTGGCAAAATTTTTCCCGAAACACCTTTTTTGGTACATTTTTAAAGAATTAAGGCCGCTTTCTGTGCTAAACATAGGAAATATGTACATCAAACTTCATATTTTGATGGACATATTAATCCTTTGATATACTCTTTTTTGATTTCGTAAATTTAAAATGTGCTCCCATACAAAAAGTTTAAAAAAATGCGTTTTTTACACACTCCTTCTTTTTTTATTTAAAATGTTATACTTATTCCCACATTAGATCATGTATTTTTTCATATGCTTTCCAGCGATATATAACATGATATATATATAACCATCGTTAAACAAAATAAGGGAATAAAGGCATTTAAGTTATCTAAATTTTAATCTGAGGCCTTTAAAGCTCTAGTGGAATTTTTCCAAGTGAAAAACAACTTACGGTGTTAAAGGAATTAAATGTGCTAAAATCCCAAAACTTCCCAGTCAGAAAAATACAAACGGGAAAGCGGTGGCAAAGCACTTTAACAGGTGGTACAAGTATTGGCAAAAAGTGCTTTCCCATTCCGAAAATGATAACATCATTAGACAAAAGGACCGGCTGTTCAAAAAGCGCCGGAAAAGCAATGGAGGAACAAAATTTTTAAACGTTGACAAAACGCTGGCAAACCCAATAATTAGGTGGTCTGGAAATATATTTTCCAAAATAAAATTAAAAAAAAGTTCATATGTCTTTTTTTGACCCTGCCGTGATTTGAACTCAGGTCGTCAGATTGGCAGACGATTGCTCTACCCACTGAGCTAACGAGACATATAATATTTGATGGCTAAACACATAAATGAGTGATAATAGCTGGACAACTACTAGCTGTGCCAAAATGCTAGTACTGGCAAACAATTTTTAGTAACTAGTATGCCAGTGTTGGGAGGGCAAAAAAAAAAGTTGGTCTTGAAGGAGCTTTCCCACAAACAAAAAAATTGATTTTATAAAACAAAAAAAATTTTAAATTAAAAAAAATCCAAAAAAAAATTTTTGCTTGCAACCGGATTTGAACTCGGAACCTTCCGACTGCAAACATTTTTTAACGAAGCGTCAGCATTTTTATAAAATCATTGGTTTTCCAGTGAATTGATTTTTGTACGCCTGGTAGCATTGGCTAGGTAGCACTGGATAACCACTGGTTACAAACCTTGGCATATCACTCTAAGCCAATTCTTTGCCAGTGGTTTTTTTATAAACCACCGAAATTTTTGTAAAACAAATACTGGTAAAACGCTTTTCGCAAACGCTAGCAAAGCGTCCCAAATGAGTGTTCTGCCAGTCATTTATTTTTAATACCGTGGTTACCCAGTGGTATGCCAGTGCTTGATTTTTTGTACCACTGGCGATTTCTGACTGGGTTATTTAACAAATTTTTAAAAATAATCTGTTGAACCAGTGTCCCTATCCGTATTTCATTCTTGCCTAACAAAGTCGTCAGGGATGATGTTTTTAGAATTTCTAGAAATATTTTCTAGTTTAAATTGGTTGTTGCAACCAACCCATTGAGTTAGCAAGAAATCCGGTTATCTGTCTGCGAATCTTTGGAAAAGATGAAACTGCGGCAGTCTGGTAAATACCTTGTGCCCGTTAAATTTTTTAATAATAACGTCTTCTTCTTCCTGTAAGTAAGCTTTAAAAAATTGACAATATATGAAATAAAAATGATAATTTGGTGCAGTTCTGAATTAAAAAAAAAAAATAAAAATTAGTTTTTTAAAACTCTACTGTGATAGTGAATTTTTTATCAAAGTTGGAAAAGTTATTTGACATTGATGCGATATAATTTTCTTAGATGGACAGTTGGTATGGAATACGTCATATACATAGAACGTAAGAGACAAACTCGTTAAATAAATTGTTTGTCTACTTTAACCATGGTTATCTATGTTATTTACATAAAAAGTTAAATTTAAAACAAATTTATTTTATTATATATTCCATATGCACTTTCTTTTATTGTAAATATTGCATAAAAATACAAAAATATTTCACAAACATATTTACATTTGCATATTTACACAAGAAGTCAATTGAAATGTAGTTAGTAAAATCATGTCTGTATAGTTATAGTACTAAGTACATCCATTGTACTATGAATACGAAACAGAATATTAAATATTTGTATTACATACATGAATATTTGTTATCTAGATTGTATAAAACATATTTTTATTCCATTAAAGTGTTTGCTTTATTTGCATCAATATTTTTTCAAAAAGACTATAAAAGTCAAGCACTATTGATGTAACTACTATTGACAATATAGTACCTACTGAAAAATAAATATTTAAAATAGACTTTTAATAAAATAAATTCATTAGTTTTTAATTGATTTTACCACAAATTGTTAACGAAAACAATTTACAACCCATATTAAAATACCACAACCATTATCTTCAACAACAAATCTATAATCTATAATAATTTGAATTGTATAGTCAATAATTGTTTTCAACAATAACAAAAATAAAAACACAACAATTGAAACCTTTAAGTAGTTTATCATTTGATTACAATTATAAGCATTTAATATAATATATAATTATATAAACACATATCGAAAGTATCCGTTACCCTTTCGCATTGCCACACTTTTTGAAATACTTGAATTCTTCATTACATTTCACATACTAAGTAGTTACAACTCTGCATCATGTATTAAAAAACATACTTGTGTATTTCTCATTACTATAGAAATGGGAAAAATACATTACACTTTAACAGTAATAAATTATATCGCATTAGGAAAAATTTGCGAATGGAATCACACTAATACGTAAAAAAAAAACTAATTACAATAAAATTTACATAATTTTATCACTCCCAGTAAGTACGCTTTCCGATATCAATTTCTGTATTGCATACATTTTGTTCTTTACTGTCGTATTTTAAAATTTTAATCTCTTTATTATTTTTGAGCAGTTCAAGTAAATTTGACAATAATTCGGTTTTTATGATTCCAATTATTTACAAAATTTTGTATTTAACCCCAGCAAAATTTTTTAAAACCGGTTAGCTTGGAATCTATTCCTCAACACATGCTTTTATCATTGGTTGCTTGGAACCGGCTCTTTAAATGATTCCCAAAAGTCAAAATATATCCCAGAACCAGTTGTTTAACCAGTTCTAGAACCGATTCTAAAGCAACCTGTTTTAGTTTGCTTTTAGGTCAAATCCCATATAAAAAGATCCGGTTGTAGAACATAAATTAGAACCTATCCCAGGAAAATTTTTTGCAATCGGTTGCCAACCAAACCAATTCTGCAACTGATTCCACTGCAACCGATTCCATGGAACTGGTTCCGGAACCAGTTACACGGAGCTTATATGGAAGGAATGACTGACGGAGAATCAGTTCTGTAACTAAAACCAGAACCGTCATTACAACAAAATTCAGTTTATACAAATGAATTTTAGTTGCAATACCCAAAATATTTAGGAATCACATTCCAATATGGTTTCACCAACCGAATTTATTGTTTACAGCAACCAAAATAGGCTTAGAAATTCGGTTGGCAATTTTTTTTTATGTGTGTAAGACTTCGTTGAAATTGATTAGAAAATATATGTTTTACATTTCTGACTGAGTTTATCTGAGTTTTATAATTTCAGATTTGTCACAGACTCCTTAATTTTTATATATTAAAAAAGTCTATCTTTTTCAGTTTTAGTCAATTTTAACTTAAAAACCCGAAAATGCGAAATTCTTTTGATAAATTAAGTAACATGAGATGTTCACTAAAGGTACAAATTCAAATATTGGATATTCCTTTCATCGCAGATTATTTATTAACGAAATCGTAAAAAAGGAAAAATTTCAATTTCAAATACGCGTATAGGGAATATTATCGCAGCTGTCTAAACGTTCAATATATCAATTTAAAGGGCATATTGCATAATTTTAAAATCTTCCAAAAAATAGCATTATTACTTTCAATTTTGTATTTTTTTTGCAAAAAGTTTATTAAAAAAATTTATTTTTCCTACAAAACCGTTTTTGCAAATATTTCTTAACCTATGATGTGTCGCAGTACCGATGCATAAAATTTTTCTTACTTTGTTGTAAATAATTATCAATACCCGGTGAAAAATGTCCATATATGAACATTTATGGTTCAACCATATATGTATGGATCCGAAAAATGAGGTAACACCTAAGTATATGTTCATATATGGACATATATGAACATATACATTTATTAAATATATGCGAATACATGCGAACGTTGCTATCCTTTATTATAAGGTTGTACGATAGATATAAATTTATGTATGACATTCAAATTAGGCGCTACATATGTTCCTTTTTTTATTCATGGCATTAAATTTAATTCCATATTTATCCAAATATGAGTTCCTTTTACATATATGGAAAAATGTATTCTTCGAAATATGTTCATATACAAGTCCCTTTTGCATAAATTGAATAACATATACTTTCATATTTGTCCATATATGAGTGCCATTTCCATATATGAAATAACAGATGTTTCCATATATGTCTGTATATGAAATTTTTTCCATATATGGAATCACATATACTTCCATATATGTTCATATAAAATCCATATATGTTCATAAAAAATCCATATTTGTTCATATGTGTCCATACATAAACCATATATGAACATGTTTGAGCGTATATGAACATTTTTCACCGGGTAATTATCAATAATTAAAAAATACCAGGGTAGGCAGGCAATACCGCTAAAATACCGATATCGATTCAAAACCCTTTTAAATAACTACCGTTATCCTTAAAATACCGTTACCGAAATATCATTATCCTTAAAATACCGTTACCGAAATAACTGAAATAGCGTTATCCTTAAAATACCGATACCGAAATAAATGAAAAGTCAATACCCTTAAAATACCGTTACCGAAATAATATAAAATAGCGTTATCCGTAAAATATCGTTACCGTTATTTCTAATTCTCTGATTTTGGTAATTCGACTTGGTTACTGAATATTTTAAATAAATTAAGTTGCTAAATTTGTTTTGTTTTCATTTTAGCTTGATTTTTTGGGAAAAAATTTCGGTAAGCACTGAAATAACTGACTATCGTTACCTTTAGAATACCGTTGCCGAATTAATTGAAATACCGTTAACCTTAAAATACCGTTACCGAAATAACCGAAATATCGTTATCCTTAAAATACCGTTACCGAAATAACACAAATACCGTTAATCATAAAATACCGATACCGAAATTAATGAAATAACGTTACCCTTAAAATACCGTTACCGAAATAATCTAAAATAGCGTTACCCTTACGATAACCGCATTCGTTTCGGTTACCACCCATGAAAAATACCAATAAAAATAATTTTACTACCACTGATGCAATGATAATTGAATCATAACCCACTTAATTCTTTAGTCCCTTGTATGATTAAATATGAAAATTATATAAAAAAATGAAAAGTCATCAAAACAACCAACCACTTAGAACTTACATACTCTACTGCCGTTGTACGAGTATGTAGTTGTAGTAGTACTGTGTTGTTTATGTTGTTTTATATCCACAAGTATGTTGGTAGCTTTGGATGTTGTCGACTGAATGACTGACTGGCTGGCTAGATGACTGTTTGGTTGGTTAGTTTGTTTATGTGGCAGTTTAGAGAGGTACTTGAGAAACTCTTGCAAGTTGAAAATTGTGGTACTACTCAACTAACATAAGTGGTAGTGGTAGGTAGTAAACAGTAACCTAACCTTAACAACTGGACCACAATTGTTGCATGGTTTTCCATGCTTCTCTGCTAACATATAAGCTTATACAACATAATGTAATGTCATCTATACTATACTAATGTATCTTTATAGTATCAAGTACATTACTAACGATAACAACAACAATGAGAAATGTGTTGTTTTATCATTTAATTTTTAATCCGTATAGGATGTGGCTTCTATTACCTACACTCAGAAAAGTTCTGCAGTTACTACATGACAGTTATTTATGTAGTAATGCGGTTGTAGTTATTTTAACTACAATTGTAGTTAATTTACTTAGAACAAAATTTTTCAATGTTTTTGACAGTTATTTTTTTAAACAAACTACAAAAATTACTACATTGTAGTAACATTTATTTTATGCAGTTATTTTGAATTTTATTTACAAATACTTAAATTTTCAAGTGTGTATGCACACACACGAAGCAAACAGAAGTATGTGTATGAATCACTTGTTTAGAAATTTCTAGTGAAAGAATATGAGTATAACATGTTTTCTCTTGTCTTAGTCATAAAACAACGCCAAAGAGTGAACACGCGTAATACGGAAAAGGTTATATATTTTTTATTAAATTACTAAAATAATAAGGTAAGTTTTATAATATAAATTTATTTACGGGGAATGTTAAAAAAATATTGTATTTATTTTCTTTCAGTTCTTTTATATTCTCATCCCTTTCTACCTGGAGAAAAAAAAGGAAGCCCAACAACAGCATATTTCATCCCTCACAGACGGACATGTACAACAATATCTTAATAGTGAAAAAAAGTGACATTAAGTGTAAATTTTGATTTCTCAATTTTAAATTTATTATAGAATAAAATTAAGTTAATAGTGTTTACATAAATTTGTTTTTTTTTATTAAATTAATAATTAAAAAATTTTTTTTTTTATTTATGTTTTTTTAACTACATTTGCAAGTTGTTTGTACAGTTTTGCAATAATTTGCATGTATGTTGTTTCAATTGCATTTGTAGTTGTTTACTACATTTGTCAGTTGATTTTTAACAGTTAAAAATTACTTCATATTGCAGTTAATTTAACTGCAAATGTAGTCTACACCTATTTAAGTGCAAATGCAGTTATTTTAACTGTAATTTGCAGTTGATTTTACCTACATAATTCTCTGAGTGTATATACCTACCCCTACTAGTTTAGGACAAGTATAATGAAAAATATTTGTTTACTTTATTGACATATTAGGGTGAAGCCATATCAACTCAACAAACTATTCGGATTAACGATATCCAATTTCAATTAAATGCCCCATACCTGTAGTTAATCACAAGAGCGCAACGATGCATAGCTTTCGGAAGCCAGGCCTTTTCGTTTTCCGAAATATAACATTATGAAAGTTAGAAACCCGTTAAAAGATGACTGCCTATAACTTTTGAACTATACAAGATATAAAATTAATTTTTGTTTAATTTTTTTAGGTAGGAAACGGATATATTTATATTAAGGGTCGCCTCAAAATTAAGATTTTGGAATATGATCACTTTTGGGAGTCTCTTTGAAAAAAAAAACAATTGTCAAGAAAAAAAATTAATTAAGAAATTTTTTGAGAAACCTCCTTCAAGGCGTTATAAATACTGATTACTTACTTTACCATTCGATCCTATAACAAAAATGAATTTCACGAGCATTTTTCTCACTCTTCAAAAAGCGCCAACAAGATAATAGAGCGGGCGAAAAACTAAAATTTTTCAAAAAATCTTTAAAATTAGTTGTTTTAATTCACACAAGAAAAAAGTATATCAAGCTGAGAAAAATGGTATAACAACCCAGCAAAAAAAGAGATGCCGAAGCAGTAGAAAAAGCACTATAATTGATGATCTAGATGTAATTCTTTTTTAACATAAACACTAATGATTTTAACATTGAGTTGTCGTAGGAGAGGAGTACTCCCACTTCAACATTTTTTCAGTACTTTTTGAACGAGTGCAAAGGAAGCTCTTTTTCACCAATTACAATTTTAAAAAAAAAATGTTTCACAAAAAAAATATATTTTTATATTTTACAAAATTTTTTTATTGTCGCCACCGGGTATCGCACTTGCCACCTCACGATTGCTAGTCTAGCGCTCTACCGCTGAGCTATTCTTTGATATGAAAGTTGACTGGCATAAAAACACCACTTTGTTACTGAGAGATATTGTTCCTTATTCTCTCCTTATTCTCTCCTTATTAAACAAGTGTAAAAGGTGCACTCCAATTCAATATTGTTTTCAGTATTATTTTTACTGGTGCATAAAAAACAATTTCTCAGCATTTTTTTTTATATATACATATTTTTGAAAATGAAAAAATATTGAATTTTAACAAATTAATTATAAATATTTAAAAAAAAAAATAATAGAATAAAATGAGAATTTAAAAAAAAAATTTAAAATGTTGGTTCCGCCGGGAATCGAACCCGGGACCCTCTGTTTGGAAATGCCAAATGATACCAAAATCACTTTTAGAGCAATTACTCTTTAGAAGCAATATTTAAGTGATTTGTTGGATGTTATTCAGAAGTAATTCTGAAAAGCTGAAAAAATATACTAATGGATACTTTGGAAGCAATGAAGTTGAAGATTTTTTGAAGTTGTTAAGAATAACTTCTAAAAAAGCAGTAAAAATACACTAACGGAAACTTGTGAAGCGTTGAAAGAAGTAGTTTGTAAAGCATTACTTGCAATTTTTTTTCGTATTAAACCAATAAATCTTAGTTATTAAGAATTCTATTTTTAGCAGAGGATAAAAATGGCGTTCTTAATATTTCGTTGATGTTAGTCTAATTGAGTTGTGTTTACATTTATTTATTTGTTTCGCAGTCAATATAAGTAGATCATTATCAACTATTAATCCATAAAGGCATTGGTCTGTAGCGGCACCCGAAAATACATATTCTATCCTGCTGGCCTTATCGAATTTTTGTCAAATTTTATTCTCAGTAATTTGCTTGTATGATCTCAAATCTAACAAAAAACATTAATTTTAATTATTATTTTTTAAAAATTATTTATGAAAATTAAAAAAAAAATAATTTGGTGCATATTTAAAAATGGTCATATGGCAACCCTTGTTAGAAGACTGTAGTAGTATGTAGTGCTATATTACAAAAAGCATACTAAAATTTATAATAAAGGTAACAAAGTATTCTCATTGTTGTATATTTCGGATTTTATAAAGGAGCTACCTCCATAAAAAAATTATGTTCTTAAATGATTAAAAAAAATTTACTATACAACAAATCAGTTTCTATGAAACAAATCTCTTAAAATCTCATAGAAGAAAGTAATTTTTTAAATCAAATAATTCATTTGTATTTATAGAGAAAATACTCCAAAATATTAATGGTTTTTATATAAGCAAAGAAAAATGCCTCTAATTTTTTGCCCAAAAACATATTTCATTATGTACACATTAAATCGCTTTTATCCAATTTTATAAATAGGAGTATCCATTTGGGTTGAGAATAAAATTTTCTAAAATTCAAAATGGCTATTAATATTATTAAGTTATGTGAACACATTAAAATAAATAAAAAAAAATTTTTACACATCATGCTTGTCAGATTTTGTTGGAAAAATTAAATTATATGCAATATAATTTCATATAAAATATGCAAAATCCTTAAACAGATTGATTTATTTATTTTGAATGTGTATTTTGAGTGCACATGTGTGTGTTTCGAGCGTATATATGAGTATTTATTTACGTTTGGGAAAAAAAAAATGTATGTAAAACATATTCTGTGAAGTTTAGTGTGACACAGAGCATTAGTGCAGCTTTGCATATTATATGATAATGTAAAATGTGTAGTATATACACAAACCGGACATGCCAGATGTTGTCACAACAAATATCAAAACATTTTAAATATTTAAACTTAGATTACGAAGTGTTATATAATGTCACTATACGTTTTAATATTGTTTTTTCTTCATTTTTTTTTTTTTTATGTTTTGTAAATAAAAGATTTTTTCGATGCAGTTTTATTTTCGGTTAGCCAAATAAAGTTTACATTTTAAAATACACAGTAATCTCTAAATAATTCATACGCTTTAGTTATTTTTTCCAATTCATGCAATTAAATTGAAAACTAAATAAAATTTTAATTGAATTAAAAAAACTTTAAGCGATAAAATTTGTTTTATTGTATTTTCGTTTTAAAATGGCACATGGAGTCCACCTGTGAGTATGAGTGTTGAATAAACGTAATTAAATATCACTCATACGTTAGATACTCGTACCATGGTAAATTTATGTGTATGTTTATGGTTGGTTTATCGGTTTGTTTTGAGTTATATTTTTGAATTTGCAATTATATTTATTTTATTTATGATTCAACAACATGGGCGAATTATAAAGAGAAAAAAGTTTATAGACTGCTTAAAAAATACATTAGATTTTAAATTATTTAAATTTCCGTCACTAAGAGAATTATGTTGGTAAAATTAACTGCAATTGCAGTTCTTTAACTACAATTGCAGTTAATTCAAATGCAATTGCAGAGTATACTTTTTAATTTCATTTAATTTTATCGACATAATGTTCTGAATTTGAGCCAAATGTAAATTAAATCCCACTTACTGATACCAATAAAAGTTTTGTTTGAATTTTAGTAAACCTGAAAATAAACTTAAAAATTTGTGCCAAAATTTAACCATAATTAATCAATTTTCTGAAATTAAAATTTAAACCCATTGTAGAAACGGTAATGACATATCATTATTTTTTTGGCTACCAGTAATGACACCGACTTACTTTCGGGATTATTTTAAAAGATATAATAATTAGCTACCAGTAACTAGTCACTTTTTCCACAAGTTCAAAATAAAAAATAATGCATTACCAATAATGACTTATTTGTATCATTATTAAAAACACAAAGTAATGTTTTAGAATTTTTTGTAAATTTTTTTGACTCAATATTTTTTCAACACTGGTAATAATATATGTAACCACATATTTTTTGATTTTTTGTATGTTGGCGAGTAAGCTAACTTGTGTGCGGCAGGTCAATTATGTTTTTATCTATCAAATACAACATGTCGAGATAGCTCAGATGGTAGAGCTATAGCCTGCAATCTGGAGTCCCAGGTTCGAGTCCCGCATGAGAAAATTTTATTAAAAAAAAAATTTTACAATAAAAAAATATTTTTTTTTTATAGAACTTATTTTTTTCAAAATCTATTTTTAGAATCAGACGACATATTTTTTGATTTTTCGTATGCTGGTGTATTACTCATTATTTTTCGCGAAATCGCCATATAAAAGTAATAAGAAATGTAATAATAAAAGTAACTAGTTACCATTACCAAGTATGTAACTAACCACATATATCTGGTAATGATTTTCTACCCTGGGAAATTATTTTTGTGATTCTTTTAAAAATAATTTTAGAAAACATATCCAGGGATTCGTAAGAAGCACAATACAGTTAAAAAATAAAAATCTGAAAAATATATTAAAATAATTACAATAAAGACTGCGTTTTGAAAAATTATCCATCACATTTTTTGCAATAAATGTTTTTTAAAATCACTGAAATTGAAATTTTTTTGTAAGTAGGCTTTGAAATGAACCTAAGAAAATTTCATATTTTAAATTTTTTCGCCAATCGAATTGGAAGTGCGAAAAAACATTGTGAAAACGAAAAGGGTTCCTAGAGTTCTAAAGAAGTTTAGGAATGACTACAAGATAACTCGAAAGGGCATCTGTGACCAGAACAAGGTGAACAAAATCTGTGCCATTGCGAAGAAGAATCCCAACATTTCAGGGAGAAACGTCGCTCAAAAAGTGATTTTTTCGCAGTTTTTTTGAATGCAAGATCAAAAAGGACGCTGGACTGAAAACTTTTAAAGTATAAAAAGTTCCAGACAGAAGTGCTGTAAAGAATACGGAAGCAAAACAGCGTGCCAAGGTAGAACAATATTCTAATATTCAGAATTGATATTTATGTCGCATGCCTGATGCATTTTTAGTGTTGTACTGTGTTATTAATGCTTTCGTTTAATATCAACATTTGAAAAATCGTAAAAAAATAATTGTAAATTTTGTTATACGTAGATATCACTACATTGTTAGATCTTTCAAAACAACAGAGTAGTATTTTGGAAGATGGCAAAGCAAACTGTGATAATTTTTTTGATTGTTTTTGTTTTTTCTTTGATATTTAAAATAGTTTAATGCCTTTAGATGAAAACTCTAAATGGTCCTACATGGATGAAAATTGAGTTTAAGCTAACAAATATTTTTAGAAATTCTAAAAGTAGTCTCCTGATGATTTCTTTAGGACAGATTGGAATCCGGATAGGTAAAAAACCTACAGAAAATTATATTCCACAATTTTTAAACAAGTTTTGGGATTTTATTATATTTAATTTAATAAAAAATATATAGTTTTCAAAAATTTTTGTAATGTTTTACCAATTTCGATTAATCGGTTAACCGTATTAAATTATAAAAATTATTCGTTATTCCAAATTTGGTAATTTAAATTATTCAAACAATTTTTGAGCAAAATTGTATGATTCATCAGATAACGATTGATCGATCAAATTTCCTAGCAACCCGCAGCACTGGTTTTGCCATGAAGCCTCTGAGACTAGGAGAATGCTATCGCTATCGCGTTGTCAGGCTTATCGAAAAATGAGGAAAAAGTGTCAGAAACTAAAAATGGCAATAAAGATTTAAAAAAAAAAATATTACAATTAATGCTGGCCTTATCGAATTTTTTTAGTTTTTTCTTCTCTGTAGTTTACTAGTATGATTTCAAATCAAACAAAAAACATTCATTTACCAATTAAAAAGATCAACTATACATACCTTCACACATCTCAACACACTAGATACGGTGAAAATATAATTTAAAATGATTAATTGTTTACTATCAACATGGATTTATGTTAAAGGTTTAAAATAATTATAATATGCATTTAAAATTAACTATTCGTTGTCGTTCAATAAATCTGTGATTCACAGTTAAATAGAACCACATGCGATACTTTAAGAATTAAAGTTCAAAGCAAAATTAATAATAACAGAGGATAAAAATAGCATTGCTTAAATTTCGTTGATGTTAGTCTAATGGAGTTGTAAACATATCTTTATTTGCTTAAATTAAATATAAATAGATCATCATCAAATATTAACCAACAACAAAGGCATAGGATACTGAAGATGGGTCTGTAGAGGGATCCGAAAATACGTATTCTATCCTGCTGGCCTTATCGAATTTTTTAAATTTTTTGTTCTCTGTAGTTTACTAGTATGATCTCAAATTAAACAAAAAACATTAATTTAAAAATATGAAAATACCGAAAATACAATAAGCAAAAATTAATGTTTAAATTTCATTCTCTTCTTTTTATTCTCACACAATTTAATTTGTTTTTTTTTTCTGAGAAAAATTCTCTCACATTCTCTTACATTCTTATATGTGCCATCATAGCATCATGCCGTTATTTAATCACTTGTTTTGCCGATAGCGATTACATCTCCTAGTCTCATACCCTTCTTGGTTTTGCTACCACATAAAAACACTTTCTTTTCATTGTGATTTTGTCAAGGCCCTTAAATGGTAGTAGCACTGTGTATTCAATAAATTTTTAAATACATGTTATTATAAATTTCAATAAGAATTTTAGATAGTCAAACTGGTCAGTCAAATACAGCCATTCGAGTATGTGTATATTTACTACTTTTCTCCAAACCAAACACTCATTGTAGTTATTTTCAGAAGAAAATCCCAAATAGGAAACGGAAATAATGTGGCAGACTTACTTTATTTCCTCAATTTGTGAAAATATTGTCATGTTTATATAAACTGGTTAGTAAAATATAACTTTCATACATGTAGAAACATTTACAAGAACTTAATACTTGGATAGATAATGAATTTTCAAATTGAATATAAACTGATGCTCATAAGTTGGCACCAGGTAACTAAAGTTTTATTTCAAATTCAAATAGTCACAACCAGAGACTATTAATTATAGAGATAGGAAATCAAAACTTACACTACTCACCGATAGAGGGCGCTGGAATTTAGTATTACCTGAGCAACTATTTAGTAACAGTTTAGTAGCAGCTGAGCCTATATTTTAAAACACAAAAACCGCTGAAAACTGCTCAAAATAAGGAAAAAACAAGGGCGGAATATATTCAAATAATAAAATTTGAGATATCCGTTTGTTTTTTTGCTTTGTTGTTTGTTATTATTTAAATTTAATAAAAAAAAAGAAAATTGTCAATTTTTCGAACAAAGTGCTATCTAGTGATTACGATATTTTTATAACTTATTTTTTTGGTGATGCCATACCCCTGGTCACAACTAACAACTTTCTCATCACACAGACGACATTTGGCATTTTAATGCCAAGTTTTAATCAATTTTTCAATTAAGACAGACCATTTTATTGTCATCGATACAATTATATGAATCCTTCAGTTGACAAATCGATTAACTCCATAAAGAAAACTGAATAAGTATCAATGAGAAAATTGAGAAAATAGTATATATTGTTTTTAAAATTCCTGTAAAATTATATATTTTGTCATTTAGAAGTGTTGATATTTACTATCACAAAAATTTATTTTGAATATTATACAGTTAGGAGTCAATTAAGTGTTTTGAAATTATAATTTTACAACCTTCAGAAAGTGGAGTTAATCGATTTGATGTTTATATAGGAATACCAACAACGCCAGTTCATTATGGCATCTATGATGACATTAGTATTCTTTGACTGTATTCAGTGATCTGCAAATAAAAACTTATTTAATTTGTATTGAAATCAAGTCACACAGAAATAGCAAATATTATAAAAAAATACAATGCATTAAATTTAAATTAAAATTTAATGTGTTTTATTTTTTGTTTTTTCAATTCTGTGCAATTTTTAATGGCCAAATTCATAATGTGTTTGTATTTGATGTGCGAAAAAAAACCCCCAAAACTATTGTAGCAGTTATACAAATAGAGTAATTAATAAACAATCAAAATACAACAATGAAAAAAAAAATTAAACATGGTGGTTTATTTTAGAAAAATATTGTTGTGACAGGTAACAAAATAGTAAAAAATAAAACATGAAATTAACCCATAAAGTGAAAATGCAACGTATGCAACTTCTAATGATGTGTTTCCACTGGTTACCAGAATATGCTCAGTTCAGTACAGTGTTCGTTACAGAAACATTTATTTGTGTCAGAGACCGAAGGAAAAGCGCACAAGTTTTAATTTTTTTTTATAGTTTTTATATGTACATTAGAGCGTACCACCTTACAGGCAAAAAACAAAGTGCGCCGTACACCCTCCAATATGTAGTATTTCTGCAAGGAGGTTTCAAAAAAAGTTTTATTTTTGCCGAACATAGGGGTCGCCATTTTACACTTTTCATTATATCTTTGGCATTTACAGTCGCATCTTAAAGTATGATACATCGATGTTTTTCTCTCGAGGAGACCAGTGTTTTGCTCTAAGGGCCATTGACCTCAAGTATCCCGTTCTAGTAGTTACCCACCAGATCTCAGTTGCTACCCCCCTAATGTCAGAAAATTAAATCCGGCAAAAAATCATTAAACTTTTGCTAAGAAAGTTTTTCGATAAACCCAGTAGACATTTTTTTTTATATATTGGTTGCCGAACGTAGGGGTCGCAACCAATATATAATTTTTTTTAATTGCATTTTTCCTTTATAGCAAAACACTGGTCTCCCCGAGGCAAAAAAATCTAAAATAAATAATAAAGGCGAAATTGCCTTGCAAAAATACTTTATATTGGAGGGTGATTGGCGAACTTTTTTTTTTGAGGTACGGTCTAATGTACATAATTGTTTTTTTAAATCCATATAATTTTATTTGAAATCCATATAATTTAACTTATTATGAACATTTTGTTAATTTACTTAAAAAATTCGTATAATCTCCGATTACACTGTGAGACAAATGGTAGGGGTCAGTGATCGGAAAGGGTTCAAACTACCGGGGAAAGTTATATCGGTAAAAAAGAAGTTATACGTGTCCCGGCGTTTCGCTGGATCACCCCTAGGAATCGAGATATATCGATTTGACCTTTGGTGGTCTTTTTTTTGACATAACTCGAGAACCACTAGTCCGATTTTGCTCAAACAATTTTAAAAAAATTAAAAATTACAATTCCTTTAATCTGTTCATATAACGTTTTTCTATATACTCAACAGTTTTGCCGGTAAAAATAAATGTATGAAGAAAAAAATATTTTTTGCCTAAAATATTAAAAAAAGTAATAAACAAAAGGTTATTGATTTTTATGGTAGCGGTAACAAACATTTATTTTTACCGGCAAAACTGTTGAGTATATAGAAAAACATAATAAGAATTACAAAAATCTAAAATATTAATATAAATTTAAAAATGAACAGGATTCTCCTAATTCGCTATTAATTATATTTTATCTATATAGAAAAGTCTTGCAGAGCATTTTAAGAAATAATGCACCAACTCTATAGCTTCAGCGGCCATCTGAGCCACCCTCTAACACAAAATTAATATTGTTCACACTTTTTAAGCATTTATTAAAATCAAATTATTGTTAGGTCTAACATAATGAAAAAAAAATTTTATCACGCGATTTGAGGAAGTTATTGCAAAATATAGTTGCTTCTTATTATTTTTTTGGCACCCCAAAAAACACAAAAACAAATTCGTCAAAGTGTATGTCAAGGAAAGGTAATTGAAAAACACACAAAACTTATTTTTTCCAATTTTTTATCTCCCTTAACATCAGAGAAAAATGGGATTAGTGTATGTGCCGCACTGGCGAAAGATCCCTCCTCTACCGTACTTATTTTTCAATCAAAATTGCTACATAGAACTGAATCATTTTAACTGCTTGCCCTATATTACCGCTCTAAAGTTCTTTCAGAACTTTTACAATTCCGAATTTTCTTTGACCGCACGATTATTTTATTTACTCTTTATTGTGTCTATCGAAATTCTGGCAAAAGTCCCGGTAAGTCTAATATTCCTATAAAAATTTTGAATCAAAGGTAGGGTTTATGTCCCGGGAATTCCCGGGACGGGATTCCCGGGAATCCCGCCCTTTTTTCAATCCTGCAATCCCGGGAATTTCATGCGGGATTTCCCGGGATTTTTTGCATTCTTTTATAGAAGTTATAGCCAATATATATAAGCATTGATTTTTTTCAAATCAATTTAAATAAAAATATTTAAAATAAAAAATACGATTTAAAATTTAATAAACTGAATTAGTACAATATAAAAAAATATTATTTAGGCCAAATTGTTTTTGAATGTCAGCTGAATTTGGTTTAGTTACCAATAAAAATACACGTACTTATTTTTTTCTTTAAAACGATGATCTTTGTTCAAGTAAAGCAATATATACAACATTTGAACATCATTACTTCAGTTCCAAATATCTCCAAAAAGCCTGTGCATTAAAATTAAAAAAAATTAGTAATATTTTCGTATTTTCAGCTGATATAAGTAATTTGAGTGTTTTTTACTTCAAATAATTTCATTTAAATTTAAATTGCTACTCCTTTATTTTAATTGTATTTTTTAAAAATTATTTATTTTTAAAATAATGCATCAGATGCTTTTTCAAATTATTTTGGATTTTTTATATGTTAATTTAAAATGCAACTATGAAAATTAAATAACCAAGCAAACGAAGATGAGCATTAATGACTCAGAAATTAGCTCCAATAACATAAACATTTTTCCACTTTTTCCTATGAAAGTGGTCCGTCCAAAAGAGCCCCCTGTGTGCTCAGAAATGACTCAGAAAAAAGAACATATAAAATCCAAATTTTCCTCATAATTTTAAAAATGTTTGGAATCTTTGCGTCCGAAAAATTAACCCTCAATTTGAGACAGCTTTTTAGATTGTAGAGACAACTTTTTGGGTTGTTTTCTGAGGGTTCATATTTTCTAACAGAAAAAAAGAGTGTTTTTCAAAAAAACAATAATCATTTCTATGAGCCATTTAAGAATCTTATTTATGAGCGCTCCGAAATAGCTGGCTGGGAATTTATTTTTAAAAATTTCTAATAAAAAAATACCAATTAAATTTAAAAAATTATTTAATAATATTATATTTTCTATTTTTATAAAAAGATTTAAGCCAATTTACCTAAAAATTTGTGTGAAAAATACTCCCTTTTAAACTTTTTTATAAAAATAATTCTAGACGAATTCTTCTGAAAATCTCCATAGAAACAAAATATCTAGAAATATAAATTTTTGGATTCCATACTTAAGAAATGTTTAAGTAAAAAATCGATATTACTTCCGACTATAAAACTGGTCCGACACAAGTTTGCACCCATGAACAATTCCAATATGTCCTAAAAGAAGAGATGAAAATAAAATACCCGTGTCTTTCACTTTGTCTATATTAATTCGTTTAACCGTTTAAAACCCGAATTAATTCAGTTATTTCTAAGAGTTTTTTTTTAAATTAAGACGGCCTTCCATATAAATATATTACCTCAATATTAATTCGCGATTTAAACTGTTAGAAGAATTGATCTAGAAAAAGTGGAAGACATGGATATTTTTTTTATTTTTTATATCTTAAGTAGATTTTCTCATAGGTACAACCAAAAAATTAACTTTGTCGGACGGTGTTGTAATAGAAATCGAGTTTTTCCAATACAACATATGTCGGATTTATTTATTTTCGAATGAGCGGGAATTCCCGGGATCCCGGGAAATTCAGAAAAAAATCCCGCTGTCCCGGGAAATGAAAAAGTCCGGGAAAAGAAAAACCCTAATCAAAGGTCAAACCCCTACCAAAAATAGTCCTTGAAGATTTGTAATATAATGTTGCCATTTTTGAAATTATTTTTAAGAGTTCTTTAAAATTCGTTAAGAATCTTCAATTTTAACTTTCAACAGACTTAATAATTTCTTTGATTTTTTTTTTCAAAGTAAACAAATGTGGATTTAAGCTGTTAAAACTTGTAATGCAAGCACTTATTTTTCTTTGAATTCAACGAAAGTTTTGTTCAGATTTTTTTCTGCTATTCTATGTTATCTATAATAGAAACTACCTTGTCCTTTTTATTAATCATTGACTGTATTTAATTATTTTGTAATTTACCTCCAAACTATAGTTATAAAAATAGATACAAATATCATTTATAATTAAACAACAAAAACATCATTTAACATTATAAAAAATATTACCTAATTTATTTACTCATAAATATTTATTTAAAATGATGTTGATAATTATCTTTTGTGGACACAAATGACCACAGACAAATATACATAAATATTTGTATAAATAACAGATAATTACGCTCCAGCTTTGTAAACTTTTAATTTTTGCATATATAATACATTTATTGTCATAATTATAATTAAATACATAAAATAAGGAAAAAAAGAACAATATAAATATATGATGCTTTCCCATCCAATTGGCCCGCTACAGGAATGTCTGTATCAATATCAAACTTAGAGCATTTGTTATTCTATATGATATGAATAAAAATTGAATCAACTCTTTAAATTTTTGATATACCTATTACAATCTAATGGAATTTAAAAAATGCTAGAAATTTGACTATGCCAATTTTTAATGGTCAATTAAAAAGAAAAAAGTTATAATTAAGAAAAAAAAGTTTTAGTTCTGAATTTTTAGTGGAACAGAAATATTAATTTATCTAAAAATCGTCCAAAATTTTTTAGATTTCTCTATTTAAAAAAAAGGTCAGATGTTTTTTCCCCACACAGAAAATTGCATAGTGTTACTCTGCTTGGTTTTGGAGTAAAATATTCCTTGAATATTGTACATCGTAAATATTCTGTGTGAATGGAAATGTTTTTTAGAAACTTGTACGTAAGAGTGATACATCTAAATGTATATAACTCATGCGTATAAGTGCCCTAATATTTCATCATATTTTCATTCACGCAGAATATTCAATAAATATTTTCCCCAAAACCAAGGCTAGTAACACTAACAAAGTTTCTGTGTGTGAAAGAAAACCATCTGAGCTTTTTCCTAAATTTGAGTTTTTTATTACACTAAAAATTCAAAATTCATTCAGATTTAAAAGAAATATATATACTGTTACGTTTTCACCTTTTAAAAAAGTTCATTTATTTCCTTTAAATAAACCGGGTTTTTTCCTATTGCATTATAAAAAAAAAACAAAATAAAAATTGGCGGATTTTTAGGTAATTTGAGTTTTTTATTACACTAAACATTACACTAAGAAAAACATAACCACACAATCTTTTATTTTATATTGAGCTTATTTTTTAACACTTTATTACTTTATGTACAACAGTATAACACGCACAACCATACAAATGCTATTGCGCAACTCACTATACAAGGCTAACACGCAATCTACTACACACATGCTTCAGTACAACTCACTTTACAAACGCTAATAATCAACTCACTCTGCTCTTAAGGTGGCATCCTTTTTCTAGTTTTACTTCCGTGGTGGTAGAACGTGGTTGAAAATTCCAGTGGTACTAAAACCACTTAACATGTAGTACTACCAGATTGACGATTAAAGAATTTTCTAAACTAGACTAATCCCATTTTGAAACAACCCAGCAAAAAAAGAGATGCCGAAGCAGTAGAACAAGCACTACAATTGATGATCTAGATGTACTTCTTTTTTAACAAAAACACTAATGATTTTAACATTGAGTTGTCATAGGAGAGGAGTACTCCGACTTTAACATTTTTTCAGTACTTTTTGAAAGAGTGCAAAGGAAGCTCTTTTTCACCAATTAAAAGTTAATAAAATATTCTTCACAAAAAAATTATATTTTTTTTATTTTACAAAAGTTTTTTTATTGCCGCCACCGGGTATTGAACTTGCGACCTCACGATTGCTAGCCGCTGAGCTCTACCGCTGAGCTATTCTTTGATATGAAAGTTGACTGGAATAGAAACATCACTTTGTTAATGCGAGATATTGTTCCTTATTCTCTTCAATAAAAGTACTTATTAAACAAGTGCAAAAGGTGCACTCCAATTTAGTATTGGTTTCAGTACTATTTTTACAGGTACATATCAATTTCTCACCATATTTTTTATATATACATATTTTTAAAAATTTTAAAATTAAAAAATATTGAATTTAAACAAATTAATTATAAATATTAAAAAAAAATTAATAGAATAAAAAAAAATTAAAAAAAAAAATAAAAAAATATTGGTCCCGCCGGGAATCGAACCCGAATCACTTCTTACGATCACTTTTAGAGCAATTACTCTTTAGAAGCAATACTTAAGTGAATTTTTGGATGTGGTTCAGAAGAAATTCTAAAAAAGCTGTAAAAATGTAATAACGGATACTTGGCAAGCAATGAAAGAAGTGATTTTTTTAAGTTGTTCAGAATAACTTCTAAAAAAGCAGTAAAAATAGACTAACAGATACTTGTGAAGCATTAAAAGAAGTAGTTTGTAAAGCACTACTTGCAATTTTTTTGCTGGGAATATATAGGCATATTTTTTATTTTTTTTTTAATTTGACATAATCAAATTTCTAGCATTTTCAGATTCCATTAAATTATAATAAATTAATTATAATCGCTAAATTTGCCAATATTTAACCACATCTACCGCTCCCAATGTTTGGAAAAATTTAAAAAGTTGAGCCAGTATTTATTCGTACCGTTTGGGACAACAAATGTTTTAAGTTTGACATTGATAATACATACAATTTTTCAGCTGGACAGTTGGCTTGGAAAGCATCATATAGCTAACTTTACATGGATTTTTGCTGATAATACATGTTAGATTAATTTCCATAAAATAGTAATGAATTGTAAATAATCAACTTTAATATGAAAATCCCATTTCAATGTATAAGCATATTTATTGTTGTTTTTTAAATAGACTTGCTTAAAAGTCCGATACTTCTTTACCGGTAGTTTTAAATTTAGTGATTTGTTTATAGGTTTTTCTCTATTATAATCTTTTTTAAATTTTTGTAATGGATGTTTCAAGTTGCAGATTTCTAACCTGAAGAATTTGTACAGGTCATGAAAGAGGAAACTTTTCCCCTTAACTCAGGGTAGTCCCATTACAAATTTAAGCAAAAGGCAAAAATATCGTTAGTGCCAAAACTTCTATTCACAAACTATTGCTTGTTTAAATTTTTCGTGACCGGAAAGTTTCACTTAATCATTTCATACCAAGCAAGTATTCCTCGGGAATTTTTTAACAAAACTTGGTAGAAGGCTAGGCCGGTTTCGTAGTAAGCTTTTTTTATAATTTTTATGGCTAAGTCGCGACCTCTAGTGGTGATATAAAGAATTCAAATTGAAATTTTGACGCCCTATACGCACTTAAATGATTAATATTTTTTTCAAAAATTAATTTTTTATTTTTTGGTAATACAAATTTCTGTGAAAAATTTCAAGAAATTTAAATTTTGCAATATTTTTAAGAACTTTAAAAAAATGGTATTTTTAGACGTTTTTTAAAAATTGTTATTTGGTAACACTAATTGGTCAGATTTTTATGCATTAGGAGAAAATAGGGTAGTTTCAATAAAATAAATAAAAACGGATTAATTTTCTTCGCACTTACGATTTTACAAATACCAATAACCCTTGATAAGATCAGTCAATTTATTTTTAAAGTGTGAACTGAACTCAAAATTTTCCTTACGGTCCTTTTTTGTACCTTTCTAAAAAGTTGACCTTTATTTGAAGAGTAAGAGGGTTAAAATGTTCCACAAAAATATTTGTCATGAAATTCTACTATAAGTCTCTGAAGGTGAAAATTTAAATTTAGTGCCAGAAATAAGTCAAAACTTAAAATGTGTTTAAGGGTTAATCTCGTACTTATTCAGAATTGGCGCTCAAATGTCCAACAAACCTGGAGTTTAGGGGGAAACCATGTGAATCTTCTATTTTAGGTATAGGATATATTCAGCGAACTTATGTAAAACACTACGAGGAACATTGTTGTGGAACATTTTAAACCTCTAGCTCTTTAACTTACGGGTCTTTTTGTCTCTTTTTAAAATCGGGTCAAAAAAGTCCCTTTAATTGAAGAGTTAGAGGGTTAAAATGTTCCACAAAAATGTTCCTCGCAGTGTTTTACATAAGTTTGCTGAACACATTCTAGGTATAGGATGTATGAATGGAAGAGATTCACATGGTTTCCTATGCCGGTTTACAATAATCATTTGAAAAAGGGGGGAAATTTGAACCCCCATAAACAAAATTCCGATGTGATCTTTCAAAACACTGTCACACTTATATTTTCTTTGTCCCTCTACCAGAATCTATTTTCAGAACGGCGTAATTTTTGCGTGTTGCACTGTGTAATGAAAAAAATTAAATGGATTTATTTTGAAAATGAGTAATGATCATTACAAACAAGTTAATTACTGTGACATTTAATAACGACGTCTAAAAGGTAAAAATAAATAACAGAAAAACTTTTAAATAACCAAGACTGATAAATTTAATGTAAAGTAAAAAGTATAATTAAATACCGATTACATTTTTTCAAATTTTATCTCCTTTAAGTTTTTAGTAAACATGTACATTTATTGGAGCTGAAATTGAAATCAGTTTGGTCTTTCGACAACATTTTTGCAAATCTCATATAACCGCAATTTTTTGTCTTGACTTTATTTTACTAGAAACATGTCTTAACACCATTTCATCAGTATTTAAGAATTTGCCAAATACTTTGGTGTATCGATAGATATACAACAAAGGATCTCCTATTCATATATTTATTAGCCAGTTTTATCGCAGGGCTTACTGATGTTGTTAAAATATGTTGTCAATGACAATTGTTTCAAATTTAATTTTGAAAAACCGAAAAAGTTAAGCAAAATTGCTAAAGAAAATATTTTTAAATCGGTAAATATCACTAAAATTCGAACTCGCTAAATTCCATTTCGTTCACTGTGTTAAGTCTTTCAAATCCACTCATTCTCCGTTCCAACTCCATTTTATTCCATTTCGTTCGCATGTGTGTTTCAATTTCACTAGTTCCCCGTTCAATTCTTTCCTCATGTCTAGTGTTTCAATTCCAGTCGTTCTTTAAATTTCAGGTTTCTAGCCACAGAGGGTTTGCCACGTACAATACAATACATATGTAGGTACTCCAGGGAACACATTTATTCCAGGTTTCTGAACATATATGCTTGGGCATGCTGTAAAAATACCCTCTTGGGGTAAGTCTATGCCAGAGGAGACATCCACATGCCAAATATCTAGTTCCTCGCTCCAGCCGTTTAGGCTGATTTATTCCCATTTCCACCACATTCTTACAGGAAATTACAAAAAAATATCTCTTGAATAAATTAGCCCATATTCCAGGAAAGGTTTGTGGAAGTCGTTAAGAGGAGAGTTTTGTCTTTTTTTCCCTTTTCGAAGTCCACCAGATTCTATGGATTTTAAGGTTCAGTTCCTTATTAAGTACTATGCGATAAGACATACTAATTCTAAAGTAAGTAGTCCCATAGTCAGAAGCCCATACTTCTAAATGAATATGTGCAGATTTGTTTATAATATGAAAAACAATTAACAAAAACAGTTTTTTAAAAATATCCTGTTTGTTTAAATAAGTGTAATTGATTAAATTTATAAAATCCTCAATCAAATTTAAATAAAGCATTTTTTCTTTTTTTTTGTAACTTTCTTTTATAAATGATTATTTAATTTGTTAATGATTTACACATTGAAAATTGTCATTCACATACCAAAAAAGTCTGTAATGGCTACTGAAAACGTTGCTGTTATTACGGAAAATTTAACTGTTTTGAGGCCAGCGGTATTTTTTGCTAATTTTAGCAACACATGTCTGCTGATCTGTAGTACAATAAAATTAGAAGAAAAAATTAGTAGCCGCTACTAAATTTTAGTAAAATTTATGTAAACTGCAATTCAAAATCGATTTGCTAAAATCAGTTAAAAAACTTACTAAATATCATAATTTTAGTACAATAAAATTAGTATAAATAATTAGTTGCAGCTACTAAATTTCATTAAATTGTTGTAGACTGTAATTTAAAATCAATATGCTGAAATTAGCAAAAAATTGTACAAAAAAACAAAAAACGTAAAATCTAAAAAAAAAAATTTTTCTTTCGATTGTAACAAGCGTATAATTACTTCATCGTACTTGAAACTTGGAGTCAAAATTGCAAACGGTTCTCAAGTTATGACCTTTTTATGCATTGGAGATACAATAAAATTTTCTGAGTGTTATTTCCAAACTAAGAATATATCAATAGTAACAAATATAAACTAAACAAGAATTGTAAAAAATTTTAAATTAGTATATTTTTCTGCTAAATTTAGCACTCGGTCTTGAAAAATTAGTAAAATGTTTTGCTAAAATCATCAGCGAGAATTAGTAAAACAATCCGTAATTTGTAATAAGAGAATAGCAAAAATGATTACTAAAAAAAATTGTACTAAAAATCAGTATAAAAATAGTAAAGTTCGATTGGAAACTGTTTACAAATTTTTTTACTAACTTTTTTATCTGAGTGTACGCTAAATAACAAAACATTTCTAATTGTAGGTTATCAATGTTAGAGATTGTTTTAAATTAAACAAATAATACGTTACTCAGCTTGTTAGATTTTATAATGAACATCTTTAAGATTGTTAAATTTTAAAATTACTACACACCTACATACCGCTTAAAATTAAAGAAACTTCTATTTTTTATATAAATTTTCAGCAGTTTTTAATTTTTAACTAATTTTTAGTAGCTATTTCTGCCAGAAAAAGAATAAAATACATTAAATTGAATATTTCATGTATTATTTTATGCATTGATTTCAACTTGAATTCCAGCAAGATTATTAATTGAGCATACACTCTTAAAAAAATCACGAAGAAAGTGTATGCATTCTACCTAAAAAAAAAGTCTCTTGAAACACTTAAGAAAACGGCTTACTTCGATTTAAGTTGTTTTGTCAATACTTCACAGATATTTATATAAAAATCAGGAAATGGCTGCTATATAAAATATAAAATAATGCAAATAAAGCGCATCATACTATGATAATTACTTGTGAAAAAGGAGATAACAATAAGATTAAAGGTAGGAAACATTATAATTAGAAAATAAATTGCTTATATAGTAGTTAATTCTGGCTTAATTCTGATTACAGAGTTATTTTTCTATAAACCTACACATGAAATCTGAAAAATAGGCCATATTTTTAAGTGCGAAGCTCGCAAATTTCAGTGCCAATTTTATAGTCACAACTAAGGGCTCTTAAATATTTCTTAAGTTAGAAACTTTAAAACCAAATATTTCTTAAGTTAGAAATTTTGTTTTAAAATTTCTAACTGAAGAAATATTTAAGATAAAAATTGTTCTTAGTTCTTACTATAGAACTGGGCCTTAATGTCTATTCAAATTTTTATTTCCATATTCAAGGCTTTTCAAATGCAGCAATATTTTGATTCAAAATAAATTATTTTTAAACCATTTTTACACACATATTGACATACATATGGATGAATAACAAATAAAAACATAAAAGTTAAATCTCTATTTAATTGCTTACAATTATCCACTCAAGCATGCTTTCGACAACAAAACAATACTAAAGACTATACTATACAATAATTGTGTAGCACTAAAAGTAGTAGAGAATAAACATCAGCAACAGAATACACTTACTTTTACAATATTTTTGCATTACTGACATATAAAATAAATGCAGCCATTCAAATACAACAACCATCCATCAACTCAGAATTACTAATACTACTACACGACTACAAATAGTACTTCTAATGGTACTACTTTTACAACTACATTTTCAAAACCCAACCAAACAAGACAGCGAAACAACAACAACTAAAACAAAAACATAGAATATGAATGTGGTAAGAGATAATTTTTGCATTTTAATTTATATGATAGAGAGATAGAATAAAAACCCAAAACAGAGTTTGCAACTGTTTGAAATCCATGATAATTGACAAGATTTTTCAATTGGTTACTTTTAAATTTTCCAACGGAAGATTTTTATTACAACTAAGAATACTTTTCGAAACATTTAAAATGAAATTACAAATTTTAGCATTTCGTATTAAAATTTCAGTGTCCCATATGAAAATCGAAATATATATGAACACACATGATCATACATTGACTTGTATATGATCATACATGGGCATACACAGTCATATAAGTCCATGTCTAGTTCGACCATACCCGATTTCATATATTTCCATATATCTTCGGATCCGAAATTTGAGGGTATATGACCGTACATGTTCATATATGACCATATATGGTAATATATGATTCACATATGCTCATATATGATCATATATGGGCATATACCTCCATATACCCTCAAATTTCGGATCCAAAGGTATATGAAAAATATATGAGATCTTGTATGATCATAAATTGAACTATGCATGAACGTATATGACTATGTATGCCCATGCATGATTACATACGAGCCAATGTATGATCATGTATGTTCATATATGTATATTTCGATTTTTACATGGGGTTGGCAACTTTATTGTAAAATCGCTAAAAACAAAGAAAAATTTATCCATGTCTAAGGCACTGTCATGGTAGGGTCTCCACCTTTGTGGTTAAAAATAACGCAAGATTTAGGAAATTTTTCATGATTTCCAAAAATATGCAGTTTGTATAGATCCGATCAGTGCTCGCTAAATTTTACTATGTAATTTGATAGAAGGTCAATATCGCTTATTTTTCATTTAAAGCCACGCCCACTTAAAACGAGTGACAAAATAAAAAAACAGACATCACGTTAAAATTCTACACAATTTTCTGAACCATCTCCTCGCATTTCTGGGTGAATTTAGCCAATATTTTGAACTATAACAATAAAGGCAACGAGAAAAAATTTAGAAAAAAGTTTAAGTTTTCCACCACTGTATATTAGGCCGGGTCGATTTGTGGGGAGGCAAAAAATCCATGTCTCAGGGAAAATCGTATTCTAGGGATCAAAATAAGAAACTTTGCCGAAGGAACCATACCTCTAAAACGAATTCTACTACCCCCCAACTGTTGACTTTTGTCCCGTAAGGTCAAGTTTTGAAAAATCACACTTTGACCCATTTAGAGTGCCCCAATCGAGTCCAAATGTATGACCGACCCCCACTGACTTTGGAGGGCCGATCCACCCATGCCAGTGGCACACCCCCTGGAACTCCCCTGGGGGGTTCCCCATACAAACATTTTAAAAAATCACCATTTTTGGCACTTTATTTTATTATTTTTTATTTATTTTATTTATTTTTATTATTTTATTTATTTTTTCTCCTTAGAAATTTATTTAGAAATTTAAAATTAATTTAACTTAGTAATAGAAAAGAAAAAATAAAAAATTACTGTTTGAAGTCTTTTTTGCTTTCAAGTCTGGGCAATTTCTTATTTTGATCCCTAGAATACGATTTTCACTGAGCCATGGGCGATTATTAAATCGACCCACCCTACTGTATATGGTAAAATACACAAAAAAAACTCTATTACCTTCCCAGTGTAGAAAATCATTACCAGATATGTGGTTATTAGGGAGACTTTTTTATTTCCCGGGAAACGGGAAACATTTTACCAAGTTTTTAGGTTTTACTACTTAAATTTTGAATAAGTTATGCGAAAAATCTTTATTAGTTGAAATGCTCCTAATTACTTAGCAAAGATTTTATTTGTGTGTCAAATAAATGTATTCCCTTTTAAAAGACATTTTTGTTTTGGTATTTAAAATGTTTTTTATGACTAAAATTAAAAAATCCTATTCGAAACAAAAACAATTTAAAAAATTTATCATTTTTAAAATTTCCCGTTTTCCCGGGAAAAATATATAATTTTGCCGGGAATTCCCGGCAAACTTTTCCCGGGATTTCCCGGGAATTCCCGAACCCCAAACCCTAGTGGTTATGTAACTACACACTTGGTAGTGGTGACTAGTTACTTTTGTTATTACATTTCTTATTACCTTTATATGGCGATGTCGCGAAAAATAATGAGTTATGGTTACACACCAGCATACGAAAAATCAAAAAGTATATCGTTACCTATGTGCTTACCAGTACTGACAAAAATAATGAGTATAAAAATAGATTTTCAAAAAAATAAATTATAGAAAAAAAATATTTTTAATTGTATTTTTTATACCGTACACCACTATGTGGTCAGGGTATTATAAGTTTGTGCTGATGTTTGTAACACCAAAAAATATTGGTGCTAGACCCACCTTATAGTATACCGATCGGCTCAGAATTTTTTTTTATTTCGCTTTAACGATGTCCGTCTGTCCGTCCGTCTGTCTGTCTGTCCATGCATTCTTGTGCGCACTCTACAGGTCGCAAATATTAAGACATTTTGATGAAACTTGGTAGACCGACTTATGTCAGCCCAAGGACGAAGCCTATTGATTTTGGTTAACATCGGTCCATGTTTAGACCTAGTGCCCATATAAGGGTCCTCCCAAAATTATATTGTTTATACGCTGCAGGTCGCAAATATTAAGATGTTTTGATGAAATTTGGTACACAGACCTATGTTGGCCCAAAGACGAAGCCTATTGATTTTGGTGAACATCGGTCCATGTTTAGACCTAGTGCCCATATAAGGGTCCCCCCAAAATTATATCGTTTATACGCAGCAGGTCGCAAATATTAAGATATTTTGATTAAATTTGGTACACAGACCTATGTTGGGCCAGGGAAGAAGCCTATTGATTTTGGTGAACATGGGTCCATGTTTAGACCTAGTGCCCATATAAGGGTCCCCGCAAAATTGTATTGTTTATACGCTGCAGGTCGCAAATATTAAGATATTTCGATAAAATTTGGTACACAGACCTATGTTGGCCCAAGGACGAAGCCTATTGATTTTGGTGAAAATCAGTCCATGTTTAGACCTTGTGCCCATATAAGGGTCCTACCAAAATTATATTGTTTATACGCTGCAGGTCGAAAATATTAAGATGTTTTGATGAAATTTGGTACACAGACCTATGTTGGCCCAAGGACGAAGCCTATTGATTTTGGTTAACACCGGTCCATGTTTAGACCTAGTGCCCATATAAGGGTCCCCCCAAAATTGGCTTGGTTACAAACTGCAGGTCGCAAATATTAAGATATTTTAATGAAATTTGGTTCGCTGACTCACATTATAGAAAATTTTGACACAAGCCCCATTTTAACCCATTCGAATTTCGGATCCAAACATTAGTTGGCTTTTAACCAGACTGGTGTAGGGTATTGTATAGTCGGCATGCCCGACTTTAACCTTTTTACTCGTTTTTAAATAAAATTTGCTGGTGCGGGAATCGAACCTGGGTCTACAGATTATATAATATTTAATAGATAAAAACATAATCGACCTGCTGCACACAAGTGAGCTTTCTCGCCAATATACAAAAAATCAAAAAATATGTGGTTACATACATATATCCTTACCAGTATTTAAAAAATATTGAGTCTAAAAATAGATTTAAAAAAATTTTTAAAAAAATCTAGAAAATTAAATTCTATTTGAAATAATGATAAAAATAAGTCACTATCAGTAACTCATTATTATATGTTTTAAAATAATGCCGAAGGTAAGTGAGTGTAATTACTGGTAGTGCAAAAAATAATGATATGTCATTACCGTTTCTACACTGGGTTTATATATAATTGGCATCACGTATTAAAGGAAGTGAAATTACGTGTAATTTTCCAATCTAAATATGTACTGCATCTCAAACCGACTCGTTCGGTTTCTCCAACTAAAAATTCGGTTGATTCAACCCCATTTCGGTTCCCACAACCCTATTTGAGTTTAAATAGGGTTGTGACAGCCCAATTATCAGTTGCAGCAACCGAATGATTCGGTTAGAACCAAATTCGGCCGGGGCAACAAAATTTTTTGTAGGTGTATTTTTTAGAATTAGAACACGTTATATCAACTTTTATTAAATTATTTATAACCTGTTCAGATCAGATCCCATGGAATACCGTGATATAATTTTATGTATGCTATTTTTCGGATCAATCCAAATATTTCAGATAATCTGACTTTATCTTGATGATAAAAATGTGATATTTCCGCAAAATTTCAATAAAAATTACGAAACAAAAATACTCATATAACTTTTGAAGTATTTTTTCAAGTACCGCCGAAATATCTTCCAGTTGATAAAATGAAGATAATTTAAAAATATTATACTACTTGATTTTTTTTTCTTCAAACTTTTTTTCTTTCCTCCAAGATTATTTTGGTTCAGCCCCAAAAAAAGTTTTGTTTGGAAAAACTCCCAGTTGGCAATACTTTACATAAAATAAATGCATTCTCTTTATATACAAATTCTGTGGTAAATGTTTTTTTATTATTCTTATTGGCATAGACAGACAAGCATAGCAAAAGAAAGTCAAGTAAATTAAAAAAACACACAGAAGAAATTTATAAATAAAACAATATAAAATAGAACAAAAAAGAAAATTGTTAAACAACATCTTTAAATTGAATTAAACGAATGTTATTCACATTCAGTCAACAATAACTAACGCCTACTGTAGTAGTAATTGTTGTTGTTCGTTCGTACGAACACATTTCAATTGTTTTGGATTTTAGATAGAAAAATTGCTGGCAGGCAGGCAGGCGGACGAGCGAGAAGTATAAAAGTTTAGTCAATATGGAAATAGACAAGAAGCAATAGTTTTATTTAACAAAAAACTTCTGTGTACATTTTATTTTTCTTAAATTTAAAATAATAATGTAGTTTTTTATTTGCTTAAGACAAAGTTAATTTAATTTTGAGGCAACCTTTTTTAGCAGAAACATTTTTTATATTATGTTTTTTTTTATTATCTTCATAGTACATGCCTTAGGGGAGTCTTAATAACTCAATTAAATGTCATTACTGTCACAGATTATGTTATACATGTATTGAATATTATATGACCATTAGAGCAACCATTACAGTAATGTGCAAAAGTTGAATTTTTTTTTTCAATTGCGCATAAAACATAATTTGCCTGCATAAGATGTTCGTCTCGAATGCAACAATCCAGTCAACCTCTACTTTTGGCTCTAAAATTTGACTGAAATTAGTTAAAAACGTCTTTGCGGTATTACAGCTAAAGTAGAGATTTAATTGAAAAATATTAGGTGATCACGTCTATATTCAGTATTATGACAAAGATTTTTTCATAAGCTTTTTTGAACTACATATGTATCAATGATGTGTCAAAGTTTTTTAAGCGATCAAAGTCAAAATTTGTATCAAACACACGGGAATAAATTTATCTATAAAAATTTTTGGTACTAATTTTAGCACCACGACATCATTCATATGTCAAAAGTGGTTATGAGAAAAATGTCAATTTATTAACCCTGCTACTACCAACTTTATGTTGTTGGATCACTATGACTATTTTGAATTCATATTGTTGTTAAGGGTTCTCGAATTAGAAAAATAACATGTTTACTCCCTCCGTCTCCTACACTAATAAATCTGTAAAAATAACAGAAAAAGCTACTAAAAATTAGTTAAAAATTACCTTAAATGCAAATATTTGTCAATAAAAAATAGCTACCTAACCTGCTAAAGTCAGCAAAAAATGTTCCTAAATAATTAATAGTCTAAAAAATCACAAAAAAAAATTAAATTTTCGAAGTTCTTTTTTCGATTTTTTTCAAATGCAAATAAAAATCCAGCCATTTTAAAACAGAAACTTACAATTTTTTTTAGTAAATATTTCTGCTTATTTTAGCATGACAGGAAAACTAAATTTAGCTTAAAAATAGCAAAAACTTTGTAGATACATATAACAGTTTGTTTTTGCTATTTGTAGTCTACTTATATTTAGCAAAATTTTCTGCAGATTTTACAGTACAATTAGTCATTTTCAATTAATTAAAAGTTAACTTAAATATAACTAAAGTTCTGTAAATTTAACAGTTTTATTTTTGCTATTCTTATTTTATTAGCATTTAGAAAAAACATCTGCTAATTTCAGCAGTTTTTTCTGCAACGTCATTTTTAACTAATTTTTAGTTGGTTTTTCTGCTTTCTTGCAGATTTATTTCTATGAGTGTCTATTTACGTCACATTTATACAACCAGGTAACCCTGTGATTGTCAAAATCAATTTGAACATTTTTGTTAACAATTCGAATAAATTTTACAATCTATTTCCACAACACTGCTGCCAATTTTTTCCCAAAAAATATCACAAAATCAAACAAAAAATCGCTAAAAATAGCCGCAATTAGTTAAATCAGGGAATGAATTCCATAATTTTGAAAATTATGATCGTCCAAACGAGTGGATTGATCGATATCGAACATTGTTTCAAAGATGATACTTAAACAGCTAGTGGGAGCTGTTGCCAACTTTTTTTTCCTAAAAATCGCTAAATTAAACTAAAAAATCGCTGGAAAATAGCTAAATTACAAAAAACTCAAAAATCTAATTTCTGACAAGGAAATAAATGAAAAAAATGCTAAGAAAACGTTAAGGCTGACTTTAAAAAATCGCTAAATTGGCAACAGTGTTGACAACTTCGGGATCGATATTGTAAACTTTTATTGAATCACTTAATGTTCAAATATTTTTAGTTAAAACAAAGGAAATTTAAATTTCCCTTTGTTCTATAAATAGATATGTCAAGATATTTTAAATTCAAATTTAATTCATGCAATTTTAAAATCGGTTATGGTGTAGATAGATGTCTGTAAAGTCAGGTATCGACAAAAATTCCATTTTTGGGGGTCGTGGTTCAAATCTCTATTACAGCTAAATATTTTTTTTTTTATATTTTATATTATAACTATTGTATATTTTATTTTTATTGGGTAAACTATGTTCTTAACACTAAAGCAAGCATAAATAAATTGTTAGTCGCGAAATTTTTGGATGTAAAAATAATATAGAGGAAGTTAAAAGTTTAGGCTTGAAAAAGTATCGGAAATAATGAAATTTGCGAAAAAAAAATATGTATGCGAGAATTTTAAAAATTGTGGATTTACTTCATATCAAAAAAGATTCTATTTGCAGAAGAAGGCATATTCAGAGTGTTTTGTATTTTTCGCGGGCCGTATATTTCGCTAGCCGTTAAGATTATTTAAGCACAATCTGTTGATATGTGCTTTGATGTGTATGATGTAACTTATTAAAAATAATTTAAGTACTTTAGTTGTAAAATAACATTTTGCTATTAGCCACGTGGTTTCGAATGTTCAGTTTCTGAGTGTTCAGTTACCTGTAACTGTGACTTTAACTGGCATTAATTGCAGGCTAAATTTGAACTGGACATTTAATAATCGAGCCTTAAACAACAGTTACTTAATTGCATTAAAAGAATTCAAAATGCTAAAATCCCCAACGTATTTAACAAATTGTGAAAAGTAATCCGTTTTAGGCATGTCCCTATCCGGGTTTCATTTCCTTTCCTTAGAAAATCGTTACTTAAGTTAGTTTTTTTTAAAAGAAAAAGTATCCTTGAGTTATTGAAAACTCTTGTTTAGATAATATAATTTCTTACTGATTTTTTTACCATTTATAGGCAAATTTTGACACCATTTCAACTCATTCAAATTTTGAATCCAAATATTAGTTGTATGTCAACTGTATAGGGTATCATATAGTCGGCATACCCGACTTTAGCTTTGTTAGTCATTTTGTAATTAAAAGAAACTAAAGGAGTTTATAAAGTGTATTAACAAGGGAAATACCCCATCCCAAACACGAATTTAATAAAATTGGGATGTGTGACAGAGAAAAAAATCTAAAATCGACCTGTCTCGGCTTTTGGAACACCTTGGAATTTGAAGGAGTCATTAGGGGGTTCAAAAATGTGCCCTTTTTCATTTTTTATTTTTTTTTTTTTTTTTGCTTTTTAAGTCAAATTCCTTATTATTAGTAAGGGATTTTTGACGACTTTTTCTTGGTGTCTTACTTTGGTACTCTTTTGCTTTTTTTTTAATTTATTGTTGTAAAAATTCCAAACATTTTTGGGTACTTTATATGGAGAAGTATACAGATGTGGCTTCCAAATTCACATAAACTCACAATATTTTATCGTTAAAAACAACAATTCAAACCATTTTGCTATCTATTTTCAAACATTGTTTAAAAAATCCATAAAAGAAATAAAAATAATTGAAAAGTCTATTAAAACAATCTTCAATTTTCAACTTACAAAACGTAGTGAAAGTTTTTAACTTACAAAACGTATTTAAAAGTTTTTTTTAATTTTCAAAACACTACGAGTACACACTAGGGTATTTAATTAATCGGCTTTTTATTTTAATTGATTAATCGTGCAAATAATTATTCGTGTTTTTTGCTTAACCGATTAATCGAATAAAATTTAAAAATTAATCGATTAATCGAAAAAAAATTTATGTAAAATAATATACATATATTTTTTGTATTTTTAATAATTTTATTTAAAAAAAGGCACAAAAATAATTTCTGTAACTCTTTTAAAATTCCTGAAAACAAAAAGTGTAATAATTGAGATAATATTTTGTCAAACTGTTTATTTTTTCTGTCCTCTCCGTCACATATTCAAATTGTATCCAAATCGGAAGGAACCCCACCGCAGACCTTTCTGGTAAATTTAGCATTTAAAGTTAAGCCTGAATTAGCCAGACGTAAACGTAGGTCTCTATAATATGTTTAATGTGTTTTAAGAGAGAAAAACAACTCGTATATTAATTTGTATCTCTTTCGTATGCATTGAACACATAAAAAACGTAAATGCAAGAAAAATTCTGTTGAGAATTTATTTTCCCTCTACGTGTACGTTAGAGCGTACCACCTTACAGGCAAAAAAAAAAAAAAAAGTGTGCCGTACACCCTCCAATATGAAGTATTTTTGCAAGGAGGTTTCAAAAAAAAATTTTTTGTTTTTTTTTGCCGAACGTAGGGGTCGCCATTTTACATTTTTCGTTATATCTTTGGCATTTACAGTCGGATCTTAAAGTATGATACATCGATGTTTTTCTCTCGAGGAGACCAGTGTTTTGCTCTAAGGACCATTGAGCTCAAGTATCCCATTCTAGTAGTTACCCACCAGATCTCAGTTGCTACCACCCTAACGTACAACCTTAATGTCAGAAAATTAAAGCTAGCAAAAAATCATTAAACTTTCGCAAAGGAAGTTTTTCGATAAACCCAGTAGAAATTTTTTTTATATATTGGTTGCCGAACGTAGTGGTCGCCTTTTCAATTTTTTTTTTCATTGGATTTTTCCTTTATAGCAACACACTGGTCTCCTAGAGGCAAAAAAATCGATTATCACACTTTTAATGCCGAAGCTATATCGAAAAAATTAAAAAGGCGACCCCTACGTTCGGCAAAAAAATAAAAAATTTTTTTTTTGAAATTGCCTTGCAAATATACTCATTTTGGAGGGTGTACGGTTCCATCCATTTATTTTATTTGCTAAAGCATATTATGAATGCAGAGTGCTCACTAAACAAGCTTTATTACATTGGGCATTAATTATAATTAATAATTATAATGCTTACAATTATAAATATTATTTAGGCTTTCGTTTAATATTAATATTTAAAAAAATTGTAAAAAAAAATAATTAAAAATTTTATATACTCAAATAGATAACACTACATTGCACGATCTGTCAAAGCAGCAGATTAATATTTTGGAACATGACACAGCGAACTGTGACAATTTTTTGTTGTTTTTACTTTTTTTGCATATTTAAGATGTTTCTTGTCCCCTGATGATTTTCTTAGGCCAGAATGAAATCCTGGTTGGTACAAGCCTACACCAAATTATTTTTCACAATTTCTTAAGCAAGTTTGGGAATTTAGCATATTTACTTTAATCAAATTATATATATTTTTTAAATATTTTTGTAATTTTTTGCCAATTCCGATTAATCGATTAATCGTATTAAATTATTCGAATTATTCGAACAATTTTTGAGCAAAATTGTTCGATTAATCGAATAACGATTAATCGATTGAATGCCCTAATACACACACAACACACAAGTTGATATTTTTATTGGCTATGTGTGTGTGTGCATGAGTAAAGAATTTCTTGTAATTTGAATTGAAATAATTTTGTATATGGATAAAATCAAAAAATGCGATAAATTTTTGGGCCAAATTTGTGAGAAGCAAAAAGTGTTAATATTTTGGTTTTTTCTTAATGGAATCAGTAAGTTTAGTCATTATAAACCTAATTGCCAAAAATCTCTTTTACAAGTTGTCGCAATAACTTTTTTTGCACAATTTTAATTTTTTTTTTTGTTGTAACGGAGTTTACATTTCTGCAAGCAAAAGATATAACAAAAAAAATTGCGTACGAATTTTCTTCAATTTATTAGTTTTTCGTATTTGGGTTTTCAACTTGCTTTCCAATGATATATAATTTGTGTTAACAAATTGGCGGTTTCGCGAATAAAAATACAATTCATTCCGCTAAAAAATTTCAATTTTTTTTAATGTTGTATTTTTGGTCCTTTGAAATGCTTTTCAATAATATAAAATTTTTTAAAATCCAAACAGCGGTTGCGCAGTTACAAAATAATATATTAAAAACATAACATTTCACGATCAAAAAATTCTTAAATTGTGTGAAACAAATTTAATTTGTCAAACTAATGTCAGTAATGACTCGAAATATCGATTCAAAACCAATGAAATGTAAAATCAATCGTTTTTCGCTCCAGCAGCTTAGGGTAAAAAACTGATAACTTTTTTTGATTTGACGCAAAATTATTAGTTGAATCGTCTATTGACGCATAAATATTAGTTGAATCACCTCTGTTTATGGTTATTTTAAAATATTTTAAACATTTATTTGAATGAAACCTGATGCAAACAATTGTGGTTACGGAGTTTACAATTACGGAGTTTACATTTGGTTACTTTTTTCGTTTTCTTTCAGAAACGCTTTGTCAGAATTTTTTTTCCGAAACAAAATCGCATGATGCCTACAAGGTGAATCCAAATATGACATTGTTTTTCTTACTCGTTAAATAGTTTGGTGTAAAAATTAGGAACGGAGTTTACAACATTTTTTCAAATCTTATTAAAGACATTTTTTTCATCTCGAAAATGTTACATGCTGCAGAAAAGCTTCAAGTCTGTTATACTGGATGATTACTTACAGTCCAACGATCATTTGAGTATAAATAACATTATACTTTTCGCAATATAAATAATAGATAACTCCAAAATTCTGGTATATGCATTTTTATCAAAAATTATGACGAAAAATCGTTACAGAGATGAAGTCGTGATAGCTAAGATATACGAAAAAGTTTGTAAAATGTATTAATTTTTATTAAAAACAGCACTTTTCCTCTTCATAAAAATTCTTACGGTTAGTGTTTAGCTTTATTGGTTATTGAAATATAAGCTATTAAAGTTAAAAAACCTTATGAGTTACTTGTTACGGAGTTTACATTTGGCCTGTAAAATTGGTCACACATTTTATGTATTAACCAAAAATTGGTCAGATTGTTATAAATTTTGTAAAATAGGTGACAATGCGCTGATATATATCGAAATAGGTAATTCAAATGTAATCCATGCATTAGAAATTCGGTGGTTACACGGTTTTTATCACATTTTTTGATATCACCCATATAAACAAACTATTTGAACAAAAAAGAAAACCGAAAATATTTTAATTTTTTGTTTTAAAACAGAAAACAACGAAATTATTTAAATTATTTTGTCTAAAAAGAGAAACTAAAAATAGAACATTTGACTCAATATATCAACTCTTACAAACGATACGAATTTTTTGTAGTTTGTTTTTTATTTATTTATACAAAAAGTTAAACAATATGTTTCCATGTATTTTAATTGATTCTTCAATTGAAAATAAACTTTACTTATTACTTTTCAAATAAACCTCAATTGGTTAGGGAAAATATATTGTGGGTGTATTTTATTCCTTATTAAATTTAATCGCACAGGTATTTTTACGTTTTTCAACATTGCTGCTATTTCGGATTCGGCAAGATTTTTCCTAAAACAACCTTTTAGGTACTTTTTTTAAAAATTTAGGCGCTTTCTTTGGTATACAATGAGAGGAAAAGCTATACATTGGAAAACTTGTGAATCCAATAAATTAAAAAGGAATGTGCATTAAATACAAAAGAAGAAATAAAGCCTGCAACGTTTAAAGCAAAAGGACCCAGAAGAAAACCAAAGCCCAAAAGTTTGTGATGGTATGAGGGCGATTCCAAAGATTTCTGGCCGCGAATTGGCACGGTGCGTTCAATTTTCAGAAACTTAAATAAACCATCAAAACTCTCTGTTACATTTTGTAGCGGCGCACTTTTATGAAATAAAAAATATTATTGTAAAACAAATATGCAGGTATTTTTTACTCAAAGCGTGTTTTTTTATTTAAAAAGTAAATAGAGTCAACAAATTCGATTTTTTATTTTGCTTTGAATTTCACCAAATGTGTTTGTTGGCCATTTAATTGAAATAAGTTCAACAATCAAGTAATAAACGTGTTGTTTGTCTTTACAAAATCAATTGTAGGCGCAATTTCAATTAAAAGTTTAATTGTATTTACAAACAATTTTATCTACATATGTAATTTATGAGATAAATCGATTTAAACATTTTTATTCATATTGAATAAAAAACTCTACTTTTGGTCCAAAATATAGATGATTTCAAATTAAGCTCCTGTTCGTTCTACGGGCCGCTGTTAAAAAGAAAAATCGATTTAAGTATTTTTAACAAATTTTTATAAAAAAAACTTCTACTTTTGGTCTAAACTATGAATGATTTCAAATTAATTAAGGTCGTAATTTACGAGATAAATAGATGTAAACATTTTTAATAAAATTCCATCAAAATGTGTTCAATCTGTAGCGGTTTAAATATGATCAACAGCAAGGTTCTACTGTTTTTACGTTATTATAATGATAAACATAAATTTAATTTTAAACTTTTTTTTGTAACTTATGTTTTTGTCTTTATGTTTTTTTTTAATATTATTTGTTTGTACTCTCTTTGCGTAGGTGTATAAACTTTATTGCCACTCTTTTTTGCAACGCCTTACTCATATTTTTTGAAAACTTTTCATAACAGGTAACATTTCGTGTAAATTATATTGACTTTATGAGTTTTTTTTTCACAGTAAAATTATTCTATGAAAACATAAAAGTACCGACATACATTTTAAAATTATGTTTGGTTGGAGTGTATTCCCCCACGTTAACTATAACTTGTTTTTAAACTCATATATTAGCTAGAACAGTAAAACATACACTCAAAATAATAAATCTGTAAATTGGTAGAAACTGTTATTAATTTCGACCAAAATTTAATACCTTTGAAATCATAAATTAATTAGTTAAACATAAGTAAATCACTAAAATTCAGGATATTTATTAAGAACAAAACATCGATGAAAACAACTTTGTATAACAACAAAACATTGCTGCTTAAATTAACCGATTAATTTAAACTTTCCTACAAAGCAGGCAATATTTCTTCGTACGAAATTTTATAGTAATTTTTACTCAATATTTCCTGATAATGTGAACTCCACTGTGTATTTGGGTTTGTTTGTATTTTGTTTTTAATATGTATGTATATTTTTTTTTGGTTTCACATTCTAAAGGTAAAACTTTTCTGTCTCTATTCACATATTTTTACAATATATACTCATCGTACACAACCGCCAGTCAGCCAGCCAACCAGCCACCTTTTTATCATAAATAAAAATGTTTGTTTTGAAACTATGTCTGTTTCATATTATTGCAAATAAAAAGAAGTCCATTGAGTTTCAGTTGCTTGGTTTTAAAATTAAAATAATAATGCACAGTTGTTTGTTTGTTTGTTTTTTGCAGTATTATTATGGCTTTAATAAACATATGAAATAACATACTTATAGATTAAATGGGTGTGTATATGTGGGCGTATATGCATTTGTATTTGTGTGTATTTATACGTTTATGTTTTCAAACAAACATAAGTCTTTCAGGTTGACTTCATTTACTCACTCATGTGTGTTGTCGTTTGGTATAGTTGAAAATTTTTTTCTTACAGTCTAACCGGCATGCGACCAATACTTTTTATTTTCTTTTCTTTTTATTTCTTTGACTGTTGCTCAAAGCTAACACAATTTTCCGCACTTATTTTTTTTTATATGTAAAGTACAGTGGGTCATAAGTGATATAAGTTGCTATTAGGATAAAAATTTGCTATTATCCACATTGTACAAAACACTTACTTCTTAATCATGCACTGAGCCAAATTCACACCCGGGGGTGTGAATTTGGGGTTTTATTGTCCTGAATCCAATTAATGACAAATTATTTAGGTGCAGTCCAAGAAATCATTGAAAATCGCTTTGGTGTGGTAATATCCAGACCTTTAAAAACAAAATTCCTTGATTCGATTTTTAAATTTGATTCAATTTTGAACAAATCGATTCGCAAAACTTATTTTATTGATTGAATTATTGCCTACTTTATTCCATCAATATCTTATTTGATCAATCTGATTTTAATTTAGTAGGTTTGAGGTCAAGAAGAAGAATAAATATTTTCTTCAAAAGTTATAAACACATTTAATTTGCAAATCAGACTAGATCCAGTTTCTGCCTTTTTTTGTGGACAGGCTTCATCAGTGATTTTCCATTAAATTGTATTATTGTTTATATTTTTATTGTCAGATTGTCTCTATATGAATACTTTCAGAAGTGATCAAACAGACATATACAAACATTCTACTTTAGATTTCCTGTTTATCTTCTTATTTCCTCCGTGTCACCTTTTCGCAAATGTTGCCACACTGACGTATGGTTTTTGCGTACAAGTGCAGACAATTTGTGTATATTGCAAACGGACAGCCAACAGGGCATTTTTATTTTTTTAAGTTAAGTGTTGTTTTTTCAAACGCGTCGTATAGACCAAAACAATTAATATTGTAATTAATATGTATTTTTATTAATTCTAATTTAGTAGGTTTGAGGTTAAGAAGAAGAATAAACATTTTCGTCAAAAGTTTTGGCATGGTTTTGGTAGAGAAACAATTTTGGTTGAGTGTAAATCGATTGGAAATGAAAAATTCGCGCGACTCAACCAAAATTGTTTCTCTACCAAAACCATGCCAAAACTATTAAATCGTTGGCTATAAATTGTTGAATCAAACAATGTATATAGTTTTTCAATTCCAAACGATTTACACTCAATCAAAATTTTTTCCGTATCAAAACCATAAAAAAAATATTAGTTGGCTACACATTGTTAGCATATTTAAAGAAGAATCTTTGGACGAGTAGTTATGAGATGAGGAACAAAATGTAGCGACTTTTAATACTTTCAACGAATTTTCAGTTTTTGAAGCCATGTATGTAATGTTAAATTCCTCTAGTTTCTCTTATTGTAGCGAAATATTCAAAGACTCTATGCAGATATGTGCATATTTAACATACATAAATATATGTAATTTTTACAATGAAAAAAAAATACGAAATAATACTGAATTTCAAAATGGGGACTTATTTCATCTTGAAAATGGGGCTTTATTTCATTATGAAAAAAAAAAAACAAAAATGGGGAGTTGTTTCATTTTTGTTTGTGGTCTTATTTCATTTCTGTGGGGGTTTATTTCATTATGAAAATTGGGGCATTAATTCAAGGAGCCACGAAATAACTTAAAATATGATTAAGCTTTAAATACCATAACAAAATTATTTAAAATATCGTTACCCTTAAAATATCCTATCAAAAAACATGAAAGTCCCAGAGGAAATGGGTGAAGGTAAACTAATGGGTTTCAATTTTAAGAGTTGATTTCAAATATCATTTTGAGTCACATCTAACACATTCAACGTTTTTGCAGAATTTGTCTTACACGTCATATGTAACTGCAAATCATTTTTTATTTCGGAAGCGGATAGATGGTATATGCCATCTTTTTGAAGAACATCTCCATTTTATCTATCACTTAGATGATGTACGTCCTGGTCTTTTTATGGTCCTATAACTGGAACACATTATTATTACCTTTGCTACACTAATAGAAAAAAGTCCGTAAAAAATTTAGTAAAAACTACTAAAAATTAGTTAAAAATGATGCTGCAGAAAAAAACTGCTAAATTAGCAGATTATTTTTGCTATATATTAGTAATATAGGAACAGCAAAACTAAAACTGTTAAATATACAGAATTTTAGTTATATATGAGCTAAATTTTTGTAAATGGAGATTAGCAAATTAACCTGCTAAAATCAGCAAAAAATTTTGCTAAATAATTAGTAGCCTAAAAAATCACCAAAAAATTTAAAATTTTCGAAGTTTTTTTTTCGATTTTTTTTTTAAATGCAAATAAAAATCGAGCCTTTTGAAAACAGCAGTTTACAATTTTTTAGCAAATATTTCTGCTGATTTTAGCAGAATAGACTGCTATTTGCATTCAACTAAATTTAGCTTAAAAATAGCAAAAATTTTGTAGATTTAACAGTTTATTTTTGCTATTTTTAGTCTACAAATATTTAGCAAAATTTTCTGCAGATTTTACAGTACAATTTGCTATTTTCAGTTAACTAAAAGTTAGCCTAAATATAACTAAAATTCTGTAAATTTAGCAGTTTTAATTTTGCTGTTCTCATTTTACTAGTATTTAGTAAAAAAATCTGCTAATTTTAGCAGTTTTTTCTGCAGCATCATTTTTAACTAATTTTTAGTAACTTTTTCTGCTATTTTTACGGATTTATTTCTATGAGTGTACTCTCATATGGGATATTTTTAAAAGTCGGGGAAATTTCATGGTTAGAAAGACCTTCTTCTTCGGAAAACGATTTTCCACGGCATTTTGTACAAATAAAACGATTTATTTAATCACAAATCACAATTTGAATAAGCGAAACAACAAACTTTAAAAATAATAACAATTGCAGCAAAATCATATTCTACAAACATCTGTCAAACGGGTTTCAAATCGATTTAACTAATTTTTAACAAATTTTTAGTAGAAACACTGATTTAAGCAAAGATTTTACTTATTTTCATTTAACACAATACTAAAAATCCTCAGTACTTCAACTAGTTTTGAGTGTTAACTTTCAACGGTTTACCGTTACCGTAATAGTCTTAGTTATCGTTACATTTACCGTTACCGAAACAAATGAAATTCGATGCCATTACCCTTACCGTTATTCGTTTCGGTAACCAACCTTGAATTTTATTTTAAGCCAAAAAACAGGAATAAATTTTGTTAAAGTAACAAATTTTTCTGTTCAGCCAACAGACGTATTATTTTGAGTGTACTGGATTGAAAATTAACACTCTAATTTTGTGGAAATATATTTATTTCCTTCGAATAAATAATTCAAACTATAAAAACTTAAGTCCATAAATTCAAAAAAGAAAGCCTCATGTGCTCATTTAGAAGCTGTTTACAGCCTCTAACCAAGTGGAAATAGCATTAATTTTTTAAAGTTAAACTATATGAAAAAATTTAATTTTTGGTATTGGAAGTATATTTCTTTCCTTGAGTGTATATAGCGTCATCACGTCGTGATTCGGGCCTTGTGGTTCTGATTGTTAGCTAAGAAGTCCACCTCTGAGCTATCGATGTAGTAAGCAACATCTGATTCCTAAAACTGTAAATGCATTGTTGTGCTTCGTATTTTCATTCGTGGTATAAAAAAATATATACCTACCCTCATGCTTTCCACAAAAACACAAAGTATGTAAAAATAGATTTTCAAATATATTTCACCGCCCGACAAAATTAAATTTTTGGTTTCGGTAACTTTTATAAAAAAAATCTCTTTTATAAAAAGTACCTTTAATGAAAGAGTATGAAAAAATAGCTTTTATAAAAAAAACGCGGCTACGAAATAACAGCAACTGAAATAACACCCAAAGGGAAAATATTAAATAACCCCCGAAAATGTACGAAAAGTTGTTTGTGGTTATTTTATTTTTTTTGGGCTTATTTCATCTTATTGAAATTTTAAGATTATTTTACTATCAAAAAACAATTAAAATTTGCATGGAGATTGTTTCCGTTTCATCTCTTTTTGGGAGTTATTTAATTTTTGGCGTGGTTATTTCATTTTATTAAGAAATAAATTTTTGCAAAATTTTGTTACAATTAAAAAATATTTTAATTTCTTTTTTTTTTTTTTGTTTGCGGTTGTATCTATGTGATAGTTTTTAACTGCTTAGCTGCTCAATTAATTAAAAAAACTCAAAAACCAACAATAACTTTTGACTTAATGGTCGGAAATTTAAATAAATATCGTTAATAGAACAGCAACTGTACACAAGAAAGAAATCTGAGTGATTGTCACTTAAATATAAATTTTGTGTAAAATTAGATAACAACTTTTTAGAAATAACTTAAAAACACGATGCAAACAGTTAAATATTTAAAAAAAATATAAACTGATTTCTTTTATAATTCACTGATTTAGATACAAAAAATTATACGAAAGTTCCTTTTTTAAAAAAAGTTCGTTTTTTGTAAAAAAGGTAGGTACCTATTTATACAAAAGTACCTTTTATAAAAAATTACATTTGAGAAAAGAACATTCTTTAAAATAAGTACCAAATAAATATACAAATGTACCTTTTATAAAAAAACTTTTCAAAAAAAAAGGACTTTTCTATGTATAAACAATACCTTTTATAAAAAAAAGTACGTTTTATAAAAAAGTTTCTTTCATAAAAAATACCTTTTATAAAAAACTACATTTTGAAAAAAAAAAAAGTGTTTTTTTAAATATGTGCCACTTGTTTAAATAACATACATAGATAATCCATCATTTTATTGCTCCCACTGTATTGCGATTACGTAGTTTACGGTGATTGCATTTTAAAGGTGCAAAACACGTCTTCCAACGCTCTTAAGAGGACATGAACAAATGTCATGAATTCTAATATCAACTCAACGATACTTAACGGTGAAAAAAGTACCACGTTGATAAAGTAGAGTGAAGAGATATAGAAAGGTATCTTTTACGTGGCTTATCTTTACCCCTAATTTCACACTAAAAACAAGACTTGTATTTCAACAAATGTGTTGGAAAGATTGTAAAAATATGAACGAATGAATGAATGTTCATCCATTTTTTCTGCACTTGTTGTTAAGCTAGCAAGTGTCAAATTAAAAGTGTTTGTATTATTTGGTCCGAAGTATATTTTTTTTTTCTTCTTTTCTCATCTCACTTTATTGTTTTGTCATTTGCGCGTAGACGCAACTACAACGCTATATGTACTCGTAGTATAAATTTAATGAATTTTACTAAAAAAAGAATGTTTTGACATCATTGTTGAAATTGTTGTTTTTCATTCTTAGTTCATTTCTAGAGTCATGCTCTTGCCAACTATAATTTAAAGTTTTAGATGCTATGAGTTTTGTTAATTCTAACTGTTTATTTTAGTTATATTAAATTTATATGAAATTTGATTAAGTTTTACTTGTGTTGCCTTCAGGTTGTTTATGTACGTAATAGTAATATCTTCGCTTTATTGCACTACTACTAATACAAATTTTTAAGTTAGAATTAGATTAAATGCATCTCTTATAGGGATTTTTTTATAATTTCCTTAAACGAATCCCTAGTAATGTCGTTTTCAACTTTAACATTTAAAACCTTAAGATACACTCTATCAATATGGTTTCGTTTCATTTTTAGATAAAGGCCTTAGGCTCCCAATCTGTGTGCTAAGAATAAAAACAAATAATATATAAAATGGAAGTTTTACTTCAAAATGGTGGTTAAAATGAAATTTTGTTCATTTGGCTGTTGAAATCTGAAATTTCGCCTTAAACGTTTTTTCATGTTGAAATATCGATGAAATTTATACATTGGTTTAGGTTAAAAAAAATATATATGTATTATTCTAGTATTCTAAATAAAATTGCATTGCTAAAAAATTTTTACGTCTATTTACATGGCCATTTATATAAAAAGATTTAAGATTTTAAACGACCCTCCTCAGAGTTGTTATACAATTTTGTAACGTAATAAACTTACACCCTTATTCTAAACTTTATAACAATAACAAAATTGTGACAACACTAACCATTCACCTCAGTGTTGAAGTCTGTTTAATTTGTAATAAAATTTCATATGTTCAAAAATTGGGATAATATTTTCCTAGTTTTCAGGTAGTAAGCCCTATGTCGGGATTGGCTATATTTATTATACTGAAAATTTTCTTAAGTCCAAAAGTATTAAAAATATTTAATTTCGGTTCGATTGGCAACAAATTGGGTTGTCAGTACCGAATCTGTTTTCTGGGTGTACCATAAAGGGAGCCTAAGCCATGGAAACTGTTGATATTTTTTGATTACAATTTTTGGGCGGGTTTCATACTTTGACGCTATATTGAAGAAAAATGTTTCAAATTGACGCTATATTGAAGAAAAATTAATGCCTTCGAATTAAAGGACAGAATTTAGTAGAAAAATTTAGCAATTTATGTCAAAAATGTAGAATTTCGGCCGAATTCGCATATTTAATTGCCTTAAAAAACAAATTTTTTAATAGCGAAAGCTTTCCAATGAAACCATTTTTGAATGCCAAATAGTCGATTCTATCTTACCATTAAATATTTTTGAACTTTCTAAGAAAATTCATCATGGCTAATATTGCCAGTTACCAAGAAAGGCTTACCAACTGAACAATAGGGAAACATTTATTTGACAACCAATATTTGACGAGATAAATGCAATATTTTACAACAACTCACCCAAGTATATAGAAAAACTGCAAAAATTGTATGACTTTTAAGTTTATATTTGAAATTTCTTAAAAAAATTATTAAAAATTTGCCGGGTGCAAAAGTGTAACATTTGGCTGCAAAAAGAAATATGTCACATTTTTCCCAGTCAAATAAAATAGTTAATTTTTTTATGGATTTTCAATTAAGACAGGTTCAGAAACAAAAAAAAAAACGTTTGTTTTGCTTTTATAGTTAAAAATTTAAAGCAATATATGTGAACATTGTGAACCCTGTTACACTTTTGTTCGGAAGTGTATATTTCACAATTATTTATGTAAGAGAGACATTGTTTTCTTACGAAATTTCGAAAAAAAAAAATTAAAAACTGTCAAATGCACTAAAAGTGCAATAAAAAACTGGCAAACAACTGAATTTTTACTCAATTTACTGGGATATACCAAAAAAATAAAATTCCTAGGCTTTGCGGCGAAGCGTTTTTGTGTGTTATCATTTCCACAACATGCCAGTACAGCATAACCTGAAAATCCGACACATTGTCAGTATAATTTCTACCATCCGGCCGACATTGGCCCGTTTAATTAAACATCTTAAGATTAAAGAACGTCCCAGTGTAGAAAATCATTTTCAGATAATGGTAAACGCACTTAAAATATTTTATATGTAAAGACCGCTCTAACTGTATTTGAAAAACAAATTAAATTTAACTTGAAAACAGGACCACTAACATATTATTAAATTCAACTTACATTTATTTCTTTTTGTTTTTGCCAATAAAATGAACCACAAATTAGTCAAAACAACTACCAAAAACGACTTACATACATTAATTTTTGTTTACTTTATTTAGAAAACAAAATGACTGAATAAAATGATTGATGATGATGACTTACGAATATAGTTAAAATTTACATTTCATCTGCAAATGAATGTCATTTTCACTTAAAGTAACAAAACTGAATAACTACTTAAACAACTAACAAATTCTGATTGCAGAAGTTCCCTGAGTGGAGTTTCTTTTTTTTTATTACATTTCTTATTACTTTTGTATAGGGTTGTCGCGCAAAATCATAAAATATGACATTACCAGATATTACCAGTACTGACAAAAAGTCTAAAAATAGAAGTAAAAAATAAGTTTTCTAAAAAATTATTGTAAAATTTTTTTTAATAAAATTTGCTCGTGCCGGGAATTGAACCTGGGTCTCCAGATACTTTTGAGGAAAACAAAAGATGAAATGATAAAGTTTATGCTTCAATTATAACAAATATGACGAAGTCTATTAGTAGCAACATTAAAAATATCATTGTATCACTAAAATGGCTCGAATTTTTTTCGAAAATTCCGATTTCCCATTTGCAGCCACATTTTATATATTGTTTCTCACTAACTGAGAGAACTGCAGTCTCTTTATTTGACAAAAAACAAGTCTAAAAATTGATTTTCAAAAATAATAAGTTTTTTTCCGTATTCATTACAGTTCGGCTTTATGACGACTTTTCCGACAGTTTAATATGGGTATCAGAATTTCAATTTTCTCCAACTCTTTAATGTTGTGCTTAAATAAACATAAAATTTCCAAAATTTCAGGTAAGTTTTCATAGAAAAATTGGTTAATTCTTGAATCCACTCCTTAACCCTTAAACGTGAGATCAGGCAGCTATTAAAAAATACGTGTCTCTTGTTTGCTTCTCCTCTATCACATATCCAAATTTCATTCAAATAGGAGAGAATCACTGTCGACAAATATTTTGCTAACGCCGACATTTTCCATGTTCATCATGTGACGGTCGCATTCGGCATCTCCTTCGTATTTAAACTGACAGAGTTAAGGCTCCATTAGTCTTTGCGTTCCGTGACGTTTCTGTAACGTGCCGTGCCGGGTGGCTCTTTTGTGTAGTTAGTTGTTTAATGTTGTTTTTCTTAGCAGAGATCTGCGCCAACCAGATTAAAAAATAAATAAAAAATTCCAGCGGCGGCTTAAAGCTGGCTGTGAGCCAAAAGCTGATCGGCTGGCCAACTTTAGGTTGACACATAAAAAACATCGGCTTAACGGTAAAAAAAAGAAAATTAAAAAAAATATACTATTTTTAGATTTTTATCGTGTAAAAAAAATTTTCGACGGCGGCGGTGACAAAAATTAGACGGCGGCTCGGCTTAGCCGGTTTAAGCCATTCAACGCAGATCTCAAAATATCAGCTGTCACTTAACGGATAACAAAAATTCTGTTTTCAACAGGTTCATCCGGCATAGCACGTTACATTACAGACAAACTTACGACTCAAATGCTTTTTCATAAAACAAAAACAAATCAGCTGATTCGTCACGGCATGTTACGTACAAACTTTAATCAAGTAGTTTAATTTCACTATTTAGACGAGCTATTAGGGTTAAAAAAAGTTGCCAACCACGTTTTAGTTTGGTGTTAATGTATCTCAAAAGTATAAGCCAAATATTTATCTTCTTTGATTCATTTCTTTTTATCTATTTATATTTTGCATACTAAAAAAAGCGTGCCATCATTAACATTACCAAACAAGTTTAGAACCACTAAGAGTGTTGACTTCTCGTTATCATTACGAGTGCATGCCATGCTCCTCCGTTTTAAGTTCATTTTATATTTTATATTTGTTATGGTAAACCCTATTGGAAATTAAAACATTAACACAATTTAAAACTATAGATACACTCAAAAAAGAAAAAAACTTTAATTGGGTTTGCATATTAATACAATTAATTCTATGATTTTTTACTCAAAATAAATAAAATGGTTTCAAGATAGCGCAAGTTTATTTGGCATTCCCTAAATTCGCAAGTTTTGTAAGAAATCTAAAGAAAATCTCACAAATGTGGAGACTTTTAATGAATACAATACTGCCTTTCATTTCATTTGCAGAGATTTTCATAAAAAAGTGGCAACACTGGTCAACAGCTAATTAAAGCAAATAACCTGAAAATAACACAAAATAATGCAACAAAATAATTACTAAAAATATAATAAAGGTAAATTTAAACCGAAATGTGCTAAAAAGTATTTCGTGGTACCAATTTTTGCTTATGGCGAAGTATAACTATAAAGAAAGCTTTGGAAAGTACGTGTCTTCCTCCCATCAAGATATTGAAAGTTCTTGCTTATAGGTTTTCTTCCTTACAAAAAAAAACAAATTTACTAACATAATTACCAGGGCAAGGACTTTCATGCAAATGCATGTTTGTAGTCAGTGGCCCAAAAATGATTTTGACCAAATACTTTTCCGAATCAAAGAATTTGCAAAAAAAATGGCATCGATTTGTTGTTGCATATTTTTGCATATTTTGTTATAAATGCATATTTTTGCATATTTTTTAATATTTTTAAATATGAAATTCGATTTAAGAATTCATACTTTAAAACTAAAAAAAAATTACAAAGAATTAATTATTTCGAAGCTCTGTTGGTAACATAACTCTACACTAGAAAGAGAAAAACATAGTATACAATTCGGGTGTTATTGCTCACAAACAGAAAGTTGAAAAATTTTATAAAAATTATTTTAAGGAAACTTGTCCCCGAGCATTAATTTTTTAATTTTTTTAATTTTTAATTTATTTATTTCAATCATTGGTACAAATAAGACTTAGAGTCTCTTAAAGCACCTCAAACATTTTAAGTCACAGTGATTAAATGCTTAAATAAGATACATAAAATCTTAAAAATAGACAGTAATAATAACAACAAACCTAAAAAAAAAAAACAGAACAACATAAACGATTAATCTTTGAACAAATTCATAATTGCCATTTTAAAAAACAATACACGGGGTTCGGATTTAATTTGATTAGGTAAAGAGTTCCACAATTTCACAGCACTAACAAAGAACAATCTTGAGGATGATAAGTAATTATAAGCAGGCGTAATAATATTGCTTGTTCGACTTGATCTGGACATATTAATTTTCCGGTACAAATAATCAGGTTCCTTCGTATATATAATTTTGTGTAAAAATACTAAATTTCGAATGTTTAGATATGAAGTTAGATTACATCCCAAGATTTGAAGGGAGTATTGAGATATTCTATCATATTTTCTCTTGTTGAATACAAATCTAGCACAATTATTAATAACCATTTGTAATTTAGTATTAGATGTGGCATCGAGGTTTCCAAAAACAATTGCTCCATAAGTCAAAATTGGTATAAGTAACGTTTTCACCAATTTGAGCTTAGTGTGACTCGGAAATGTCTGCCACTTTTTTCTCTGAGTTACGAAAGTGAGTACGATTTTATAGTACACATATTTAAGTTCTATTTTATAATAAAGTTTTTTTCAGGTAAAATGCCACATACAAAAATATATTTAACTATGTGTATTTGAAGACATATTATGTGCGTTCCCGTACGTTACCGCGGGTACCCGCGGGAACTCAAAACAGCCCAAACAACAACAATTTACACGCAATTTTGAGTACGGGAACGCCTTTGGGCTAGTTTGTGTAACTTCGGTAAAGTACGGGAACAGACAGAATCAGTGTGTTCGTTTACACGAATTTCTTACTACTTTTACTGCAATTGCAAAGTTTTGTTTACTTTTTGTATTGAATTTTTCCAGCTGTAGTAAATATAGTAACTTGTAGTAAGTAAACGAACAAGCTTATTGTAACCGACACCTGAATTTTTACGTTTATGTTAGTTTTTAATAAATATAATTAAAAAAACATTTATTTTTAATTGCATATTTTTTGGTTTTTAGTGCATATTTTGTTATAAATGCATATTTAAGTGCATATTTTCCATTTTATAGTGCATATTTTAAGCGCATATTTTCGATTTTTTAGTGCATGAAAGTCCTTGCCCGGATAATTACCATTAGATCTTTACAAAAAATAATGTAAATTGTAGTGTACGACTGAAGCCACTTTTTGGGACGATGCCGGGTCCGACATTAGTAAATTCTACTCCGCAAAACATGATTTTTAGGAATATTTTTAATTTGAGGTTAAGTTTTATGGTACTTTGTTTAAAAAAAAAAATTAGGTTCTAAAATCGAAATCTTGCTACTGCCATAAAGTCCACGTGTAAACTGTAAAGATTTCTGGTGAGATTTCCATTGAAATCTCTGGATTTACTTAATATTTTATAATTTTTTTTTTAGTGTAACTTGAAATACTGTATTCCCAAAGCACATGTCATCATACCATTTAAAATGATATCCATAAAAATAACACAAATAAAAATTCCATTATAAAGTTTTAAAATTTATATGCAAAATAGTTTTTAACATATAAAAATTTCCAATAGAGTATTAAGGAAATTTATGCAAATATTTGATTGAAAATTTCAGTTGAATGTTTAAGAAGAAAGAAAAAAAAAACTATAGCATTTTGCTTCTTGCAATATATGTATAAAATTGTTTCTTCTGCTACTCCATTTTGTTCTAGTTTTTCTTTATTTTTGTCTCCTCTTCACTAGAATGTGTGCAAAGAATTAGTAATGTGCAAACAAATTCAACTTATTCAATATCTGACAAATTTCAAAAACAAAAAAGAAGTCACTCATTCATTCAATTCCATAGTTGACAGTACTTCCGGCAAACAAGTGGCTTCGATTGGTTATGTATTGTTAAACTACATACATACCCATACAAAATTTATGCAAAATGATGATTATGCTGATGATGATGATAATAATGGCCATATTGTAAAGATATTCATATAACATTTTTCTAGTTTAAAATAATTTTGTTTTTTCATATGGACTACGAAGCAGAGCGAAATCATAATCTAAACATGAATGCTTTTAAGTCAGATTTTATAATATTTAATGTTGAACTAAATTTATAATATGAGAAAAGTATATACTTAACAATCATGATATGGATGATAGTATTTTGCATCATATTGCTCTGCAAGATGACATTTTATTATAATACTACAAATGGATTTATGAGGTTTATATAAATTTTAAGTGAGGATTCAACATAAAACCGTTCAACAATATTTGCTATGGGTTTAATTAGCATATGAAATACATTAATACTACACTCATAGAAATAAAACTGTAAAAATAGCAGAAAAAGTTACTAAAAATTAGTTCAAAATGATGCTGCAGAAAAAACTGCTAAAATTAGCAGATTTTTTTACTAAATACTAGTAAAATGAGAACAGCAAAATTAAAACTGTTTACTTTGCAGAATTTTAGTAATATTAAGGCTAACTCTTAGTTAATTGAAAATAGCAAATTGTACTGTAAAATCTGCAGAAACTTTTGCTAAATATTTGTAGACTAAAAATAGCAAAAATAAACTGTTAAATCCACAAAATTTTTGCTATTTTTAAGATAAATTTAGTTGAATGCAAATAGCATTCTATACTGCTAAAATCAGCAGAAATATTTGCTAAAAAATTGTAAACTGCTGTTTTCAAAAGATTCGATTTTTATTTGCATTTAAAATAAAATGGAAAAAAAAACTTATAAAATTTTAAATTTTTTGGTGATTTTTTAAGCTACTAATTATTTATAAAAATTTTTTGCTGATTTTAGCAGGTTAATTTGCTATTCTCCATTTACAAAAATTTAGCTCAAATAAAGGGTTTTTCAATAAGAGCGCTACAAAAGTAAAAAAGTTTAAATAAAACAAAAACGGTTTTGGATATCAATGAAATTCTTTATTCCTGTGAAAGTACGTTCGATGCCATTATGTATGCAAATCGATCTCTTTTTGCATGGCCACCACGGGCACGCTTGCAGAAGTCCAGACGCTGAACCCAATTTTCGACGGTTTTCAAACATAAATCGGCCGATACTGCTGCAATTTCACGTTCGATATTCGTACGAAGTTCATCAATTGTCGCTGGCTTGTTGGCATAGACCATAGATTTGACGTAGCCCCACGCGCAATTGTTGATCTGCTAGGACGATTATGACGACCATAAATTGGACGTAGCGCTCTTAAGGTTGAGGCCACTGACTCCGAATTTCGGTAGTAAATTTTAATAATTTCGACTCGTTGTTGGCTCGTATATCTTTCCATCATGAAATGGCAAACCTTACTGAAGAGAAATGTCAAAAGAGCGTCAAGAAATATGGCGTCGTTTGCTGTCCCTGTCTTTCTACTTTTGTAGCGTCCCTGTTGAACAACCCTTTATAACTAAAATTCTGTATATTTAGCAGTTTTATTTTTGCTGTTCCTAAATTACTAATATATAGCAAAAATAATCTGCTAATTTAGCAGTTTTTTCTGCAGCATCATTTGGAACTAATTTTTAGTAGTTTTAACTAAATTTTTTACGGACTTTTTTCTATAAGTGTAGGTATAGATAATATTAATGAGTAGGCCAATTACCCAGTTAGAAAAATACAAAATTTAACGGGTAGTATAGGTGTTAGCAAAAAGTTCTTTTCCGAATTCCACATAATTAGACAAAAGCAACAGGCTGTTCATGACGCGTCGGAAAAGTACTGGGGCCACACAATTGCCAATGTTCGCATAACGCTGCCAAAGCCAAAAAATAGGTGTTCTAGAAATAGATTTTCCAAAATAAAATTTAAAAAAGTTAATAAGTACTATTTAGCTATTCCCGTGATTTGAACCCAGGCCGTCAGATTGGCAGGCGAAAGCTCTACCCACTAATCTAACAAGATATAAATTGATGATAGCTAATAAGCCAGCACAAAAATCTAAAATAAGATGCTCTACAAAAAGATTTTCCACAAACAGAAAAATCCATTTTATAAAATAACAAATATTTGAAAAATTAAAACAAAAAATCAAGCAATAAAAATTGTACATTAGAGCGTACCACTTTACAGGCAAAAAAAAAAAGTGCGCCGTACACTCTTCAATATGAAGTATTTTTGCAAGGAGGTTTCAAAAAAAATTTTTTTTTTGCCGAACGTAGGGGTCGTTATTTTACATTTTTTGTTATATCTTTGGCAGTTACAGTCGGATCTTAAATATGATACATCGATGTTTTTCTCTCGAGGAGACCAGTGTTTTGCTCTAAGGGTCATTGACCTCAAGTATCCCGTTCTAGTAGTTACCCACCAGATCTCAGTTGCTACTAGAGGGCTGAATGAATGTCTTACAAAACATTCTCTTGCATGCGCTGATGATAGATTTGACGATTTTTTATACTAAATATAACAAAAATTGACCATTTTACTTATTTGTAGTTATTTAAAAGATGTTATAATTCAGATCATTACAAAAAAAAAAAAAATAAATAAAACAGAAAACAAAAAAAAAATATTTTGGTGTTGTATAAGAAAATATTTTGTGAATGTCTTGCAAAACATTCATACTGGCCTCTAGTTGCTACAACCTTAATGTATAACCCTAATGTCAGAAAATTAAAGCTCGCAAAAAATTATTAAACTTTTGCTAAGGAAGTTTTTCGATAAACCCAGTAGAAATGTTTTTTATATATTGGTTGCCGAACGTAGGGGTCGCCTTTTTATATTTTTTTTTCATTGGATTTTTCCTTTATAGCAAAAAACAAATCTCCTCGAGGCAAAAAAATCGATATATCACACTTTAAAATCCGACTTTAAATGCCGAAGCTATAACGAAAAAAAACCCTACTTTCGGCAAAAAAAAAAACTTTTTTTTTAAATTGCCTTGCAAAAACACGGTCTATTGTACATGCAACCGGACTTACATTCGAAACCTTCTGACTACAAACCTCCCAGTCAGAAATTGGCGTACCACTGGGTAACGGTGGATTTGAACTCTTTGCCAGTATTTGCAAAAAGCGATTCTCCAGTATTTGTTTTACAAAAATTTCAGCGTATGACAAAAACAAAACCCTACACTCATAATAATACGTCTGTTGGCTAGACAGAAAAATTTGTTACTTTAACAAAATTTAATCCTGTTTTTTGGCTTAAAATAAAATTTGTTGATTTTAACACTTTTTTTTTGTTAAATTCAACAAATCCAATTTAAATAAAAAATTTGTAAAACTACAGTTTTATCTGTAATTACACTGAGTCGTAGAATTTATCCAAATTTAGGGTCTCGGGACCCTCCCCGGGCCTAGGGAGGGTCCCGAGACACTATATGCCCTTATATGCCTTCATGTGAAGGCATATAAGGGCACTCCTGTGGAGCAAATATTTTGTCCGTTTTGCTCTACCTTGAGCAGTTTTTTCTGCAAGGTAATTTTCAACCAATTTTTTATAGTTTTAACTAAAACTTTTACAGACTTTTGTCTATCAGTGTATTCAGAAATTTTAAGTTTTTAAAGAACCTTTTCCTGCAATGAATATTGTTAAATAATAAATTGTGTACGGATTTAGATTTTAGAGCAAGCGCTGTTTTAAAATGTGGGTTGATACCCCATTTTTGGCATGTCTTAACAAAGTTTTCAAATTTGGACCATAAAATCATACTGCTTCTTTTAAAATTATTAATATTGAGTATAATCATGTCGGTATTTCTTCCAGGATATTGACTGACACTGCAAAGAAATTGAAATTTATCTTTTCTTAATTTTATGCTTAGAAATTTACAGTTGTAATTCAGTTTTGTAACTTTCAAAATTTACATTAACTAGACATCCTTATGAACAGAAATTGGCTTAAAACTTTCCATTTTGCGGAGTAGATTTAAAAGCATTTGAAAAAATATATCAAAATTTAGATTTAGATTCGTATGTCCTTCAACTAGAAAATTATTTTGTTGTCCAAACCGAATTTTGTTCCAACCGAATCAATTGGTTGTTGCAAACAATAATTCGGTTGTCTCAACCCCATTTCTGCTGTTCCAACTGAAATAGGGTTGTGACAACCTCGCCAGCCTTTTATTGTTTTAACTCCCTTATTGAAATACAATTTGCGAGACTATTTTTAGGATTTAGAAGTTTTTTAAGTTTTGAAATATTTAAAAATGCTGTTGATTTTTTTTTAACAAATAATCGTATATTAGTGCAGTGCTGGTTAATGTCATATAGACAGTTGCAATTAATATGCATTTTATCAATTCTAATTTAGTAAGATTGAGGTTAAGAAGAAGAATAAACCTTTTTCTCTAAAAATTTTAAACACATTAATTTTCAAATCAGACTAGACTGCTTTTTTTTATATAAAAAAAAATTACCAAATGCTTTCGTTGGTTTTGCAAAATTACTAAAGTCGAGACTAAACTGAACAAAAGATTCGTATATTCTACAAAATACATAACTAAGAAAGTATTGTTCGAAAAATGTCGCATGGATTTTTTTTCAGTGCACATGTTTGAAAAACTCAACTACTTTTCTTTAAAAAATTGTATAAAATCTATAAGTCGGTTTAAAAATATTGGTTAATATTTTCTTAGTTGCAAAGTTTAGGACAATAATGTTTTAAATAATAACTACAGATTTGTTCGCTTTTGTAGCACCGTGTAATTATAAAAAATTTTTTTGTAAAAACATGAGAATATTTTTACAACCAAAGTTTACTACATGCCATTAGCAAGACATACTAAAATTTAATACACTTGAAAAATTGTGTTTGTAAAAACTGAAAATAATTTGCCATAAAATTGTAGAATATTTATCATATTTAATATTGTCTATTTTAGCTAGGAACATAATAAAAACAAACAGAGAGTATGTAATTTAAGACTTAAATACCGTGAAGATGTAAATTAATGCAAACGTGGGTGTGAGAGTGATAAAATAAGAGCCCATAGAAGCCTTTAAGGCAATACAAGACAAAGGACAGAAAATTGTGTATTTTATGTGTGTATGTGTACTTTTATTTGTATATGAGGCTTTTTAAGTCAACTGCTCCGCTAGAGAAAACATTTCTCATATCAATGTAAAATGTGGTTAAAGATTATGAAAAAATTTCCAAATGAATAGAAAAATTATAATTTTTATTTATAATCGCGGAGCATACACAGAAAATGTGATAAGACACTAGTCGAATGGAATGCAATTTCTGGTCAGCTACGACCTTAATCGACATTCTTCACGTCTCATTAGAGTTTTCTAAAAACCGTAAAATAAATAATAATAAACATAAATAGAATTTTTTTAAATAATTAGATTTAAACATGTTGGTTTTTAATTTTTATTTAAAAATAAAAATTGTTTTTTTTTCGACCTTTTTATTTGATTATAAAATAAAAATTAAAAACCAACATGTTGACAAAACTCATAGTACGGGGAAAAATGTTTGCCTCTTCTTGTATTAACAAAGAAGTAAGGTAAAAATAAAATTTGTATTTATTTATACCGATGGTATGAAATACAAAAACAAAAAACTTTCAAATATTTCTATGGTTGTTTATGCTTTGCAGAAGACTTCGAAAACATATTTTATTGTTTGCTTCATTCGTATTTTGTTGATGTAGCATACTACATTTAATATGAGATTTTGATGCTTTAAAAAAAATCCTGGAAATCCCCGAAACGATCGTCTGTTCATTCCTGAAAGTTAAGAGGGTTTTTGAAAGCAAAAACTCTGTGAAGTATTTGTCAGGAGAGTATCCTGATGAAGAAAAATAGCAGTTTTTGGAAAAAAGTACTTATGATGTTAATTCATAATAAGGAAATTGGCCTCGAGTTAAATTAATAAATTTCTAATTAATAATTAGATATGTATAAGACTTAAATACGTATTTTAACACGTTCAACATATTTATTAAAATTCGATTGAATTTCTCACTCGAATAAAGGCGGTAAGGCCTCATTCGAAACCTTTGTGGGAGAAGAAAAAATGCGGAAGCCCGTTGTAAATTTGTTTTTCTTTTGTGGGCCACTAAAACTGTATTTTCAAGAGTTTAAATTTAAATTTTAGTAATTTGTTTAAAATAATATAAAGTTAAAATTTTATAAATTTCGCGGACTGCGGGGGCTGCCAACAAACATCTAGGCAGGAGAGTCGATGTACGGCAGTTGAGCTTTAGTGACTTTTCGTTCTAGATGTCACCGTGTGAACACCGGTGTTAATATGGCTAATAATTAGCCCAACAAACAAGGACTCGATTTACTCATTAGGAAAGGTGCTTTCAAATAAAAATAAGAAAAAATAGGTTTTCAAATAAAGTATTAGAAAATAAAGGCGCCAAAGTTGAAAAAATTAAAAAAAAAATTTTAAATTTGAAATGTTTTGGATAATACTTTCACATGGGTTCGTTAAAAGTATAAACATGTATATATATTTGGAATGGCTAACTATTCATCTCTCTGAAACGGTTCGAAAATTGAAAATCGGTTCAAAAGTGATTTAGTTAAAAATATTTTGGTCCGTGAAGTTTTGAAAAAACGTTTTCTGCCAATAACTTCAGATTTTGAGGGTATATTCAAAATTCGGAAAATTGAAAAGTGATTTACTCAACCAGGCCTACAACCTATACTATGTCATTTTACAAGTTTATTAAATTTTTTCTATTTTGTAGCACCGTGTTATTAACCCATTCAAAGGCGAATGACACTGATGATGGCTTTGTAGCGAAAGCCGAAAATACGTATTCTTTCTTGCTGGTCTTATTGAATTCTTTCAAAAATGTTTATTCTTTGAATTATACTTGTAAAAATTGTATCATCTTTCTTTAATTTGAAAATAATTTAAACAGAAAGTGATATTAATTTATGATCTAGAGTCAAACTAAAGAACATTTTTTTACCAAAATAAGAGATCAGCTAAACATTCCCCTCATTCATAAAAAAAATTGTTAAAAGGATTTCTTGGCTAAATATTTGGAATTCCATTTTTTTATAAAATAGTACGGCGTATGTTTATAACATATTCCTCGATGTTTCGTCAATTTTTTGTTGACTTTTTTAAGGATCGTCTATTTAAACAACAAAAGAACAACATACATAAGTTTAAAATTATTTCAACACAATTATTCAAAACTTACAAATAAATTTTCAAATAAATTGAGTTATCCAATACATCATAAATTCAGAACTATAGTTCTTTCCAAGGAAAATTTTCTGTTCCTAAGAATCGGTTGTAGAATAGCTACTTTTCATTTACAACCCCTTCTACAGTCGATTTTAATACCGATACAACCGATTCTTTGGAACAGAAAATTTTCGTGGGTAGTTTTTAAAAAATAATTAATTTTTTTAGCATTTTCCAAATGCTACTAAATTATTATAAAACAAATATACTAAAAATGAGAGCTAAATTTGTCAATGAGAGCTAAATTCTTCCTATTAATATTAACGTGTTGCTTCCTTTGGAAAGGGGATAGAGAAGAAGTGAAAGGTGGTGAAAGATGAAGGGCTTCAAATATGGCAACACTGTAATTGCGCGAGATGTTGAATTTTAGAAAAGTTGTTGCGCGCCATCTGATGGTGAGTTGGCGAACTTTGTTGAAGCTTTTTAGTTCATAGCCCTGTTATATTATTTTACTTCAGTGGGGTTAAGTGCTATGGGAACACCGAAGGAGGACGCTGCAATATGTATGAGGGATAGAAAAAACTCATACATCCCAGTAGGCACAGTTTCGAAGAAGTTCATTATTTCGAAGCTTTATCGAAGTTTTTTCGAAAAAATTAATAGAAATCAATATGAAATAGGGTCGTCATTTTAAGGATTCTCGAACACATTTTTTAATCGAAAATTTTATCGATTTCGAAACTTTATCATATCGTAATTTCTCAATTTATTGTATTTTTTATTATTCGCAAGTTTGGTTCGTTTTCCAATCTATTTCAAGTCTAAATATTGAAATTTATCGATATTAATTTTCATCCAAAAATTGCGCGATTAATAATTTTTTTTATGCTTTTTAGTGTTAAAAACGTAGTTTACCTAATAAAAGTAAAAAAGGATATACATAGTTATATAAAAAATAAAAAAATTTGGGCTGTAATAGAGATTTGAACCACGACCCTCATAAAGTGAAATTTTGTTTACGTCTGACCTTCCAGACATCTACACCACAACCTATTTGAAAATTTTATGAATTAAATGTGAATTTAAAATATATTGACATATCTATAAATTGAACAAAAAGAAATTTAAACAAACAAATGTACCCAGCAAACAATTTGAATCTCTAAAAACGGGGTTTTGTAGATGCACGACAAGAAAAACTGGACAACTTCGTTTATATATAAATTATTTTGTTTGTTTTATATTAAATATTTCAAACCAGAGTTTACGACAACGAAATTATCGAAATCGATTTCCAAATTTATTTGGATTGTTAGTAAAAATGTTTAAATTGGTTTAACAGTCACGGGGTTACCGGGTTGTAAAAATGTGAAGAAATTTCGATGTCAGTTGCTATCAATAGGGTCGACATATACGACTTAAATATTCACCACACAAATAGTTACAAAAACTAAAAATATAAAATACAAAAATAAAATTTAAAAACAAACACTTTTTATAATGACCTTTACGGGTTTTTTTATTTTTAATTTTACGTGGAAGTAAAAAGGACAGATTTTACATTTTATAAAATTTTTAAAGTTATTCTGTTTTCTCAAATAGTTTTATACGTGTCAGAAAATAAGAAAATAGAGAGTTATACATTTTATTCAAATAAAAGTTTAACTTTAAATATCAAAAAAGTAAATATAAGGCAAGTTTTTTTCAATTAAAATTGAATTTTATAAACTGCAAACTAAACACTAAATTCTAGGTACTTTGATTTATGCAAATTTCTATTGCTGACTAATCTTATTCTCATCTTAATACAGAGTATATTGTGATTCTTAAAATAATTATCTTTAAACAGGACGGTTGTAAAATATTTTACTTTATTTTTGTATACACATATTTTTATGCAATTTTGCTCCCAAGTTTAATATCGATGGCTTATTGAAGGAAGACCCTAACTTCATTCTTAATTTCTATTGAAGGGAAGGCAAAATACAAATCTAAAAACCTTCGATATAGAGTTTTTCTGAATGAATTTTTTATTAATACAAAAACAGTAAAATAAAAAGTGTAACCAAAGTTTTTCAGATTGAATTTTCCTCTAATTAAACATTAAGTCGAGTTAGGGCCTTTCTGTATTAAGCATTAAATTTATTTACGAAAAATTGGAAAAGAACAGCATATTCGTTCTTACACCTAGGGCATTTCTTTTAACTTTTACATTCATGTTTGTTGGGTAATATGAAATTTATAAAGGTAGATTCAAATAAAATAAAAACAATTTGATTTATAAAAAAATGTTTATGAAACTATATGTATCATTACGGTTTGGCTCAAGGGGTAATTCGATGAACTTCTAAACCAAAGTACGTTGGTTCGAATCGTGGCTGGTGTTGGAACAAAACAAAATTACTTTGAATTTAAATTAAAATTGAAGTAAATTAAATTAAAGAGAAATAAAAAATAAACAAAGAAAAATGTAAAAAAGAAAAGAAAAAAAAATGTTTTTTTTCGTTTTATTAATCATATTTTCCCTCGAAAAGTATTCGTTGATTCGATGAAATATCGAATCTATAAATCAACAATTTTTCGGATCTATATCACCTTGCAAGCTACATAGGAAAATACCCTCATTCTTGGGATTATATCGAACTCGATATCGATAAAATTTTATGAGAAAATGATTCAGTTTCGATACAAGCTCGACTCATTTTGCATACTGGGATATTACTATTTTTCATAAATTGATGGTCCTTGGTTGGGGCTCGAACCCGCAACCTCACGTGTAACAGTCCAACGCGCTAACCATTACACCACAACGCCCACCCACCGTGCCGTGCCTACCCACTGTAATTTTTATTTCTGTCATATAGAACAATACCCTGGAAAATTTTTTAAAATCGGTAGCTAACCACACATATTCTATAACTGGTTCCACTGCAACCGATTCCATGGAACTGGTTCCAGAACCAGTTTAATGGGATCCTACATGGAAGGTATGACTGACGTAGAATCAGTTCTAGAACTAGTTGCGGAACTGATTCTAGGGCAACCGGTTCCACTTTGGAGCTTTTGGGGCAATTTTAAACAAAAATAGTCGGTGTTAGAATCGACAGTAGAAGGGGTTGTAAATGAAAAGTAGCTATTCTACAACCGATTCTTTGGAAAACATTTATACGCCATACTTTTTTTTTAGCTGGACAGTTGGCTTGAAAATCCACATATGCTTTTGCGTATGGCCATAATGATGGTCTTTTTCTCTTTACTACCAGTATTAAAACTGTTGTTGTTGATTTACTTGCTGTTGTTGTTGTTGTTGTCGTTGCTGCTATTATTTTATATGTGTCATACTATCTCAAATTAAAATCTTGGCGACTTGCTTACGTACATAATTTAGCACTTTCACACTCACATTCTTAAACACATACAAAAATTCAAATACAAAATTTATGCTTACACACACACACACACACACATTTATACAACCACATATAGCACATAACAAATGTTAAACGGAAATAACCAGGTTATAAATGTTTTGGATCAAGGGAAAACCATAGAATGCATGTGTGTGTGTGGGTGGTGGGGGTTGGTAAATTCTATTGATGTTCTTGTTGTTACTGTTGTTGCTACTACTACTGCTACAACTGACAACATATCTACGCAGTATGGCACGTATAACAATTTTCTTGACATGTTCTCACCACTTAAGCCAAAAGTCTACTTTATGTAGTGCATGTAAACAAGTAAACTTAACAACAACAAATAAATTATTTTAGTCGAGGTTTGACTACTACTGTTACACAAAATTCACATACATAAATGCTTACTACACCCACACACATTCACATACTACATCCGTATCTTTACAGTCATTCATTCTATAAAGCACTAACTGAAACATTGTTAACTTATACATACAATACATGCATACGTACTCTCATTTGTGTTCTATACAGCAACATACAAGTAACAACTAGCGACAACATGAACACATCAAGTGAATTCTAAGAAACATTGAACCATTTTGTATGTGATGGAAATATGGATGAGTTTTTAGGGTGTCCTTGCAAGTTGGTCGTTTTTAAAATATTTCTAGATGCCTACAAGCGGTAGAACTCATAACTTTTGTACATGGATTTTCTTGAAATGTGTATTGATCTTTAAAATGCAGGCATTAAATATATAATACAAAATTGTATTTTTAATGTTTCTGCATTTTAAGAATTTTAATTTAGGACGAAAAACATAATTAATTTTCATTACATATAATTTTACTCAATTCATTTTATTATTGAACCGATTGAAAAGCTAAAAAATCATTGGAAAACTTTACTTTAAATTTGTTTCCATATCTTCTCACGAAAGGAATTTAAAGTTGTGATCAAAAGTAGATTTTGCACATTAAAATACGATTTTATTGAAAAATGTTATTTGAAAGTGGAAATGCAGTTCTTTAAAATCCTTTTACTAAATTTTCAACAAATTCTTTAGCAAAAACTATAAACCGTTATATTTTTGGGTAACGGGTTTTCAGTTAATTCAAAAATGGTATTCTTAGATTTACGGCATTTGAATTATTTTGGTATCGTTATTTTAAAACTAAAGGTTTCCAGTTGTTTATGTAATGTAACTAACGGTTTTACAGTTATTTTAGTTTAGTTTATTTATTGTATTTATATTTTAATTGCAAAGGTATTTCTGTAATTATATTTTAATTGCAAAGGTTTTGAGTCAGTAATGGTGTTTTGGCGGTTTTGCCCATCTACCCTGATATTTTCCCCTTCAACATGTATCCTTGGATTGTTATTACTTTAATTAATTATGCAACGGGACACCCTAATGTGAAAATATATAAAATACAGTTTAGGTTTAATCATTAGAGATTGGTGAAAAATTAGTTTTTTACGGGTATAATTCATTATTTTCGGGCAGTGAGGATAATTTGATTTTGCTTTAATTTCATTTTGCAATAAATTATACAGTCAAGCTAATTATAGCATTTTTTCAGTAATATAAATGAAAGAATGAATTTCTTTAAGATTTTTCAACGCTAAAATTAAATATGATATAACAAAATATCTATCACATCAGGTTGCGGAATAAATTTCGTTTATAATTTCAAGATATTATACTATTGTTGTAAAATACCTGATCTTGTCGTGGAATAAAATATCCTTTTTCGTACACTCATAGAAATAAAACTGTAAAAATAGCTGAAACAGTTACTAAAAATTAGTTAAAAATTACCTTGCAGAAAATACTGCTGAAATTAGGATTTTTTTTTTGCTAAACACTAGTAACATATGAATAGCAAATAAAAAATTGTTAAATTTACAGAATTTTGGTTATATTTTAGTTAATTGAAAATGACAAATTATATATTATCTGCGGAAAATTTTGCTTAATACACAGTACAACACGAAAATAAATTACGGTATTTTCACAATGGATTCTGCCCTGTCAAATTCCCTCCTTTTTCAAATGTTTATTGTAAATAGGCATGGGAAACCATGTGAATCTCCCATTTTAGGTATAGGATATGTTCAGCGAACTTATGTAAAACACTACGAGCAAGATCATTTTAACCCTCTAGCTCTTCAATTAAATGGACTTTTTTGGAACCTTTTTAAAACGCGACAAAAAAGACCCATAAGTTGAAGAGTTAGAGGGTTAAAATGTTCCACAAAAGAAGAGTAAGAGGGTTACTCTTACTCTTCAATTAAAGGGACTTTTTTAGAAAGGGACAGAAAAAGTCCCATAAGTTGGAGATTTAGAGGGTTAAAATGTTCCGCAAAAATATTTGCCATGAAATTCAGCTACAAGTCTCTGAAGACATCAAAGTTAAAAATTTTACTTCAATGCCGGAAATAAGTCAAACCTTAAAATGTGTTTAAGGGTTAATCGCGCACTTATTCAGAACTGGCGCTAAAATGTCCAACAAACCTGGATATTAGGGGGAAACCATGTGAATCTTAAATTCAGCGAACTAATGTAAAACACTACCTGGAACATTTTAACCCTTTAACTCTTCAACTTACCGGCCTTTTTTGTCCCTTTTCAAAAAGGGGCCAAAAAAGTGCCTTTAGTTGAAGATTTAGAGGGTTAAAATGTTCCACAAAAATGTTCCTCGTAGTGTTTTATATAAGTTCACTGAACCGTCCTACACTTAAAATAAAAGATTCACAAGGTTCCATAGGCCGATTCACAACAAACATTTGAGAAAGGGTGGAAACGTTAACCCCCCTAAAATAAAATTCCGATGTGATATATCAAAACGCCGACAAACTGTAGTTTTATCTTTTTTCTTTTTTGTCTCCTCTACCGGAATCCATTGTCAGAACCCCGTAATTTTGGAAAAAGTTCGAAATTGTTGTATAGTGATACATATTAGTAGACTAAAAATATCAACAAAAAAAAAGCTGTTAAATCTACAAAATCTTTGTACTTTTTAAGCTAAATTTAGTTGAATACTTAGAGCAGTCTATTCTGCTGAAACTTTTCCAAAATATATTTCCAAAAAAAATAATAAACTGCTGATTACAGAAGGCTGATTTTTTATTTGCATTAAGAATAAAATGGAAAAAAACGTTGAAAAAAAATTTTTGTGGTTTTTTGATCTATTAATTATTTAGTAAAATTTTGTTCTTATTTTAGCAGGTTAAATTGTTATTTTCCATTGACTAAAATTAACTCAGATATAACTAAAATTTTGTATATTTAAGAGTTTTATATTTCTTGTTCTTAACTTACTAATGTGTACCAAATATAGTTTGCTAATTTCAACAGCTTTTCTACAAGGTCATTTTTGACTAATTTTTAGTAGTTTAAACTAAAATTTTTACAGACTTTTTTCTATTAGTGTGTGTATTAAGTTCGCTGTGTTTACGCCACTCTGTGGTTTGCTGAGTTTATTCTGATGTTTGTAACTACCACAAATTAGAGGCCTAGACAATCTTTGTAGCACACCGATTGGCTCGGCTCGGTATAGTGCAAAGTTTCAAAAAATTAAAAAACATAAAAAATTCTCGGTTTGCAGAAAAAACTGCTGAAATTGGCAGATTTCTTTTGCAAAATACAAAAATAAAACTGTTAAATATACAAATATGAATTACTTGTGCAAAGGGGAAAACACAATAGAATTAAGTAAGAGAGGAAATATTCTAATTGTATTAATTCTGACTCTTCTGATTACAAACATACATTGTGTAGCCAATGATTGACAAAACTTCAATTAGCCACACTCATCGCTGTGCCGACCGCGGTGGATCTCGTTAAGAGGTGATGCTGCGAGTCATAGCCTGTGTAAAAGGCTGCCTTTTCGATCCCCGGTCATGACATACACGAAAAAGTTTTTCATATAGAGACAAATTAACAATTAAAATTACTTTGCTCAGTTGACACCTAAACCAACCATTGACGAGTTTTGGGTGAGACGAAACTACGGTAGCCTTTTGTCTGTTAAATTTTTCAATAAAAATGTTTTTTCTTCCTATAAATCAGCTACATAAAATTTATATTTGAACTTAAATTTGCTAGATCTCTCAAAACAACAGAGTAGTATTTTGAAGGATGACAAAGCAAATTGTGGTAACATTTTTTGTTGTTGATTTCAGACGAGAACAATAAATTTTTATTGAGTTTTTAATATAACCTAACAAACATTTCTAGAAATTCTAAAAACGTTATTACCTGAAGATTTCCTTAGCCAATAATGAAGTCCAGATAGTTACAATACATGCCTTCAACAGATTATTTTTTACTAGGGATGTGCGATTAATCGATTAATTAAATTTCCCGATTCATCAAAATTCTGATTAATCAATTAATCGATTAGTCAACAATTTTGATTAATCAAAAACATGATTAATCGATTAATCAGTTATTTCGATTATTCAAAACAATGATTAATTAATTAATCCTGATTTTGATTAATCAAATTTATAAATAATCCAATAATATCTTGTTTTTCTCCATTAAAAATGCCTTTTAACGCCAGTTCAATATAGAAACATGAAACTTAAGAATGGTCTGACCATGAAACACGAAACATTGGTCAAGTCTGACCAGTGAGCAGACAATCTGTCTGATTTTCTTTATTTGGAGCTATATAAGGCATCGCCACAATACAAAGATAAAATTGCAGTAATTTTTTATTTTTAAATATTTTTTCAATATCAATTAAAATTATTCAAGTTTTGATTAATCAAAATTCAAATTCATCGATTAACCATAATTCCGATTAATCACATTTTCAATTAATTAATTGATTAATCACAGTTCTGATTAACCATACTGGTTGATTAATCGATTAATTTATTAGTTTTTGGGACTTTAGCATATTTGAATCCTTTAATACCACTGTTTTTTTTATTGGAGTAACAAAATTTACCTTTTCTGAATATCGAATTATTGTCGAAGTGTTTAAACTGACTTTCAGTAAGGACAACAAAAAAATTCATTTACCACAACCAAACCATTCGATTGGCATTAAATAGGGTTGTCGGTATTAATCTGTTTTCTCTGGGGGAAGTTTCTAAAATTTCTTTTTTTCTAAAAACTAATGTAATTGTGATGTTCATATTACAACGACCTCTACTGTGTGCATGCCTGTAAAATATGTAGATCATAAAATGAAAAAAATAAGTATATTGTTATTCTATTTCTATACATCGACGGATTATATTCAATAGTGGCTATCTGCAGTTTTGAAGAAAATGAGTTTTTGGTGTCAGTTATAGTGCAGTTATCTATGATATTAGTTTTGGACTGAAAAAATTATTCTGGACCCACTTTTTCCGATTTTGGTTAATTTGCCATCAAAAAAAATTTGTTATTAATATTATATGGGCTATCCACAGAAATTTCATTTCATTTCTTTAAAATCAAGAATATGAGATATCATTGTAAAGAGATATTTTCGAAATTTTTCTATCACATCACGATTATGAAAAAATCGAGGTTGAAATTCGTATTTTTAACTTTTTTAAGGTCCGTGAACTGCACAAAAAATTAAAGCCCGTAAGACACTTGCTTAATTTTGTATAGAAAAAAAATTTTTTTAATTTACAAATCCTTAAAATTTTTCAGAATCAAAATTATCAAGGTTTTTATATGTATTACATACAGAAATATTGAATAATATTCTCATTTTAATAACATTTTAAAGAAAATACGCCAATCATAAAAGGAATACCCAAAAATGTTCATATTAATATAGAACATATCCAAAGGCAATTTGGGCTATCTACAATAAAATAGCCCAAAACACGAAAATTAAGAAAAATGTATAGGTAAGAACTAGTACACTAAAAAAAAATTCAGTAAATTTAGCAGAAAAATTTATTGACCTAACACTTAGTCGATTGCAAATGAAAAAAATCCTTACTAAAATCGATAAAACTTCTTGCCGAATATTAGTAGAATGAAATAGACTCAAAAAATTTGTAGACAAATTATACTTTAGATAATCTATTGGCTGAAGATTTCAATCTAAAATTGTGTTTTTTCGATTATTTTGAAAGTTATTTAGAAAACTTTATAGAATGTAAAAATGTTTAGGCGACCACATTGTCGACATGATTTGATTAAAAATCTGGAAATATCTAAAAATAATTATAAATAAAAGCTGTTTTTTAGTATAATTTCCTTTTTCTGTATTACAACATCTAGACAAGCTGAGACATCTACGCCTTGTCTAACTGGTGTGTTTATCAGCACAATTTTGATAGTACATAGTAAATAAGTAAAACATTGAATAGTTTAAAATCTTAGTGCTGAAAAATTATAACTAAAACTTTTGCTGCAAAATTATTTCAGCAAAAAAATTGCTGAAAACTAGTTACTTGTTTTACTAATTTTATTTGGTAATTTTATTTGCTAACTTGTTTTTTTTTTTGTTTATAAATTTTTTATACATAGTTTGGGAGATTAATTAAGAAAAATATTCTTCGTAGGTGAATTAAACGATTTGTTGGCTTTCCAAACAATATGTATATTTGTAGATAGCCGTTATTAAATATGTAAGCTCTCGATATATGTTTCCATAGTTAAACTTGGTTCATTGCCACACAAACTCATCCATACAAACATCCTTATATTTGTTATTATTGTTGTTGTTTTTATACTTGATATACATTGAGCTATTCAGTCAACCATATGGTTTTTCATACAATGTAACAACTAACAATAGTTGCCAGTAAAATGGAAATTTAAACACGCGGCTCTTTTCTTTCCTACATAACATATACTATTTTGTTTGTGAGTGGGTAAGTCTATTTTTCAAATTCTATTCAATTTAGTCGTGAGATGCATGAGAAGTGACTTGACCTCATAAATATGTTTTCGCTTCAATTACTTGAAGGATGCTGCCAAAAAAAAGTAAATAAGTGAACAAATAAAATGTATGTTTACCTATAGAAAAAAATAAATAAGAAAACTAACAAGAAAAGTTTTAGAAAATGTAGAAAATACTCCCATCTACTAAAGCGAGTTCGAAGTAAGCAGTTTATATGTTTTTTATACAATTAATTGTATATTGTCAGCTTATTATTGGTTTGACCCATACGCCAAAAAGTCGTGATGGTGAAAAACGATAAAGAAGGTTTCCTTTTTTTCAATTTTGTATGTAAAATGGGAAAGTACACGAAAGTCGATACTAGATATTTTAGATATGATACGAGATATCGAGAAACGGGTTTCGAAATCAGAAAGAGGATATTTACATTATATGTAATCCATTCCTAAATCAATTTTTTTCAAAAATGGTCAGTAAATCAAACCAATAATAAGCTGACCATATATATTTATATTGCTTAGTAAACTTTTAACACACTGGGGGCTTTAAAAATTTACTATTTTATTCCTACTTGAACAAAAATTCTTGACATTATCGTATTAAGTTTTCAGTTTAAAAAATATACATTATTTTCAATTGTGATATCAAACTTTGAACATATTTTTTTTAATTCCAGTGAGTCTCTAATAGGGATGCCAAACGGGAAATCTCGAATCCCGAAATCCCGGGATTTTCGGGATTGGCAAAATCCAGAATCCCGGGATTATTTCTCAAAAATCCCGGGATTTTCTTATTTGTTAATATTAATATAAACGCAAATAAACAAAGTGAGCAATTTTAGATTACCTACGTTTTTTCTTGAATTTTCTCATATTGACAAGAAATTGATGCCAAGATATTGGTAAAATTATAAATTAAGTAGATTATTCGAGTAAACTATGCAAAAACTTTGCAGAAAAATTTGACATTTTGGTAAACAATATTAAGTTTTTGAGTAATACATGCGAAAAATCAAGTTTGTTTGTTATTTTACCGATTTATTCTTCCAAGCGAAATTCGATTTCTGAAACTGGGACTGTAAGTTTTGGCTGGGACTGTAAATTTGAATTCTTCCATGAAAACATTTGATAACGATAACCAAATAACTTTGTTGCAGTAATTACACGATTTAGTAGGCAAGGTTATCGCAACAAATCTGTTTTAAAATCTGCTTACAAAATACTGGACGCAAGTGTACTTAATGACAGGCCTTCATATATTATCCCAGCCAGAAAAATACAAACGGGAAAGCGATGGCTTTTGTACCACTGTCAATTTCTGACTGAGATGTTTCAATATTCATAAAATGTACCACATTATTAATTAACAACTATTAAATAATTATAAAACGCTTTATTCTATAAAAAATTAGTTACATAACATAAAAAATTTTACAAATAAAGGAAAATTTAAATCCCGAAATCCCGAGAAATTCCGAAATCCCGTAAAATCCCAGAAAACCCAAAAATTCCGTAATCTCGGGATCCCGGGATTTCATGCAAAATCCCGAATCCCGGGATTTTAAAATATCAATCCCGATTGGCATCTCTAGTCTCTACTGTCTTGTAAGTTATGTTTACCCACTTAGGCGTATGAGTAATAATTTTCTAATAACAATAATCATACGTATAGTGTGAATTTATCATAGCCACTTGAGCGTATGAGTTATATTTTTGTATAAAAACTTTGCTGAAACTTTGATAAAGTTAAAAATTTTGATTATATTCGTCTAGTTTTTACTGTACCTGCTGCGTATCTATTCTGAGCTACGTCAATAAGATATCTTGTTTAAGATGAAATAAAAACATGAAATAATGCAATACTAAGATGAAGAAAAAAAAAAAGAATGACACTAAAATATGAAAAAGTATACCATGAACATTAGGATTCTTGTTGTGAATGGATTTTATGAGGATATTTATCCAGTGCACATACGCATTTCCGTTTGTGTGGGTGTCGGGTCGGCTGTGTATGGGTGAATATATTTTGAAATAGTTTATTTCTTTTTTTTTGTTAACTTTTCGTACCATAGCATAATGCCATTTAAAAAAAGTCATTCACTTTATTAGTAGACAGATTCATATCAACTTAAATAAATCTTGAATAACATTCGATTAAAATATGAAATAATTCATAAAGCAACAAGTTGAAAGATAATAAAAACAGAAATAAATTCAAACATTGAAACTTTAATACTGTTTTATACTGTAAACATAAAACACTTCAAAATTCAAAAAGCATAAAGCATAAATAACAAACTTTAAATTCAATTTTATTTTTAAACTTTAAAATGTTGCACATTAGGGTGTTCCGTTAACAAAAAATTTGATATCAAGGCACCCAAACAATGCGTATTAATGGGCGAGATAAATAGTTAAAAAATTCTTTGATGAGATCTTCTTTGTTTCCATACCATTGTTTATAGCTGGCGATAATGGCGTATAAAAAAAAAATTTTTTTACACAAAATTGGTATGAAAATTTTTATAACATTTAGGCCGTTACACTACTAGTAGTTTTTAAAAACGTTTGATTTCTGATTGAAATTTTTTATGGAATTTTACTAGTACCTACAAGTATTTTTCAGAAACTACTAGTTTTTTGCTGCTACACACAGAAAATAAATCAGTTGGAAATCAACTATGATTACCAAAATTCTACCACTACAACATTATTGTAATATCAGCAAAATATTATCAATTGTATTACTAAAAAGTCTGCGTTAATAATATAAAATTAGAAGTTGTAACTAAATAAATGTTATTTTTGTAACAACAATCTGGCTTTACAACCAATTAAGGCCAAAATAAAAGGTTTAAAATCAATTCTGTGTTCTCAATTACTTTAAAAATTTTAATTGTCACACTGTTTGCCTTTTACTAGCTATAGCAATTAAATGTCTGTTTTAGTAACCAAAATGAAACAAACATTTGATATTAGTTCTTTACTAACAGTTTTGTATTGAATATTGGCCATATTAACTAATGTTAATACTATATCAGATGTATCTTTAAATAAATTTTTGGTTATAATATCCAAAATAGAAAAATAAAATTGTTGATACAACTTTGGTCAATACAACTAATAAAAGAGCAAAACTGTAACTAAATTAATTTCTCCTAATACCAAATACTTTAAATATTAACAATATCGGTAACTGTAACCGATAAATTGATTATTCCAATAAAATAATAACAAAATATAAATTTTAAAATGCCATACATGCAAAATAAAAAACAATTCGAATTTTTTGTTTATAAAAAATTCGCTCTTTACTAATACTCCCACTAATACACAGAATATTATTACACAAACTAACATTAATAAAGAGCAAACAAGTGAAGCTCTTAAAAATTCTCTTACACTGAATTTACAATCAACTGATCTTACCACAAATGAGTCGGTAATGGTCGCCTCAAAAGGTGCTATACCTAAAACAACCAAAGTAGATTCTATAGAAGATAGCAACAAAACATTGAAAGGGATTGATCGATACTTTACAATATTAAAGCGAAAGCGTAGCCCCAATTCCTCCAAAAATAACCCCACTCCGAAACAAACAAAAAAGGCAGTCACTACTCAAACGATGAGCCAAAATCGTTTTTCTTTGTTAGCTACTAACGATGTCGAAGAAGATACAGATGAAATAGTTAAACAGCACAAGCCCCCAGCAATTTTCTTACGCGAACAAAACTCTAACTTTTTAGTAAATTCCATAACAGCAACAGTCGGAAAAGATAATTTTTTTGTAGAATCTCTGCGCAGAGGAAACGTTCTTGAAACGAAAATTCAGACATTTACAGAAACTAATTTCCGTAAAATTGCTTCTTATCTCGACTCAGAAAATAAAAGTTATTACACTCATCAACTTAAAAGCTCAAAAGGTTTATCAATCGTCATAAAAGGCATTGAAAGCAACGTCCCAACAAGTGAAATAACAAATGCTATAGAAAATGAAGGCTACAAGGTAAAATCAGTGCACAATATAAAAAATAAGGACAAAATACCTCAACCACTTTTTAAAGTCGAAATTGCCTTTGAGTCCAGCAAATTAAAAGGAAACGAGCCACATCCAATTTATAATCTTCGATACCTGCTTCACCGAAGAATCACTGTAGAAGAACCACGCAAACGCAAAGACCCACCTCAATGCTTTAACTGCCAGGAATTCGGTCACACTAAAAGTTATTGCAAGCTTCCAGCAGTATGTGTAATCTGCGGTGATGTCCATAAAACTTCTGATTGCTTGAAATCTAAAAACGACCCAAGTAATAAAAAATGTAGTAACTGTGGTGGTAACCACACTGCAAATTATAGGGGATGTCCCGTCTTTATACAGATAAAGAATAACGCTCCTAATAAACCCTCTTACCGGCGCTTTCAGTCAAATGATTTCCCATATATTTCAAAAAATAATATATCCACACAACATATGCCTTCTGGTCAAACTAATATCAACCACGCCAATTATACTTCCAACCCACCTCCGAATCCTACGAATAACACGTCGTATGCTCAAATCGCTCAATCCAGTAGTATGCCTTTTGAAAAATTGGTCGCTCACAAAATCCCAGAATCTCGAACTCCTAATGAATCATTACAGAAATCGCCCTTAGAAAGCTCAATAGAGCTTCTGATACAAACTATGAACAACTTTATATCAAATATGCAAGTCATGATGCAGGAGTTGTTAAGAAATCAGGGTATGCTACTTCAAGCATTTGCCTATAAACAATGAACCAGATAAGAATATGTTACTGGAATGCAAACGGCTTAAGCCAACATAAGATAGAAGTAGAAAGTTTTCTAAAGTCACAGTCTATTGACATATTGCTGGTTTCTGAAACGCATTTTACATTAAAAAACTGTTTTCGAATTAAAGGTTACTCTATATACGACACAAAACATCCAAGTGGTAAAGCGTGTGGTGGTGCAGCTATAATAATTTGTAATCATATTAGCCATTTTCCAATGCTGGAATATAAAACAGATCATATTCAAGCCTCATCAATATGCCTCTCGGCCACAAATATCACCATATCTTCTTTATACTGTCCTCCAAGACACAAAATAACAGACGATCAATTTATTAATTTCTACAAAACTCTAGGCAATAAATTTATAGCGGCAGGAGATTACAATGCAAAGCACACGTTCTGGGGCTCACGACTCACTACTCCTAAGGGTAGACAGCTATTAAAAGCTATCTCATCTCTTAAACTTGACGTAATATCTGGAGGACAGCCCACTTATTGGCCTTCAGATCTACAAAAGACTCCTGATTTAATAGATTTTGCAGTCATTAAAAATATCAGACGCGATCAGCTTTCTGCAGTCTCTTTGTTCGACCTGTCTTCTGACCACTCTCCCACTATTATTTCAATGCTTAATGGGCAAACCATCGAAAAACCTTTTTGTTTCCCTAATAGACATACTAACTGGCTCAAATATAGAAAGTATGTAAGCTCACACGTATCTCAAAATATTTCACTGAAATCCGATGATGAAATACAAGATGCTATAAACGTGTTTTCGGAAACATTATCAACTGCAGCTAAAGTAGCTACACCTTTTAAACGCTACGACGGCCCTAAAAATAATAAATACTCAACAACTATTCAAAATCTTATAAAGGATAAGAGAAATCTTAGAAGACAATGGCAACTACATCGCTCTCCTACCTTGAAAAGTCAACTAAACCACTGTCAAAGAACCCTTCACAGTGCTCTTTTGGAGGATAAACAGTCAGCTCTAAAGGCATATTTAGAAGGTCTAAATCCAACTAAATCCACGGATTATAGTCTTTGGAAAGTCACCAAAAAACTTAAAAACCCAACTAGATACGAATCTGCTATTCGTTATAGCGATGGTAATTGGGCTAGGTCCCATAAAGAGAAAGCAGAAGTTTTTGTCGATCACCTCGAAAGAGTGTTCACGCCTAATATTTCTAGCTCAGACATAACTTTGCCAGATATTGAAGACCTTGTTGTTTCCCCAATGAAAATTCGATTCTCGTCGTTAACTTCAGCAGTTAAAAAATTGAAAACAAATAAAGCCCCTGGCGTGGACAAAATTTCAGGAAAAATGATTCGTGAGCTACCAACATCTGCCCTTAAACTAGTTTTATTCATTTTCAATTCTATCTTGCGAACTGGTTTCTACCCTAAATCATGGAAAATATCAGAAATAATTATGATACCTAAGCCAGGTAAGGACGCTAGCCAAGTATCATCTTATCGCCCGATAAGCTTACTTTCAACTTTATCAAAGCTCTTTGAGAAATTATTTTTAAATGCGTTGACCCCATACCTAAACGACCACCACATCATTCCCGTTCATCAGTTTGGATTCCGAAAGGATCATGGCACCATAGAACAGGTCCATCAAATAGTTACTCTTATCAGAAAGGCTTTCGAGGACAAACTCTATTGCTCAGCACTCTTCATAGACATTTCTCAAGCCTTCGACAAAGTCTGGCATGATGGGTTATTATATAAAATAAGCTCCTTGTTACCCCTAAATACCCACAAGTTACTGCGAAATTATTTAATGGATCGTTCATTTGTAGTAAAGTACAAAGACCACATCTCAGACTCAAGAAAAATCACAGCAGGAGTTCCCCAAGGCAGTATACTTGGTCCTCTCATGTATATACTCTTTACTTCAGATATGCCTACTAATAACCTGATACACACGTCAACTTTTGCAGACGATACAGCGTTTATAAGCGTACATAAAAATCCAGTAATTGCTTCTAGTTGTCTGCAGGCTCATATTAAGGAACTCGAAAAATGGCTTCACAAGTGGAAAATAAAAGTAAATCCAACAAAGTGCGCACATGTTACTTTCACCTTGAGAAAGGGAAACTGTCCCAAACTGAAGATAAATAACATCGATATCCCTGAGCAAAATCACATAAAATATCTTGGTATACACCTTGATCGTCGCCTTACCTGGTCTCAACATATTGAATCCAAATCCACACAACTTAAACTTAAAACTTTACAGCTTCAGTGGCTCCTTTATCCCCACTCTGCTCTCAACCTAAACTACAAGGTTCTACTCTACAAAGCTATTATTAAGCCAATATGGACCTATGGAATCCAACTATGGGGAACAGCATCTGCTTCTAATATAGAAAAATTACAAAGACGACAAAATAAAAGATTGCGGCTAATTACTGGTGACCCGTGGTATATTAATAACGTGATTATTCATAAGGACCTTAATATTCCATTTGTTCGCGACGAAATAAAAACCGTCTGCTCTAAATATGTACGAAAACTGGCAACTCATCCAAACCCTCTTGCACAGGATCTACTATGTTATAATGGACATATTCGCCTCAAGAGGGTCGACACATTGGCCCTCGCGGAACCACATGAAAGATGAACATTTTACGCAACGAAAAATGGATTTTCTATTGCAATGGCAATAGACCCAGAAATTATTAGTTGATTTAAGATTTTAATACTTATTGTTATTTTCTGAAATAAGAAAGATCCAATAAATAAAGAAATAAAGTTAAAAAAAAAATAAAAAATACACGGACATCAAAAATACAAGAAATATTGTATTTAAAAGTTAAAAGAGCAAAGAAAATTGACAAATGTAGAAATTAACAAATATTGGAATTCAGGACTGCAGCCAGATCAATTAAAGTGGTAAGTCAAAGGCTTTAAAGAAAATATGTATATGAAGGTGTGAAAATTTTTCTTAACCATTCTTTCATTTATAGAGGTGAAATGGTAATCCAAAACTGGTAACGTCTCCAACCAATGTGCATTATCAATATTGTGAAATGCTTTTTTACCGGCGCAAAATTTTTCTACAACGAGCTGGAGTGCTTCCGTAGAATGGAATATATATTTTTTTTTTATATAAGAGTGTTTTTTTTATATACATAAGTATATTAACATATCAATATTGAAATTAATTAATAAAAATTCAAAAATATATTAGAATATATTAGAATATAATTCATTCGGTAGGAATTTATAAATTCGGTTGGACCTACAAAATTTTGTCAATTCGGTTGGGTTTACCAAATCAATTTTTTCAATTCGATAGGTATAACTGAAAATTTTAATCTTCACAACAAAATTTATTAAGAATCGTAACCGAATAATGTGATAGTACATGTGACTACCAAAATTCGGTTGGCAACGAATTCGGTTACCACAACGAATCTGTTTTCTGTGTGTAGATAGGGTTATTGACAGGCCTACCTTCTGAAAATATTTATTTGGTTATAAAGTTGCATCCCCCAAAAACTTAGGATAATCGGCTATCGGGAAGACGTTCCGCATCGGCCCTGAAGTTTGAAAAACGGTTTAAAAGCGGATAATATGACTTTTTGTACATTTTCTTAAAAACATTGGTATTTTAGAACTAATTCGAACTAAAAATATTAAAGAATCGTTATTCGGAGTAAATTGTCTTTGTAATGAAGCAATAAAATCTTAATTCAGTTTAAAAACAGCCGAGTTATTACAGTTACCCCCGGAAACTAATATATCGCAAACCACTTAATTAAGAAATTCGGGTTAAAATTTATTGAAATAATCTATTTCAGAAATATTTTATTTCTTCAATATAAGTCAGATAAGAAATATTTTTTATATTTGGTTAGATAGCAAATCTTGTTTTAAATTAGCGCCAAATATGTCAGAATTTTTATACACTGTTTTCAAATCTACAATTAAAATTTTTTTTAAAGAAATTTAAAAAAAAATCAACGATTGCACTTTAATGTTTTATTAAGAACATATTAGTGATTAAAAACTACAAAAATTGTAGGAATTCCTTTTTTCATTTCTCTATGGCACTTGTTAAGATTTTGGGCAAGTTTCTTCTTTTTTTTTTGTGGTTAAATTCCACATGTTTTTGGCTGGAATATTAGAGCATAAGAACAAATATTTCAATCCCCTAAATTTGGCGATCCAATAATAAGTCCCTGTTGAAAGTTAAAGGTGAAATTTTAAGAGATTTTTTTTTTTTTAACATATTAATAAAACTGATATTCCTGAGGGGTTATTCATGAATCTTTTTTATATTATTTTTCTTGCACTCAGATAAAAAAGTTAGTAAACTAATTTGTAAACAGTTTCCAATCGCACTTTACTATTTTTATACTGATTTTTAGTACAATTTTTTTTAAGTAATCATTTTTGCTATCCTCTTATTACAAATTGCGGATTTTTTTACTAATTCTCGCTGCTAATTTTTCAAAACCGAGTGCTGAATTTAGCAGAAAAAAATACTAATTTAAATTTTATTTTTTTTTTAATTTTTTACAATTCTTGTTTAGTTTATATTTGTTACTATTGATATATTCTTAGTTAGGAAATAACACTCAGAAAATTTTATTGTATCTCCAATGCATAAAAAGGTAATAACTGGAGAACCGTTTGCAATTTTGACTCCAAATTTCAAGTACGATGAAGTAGTTCTACGCTTGTTACAATCGAAAGAAAAACAGTTTTTCTTTTATGAATTTTTTTTTAGATTTTACAGTTGTTTTTTTTATTTTTTAGTAGACTTTTTAGCTAATTTCAGCAATTTACTGAAATTTAGTAGCTGCAACTAATTATTTATACTAATTTCATTGTACTTAAATTATGATATTTAGTAAGTTTTTAACTGATTTTAGCAAATCGATTTTGAATTGCAGTTTACATAAATTTTACTAAAATTTAGTAGCGGCTACTAAATAATTTTATTGTACTAGATCAGCAGACATGTGTTGCTAAAATTAGCAAAAAAAATACCGCTGGGCTCAAAAAAGTTAAATTTCCCATAATAATAGCAAAATATTCAGTAGCCATTACAGACTTTTTTGGTTGAATGTAGGAAACTGTAAATTTTAAATTTACTATGTATGTGTAAATGATAAAAAGAAAACACATTATGTTCAAGTTGCTGCACACATAATGTGTAAATTAACATTAAAAGTGTTGACAACTAAAATGAACCCAATAAGCACATAGGTTTTAAAAATTCAAGTGCTTTAAATTTAGCTTGAAGTAAAGTATATTTCAAATTCTAGCACTTGTTTTTTTAACAAAAATATTTCAAACTTGAATTTTTGTTTCCCTTTTGCTTGAGTATGCTATTGAAATAAAATGTAATAAAAGTTGAATTCAAGCCTTGAAACTGGAAAACAGGGCTGGAACTGAACTTGATTTCAACTTGAATTCCAGTGAAAATGTTTATAGGGAAGTGTTATTAGTTAATTTTTAAATTTACAAAATTTGTCGTTAAAAACTTATTATACCCTACACCACTATGTGGTCAGGGTATTATAAGTTTGTGCTGATGTTTGTAACACCAAAAAATATTGGTCCTAGACCCACCTTATAGTATACCGATCGGCTCAGAATTTTTTTTATTTCGATTTAACGATGTCCGTCCGTCCGTCTGTCTGTCTGTCCATGCATTCTTGTGCGCACTCTACAGATCGCAAATATTAAGATATTTTGATGAAACTTGGTACACCGACTTATGTCGGCCCAAGGACGACACCTATTGATTTTGGTTGAAATCGGTCCATGTTTAGACCTAGTGCCCATATAAGGTTCCTACCAAAATTATATTGTTTATACGCTGCAGGTCGTAAATATTAAGATATTTTATGAAATTTGGTACACAGACCTATGTTGGCCCAATAACGCGGCCTATTGATTTTGGTGAACATCAGTCCATGTTTAGACCTAGTGCCCATATAAGGGTCCTACCAAAATTATATTGTTTATACGCTGCAGGTCGTAAATATTAAGATATTTTGATGAAATTTGGTACACAGACCTCTGTTGGCCCAGTAACGTAGCCTATTGATTTTGGTGAACATCGGTCCATGTTTAAACCTAGTGCCCATATAAGGGTCCTACCAAAATTATATTGTTTATACGCTGCAGGTCGCAAATATTAAGATATATTGATGAAATTTTGTACACAGACCTATGTTGGCCCAATAACGCAGCCTATTGATTTTAGTGAACATCGGTACATGTTTAGACCTAGTGCCCATATAAGGGTCCCACCAAAATTATATTGTTTATACGCTGCAGGTCGCAAATATTAAGATATTTTGATGAAATTTGGTACACACACCTATGTTGGCCCAAGGACGAAGCCTGTTGATTTTGGTGAACATCGGTCCATATTTAGAGCTAGTGCCCATATATGGGTCCCCCAAAATTGGCTTGGTTACAAACTGCAGGTCGCAAATATTAAGATATTTTAATGAAATTTGGTGCGCTGACTCACATTATAGAAAATTTTGACACAAGCCCCCTTTTAACCCATTCGAATTTCGGATCCAAACATTAGTTGGCTTTTACCCAGACTGGTGTAGGGTATTGTATAGTCGGCATGCCCGACTTTAACCTTTTTACTCGTTTTTATAGTAAATATGCTCATAAAGTGCCTGAAAATGCATCTTTAATTGCGTATATTTAACCACAACGCAATGTTTAAAGTTAAACAGCTCAAATCCTTTTTCATATAAAACAATGCATTCTTTTAATGTCTTTTATAAAAACAAATCGCCGAAATTAAATAGAAATCGCCAAAGATAACAAAAATCGCTCGAATTGAAAAAAATCGCTAAAATTAGAAAAATGTAAATTTAGAGAAAAAAAGTGGCTAACAGCGCAATCAGTTTGTGACCCCGGCGATACCTTTCTTGTTAGTTTAAATCGATTAAATTCTTACCAAAAGATCCATATAAATACTTGCATATTACTCGTATTCCCTTGCGTGAACTGATATCAGATTTGACGACTTTTATTTTAATTTGTGTGTTACTTTAAATCTTAAAAATCGTTAAATCTGGTATCTTTGCATGCAAATTTGCTACCTTTAACTTTACTATCAAATTATTTCTCACTTTAGTTGTTGAAACTACCGAATTGTTGTTGAGGCAACCGAAATTTTGTTGTCACAGTCAAATTACTAATACCTCGTCCCATTTTATCCTTTCACAATAAGTTCAGTACAGTTTTTAGAACTGTATCTGTAGAATTTTTTTTTTTCAAAAATTCACTACACTTAACCCAAGAAATTTTAGAAATAGGGGTTAAAAAAGTTTTATAATTCTTTAAATTTGTCAACATTTGGCCGCAAATTAAAATCAATATTTTTTTAACTGAACAAGGGTTGTTTGATAAATGTAAAGCTTAAAATTTCTGTTTAACATAACATCGTGTCTGTTCCTAAGATAAGTCTGTGACTCTTAGTTGTGATTATATTCGCCATGTGTTTGTTATTGCAAAGTCACAATAAATTATAATTCTTCAAATTTTTATTTCAAAACCTCCAAAAAATTAACACGTGTTATCGACAAATAATAATTTTGACAAGTAAAATTTGATTTTTTTTTTAATTTCATTATTGTGCTGTGGCTTTTTAATAGTCTTATGACAGTCACAGCGGCTCACAAGTAAGAATAGGAAACCCAAGTTTAAAGTTTGTATATTTTTGGGACAGTATTTTTTTAACTTCTCTGTAAAAAAAATATCTTTTAATGTAATATGCAGTTAAAAACACAGCACATCAAGGATTTTGAGATTTAAATACATACTACTATATGATTCAGAATATACTTTTGAAAACTTTTTATCACATTACAGGTTTGAGAAAATCCGGATTCAAGATGCGGAAATTCGCAATTTTGAATTTGGGAAAGCTCATACAACAAACACCATTTACAAATTCGTTTATATAACAATATTGAACCATAAGCCGATTTCTGAAATAAGTGAAAAAAATCAAAGTAGATCATTCCGGCTGTATGATACCCGACACCACACATAGGGTATATTCAGGAAATATGTCTTGGAACTTTACACATCAAAGTTTTTGGCTTTCTAACCGAGCCAGGTGTACTTTCCAAATTAGTACGATTAATTCCACAATTTTACACCTAAAAAATAATAAAATGGTCATAATTTTTCAAACTTTTTGGTCTTCAAAGCGCTGTATAAAAACTTAAAAGGACTGAGCCGAAGTTTAGCCGGGTTTTTTCTGCAATGGGCACTATATGATTCACAAATAAAATTATATACACTCACAAAAGTTTGTCGGTAGAATTTACTGAAAATGACAGTTAAAACAAAGATATATGCAGTTAAAAACGCGACAAAGGTATTTAGCTTTAAAATAACTAAAACTTTGTTATTTTTTACTGTTTAAAAATAACTAACAAATGCATTAAAAATAACTACCAATGTCGTAAAATTAACTGATAAAGTTTTACTACAAAATTTTCAAAACAACTGACAAAATCGGTAAAAACTACTGTTTTTTGCAGTCAATTCTTTTTGTTAATAAAAGTACATTTTAATAAAAAAAAATTTTTTTGTTTTCTATCGATTACAAAAAATATGTGTTATTACTTCAGCCTGTTTAAAATTCGAAGTAAAAATTCCAAATGGTTCTCTAGTTATTATGCTTTTATGCATGGGAGATACAATACAAGTTTCTGATTTTATTTGCAAACTAGAAATATATCAATAATAACAAATATAAGCTAAACAAGAATTTGTAAAATTCAAAAAAATTTAACGAAATTTTTTATTTTTTAAATAACTAACAAAAACTACTGTTTACTGTAAAAAAACTGTTTTGGTAGTTGTTTATTATGATATTAAAAATAACTGATTTAAATAACTGTTATGAAATTATAGTATTTTTCGTTAGTTGTTTTCTTAAATAACCTTCATAAAAGTTGTTTTGCTTCCTTCTATGGAAAAACAACTGTAATTACTGTTAAAAACAACAACTACTGATTACTACACAAACAACTGTCATGTAGTAACTGTCAAACTTTTTTGAGTGTTTTTCCCCACTTAAATAGTTTTGGTTTTCGATACCTTTCCTCCGGCCGATTTTAACCATTTTAAATAGGTTTTGTCCCTGCGGTAAGTCAAACTTATGTACAAAATTGTGTCCACTTATCTCTAGAATTGCGATATATACACTCATAGAAATAAATCTGTAAAAATAGCAGAAAAAGTTAAAAATTATGCTGCAGAAAAGACTGCTAAAAGTAGCATATTATTTTTGCTATATATTAGTAATATAGAAACAGCAAAAATAAAACCGTTAAATATACAGAATTTAAATTATATTTAAGTTAAACTTTTATTAATGGAAAATAGCAAATTAACCTGCTAAAATTAGTAAAAAATTTTGCTAAATAATTAGTAGCCTAAAAAATCACCAAGAAATTAAAAATTTTTGAAGTTTTTTTTCCATTTTTTTTTTTAATGCAAATAAAAATCGAGACTTTTGAAACTATTTTACAATTTTTTTACCAAATATTTCTGCTATTTGCATTCAACTAAATTTAGCTTAAAAATAGCAAAAATTTTGTTTATTTTTGCTATTTGTAGTTTATTAATATTTAGCAAAATTTTCTGCAGATTTTATAGTACAATTTGTTATTTTCAATTAACTAAAAGTTAACTTAAATATAACTAAATTTCTGTAAATTTAAAAGTTTTAATTTTGCTGTTCCTATTTTAGCAACTACCAAGCACTATCATCAGATTGCCTTTATGAGGTTCTCTCTAGGTTATAATGTAGATTTAAGTTTTTGTATATATTCAACTAAGTATCGTATTGAGAAATAAATTCAAACATTTTTACTAGCTATTTTTGTATTACAACGAAAACTACATGTTTTATACAAAGCCATTATTTTCCTCTATATTATAGTTGGTGCTTTAACCAAAGTTCCTTAGTAGTAAAGCAAATGTTTGATGTTGAACTTAAAACCGAACAAAAATAACACTCATTGTAACCATCTTCAGGTCAACTAAAAATCTACGATAAATTACATTAATTTTTAAAATATAAGATTATTTTCTAAATAGGTACGATATTTTTGTAATTTTTACCAATTTCGATTAATCGTATTAAATTATTGGAATTATTCGTTATTCGAAATTTGGACATTTTAAATTAGTTGAACAATTTTTGTGCAAAATTGATCGATTAATGGAATAACGATTAATCGATTGTTGCTACACTTAAAATCATACGCCGATTTGACTAATTTTTAACTGATTTCAACTCAGTGTTGGCAACTCTTGAAGACAAGAAAGCACCGTGAGCATTGTGAAAACGGGTAAAACGGGTAAAAATTAACCAAAAATGGGGTAAAAAAGCACGATATTCATTTTTGAAAAATTTAAGTCAAGAATTTAAAAACACATTTTAGCTTTGTAAAATCGTACAAAAAGGGTTCAAAAAATAACCAAAAAAGGGGTAAAAAAGCATCATACTAACATTTCAAAATTTTGAAGATTAAATATAACGAAGTTGCTTTTTAAAATTGTACTACAAACATTGTAAAAAATGTACTTTTTGCATGGTTCGTATTATTTTTTCAACTTTCACAGAAAATTCAGGAAAAATTTTAAAAAACGAGAACAAATACCAAAAATATAAACTGTACAGAAAGCACTAAAAGCACTGCCAGAAATCTGAAAAAGCACTGTAAATACCCGCTTTTTTTAAAAGGGTATTTGTAAAAAATCACCGGGTACCGGAAGGAAAAAAGCACCAAAAAATACCTGAAAAGCACTGAAATGGCAACACTGTTTCAACTGATTTAAACAAATATGTTAGTTATATTCATTTAACATAATACTTAAAGTTCTCGACAGTAATGCTCAAAAGAACTTTGTTTTAAAAACTTTTAAAATGAGGTAAAACGACGCTTTAAACCCATTTTATTTCGCTTAAATCGATCCAAACAAGCTTGAGAAATTTTCATTCGAATGCGTTTTTGGTCAACTGTTAACAAATGCGGCACCTATCTTCCTGCAATTCTTGATGCAAAATAAAATGTACTCGATCATTTGAGATGCCTATGGCATTACACATTTCACGCACTTTCACTCGTCGATCGTCTAATACCATATCATAGACTTTAGCTATGATTTCTAGGGTTGTTGCAGTTTTTGGACGTCCATTTGGTGGTTCATCTTCAATGCTTGTATGACCATGTTTAAATTCACCAACCCAATTTTTTACTGTTGCATATGAAGGAACACTTTCACCTAACACATTCACCATATCATTATAAATTTCTTGTCCCGATAAACCTTTCTTATGTAAATATTTAATCATACCACGAATTTCTAATTTTTCCATTATAAAAAATCAATGAGGTGCCTTTTTTGAAGATCTGTTACTATACGAATGAGTTGACAGATCGAAATGAAATTTAACATGTGTTAATATGACGGATGGAAGTTTCCATTATACAAAGATTTTTGCTGTTTATACCGCCATCTCTAAAACTCCCACCAAAACTGTCGGATGCAAAGAACTGGTTGTAGAACAACTTTTACTTGCATGCAACCTGTTCCAATTTATGTTCTATCATCGGTGAATTTTGTTAGAGTTTATCCCAAAAGCAACAGGTTCTGTTCCTCCAAACTAGAACAGGTTGCTTTGAAACCGACAGTGAAGCCTTCCATTTTGACTTCCAGGAATCAGTTCTAGAACCTGTTCCACGGAACCGGTGGCAAAAACACCTATTCTAGAACAGATTCAAAGGCAACTAGTTCAAAAAAAATTTGCTGGGTTAAATTTCAAACATGCACTAGAAAAAGAATGATCAAATTTATTAAAGGAGGAAAATCCTTACGTAAAAAAATTCGATTTCTTTATAAATATTTTCGGATATAAAAACTACTGCTAAAGAAGTGTGTGGCTGTTAAGCTAGTAACAAGCATATGTGACCTTCTCCGAGAAAAGGGACCTAGTGTGTCCAAAAACGGGTTTGGACTTAAGAGTGGATTCTGGTACCTAAAAGGGTGTAGAATAAGATGAAATGAGTTAGATTTCTAATAAAAATTTATTTACCCCATAAAAACGTACAAAACGAACTTGGGTGTGTTCAAGGTGATAATGCGTAAATAAATGCGTTCTTCTCAAAACTTCATTTTCACACACTAGGTCCCTTTTATCGGAGAAGGTCACATATTTGAAATCGTGTCCCTTTTGTGGACGTACCCATATTTACCTGTAGGGAGATTTCTGTTTTATTTTTTGACCCAGAGGTGTGCGAGCACTACTTTCAATTTTTTTGCTTAATAATTCTCAAACAACCTGTCCCTTTTACATCGTGTCCCTTTTTTCTTTATTTTCCGGTCAGTTAATTTTTAAAACCTTGACTGTATTGAACACTTTCAGCCAAATGATTTGTGTTTACAAAGTTTGGATATTAAAACCAGTCGTCTGTTTTTTATGCGTATGAATCAAAGACCTCATAAAAAGGCCTGTTGTTAACAAAATGATATACGATCTATGAATGTCTGTCTCTTGCCTTAAACCCTTTTTAGGACTTGCTATTATATTTGTATTTGAAGATATAGTAGGAAATCACATTTATTACATTATTTTCTTATTTTTTGCTGTTCTAAGCCGACAGAAATGTACAAAATAAATAAAAATTAATTTAAACATTATGAAAAAGTTTCTTTCAGTTTATAAACAAAAAGACATTAGCGGTAGGTTTTTTAAATGAGTGTACTTTTTCTTGTTGGCTTTCTTTCTTTATTGTTGTTTATGTTTATTTGTTTTTTGTTTGTTGGTTGGTTAGTGGACAATTTAGGCATATAATGTCCTTAATATCCTTAATGAGAATAAAGGCTTGTTCGAGTTTATTTATTTTTTTGTTAGGAAAGGCAAAACTTTTTGCATAAATATTAAGTTTTTCTTAATGTTTTATTGAAACAGCTTTTTCGGTAATTTTATATTTTAAATAAATTCATTAATTAATTAAGAAAAAAAAATAAAAAAAAATCTTTATTTGAACTTAAACAACAAAAGGAATATCGAGCGAGAGAGTCTGTGAGAGTGTGTATAAGTGTATGTGTTTATCTCTTAAACATTTACACAAAGAGAGAGAGAGAGTGTGTTGAACTTTTATTTAAGCTAGAGAGTTAATATTTTGCTTGTCTAGCAAGAAGCTAATATTCTGTTATTGTTTTCTCTTTAACTTTTTGGAAATGTTTCTCTCTAATATGCATTGATGCTTTTTAGAGAATATATAATGTTGTTCGTGTAGAGAATGCGAGTCTGTTTTTTAATTGATTATAAACATAGTTTTCTTTAATTTTTTTTATAGGTGTTTGTAGTAAAAATTTTATTAAAAATTAAAAATAGTTTACATTATCTTTTTTTTTGGTTTTCAAATAAAACGAGAGAGAGAGAGAGTTTTAAAAATGTATGTAAAAAATATAGGCAGATGTTTTTTTTTTAATTGTGTGTGGATTTTAAAGAGAGAGCATTAAAAAAAGCCTTACATTATTTTTGTTGTTGTTGTTGTTTTGATGAAAATAAGCTGTTGTTTGTTTTGTTTTTTATTTTTTCATACAAATTTTGTTTCATGTTTTTATTGGAGAAATGTTTTTTTTTTCTTAATTAGTGTTCTTAAATCCTTTCTTAATATTTTTGAAAATAATTAAAAATTTTTCTGGTTTTTTTGGTATTTTTGTAATAGTAGTAGTAGTGGTAAGAATAAGCTAATAATAACTATATTTGATTTTTTGTTGTTTTTAAATTTTATTAAATGTAGTTAAATTAATTTATTCTTCCTCTTCTTCTTCCTCCTCTTCTTCCTCCTCTTCCTCCTCCTCTTCTTCTTCTTCCTCCTCTTCCTCTTCCTCCTCTTCTTCCTCTTCCTCGCCTTCCTCATCTTCCTCTTCAACAACCTCTTCTTCGACTTCATCTTCATCCTCGACGATGTCATCATCACCCTTGGCATCTTCCTCACCCTCGGGTGTTTCGGGTTCACCAGCCTTTTTGCCGGGTCTTTCGCCGAACCACTTGGGCAATTTGGCTAAAGTTAGAGAGAGAAAGAGAAAATAGGAAATGTTAATATTTTTTATTTTAAATTTCGAAAATAAAAATGTATTAGATTTCTCTCATTTCACAAAACACAAAAAATGCATTTTAACAAAATTCAAAAAAATTATTGTTTTCTTTTTAGTTGTAACATATGGTATATGAATTTGTTAGGTTGCTGGTAAATACATACATTTTTGGCGGCCGCTGTATTGTTCCTTCTTTTCATTCCAGATCTTTTCATTGACCTCTTTGCCGAGTGATTCCCAGCCCTAATAGGGGGTTATCATTATGAAGGAGAGACAGAGAGAGACAACAAGATGCACACAGACACATAGACAGTTATGTAAACATTTAACATGTAACGATTAAAATTTAACGCCATCATAAAAAAGACCAAATATAGAAAAAACCAAAAGAGAGAGAGAAAGAAAATATGTAGTGTATTTGTTTATCGGTGTTATATAGTATGTAGGGTAACTGTAAATGTTTAAAAAATCCCTTTAAACCAGAGTTGTATTTTTTGGTTTTAACATCCCTATAGGATATTCTTATAAATTTCTGCCACTTAAGATTTTTTTCAATTATTGTTGGAAGAATGTGCGAAAAAGTGTTTTTGTAAGCATATTTGTATTTCAAGTAGAGTTTGGCTTAATCGTCTAAATTCCTGTTTGTAAAGTTTGCAAGTTTATGAAAAGATTAGTTTCAAAACTATTCAAATACACAAAAATTTAATTTTTGCGCCATAACAAATCTGATTTAAACTTGATATATTAATATTATTAGGTCTGTTTTTGTAAAGGCTTGGGCGCCATTTTCAATCCTTATAAAACTTCATTTACAACATAATTGGGGAAAAATAACCGAGGCATTGTTTTTTCATATAAATGCTAATTCCAATGATTGTCATTTATATTAAAAAAGCAATGCCAATTATGCTATACAACGTCTCTGATTATATAGGACATATTCTAAAAAATTGAATTGAAATATTAGATTCTCAAATTGACGCCATATTTAATATAATATTTTCAGCATGTTTGTCATTTCGTTTGTAATTGATGAAAACAACATTTAGGACCTCATAAACTACTCATATACGAGTATATATCCTAGATTAGAGTTTTATTAATGAATTTGTTCATTAATACAATGAATTTTTTCATTGGAAAGTCCCAAAGAACTGTTTCATTGAATCAATGAAACATATTTCATTAAATCAATTTTAATGAAAGGCATCATTAAACTAATGCAAACTCCATAGTTTATATGAAATTTTTTCATTAATTTTAAGATAAACGTTGTATATAAACATTAGACTATGGTTTTCGTTGGGCGCCACTTAAGATCCAATTATTTTAGTTTCGCTTAGTTAAGATTTCATATATAGACAAAAGCTTTTAAAAAGAGTCATCTTAAATAGAGAGACTTGACGTTTGATGCCATATATAAACAATTGCAGCTCGTAAACTCATCTAACATATCTTGGTTTCAGTCAAGCTTGAAAATAATTGCATAAAAATGATTATAAAATATGAGATTTTTCAATGTGGGGCCATATTTAACATCATCCAATCATGCCGTTTAGCTTCTTTGAACATTTAAGGTATATTTCTAAGTTATGAATTAAATTTTTCAAAAAAGTTGTTCCTAAATTGTATGATTGTATAGTTTATATTGTATACTGTCTGAGAATTTTCTTTTGTTGGAAGGCAAGTTTTTTTGTGAATATGATTATCAAAATGTAATTATGAGATTTTATCGTTTAAGGATCGTGTTTTATAAAACTTCATAAAAAACGACAAAAAATTAATTTTGGGTTAATTTAACATTAAAAACTAAGTTTTTAAATTGAGCAAGTCTTGTTTTGCTTACAATAAACAAATCATCTATGACATAGACCAGAAACCACAAAAAGTACAATGACAGTAACTGTCACAGAACAGTAAGACAAAGAGAGAGTGAAAGAGAGATTGAGCGAGAGAGAGTTTGTGAAAAGCTTACATTTTGTACGTGATGTAAATCTCTCGTTCTTTTCTTGCCAGACTTTCTCTAAAATTTCCTTATTGAGCGTATCATAACCCTTAGAGATTAATTTTTTGTTAATAAAAATTTTTTAATGAAATTATTTATTTATCTTCTTTTGCGTTTAAATTTAAAAATTTAAACATTAAAAGGGCGTTTGATCTAATAAAACTAAAATTCGAATATTAAATAATAAACAAATACTTACACCTTCGAAGAGTTTCTTTTTGTCATCATAAGAGCGGGTATCTACACGTCTTTCATATTTGGAGGCGACTTGAATTTTGGGCGGGTATTTGCCTGTCAAAGCTTCGGGGTCTAGACCCTTCTTTAAGGCTTTATGCCTGAGCTGTTGTTTTTGTCTTTCCTTCAATTCTTTCAACTACAAAAAAATCAAAAATTAAACAAATTATGCTCATTGTTTGGAGACTTTCTCTTTCTTAAACTTACATCGTAATCCTGACGTTTTTGCCTTTCTTCCAAGTCATACTTTTCAGTTTCCAATTTGACAATGAGTTCCCACAATTCTTGAGCCTTTTCGCGCAATTTAGATTCGCCGAGACCTTCGATGGCAAGGGGTTTAATACGGAACGATAAAGAGATTTTCTTTTCTTCTTCGAGTTGTTCCTTAGTCTTGTTACGTTCCATGGCGGCGGAGGAAAGGCCCAACTATATATTTTTTAAACACACATACACATACAGACACAAAAAGACAATAGTATAGACAAAGTTACAAGAGACAAATTGAGCCACAAATAATAAAAAAAAGACAAAGAGAGAAAAACCACGTGTTTTAAAATGTGTTTTTTGTTTTGATTTGAAATTTGTTGTTGTTTGCAAAATTAAGCGCAAAATAAAAATTAAAAAGTGTATAAAAATTGGAAAAATCGGTTTGTTAGAGAGAGAATTGTCGGTAGTAGTTGAGTATTTAGTTTAAAGTTTTATTTTGAAATATTTTGTTTAAAATTTATAAAAGGAACAAAAAAGTGTAGAGGTGTAGTGTAATAGTGTAGTAGTAGGAGATTGTTGTAATATTTAAAAAGAATATCAAACAAAAAAGAAATAAAAGAGAGGGGAACTTGATAAGTATATGGCTACGCGGTATTTTGAAATAATTACCACGCCTTGATCCTTCTTTGCAATAGTGAAATTGGGACCCTTCTTGTCCTTGTCCTTCATGGCTTGAAGCATAGCTTGACGCTTCTTCTCGGCCTCTTCGAGACGTTGGCGCTTCTCTTCGATTTCGCGTTGTTTCTTTTCTTCAACTTCGCGAACGCGACGTTCTTCTTCCTCTTTCTTACGTTGGGCCATCTTTTGTTCTTCTTCAGCACGGGTGACCTTGCGCTTGGCTTGTTTCTCCTTGAGTTTCTTTAACTCATCTTCTTCCTTAGCTCTCTGTTTGCGCCATTCGCTAATGTATTCTTTTAATTGATCATCGAGATCGGAGCGCTTTTGATCCTGGCGTTTGATGAACTCTGGATCACCCTCACCTCTAAACAATTGTAAGGAAATAAGAAAAGGCAAATGTTTGTTCGTTAAAAAGGAATAAATTTTTTTTTAATTTTTGTTTAATATTAGTGTAATTTTTTCTAGTTACTATGTAATTATGTTTTAAAAGTAGTGATTGTGATTTATATTTTTATTTTTGCCATGATCTTGTGTAAACTCCTTTGACAAAAAAGTGTTTTAACACAAATGTACCATTAAAATACAAAAAAAACTAAGCATTATACCAGTATAAAACATTTACTTAAGAAAAAAACATGAAAAAGAATTTTGACAAAAAATTATTATGAAAAAAATAATGGTGTAAGCATAAACAGAATAAGCTCGTCAACGTTATTGACAAAAGATGATTGTCGTACCAGCATAAGAGTAAATTGTCAATATTTAAATAAAATTGAGCTATTTAATTCTAAAGTAAATTAAATCGAGTTGTCACTCTTTATTAACAAACTGTTTTATTAATTCAATGAATTTTCTTTAAAATTCCAGCAAATCGGCTTATTATTGGTTTGACCTACTGACCATTTTTGAAAAAAAAATTGAGTTATAAATGAATTAAATATTATGTAAATATCCTCTTTTTAATTCCGAAATCCATTTTTCAATATCTCGTATCACATCTGCCCATTTTGCATACAAAAATGGCAAAACGGAAATCTTCTTTATCGTTGTTCTCGATAAAAAGTTTTTGGCATATGGGTCAAACCAATAATAAGGCGACGAGCAGTGAAACTTTTCATTACATTAACGATTTATTTCAAACCATTATAATTAATTCCACAAAAATTTAATTTTGTTTTGTACAATATTACTTAATGTTTTCACATTGTCGCCAATGCTTAACGTTTCGATTCTGTTTATACTGTTTCATTTGAGTGTGTTAAGTTTAACGAATATTCCATTTTAACTTTGTTTAGAAGAAAAAAAATCTATGAAAGTAAAAGCTAGAAAAAAGGGGTGTTTTTATACATGATGGAGAAAGAAGAGGGGGTGAATACATAAAAAGATTTCAGCAAATATAATGCTTGATTTAACAGGTGGAAAAAAAGCTTGATTTATTTTTCAAATTATTATACATGGTATAGGAAATTTACAAATTAAAGGTAATCACGTAATGAGACAAAATAATTTCATACATTTTTACAAACAATATCGACTATTTGACAGGTTAAATTCTCATAATTACGTTAAACTCACATTAAATTGTCAATTTGATGTTTAAAGAATTACGAAGATTGCTTCAAATTTAAGCCAACATAACATATTTCCTTCTTATCAACAATGTTCCCATTGTTCTATTTTGGCAAAATACAAGTATTGTTTAATAGCTTGTCAAGCGATATGTCAAGCGAACATAAAAGAGCAACTACACTAGTTTACAAAAAATAACCAAACTTTTTGGCGCACTATTTTTACACCTTACACACGCTATGGATAAATTCCGAAGTTATTACCAATTATTTTAACTAAGATATGGAAATTTCCGATAAATTGAAATAGAAATCGGGAGTATAACTAAATTGTGAGTGCAAGTGTTATGTCATTAAGTTATTGAAAAATTTGCATATATTATTTAATATAATTTCCTATAGCCGAGGAATTTATCCACAGATTTTCTTATGTATCTTGTTTTCCTCGCTGTTTTTTTGTCGACTTTTATTATTCACAATTTTTTCAAAAAATAACAATAGCTGTATTTTCGACTTAACTATATCCGTTAACTCTGAAAAATACTCAAAGTGCATACAAACGCGTTTAAGACGAAAACTAACAAATTACTTTTCGTATGCACGTTAACTTTCAACACGGATAATTATCAATGTTGAAAACTCAACGTTTATACATTTTCACATCTAACGTAACTTATTCGCGTTACTTCCTAAAAACTTTTGCTCACACACGTTCGATTATAACGGGATAATTATAAACATAACCTGTTTAAAATTTTTTTGTACTACAATCGGTTTAACATATATTTGCTTTAAATACTTAACGTTGATAGACATGAGACAAAATACAGCTAATAATAAATGCATCTTTTTTTAAATTTTTAATGAATATTTTTCGGTTTTAAATATATATTTTATGTACGTAAGGCAAGATTATAAATCCATGAACTTCCTAGCCCTTCTTATTACACACAAACTACTGAACCGGTTAAAAAATAATATTCACAAAAAATAATATTCACAGGACTAGAAATGCATGAACTACCGAGCCCTACTTATTACACATAAACTACTGAACCGGTTAAAAAATAATATGCACAAAGTTAGTTTCCTTTTTTATAGACATTAAATTAATATCATGTAAACAGATTGGTTGTTTTAGGACCGATATATAGTGGGATTAATTTAACTCTAAAACACCGGAAATAATTTTAAAAAATTAAAAAAAACCGAATCAATAAAACAATTTTTAATGCGATTTTCATATTTAACAGGCTAGAATACATAAAAAAAACATACGCGAAATGGCTGTAAACTAGTGTTGTTAAATGCTATACAAAATGTTTTGTACCAAAGATAACAATATGGAGATTGAATACATGATATGAAGTGGAAAAGTGACATTTGGTATAAGCTACTGTTAATATTAAAGAATACATAGAAAAGCTAAACTGTAACATTTTATCAAAATATCAATTAAATTCTAAAAGGATAATGAAAAATCTATTAAATTTTATTTTTTATAATTTTTATATGGAATTTTGGTGAACTGTCATTTTGACAATTAATTAACAGTTTATAGTTTTAATATTAAAAATTGGTCACAAAGAAAACTTGAAATGTTGAAAAAGCATTAACTCGCATAAGAAAGTTATGTTTGTATGTTGGTAGTTTGTCATTTTGACAGTTTATAAATACAGTTTGATATCTTAAGACTATAATTAATGCAAATAATAATGTATTTATTGTACCAGTTGCTTCTACAGAACTTATACTTTAATTTGCAATTTTACCAACTTTTTTTTCTCTCGTTACGTGAATACCGCTATTATTACAAAACTACTTTTTTACATGATATATGATGCGATACACTTACTTTAACATACACAAAACACTGTTTCTACTCTAAACACTTATACAAGTTCACAAAAAAAAAAAAAAAAAACTTTGGTAAATCCAACACAAAAAGGGGTTTAATGCCAAAAACAAGTTTACAGAAAAAAATTTTCGATTCATTGAGTAATGGAACTTTTTTATACAATAATAACAACTATTGATGTGTAAAAAAATTTGTGTGTGTGTAATTGATTTCTCGTAGATTCAAAGACTTTTGAGTGTATAGGAGTGTTTGAGTGTATGTTGTGTGTGTGTATATGTATGGGTAAGTGGTAAAAAATATCCCAGCAAAATTACATGATTATTTCAAAAATTTGTTAATTTTAATAAATTAACGCATGATAAATTCCTCCGAGCCGTTAAAGAAAATATTCGAAAATATATACGAAAAAAAGCTTTTGCAAAAAAGATCGGAAATCATTAAATATTTTGCTGGGATTTACCATTTATTTGATTATGGAATTTAGTTTGTTTTAGGGTGGTGAATATAACAAAAATGTTAAGATAAAAATCTATATTATGATCACGCAAAAAGCAAAGTTGTTTTTAAAGTCACAAATGGAGCTTTTTTACATAATTTAGAAAAATTTCTAATAAAACAATTTTGACGAAAAATATTAAAAAATATATTTTTTATATTTAAAATAATAATTTGATTTATTTTCTTATGAAAAGCTTCATTTGAACATATTTGGGTCTAAGGTTTTCAGTTGTATACACACTTACAAGGATTTTTTAAACACACTTTTGATTAAAACTATATTTACACAATCTTTAGTTTAAACTTTACAGCTGTTTTAAATTTTTTTTTAAATAAATAAGAGAAAAGCATAAACATTGTTAAAATGACCACTCAATTAAAAAAAGTTGATATGGAGCTTTATATACACACAGAGAAAAAATATACTATTTTCCAACTGAAATTCGGTTACATCTACTAAAATAGATTGGTGCAACTCGGTTTATACAATTGAATTTTAGTTCCAATATCCAAAATATTTAGGAATCACATTCCAATATTGTTTCACCAACCGAATTTATTGATTGTAGCAACCAAAATAGGCTTAGCAATTTGTTTGGCAATTTTTTTTTTTTTGTGTGTAGTTCTGAGGAATTCTATATGATCTATATATAATTTTATCCTAGAAGTGAGACCATACAATTCAATCAGTTTCAGTCTAATTGTGTTAGTTTAAATCTTATAAAATTGTATATAATTATATCCGAGAACTGGCGCGATAAAACTGCATAGGATGGTGCATAATTTCATTATATTATATCAGTTTAGATCAAAAACTGATAAAATTATATATAAATCATATGAAATTGCATGCAAATTTTGGCCTGTTATAACTGTATCAAATAGGAAATCATATTTCATATTTTTTGTCAGATATTATTGTATTAGGTCGAAACTTGCATACACATATATTTGATTTAACTACATTTCTAAATAAAATTATAAACAATCCGACACAATTTTATTACGCCAAAGTCCTGATGTAAAAACAATTTTATTTAAACTGATGGAATTAGATTAAAATCAATTATTTATATATGGGCCCATTTTTTGCACAAAATTATGTATAAAGCATGTTTCCCACTCTATCCATCCATACTACTACTTCCCACCCAGCAAAATTGTCAGATGCAAAGAACCGGTTGTAGAACAACTTGTACTTGCATGCAACCTGTTCTAATTTATGTTCTATCATCGGTGATTTTTTTTTTTTAGTTTTTCCCAAAAGCAACAGGTTCTGTACCTCCAAACTAGAACAGGTTGCTTTGGAACCGGTTCTAGAACCAGTTATAGAACCGATTCTGTGACAGTGAAGCCTTCCATTTTGACTTTCAGGAATCAGTTCTAGAACATGTTCCATGGAACCGGTGGTAAAAACACCTGTTCTAGAACAGATTCAAAGGCAACCAGTTCAAAAAAATTTTGCTGGGCAATATTGGGGATACTTAATGTCATTTTCAAAACAGAATTCACCAAAATTTGACAATTCATATCCCCAATACTGGGTAATAAAAGCTAGTAGTAGTCCACGTACTGCCCTTTAATTTTGATATGATTATATGCAATCGTTTTTACTCGGGCATTTCATCGATATTAGTCATTTTAACAATCTGTGCGACATTTGTTATTCAAAGCTTTTAGCAAATTTTTGGCTGACCAGTTTAAAGAGCTTATTTAAAGCTTTAGTTTATATAATCATTAAGAGCTGTTGTTATAAATGTTCAATAGCGGCCTCTAGACGATGAAGTATGCTGAACAACATGTACAGCATTTGATCATGAAATGTTCTGTTTGAAGCCAGTTACAAAAACAAATACACGAAATCATCAAGCCGAGCTGTACAGCATGATTGATCATCAAAAGGCTCCTTAATGCATTAGAAAGTGATTATTTTAACTGATTGTGCTCTTTATAAGAAGTTGCGTTACATTTATTTTCGCAATAATGGAACTTTTATTGGTTGATAATGTGTATTTTATCATCTTTTTTTAATTAACCAAAGCTTTTCTTAGTAGTTTTGATAAAAAAAAAAGATAATTTAGCTCAGTTTTTCTTCAGATGATTACACAAATATTCTGGATAATTATATTTAATCTTATTATCCAAAACTTTTGTAGTTTACTATTTTTCTTTTAACATTTTATTAAAAGATCTCCATCAGAGCTTAATTATAAAAGGGTAAAATAATTTTCTTAAAACAATAGTATTAAATATTTAGTTTCGTTATGAGATTTTCAGTTCAAATCCAACTAAAGCTTTTAAAAACCTCTAGTGAACAACAAATCAAAGATTGTGTAAATGTTGTTAAACTATTTAGTTACATCATTAAATGGTCTTTCAAAAGTATCCTTGTAATTTATAATCACTTTCTTTGTCTGTGTGTATTTTTGTACGAGTTTTTGAAAATGTCGTTTAAATTTTGAAGGGGTTTTTTGAGAGGAATAGTGTTAGGGAAAAAGTCCAGTTATTTACTATGCTCGCAATTAGTTTTTTTGTGTGTTTCAACAACATAATTACGATACAACATAAAAACAGAAACATTAGGCGTTTTATTTTTAATGTTTTGTTTAACAAAAACATTCACTTACTCGGCTGGTGTTTGAGGTGGTTTTCTACACACATTCGTAACAAGAACAACAACAATTGTTGGGTAATTTTGAAATGATGATGGTGAAATTTTGAATTTTTATATTGTTTTAAAGTGTTTGTTTGTGTGACGGTTTTTTGAAAAAAGTTTTAAATTTTTTTTTATGAAAAAAAATATGAAGGTCCCAAGTTTTTTGTTTGATGATTTTAACAAAAAAAAATTATGTGTTGGTGGTTTGTTGGTAATAAAAATAAACGAAAAATGTTGAGTTTTTTTTTTGAAAATTTTGGTAGATTATTTTTTTTTTGTTTCAAACAAAACACGAAAAACGTTTTTTAACAAAAATTTTTTTATAAAAATAGAAAGAAAAAGAAAAAAGAACAATTGTTATAAAAAAATGTGGATAAAAATCAAATGAATTCATATCAAATCTAAGCAAAAAATTTTAAAGCAAAAAAATTTATGGAATTTATACAAGTGATAGTTATATAAAATGGAAATAAAAAACTTAAAAATAACTTTTCAAACAAGAAAAATCCTATTATTTTATTTATTAAAAAAAGCTCTGTAGCTCTTTTAAAAGCTTTAAGAAAATATCAGCAATTATGAACAACTTTTTTTAATATTTACAGATAGCTTTGAAAATTTAAAATAAAAAAGAAAAAAAAATAGGATTCCATAGTTTTAACTTATTTATATAACAAAAGCTCTAATTTGAAAAAATACTGTAAATGTGCTCCAGGTAAAACATAAGTTTCATTAAAATATTTATAACCGAGATTAATATAGTTTATGTTAAAGTTTAAGCTTTTATTTGAGCTTTTTTAAGATACTTTAAATATGTTCTCATAATTTTGTTATATTATACTTTTATGGAAAATAAAAATATTAAGCTTTTTATATAAATAATTTCTTCACATTGGAGTTTTTATTTAAAGAGCCTAAGAGCTTTTTTAATTTATTTGACCTTTTGTGATAATTTAGTTTTTTAAGAAAAAAGTTTTTGCTTAGATGTGGTTTAATTTCGTTTTTTGTTTAATTTTTAACCAAAGTAGCGTAATAAACTTCAGAACTTCTATTACTTACTTCCTGAAATTAAATAGAAAAAGGAAAAGAAAAACAAACAAATGAAATCATAGAGAACAATCAATAAAAATAATGTAAAATTTTTTCTAAACAAGATTAGAAAAACATACAACATTAATTGAAAGCCAGAAAGAAGAAAGGTATTTTTTACAATAGAATATACCAGATTTGTAGAAAATAAATACGCCAATTTGAAAGCCAGGTTTTCAAAGGGTAGAATAAAGTAGGTAAAGGAAAAGTACACAAGTTACATATTATTTGGGTTTTTAAAAATTTGGTGTTTGCTTTACTTTTGAACTTTTTTTTTTGTTCTTAGTTTTAAAGTTTGATTAATAGAATTTTGTTTCACAATTTCGTTACGCTTTTCAGTTAAAAATAGAGCTTTTATAGTTGGGGTTGTAAATTCATACAACAAAATTAACAAAAACAAATACTTACGTCTCTTCTTTGACCTCCTCGACAACCTCCTCCTCCTCTTCGGAACTGCTTTTAGGTATTTAAATGTTTTCATTACAGGGAACACATTTTCACAAACATGACACAATCACAATAACACATTTTCATGAATCAAATTGATTGATAGATCGATCATACAAGTGAATACATAACACAGGGAACGGGCGATTTATTCAATAGTTTCAGTTATGATTGTCAGGTATATAGAGATAGAGAGAGGTTTGTTTTGGTTGGTGTGGTGTATGGATAAAGGGAAAACGTATATGAAAAAGAAAACATAATAACTTTAAAATATTGTACAATAAAACAGAAGAAGAAAAAAACTAACCATAAGATATTCGGTCTAATTACGCTAGTCGAATTTTCGACTCCATACAAAATGGTTTTGTGAATTTATAAGGAAATGAAATTAAACTCCGTTTATACATTTTTTAAAATCGGAATTTTGTTTAGTATAAATTCAATTGTAAAATTGTTCAAAAGTTGTGTTTTTAAAGACTTTTCAGCAATTTCGACTTACTCCCGAATTCGACTACGACAACCATAATAAAGCCGATTATTTATAATTGACAAAAATTGCAACAAAAAAAATTTAAAACTTGTGCATGAATGAAATCTGACAAAACAAAATTAAGTTTAAAATAACTTGGCTTAAGTGAACTTTCTATGAAATTTCTTTTTGTAACAAAAATAAATTCTATAAAAATAGCGAAACATTTCACCTAAGTTTTTTAGAAATAGAGCTCATAATTAGTTTAACAAAGAGCTTTACACTAAATAACTTTGAAAAAGTTTTCTTATCGAGACTACAAACAAAGCCTGTCACTTGTTACACAAAACGAACTTTTATGACAATTGTCTTGTTTAGTTAAAAAAAAGTTTTCTTAATGTTTCATACATATAAAAATTTATGATTTAAAACATTTTAAAATATTTTTTATTCAAATTTTCATTCTTATGGTTAGTTTGTTTCAATTAAATTCATATGTTTTTATGTGTAAATTCATAAATGCTTTATAAAGTTATAGGAGGCTTACAAATTTTGTATGAAAAATTTGTTTCTTAAGCCTCCTATAAGATTATAAAGTATTTATGAATTTACACATTAATTTTTAAAATAAAAATTCGTCCATATTTTTACTTATTTTTACAATAAATCCAAACAAGATGAAAATTCATGGGACTTTTTTATTTTTCTACTTTATAGTTGCATATAAAAATAAAATAATAAAATAAATATAATTAATACATTTAAATATATTTTCATTCATATAAACAATACTACATAAAGGTACAATATTTACATATTTACTATATATAGAGTGGAGTTTAAAATAAATATTATATTTATACGTAATATAAAACAAAACTGTTTGTAATGTTAAAAAAAAAACTTGTTTGGTTTGAGTATTTAAAAAAATCACAATGTCATGTCTGATAGTCTGAGTATTTTGTATATAAATCCTTTGTTTTTTAAATCGTTTAATTTTATACCCATATATGTAATAATACTTACGTGTACTCCTCATCGTCGGACATGGTTATGGTTTGGGATTAAAAAAAACCTAAAAAAAGGAGGAGAATATATTTTAAAATTAATGAATTTGTTAAATAAAAGTTAATACATATATCGGGATTTATTTTGTAATTTTAAATACGAATGGATAGTAATAATAACAAACTAAATGGGATTTTAAATTAAATTTCTTTATAATAAGTGAAAGAAAAAGCTTTATAATATTTGTTAAGAGCTTTAGCAATTTTCGTTTAGTGAATTTTATTGTACATATTAATAAAATATTTCGTAAATATGATAAAAGGTTTCATAAATATAATAATTCTGTTTGTTTGTATTTCTAGTAAAAAATAGTAAATTCAGAAAGTTGGAAAGAATTACTGAAAATTATTATATTGTCAGGTGGAATGAAAGAAATTTATAACAAAAGTAATAGATAGAAAAACTTAGTTAAAAAATGAGCAAATTTCACATCAAAACCGAATTTTAGGGAAGAAAACTAGTAAAACTAATACAAACTAGCATGTAAACAAACAGTCCTAATATCTATTCCTTTCTATCAATTATGAAATACAGGTCTGTATGAATTAATTTCTCAGGTGTCTCATATGTACATGAATGAAGGAAATACCGGTTTTTAATGCAACAGGTGGCGCTAGTGTTGCCATTTTAGCTTATTTTCTGCTAGATTTAGCAGATTGAGTTCGAAAATTGCATTTTTTTTTAGAAAAATATATTAAATGCTTTTTAGCATATCTCGTTTGGCAAAAGCAGATTTTTAGCATATTTTTGTCCACGCAAGATTCAGTTTTTAGTGTTTTTTTTTTTTCAACAATGATTACACTACTTTTTTAAATGATTAAACGTATATATGTATACGTTAAAAAATCTGTCAAAAATGTTTATATAATACGAAAACTTAAGAGAAACGCGGGTAGTAGAGTAAAAATTGCAATATATTTTGCACAGCAGATTTTTAGCAGAATTTAGCATATTTTTTTCGGTGAATCAGCATATTTGGAACGGAAGTTTCTGGCAACACTAGGTGGCGCTCATTTTATACTGCATATAGTGGGGAGCAGTGTTGCCAGAAAAATGTTATCGCATATTTCCATTTTGCAAGTTCAAGTTGTCAAAAAATTTCCAATTTTGTACCCAATTCATTTTAATTTAAAACAAAAAAAAAATTGTATCAATCATATTTGACAATTGTTAAATGTGTGTATAAATACGAAAAAGTTTACAAATAAAGCACAACAAATAAAGCATAGCGGGGAAATTGTTCACTCGAACTTTAAAAACCACAAGTCATTATTCAAATTGTGAAAGTAAACAATTTTTATTTTATAATAAAGACAGAATCACAATAAACCTGAATGTCAATTTTTTACTAGAAAAATAAGTCTTGTGTATTAAAAAATTCTATACGATAAAAGTAGCTACAAGCTGCATGACTTGTATTTTTGACATTGATTTCATATAATTCGAGTTTACACAATTCACAATTCAGGTACAAACGAGGTTAAATGAAACTCCTACTATTTTTTGAATCTATATAAAATTTATTTTTTGTGAATTTGAAATAGTAGATTTGAAACTTTTTATCCTGTCCTGTTTTGATTAATTATTGAGCTTGTTTGCTTTTAGTTATTTCAAGCCGTACAAATATTAAAAAAAAAATTTTTTTTTAATAATTCAAATATTTTGGGGAAAAATAATATGCCTATTATTTATTCGAAAATTCTTCTGGTTTTTTAAATTTTTTAGTTACAAATTACACTGAACAACAATTTCAAACTTCTTCCAAAATTACGGGGTTCTGACAGTGGATTCCGTTAGAGCAGATCAACAATAAATAAATAAATAAATACACGTGTATCGCAGTTTTAAAAGATCACATAAGGAATTTATTTTAGAACCCCACCTAAAGTTAAAGAGAGAATGAGTATGAAGTGTAAAAAAACGCTAAATTTTTTTCGCTGTTTTTATAAGTTGAGGTGGTGATGACAACTTACTGACCCTTGCTGGAAATGTCAGTGATATATCATCATTTATTCATCACATCTGCTGGTGACTTGTCGGGATGGCATATTTACATTTGTATGAAAATGCCAGCAGGTGTCTATAGGTATTTTGTATGGGAACGGATCAGCAAGTCACCAATGACAGCGACATGTTGCTAAGCCGTCATGAAGACGTCTTCACGAAATTTCCAACTGGGCAAAAAATCAAATTTTAAAAGACTTTTTTGTATCAACTCTAAATAATAACAAAATTAACTCTTAATGGGCATTCTTGAATTTGGCTGGTTTTGCTATTTGTGTTAAGTTTTGGGCTTTGGTGTGTTCTGACATATATAGTTAAATTTTATGGGCAACACTTTTGTAGAAAATTTCAACCCCGCCCTCCCCCTTTTTATGGGTGTTTTTTACGATTTGTTAGAATAGGGCCAAAAATTACTGTTATGTGGGAGAGTTGCAGGGTTAATATGTTCTACAAAAATATTTCCCTTAATATTTTCTACAAAGTTGCTGAACATACCCTACACCTCAGATGTAGTTATTAAATGCAAAAAAAAAAAATAAATAAAAATTTAAATCCCCAGAAATACCTAAAAATAATGGTTAAATCCCCAATATTATGTTCAATATAAAAAAAGTACCAATTCGAACAAAAAAATTCTAAAAATAGTGGGCAAACTTAGCGATTTTAAGGAACTGGGAAAAACATATGCGCAGTACAACCTTTAAAGCAAATCATTAAAGATAATTCATACACACAGAAAACAGATTCAGTTCTGATAACCGCATTTGTAGCCAATCGCATGGTTCGGTTGTGCTAGCCGAATTTTTAAGTGGTGGCAACAGAAAACCAATTGAGACAGCATTAATTTGACTGACGGAACGGAATTTCAGTTGTACCAAGAATAATTCGGTAGCCGCAACCGAAAAATTTATTTGCTGCAACTGAACCATTCGATTGGCAACAAATGGGGTTGTCAGCAAAGAATCTGTTTTCTGGGTGTATAATAATGATTTGTTAAAAAAAAATTATGGTGAAAACTACACCTTTTTCAGGTGTAATTTCGTTCAGCATGTAGCAGTTTATTTAAGATACATCCAATTGTTATTCCGAATAATCACCTGTTTTTCAGAACTTTTTAACAACATTCGGATAATACTAAATGTATTTCCGAATACTCAAATGATTTTGAGTAAATATCATTTGCTTTCAATTCAATTTCAATTTACCTTTAGAATAGTCACATTCTTACAGAAACAAAGAAATTCATTATTGATCGAATGTATTTAGTTTATTATCAAGTGTATTTAAGAAATACTGATTAGCATTCAAAGAATTATTAATTCTATTTCCGACTCAATTGTTTATTGTATTTCCGAAGCGATCAATTGAATTTCAAAAATAATTATTTGTATTGGAAATATTATCAATTTAATTTTAGAAATTTTTTTAATAAACAAATCAATAATTTTCTAAAATACAATTGATATTTACCCAAATACACTTTAATTTCTTTAAAAAAAAGTATATTTAGTCTGATTTACAATTGATAATTTCTTATCATTATTATTTCTTAAATAAAATTGATAATATCTGAAATACATTTGACTAAAATTGAAATACATTTTATTTATTTTTTCTTTTTAATTATATCGGAATTCCAGTTGACACTTAAATTCTGAATACAAATAATATTTACTGAAAATCATTTGAGTATTCAGTAAGTATTCTGTTATACCGGAAATGTAATTGATAAGTTCTGAAAGTATTCGAAAGTACAATTGGTTATATCTGAAATGTAATTGATAAGTTCGAAAGGCAAATTTTTACTACACCATTTTTAAAAAGTATATTATAGTTCATGCTCAATTTTGTTTATTCACAAATTTGCTTTGAATTTTGTTTATAGCTCAGTTTAAATTGGAGCTGTTGTTAAAATTGGAAACTTCCTTTTCAAGTGTTTTGTTAAAGGTAATAATATAATGAATGTTAATTCGACAAAACTCAACATATTGATTAATATAATGAATATTTCACCAGTTTCACACCTACCACTTGATCACTTTAAATCGTGTTTAAGCGTTAAATAGTGTTTAATGTGGTATTCACATCTACCTCTTAAACACTTTAAATCGTATTTAAGCGGTAAACAGTAATTAGTTTATATGTTTTATAAATAGTAGTACTTTATTCTAACCTTTAGCACTAAAAATTATGTTTAAAGTATAAATACCTTGTAAAACGCGATACGTTTAATTTTAATGTTATCAATTAGTGTGAATGACAAATTTGAAGAAGATATCAACAAAAAATTACCAGAATAATAACTGAAAAAAAATAAAATAAATTTAAGAAGAACCTAGTTAAAAGGTGTTTTTTTAATAACTTAAAATTGAAAGATCTTGTTTCCGACCAGAGCCGATAATATAAAAACACTCTTCATAGCAATAATAACATTGGTTAATTATTGTAGCCGGCCGAAAAAATATTTTTTTTCGAAAATTTTGTTAAATTTTTGGTTTTTTGTTTAGAATTGTTAAGACACAACTGTTCGAAACGTTTAACTTAAACACTTAAATTTTATGTGTGAATAAGAATAAGTTTTTTCATTAACGTATTTAAGAATTTAAGAATCGTGTTCTTACACGCGATATGTTTAAGTTTAATGTTATCAATTATGTTGAAGAAGAAGATATCAATAAATAAATAACAACGTCTAAAAAAGTTGTACTCCGTTTAAACAAGTCACAAAAGAAGCAAAAATGTCTGTTTCGGAAAATTTAGTTCTTATTTTGTTTACAATTGTTGAGAAACAGCTGTTCGAAAAGTTTAACTTAAATACTGCAAATGACTGCCAAAGAAGTATAATATCTAAAATTAAACTGAAATTTTTCAGCTTGTGCCAAATGTACGTTTTTATTTGTTTTTTCATTTTTAAAAATTTGTATAATTTTGTTGTTGTTTTTCAAATATCTTTTAGTTCATTTTTATACATACATATACTTCAATTTGTAAACAAATCGAAAAAAAATGTTCGAATTCTCTAAACATTACGCATCATATTGAAAGAAGATCTAAAAATAAACAATTGTTAGTGAAACAAATGCTATATATTTCAAACTAAATTGAAACTTATAGCCAACATATACCGAAGTGGTTAAAAACAAATATGGATGAAGGTGGTCTCCTACAAGTTTTTGAAATATTCAAAATTTATATATAGTTTTGAAATACTTTTACATACATTTTTTTAAATACATATATAATGTCATAATTTGGCTCTTTTTGTATACTGAAATATTTTGAACAGAAGGAAATTTTTGAGATTCTCCTTTATACGAATTTGTAAATTTTCATATGTGTATTTACGAGAGAGAGAGAGAGAGCGAGAGTGTATATAGTGAACTTAGTAACAACAACAATTTAAATATTTGGTAGATATCTGTACAATTTGGCTATTAGTCTGTATATGTTAATTTTTAAAAATAGATCGTATTGAATTTCCACGAGAGTTTGTGTAAAATATAAAATTGAGAGAGTAAAGAAATTCGCAGATATATAAAATTAAAGCTTTTTTACCTTGGCACTAATATACTAAAAAATTTCAAAAATTAAACCAAATTTATTATATACGAAATTATTTTAAATAAAATTTAAAAATATTTCGATATTTAAAAAAAAAATGTTGGTGGATGAGGAAACAATTTCAATAAATTTAAAAAAAATGCATTGATTATGTTTTGGCAAATATGAATTCGATTTACTTTGATTTAACTAATGCTTTTTTAAGTTTTTTTAATTTAGCAGTATTAACTTCCGTTATTATTGTTTGACCGGATATAAGAGGTTTTATACAGAAATAGTTTTCGCTTAATTCAGCTGAACTAAAACAAATCGCTGATTTTGACCGAAAGTTTAAGTATTTTTTGTTATTTTCAAATATTTTGTTAACATCTGATCAATAAAGCGCCGTTCCGTAAGTGTAAAAGTAAATAATATTGTCAAAGCTTTTGTTAAATCCCGAAAAGCTTAAAGCTTTTTTTAATTGTACACACAAAATATAGGTTATTTTCCAGCGGCTTATTATTGCTTCACATAACGACATTATAAAAACGTAATAGCAAACATAAGCTTATGCTGCGTTTTGACTGAAAACTTAAATTAACTGATGTTGCAGTTATTTTAACTGCAATTGCAGTATACACTTTTTAACTACAATTGCAGTTAATTTTACCGATATTACAGTGTACACTTTTAATGCAATTGCTGTTGATTTTAGCTACATAATTCTCTGAGTACAGTGAAGTAAATTAACTGCTTATAGTTGCACTGAAATTCAGCAGTTAATATGCTTTTTACTAGTTTAAAGCCCAAATTAGTTTGGAAGTTAAGTGAGGCGAAATTAGGTATCGTGAGGTAGAAATCCAATTTCAATAGAATTTCTTACCTCAAAGTACCTACTTCCAAACTAAGTAGTTGTGTGCACTGTGATTAACTAAAAGTAAACAGCTGAAACGTTACTTTACGATACTACCAGACTAATGGAGCTTAACTTTTCAGTCCAAACGCAGCATTACAATATAAAGGCTTTGTTAATAAAAATCTGTTTTGTTTTGGACCTCATTAAAAAATTAGATACATTTTTATAATTTTTGACAGTTTTTAAATCAACAATAAAACAGTTTTTTGTTAAAGTAATTAAATGAATACAATTCAAATAATTTTTTAACTATACATTGGGAAAATGGCCCTGAAATGCATTTCTGTAGAAGTAATACATTTAAAGTAAAAGTGTGTCGAAGCTGTCAAGCTTTTGTCAAATATTGATGGTCAATTTTAACTTTTAATTTAAATTATATACAATATTGTAAAGATATATGCCACGAAGTTTAACCAAAACTCTTCCTAGAAATATATGACCATTTTCTGGTAAAAGGTTAAATGGTTTTTAAAATAAATGTTTAAGGGGAAAATTTTGTTCATATCATTACAAAAATGGCTCAAAAAAGTTTAAAAAAACTTTAAAATTTAAACTTAAGCAGCCTAAAAATTTACTTTAAATGTTAAAAATATCTCTAACGAAAACCTATGAATCTATGATCTTTGCCCTTTTCGCCTTAGAACATTTTATGTAGGCGCTTTTTTATTTTTAAGTTTAGAGCTTTTATATTCTTTTTTTAACAAAAACTCTGTAAACCCTAAATTTTTTAAGCAATGAAATTAAAATTTTATAGTTGTACCTATAAACCTTTTGGGTTTATCGAATTGTTAAAAAAAAATTTTTAAATTTTACATTTAGCGGTTTCTTGCGTTTTACAAGTCTTTATGTACTTTTTGCTTTTAAAATAGTTAACATCACTGTTTATGAAAGTGCAGGTGTAAATGTGTCATAGTAATTATAAAAGTGTATGTGAGTGTGTGCGTGTGGAATGGTGTAGTGTGCAATCAGAAGTTTAAGATAATGAATTTATTAATTTTTATTTATATAACATTTCATAGTTCCAAAATTAAAATGTGCCCAAATCCAAAAAATTGTTTAGTATGTATCCAAAAAGCTCTTTGTATTTGATAATATTAACCGTAACTTTTCCTCTCCCTCGCTCACTCTCACACTTTCACACACACATTCACAATATAATTTGTTTAATTCACACATTTGAAAATTTTCTTTCTTGTTCTTGTTGTACGACTCTATACGATCTTTAGTTTTACGCAATTTTCTTTTTAAATCGTTTTTGTTCAGTAAAACATTCGGTTTTTATATTTGCTTTTTTTTAATTCATGGGTTTTTGCCAGGGAATATGTAGTAGCATGAAAATGATGATGGCCACCGAGATCAAAAAATGTATTTTTAATTTTTTTTCTTTAATTTTCTTATTTTAATGTGTCTGACAACAATTTTAAAGATTTTTTTCTTTTCTTTTTTTTTGTATTTTCATTATTTTGAATTATTGTCTCGTTTTATAGCAAAAAAATAGTTTAACGATAAAAATATATCATGTAACACTTTGAGGTCGCTAGCTAAATCTTATAAAAAGTTCTATTTTTAGTTTAATTTTAAACTTTTTTAGAAATATTTTTTAGCACAATTTTTTCACTTGTTCATATTTTTTAAAAGATAAAAATATCTTTTTTAAGCAAACATTTATACATTTTTTTTCTTAATATTCTTTTGTTTGTTCTTTTATTAGTAAGAATTATTATATAACATTTTCATTTTTAATTTTTTTTTATTTTAAAATCCATATTTTTGTAGTCCACTTTTTGTGCATAATTCCCATTGAGTTTATTTGTTATTAATATCCATATATTGTATGTGTTAAATTAAAGGATTTTTTTGTAACACTTTTATGTGTTTTTAATTATTTCTTTTTATTTCTGAATTTTGTTCAGAACTTACTTCGGGAAAAGAAACAAATTAAACTCTCTACTAGTTGTCCGAGCAGCTGACGTCGTTGGAGCGAATGCTGCGGTTCGACTAAACAGACTGACGATCTATCAAGAAACACCACAGTATGTTAAAGATTTTTCGGAAAAGCAAATTTTCTTATTTTCCCAATCACTACACACACACTTTCATATATTTTCTTAGCAAATACTGCATGCTCTTGCACCACAGTTATCCATGTATATGTTTATATCTGTATAAATGTAGCTCTCGAAATGCTCGAAAGGAGAGTGCAAATTGTGTTTTATAGAAAGAGATAGTCTTATAAAAGCTCCCAAGTGGCAGAAAAAGAAGGCTGTATATAGTGTACACTTTGTTAAGCTCTTTTGCACCTACACACAGGTGGGGTATTGGGGGGTTTCATTAATTTTGATCGTATGTGTGATTAGTTTGTTTTTTGTTTTTTATAATTTTCTATCATAAACATTTGATTTTGTAGAAAATTTTTAAAGGCTCATAACATAATTTTGAAATAGAAACTTTATTTATATTATATATATGTATATGTCTGTATACACAAACATAGATAAATTTTGTTTAATTTCTTCCCCCATTATCGTTCAAAATCTTATTTCTATATTCTTTCAGGCATGCAAAACAAACGGTTCATATTTTTTCTTTTTTTTTAATTAAGAGCATTTTGATCGTGGGTGTTTGCGAGGGTGGTGGTTGGTTTTGGGTTGGTGGTGATGTTTTTATACATTCACAAACGCCTGATGACGATTTTGTTGATCTGGATTCTTTCAAAATTATCAAAATAATTTTTTGCTCATATGAAGTAGTATCGTTTATCAAGCCAAAAAGCTTTTCTGCATTATATACATATATTAAAAACAACAATATTTAAAAGGAAAACAAAATCATAAAAATAACACCGGCCCAGCAAATTTGGTCAGTTTTTAGACCCTGGGAACAGTATACTTTCCTAAAGGCCTTCGGTACTGAAAAGGTTAACAAATTTAAGTCGGGCATCTATATGATACCCTACAGCGCAATTCGGTTTGGGTAATATTGAAGAAAAAAATTTTCAATTAATATACACTATGGGGTAAATTCATAAATGCCTGGTAAAGTTATAGGTGGCTTATGAAACAAATTTTATATGAAAAATTTATGAATTTACCCCTATAAATAAAACATAATATTTATTATTACATAATAATAGGCGTAAGAAAAACTCCGTTTAGGTCAAGTGTTTTTTTTTTTTTTTTTTTTTTGTAACAAGTATGAGCAAAAAGTCATTACATTTTATATCACTCAGTGTAGGGTATAATTCTATGAAAATGCGTTTAAAAAGTTCTAATCTCGATTTCTCCGATATTGGAAAGGATGGGTGCTCCGTGCTTTATGCAGTCTATTAGGTCAGATATTCTTGTCTCCTAAATGGTACGAAACGTATACTTATAAGTATCGGCTCGACTGTTATCGAAATAAATCCAAAATGGCTTTCGTGAGTTCTTGAAGGTTTTTCTTTTTTTTCGGGCCGTTCAGGCTTCCCAGAGTTTGTTCATTAATTAGGCCTCGAGTTCTTCATTCCTAATTGGTACGACTCATTCAACCATTCATTAATTAAATTATATAATTAAAGCTCAATACATTTAAGCGGCTAACAATAAGTCAAAACCTTGATCAATTTTTCTTACCTTTTTTAACCTCCGGGCAATGCAAACTTATGTATCTACTATTGTCCAATTATCTTCTATATTGCGAACTGCATCGCTGAATCGACTCAGCAAGTGATTCTGAGTCGTTCGGTATTCTACAATGTAAAAGCCAATTTGTTTCGGTAGTTACAAACATCAGCACAAACTCAATAAACCCTGTACCATAGAGTTTGTCAGTTACTATATGATAGTTGTTTGTATAGTAATCAGTAGTTGTTGTTTCAGCAATTTCAATTGTATTTTTTTATGAAAGAATACAAAACAACTATTATTACAGTTTTTTAAAACATAACTAACGAAAATTACTGTTTTTTTATTTTTTATATTATAATTAACAACTACCATACGGGGAAAGGGACCGGTCCAAAGTGACACGCAAGATAGGTCCTAAGGGGGAAGAGACACGTCACTTTAACATGGCGTTGCATTTGAAATGACCAATTGGCACAGTTTAGACACCTTGTGACAGTAAGGTGGTGTGTCTAAAAATAGCTTTTGAAATAAACTAATAAAAAATTAAGAATTAAAAATAATCCACTTGGCGTCGAAGTAGGGCTCGATAACACAACCTTTTGCTTGTAAGGCAAAAAATATTTATATTGATTACATTTGAAAATTTTTGTATATAAAAAACTAAATGGAAAACCGCCAAACTTTGAAGACATTTCGCGGAAAATATGTACCTTAGATCGAAAAATAAAGTAATCAGCATGTCCGAAATATATAGAATTAATGGTCAGAGCTCTATTCATTTTTAAAACTCAAGATTTTGTCACGCAGCGTAATCATAAAATTTTTTAATTTTTGAAATTTATTAATCTTTTATCAAAAATATCATCAACCTTTTTCGTAATTGTCTTGTTTTATAAAATTATTATTTTTTTTTTTTTTGCAAATCTTTACATTTTGCCAAAAATTTCACAATTTTTCACTAAGAAAATTTGTTTAATAACTAAAAATTTAAACAATGTTTCTTCTATATGACGTTTTCTGTCACAAGAAGGTTAAAAGACAAGGGTTTCCTGTTTGTGTTCTTTTTTTATTTTAATGTATTTTGCAACCACTTTTATTAATCTTATTATCATTTATTTGAACATACATATGCTAAGAAATTTTTCTTCTTCTTAATGGGCAATAGGCCAAGTACCTCAATACATCATTTACATTCACTTATTCTTCCCCTTCCTTTTCTTCAGCGCACCGTGTGTGATATTTCTTTAGAAATCAACTTGAGAAATTTATCAATGCTCACTACATTATTACATAGTTTTTCAGTATATTGTAGCACCACCTTTTTTAAAAATAAATCAAATTATTATTAAAAAATATTATGTTGTATACAATTTATCAACTTTATTTTTATCACTTAAGCGAAAATGTTTAACAAAAGATTCTTTAAATTAAGGGAATTTTTTTTTATAAAAATATTTTGCTTTGGCTGTCTAATGTCTTATTTAGAGAGCGAACAAGGGCGTTGAAAACATTCAAAACTTCTTTGTTTTCAAATTGTTATAATATTTTTACACACAATCAGATTGTCCCCTTAAATACCTTTTGTTTGACATGCATTTTTTTCTTTTGGTTACTTGCACTCAGAGAATTATGTCGGCAAAATTAACTGCAATTGCAGTTAAAAAGGCATACACTGCAATTGCATTTGAAGTAACTGTAATTGCAGTTATTTTTAACTGAAATTGTTGTTTATACTTGTTTAACTGCATATGCAGTTAATTTTACCGACATAATTTTCTTAGTATGGGATCAAATACCTCATCTTTTAACCTCTAATAAAAAAGTATCTCATGTAATAGTCTCTTATTTTTATGAAATTCGAATATGTGATAGAGAATCCAAATCGAAGAATAACTTGTTTCATTATTTGGATAATATCTTGTATTTAGGGGGCAAAAAGGTGACAGAAAATCGACTTTTCATTTTGGTACTTTTCGATATTCGATATACAAACTGAATAAAAATAATGTATTCGCCAAATAAGGAAATCTGATATGCAGTATACCTAATTTTAACAGGTTTTTCCAAAAAGTACCAAAACAGGAATTCGGAAAAAATTCCTACCATTAAATAAAATTTTTTTGTTAAATGTATAAAGCTTTTCACTTACGTTGGGTCTCACACTGAAGGTTTAAGGGTTAACTAATAGTTGTTGTTTTGTTCACATTTTTTTGACATTTTCTTTTGTTTAATAGTTAAGCTGAAGTTAAATCTACAGAGACCCACCGTTATAAGTTAAAATTATTTATAAAATTTTACCTCTAAAAAATGTTCAAGATACCGTTATCGTTACCGATACCGTTATTTTTATGGGTAGTTACCGGTATTTTACCGGTATTTATTATTTTTTATATAAAAATGAAATTTTTTAACTTTTTTGTAATAATCTTCAGTTTTTTTTTTCTACAAAAAAAATTATGGATAATAATTTTAGTTCCCGTGAAAAAACGATTAGATTCAATGAAGTTAGGTTTGATCCAATTGTATCTATTCATATTAGAGAGTGAATAACAACGTATAAAATTAGATTTGAGTTTATCTGCGATTCTGATTTTCAAAATTTTCTTATTCGTTGTTAATAAAAGAAATAGTAAGAATTTTTGAAAATTTTAGCAATTCGGTCTTAAAAAATTATTAGAATATTTTGCTAAAATCGGATACAAAAATTAGTAAAAAAATGTTGTAATTTGTATATAGAGAATAGCAAGAATTTTTGCTGGAGAATTATTTTGGTCTTAAAGTTACTCCAAAAATGGGATATTAACCGATTTACTAACTTTTTTTGTTTGAATGTACGCCAGAAGAGAGAGTCAAGGTCAAAATTTCGTATTATTTCATCATATATATTTTCCATAACCGATTGAGGTTTATTTGAAAAGTAATAGGTAAAGTTTGTTTTCAATTGAAGAATCAATTTTTGAAAATAAATTATTATTTTGGTCAAAGGATTGACAGGATACCGGTAGTTGGAAATGCTTATTTTACATTATTGAGATAAGATCCAAACGATTTTTGGACGTAATCCCAAAGTCATAAATTAACTTCAGAAGCTGCATTATTTTTTTGAGTATTACAAATCAAAATTGGACAACAATATTGCATTTTAATCGGTCTAAAAAATTATATTCATATTTTATTTTCGAAACTTGTACATAATATTTCAAAAGTCTAGAGTAAGATTGTATTTGTTATTTATTGCAAAATAGTTGTAGAAAACGAATTGTAAAAACTATTTTCATTAATTCTTAGGTAATAAAATTTATTTGAATTTGTTTCCAAAAAAAAAAAACAAAAAGAAAAATATTTAGTCTATCATTAGCCGTTTTTAATCGAATCCAATTTTTAATATTTATTTTTTAAATAATTTATCTTATCTGGATTTATTTTTATTCTTCTGTTGACTATTTTTTTTTTATTTATTTATACTTTTTTTGTTTTTATATTAAATATCTTGGCATCTTTGTAGAGAACAAATATTTTTGGCCACAAATTAATTAAAGTGCCACAAGTTCCAAATAAAATAAAACGTAACTGCAGTTTCCACACTCAAAATAGTTTGTAGTTTAAAGTAACTGAAAATTTAATTCAAAATAAATGAAAAATCACTTGAAAACCGGTATACCGACTTTTCATTTAAATCAAAAGAAATTTTCATTTATTTTTAAATGTTAATAAATAAACTACAAAATCCTTAAAACAATAATGATTTTTCATTTATTTCGTTTTTTTAAATTTCACAAAATTAACTACAAAACCCGTAAGAATAAATGGTATTTAGTTTATTTCGTTTTTTAACTGACCTAGAAATCGAAGGGGAATTCTTTTTTTAACAAAACATTTTAAATGAAAATATTAACTGCAACAGAAAATCCGTATTTATATATAATTTATTTTTTAAATAAACGACAAAAACAGTTAAAAAATATATTGCTTTGTATTTTAACTGTATAATCATTTAAAAATAAATGTACCGATAACTTTTTAAATAAACTACAGTCAGTTACTGTAATAATATTTTCATTTCACTTAAAATAAGCCTTGGTTATATTTAGCATGAATATTAATAATTGTTTCGGTTCTAGCGATAAAGGCTTAAATGAAAAATTTATTTATTCTTGTTCGAGGCCAATTAATTTCTTATTACAATATGAAATAACATAATAAGTACTTTTTTCAAAAACTCTGTCATTTTTCTGCATTAGGATATTATCCTAACAAATGCTTCACAGAGCTTTTGCTTTCAAAATATTTATTCTACACCTTCAGGAATGAAAAGAAGAACAATTCGGAAAATTTCCAGTTCTCCATAAGCAGTTCTCTTTAGAAAGTGGGCCATTGCTGCAATTATACAACATTGAATTTCATATTAAATATGATTTGCTACACAAACTAGGTGAGAAGGAGTAGCAAAAAATATATAAATAAATATGTTTTCAAAATTTTTTGGAATCATAACCAAAAAATCGAAATTTTGTATTTAATACAATGCGACATTCCTTGGAACTTCAGGAATCAATTCAATTTGGAGAAATTACAAAGTTTGTTTTAACAAAATATATTTTTTAATCGAAAGTAAATTTTAAATAAAAAATTTATGTCGGCTTAAAATAATTTTTAAAATTACTGGTTTTATTTAAAAAAGCAAAACTATGCTCTAAGTGCTAAAACAAGCTTCATTTTTAAAGAAAATAGCAAAAATAAGCCATATTTATAAAATAAGTAAAAACAAGCAAAATTATATAAAACGAGTAAAAAGGTTAAAGTCGGGCATGCCGACTATACAATACCCTACACCAGTCTGGTTAAAAGCCAACTAATGTTTGTATCCGAAATTCGAATGGGTTAAAATGTGTCAAAATTTTCTATAATGTGAGTCAGCGCACCAAATTTCATTAAAATATCTTAATATTTGCGACCTGCAGTTTGTAACCAAGCCAATTTTGGGGGGACCCTTATATGGGCACTAGGTCTAAACATGGACCGATGTTCACCAAAATCAATAGGCTTCGTCCCTGGGCTGACATATGTCGGTGTACCAAATTTCATCAAAATATCTTAATATTTGCGACCTGCAGCGTATAAACAATATAATTTTGGGGGGACCCTTATATGGGCACTAGGTCTAAACATGGACCGGTGTTAACCAAAATCAATAGGCTTCATCCTTGGGCTGACATTTGTCGGTGTACCAAATTTCATCAAAATATCTTAATATTTGCGACCTGCAGCGTATAAACAGTATAATTTTGGTAGGACCCTTATATGGGCACTAGGTCTAAACATGGACTGATGTTCACCAAAATCAATAGGCTGCGTTATTGAGCCAATGTAGGTTTGTGTACCAAATTTCATCAAAATATCTTAATATTTGCGACCTGCAGCGTATAAACAGTATAATAACATGGACCGAGTTTAACCACAATCAATAGGCGTCGTCCTTGGGCCGACATAAGTCGGTGTACCAAGTTTCATCAAAATATCTTAATATTTGCGACCTGTAGAGTGCGCACAAGAATGCATGGACAGACAGACGGACGGACGGACAGACGGACATCGTTAAATCGAAATAAAAAAAATTCTGAGCCGATCGGTATACTATAAGGTGGGTCTAGGACCAATATATTTTGGTGTTACAAACATCAGCACAAACTGATAATACCCTGACCACGTAGTGGTGTAGGGTATAATAAGCAAAAAAAAAGCTCTTACATATATACATAGTTTAAAATTCTTATATTTTTAAGATCAGAACTTGTATGTAATCTAAATTATTCTATCGTTTCAAATAAAAAACATGATCTAGCTTCTTTTTGGTTGGCCTAGTAATAAACAATACACGTATTTTCTTTCTGTCTTACTTTTTTGTTAATATAAGAAGAGGAAGAAAATTACTACATGTAATGAATGCACTTTTAATGAAAGGTGGGATCACAAGAAATATTTTTCTTGATTATGAATATTGCGATAAAAATCATTTTGATCGGTAAAGCTTTTTTGTAAAAATTTCTTTCGAATTTACAAAAACTTAAATTTTCAAAATACTTGCAACCCAATAAGCACATAGGTTTTAAAAATTCAAGTGCTTTAAATTTTGCTTGAAGTAAAGTATATTTCAAATTCTAGCATTTTTATATTTAAAAAAAATAGTACAAACTTGAATTTTTGTCTCCCTTTTGCTGGAGTATGCTATTGAAATAAAATGTAATTAAAGTTTTATTCAAGCCTTGAAACTGGAAAACAGGGCTGGAATTGGACTTGTTTTCAACTTGAATTCCAGTGAAATTGTTTATAGGGAATGCTTATTACCAGGGCAGCGACTTTCATTAACCAAAAAATTGAAAATATGCGCTTAAAATATGCAGTACAATATGCAAAATATGCAATTAAATGAAAATATGCACTAAAAACCCTAAAATATAAACTTAAAATCAAAAAATAAATGCTTAAAATCTAAAAAATGCACTTTAAATTTATCGATTTTTAAAAATCATATTTATTATTCTAGCATTTGGTTAAAAATTAAATTCAATATAAATGTCTAAGTAGATGATAACTTGATGTTTTCCTTCTAGTTAAGTGCTGTGTTAAGATTTGCAAATTCTTCTTTTTCTTTATTTTTCATTAAATCTTACCTCTTAGTTAAAATTACAATGATTGTAAATAAGCATACATTTTTTAACATCACCATTATTATCGAAAAAGATCAAGGTTGGTTACCGTTATCATTATAATACCGTTATCGCTAAAATAACGTTTCAAATTGAATACCGTTACCGTTATCAATACCTCTAAAAAAATTTTCAAATACCGTTATCGTTACCGATACCGTTATTTTTAATGGTAGTTACCGGTATTTTACCGGTATTTATTAATTTATATAAAAATTCAAGTTATTTGACTTTTTGTAATAATTTTCAGTTTTTTTTTCTACAAAAAAATTTGTCGATAATAATTTTAGTTACTAAAACTACCAGCATTGAATTTAAAGCTTAGATATGTATTTTTAACACGTAAAATTAAATATATGTGACAGCGCATACAGAAAGGGACCTAAGGGTAAAAAATCAATTTTTTGTTTTTTTTTTTTTTTTTGATGTGGACAACATCTCCTGAACATCTCCTGGGCTCTCCTGAGAAAGGGACCTAAGGGTCCCTAAGGTCCCTTTCTATTTTGCGCGTCACATATGTTAAGTTTTTACTTGTTTTTATATGTTTTTAACATAATTTATAATACTTGTTCGATTACTTACTACAATTTGTTACTTTTACCACAACTGGAAAAATTCAAAGAGTACCTATCCAAAATATTGATTGAGTAAAAAAAGTCTTAAGATTTTCGAGTTAACGAACACACTGATTAATTTATGTACTTGATCGAACTTTTTAAGTTCCTTTCAGTACCTCTTGAAACCATTTAAATAGTGTTTGTATAAAAAATTTTAATCGCACTTATTCCGTTCAGAATTAAAGACAAATTTGTCCATTGAAACTTAAACTTATATAATTGCTAATATAGAATTATTTCTATCTCACTACGAAAATTCCAAGAGAAACCATTAAGATTTGAGATCTTTAAAATATTTTATTTATAAAAATTTTTAAATTATTATAAAATATATTCTAATTTATTTCCCTTGCGGGATCCCGGGATCCCGGGAATTTCCGCGTATAAAATATTGATTTTTTTCGAGGAATTTTTTTCTTATGTATCTGTTGATTGTTTTTGTATAATTTTTTATTTTAATTTTTTCCAAAATGACAAAGAATTTCAATCAAATTTTCTTTATCTTCCGGATGATAAAAAGGTAATATTGCCGCAATATTATCATAAAAAATTTTGACAAAAAATTCAATTTTTAAATTATTTTTTTTTCAAATATCACCGAATTATCTTCCAAGTGATAAAAGGAAGATAATTTCAAAATACTACCTGATTATTTTCATTTAAATCAAAAATAGAAGATATCGCTTTATTATCTTCTTGGAAGATATCTTCCAAATGCTTGCAGGGTTGAGATATATGAAGGTATGTATAGTTGATCTTTTAATTTGTAAATTGGTGTTTTTTTTTTTTTTAGATTTGAGATCCTACAAGTAAATTGCAGAGCATAAAAATTGAAAAAATTCGATAAAGCCAGCAGGATAGAATATTAATTTTTATTAAAAAAATCTCTACATATTCATATTAATAATAGCTGTGTTTTCGACTTAACTATATCCGTTAACTCATAAAAAACTCAAAGTACATAAAAACGTGTTTCAGACGAAAACTAACACAATACTTTTTGTATGCACGTTAACTTTCAAAACGGATAATTATCAACGTTGAACCGTATATGACCGTACATGTTCATATATGACCGTATATGCTCACATATTATTCATGTATGTTCATATATGATCATATATGGCCATATACCTCCATATACCCTCAAATTTCGGATCCAAAGATATATGGAAATATATGAGATAATGTATGGTCATACATTGAAATATACATTATATGATCATGTATGCCTATGCATGATCATATACTAGTCAATGTATGATCATGGATGTTCATATATATTTCGATTTTCACATGGGTGTTTAAAATTTTTTTACACTACAATCGGTTTATCGTAGATTTGCTTTAAATACTTAACGTTGATAGGCATGAGACAAAATACAGCTAATATAAAGTATAAGTATATACTTAGAAAGAATAGTCAAGTTTCTTTTAAATGCCGTTTAAAAATTCAAAATCGGTTAAAAAATTACTGAGTTAGATGCGGCAGTCACAAAAAAAAATACTTTTTTTCCCTTATCCCGAATATATTGCAACTTCTCAAACCGGTTTTGTAATATACTCAGCTAGACCTACAACTTACACTAGGTCACTTTAAAAGTGTCTTCCAAAAAATTTTTTGTAGCTCCGTGTTATCGGACAACTTTGTCCGATACACTTAAAATATTTTGTATGTAAAGGCCACTGCAAATGTATTCTAAAAGAAATTTTACTACCACTAACATTTCATTAAATTGAACTTACCTAAATTTTCTTTTGTTTTTGACTGCTAATAAAATAAACCACAAATTAATCAAAACAACTAACAAAAATGACTTATAGTGTGTTTAGACTGGACAAAAACTAGTAGTTTTTTGGTAATTTTTAGTTTTTAAGTCGAAAATTACAAAATTAATTTAGTTTGTCTATACAGTTTTCATACAAACTGAAAACCAGATTTTACCTGGGGTCTAATCGCTGCTTTCGATATCGAATAAGCTAACGTATCGAATGCATTAGCTTTCGGCATTCGATCGCTATCGTATCGAAATGTTAAGCTAATTCACTTCACTGAACGTACATAATTGAAAACAAAAACTTGTAAACAAACACATTTTGTATATAAATTTGTATAAATTGCGATAATTTGTGTAATGAAAAAAATATATTATACTGATTCAATTATGTGTGTTCTTTTACATGCTAGTTTTTGCTAGCTACCATTTTTACTAATTTTACCCAAAAATCCGTTCGAGTACAAAAAAAAAATAGTGAGGAATTTAAAGTGGAACCATTTAGTTTTATAAAGTAAATGCTCTAACTAAATGCTCTAATGGTTGCACTCCGTGTGCGTTTTTTCCCGGTTTTCGTTATTTTTTTATCTGTTTACTATTTTTACAATTTTTTTCTTCTAGTACATTCGATCATTAATTATGTATCGATCATACTCTCGCTATCGAACGCCATCATCTCAAATTGAAAAAAAAACGACATAGAATACTCGATATCCCTGGTTTTTGCCTAAAACCAAGTCAAAACATCTGAAATTAGCATTTGGGATACACCACGTTTCATTAATAATTTTTTCAAGCACTAGTGCTTGTAAAAATATGAGTAATGGGTATCGAGTATTTGTCTTTTTTTTTGGGTACTCGATACTCAAAACTACTACTCGATATTTTCAGAGTTGCATTTTGGACAGACAAAATATATGAAAATGTGACTGCGCTAAAATATTAACCACAAAAATGTGACTCTGCTCAAATATTTGACACAAAATTACAACTCTGCTAAAAGAAAAAAATCAGAAGTAAAATATTTAAAATAATATGTTAAAAAACTATAAAAACCGTAATGTATAGTTGGTGAAAAATTTTATAAATTTAATTATTGAATTACCATAAACACTTTCAAAGGATTTTACCAAAAAATTTAAACAAATTTCAAATTTAAAAACCGTTAAAAGTATCGAGTATCCAAATCAAAAATATCGAGTAGTATCGAGTATTGAAAAGTAACCGAATTTACCAGCACTACAAGACACCATGTAGCAATGAACATAGAAGCAAAGCAAATGTCAAAAAAAAATTTTTTGTATTTTAAGAATATTTCTGTTTTAATATAAAATTGTGTGTTGTTACAATATTAACTTTTAAGTGTGTTAATAATTTTTTTACTTCAACAATAAAAACAGAAAGAAAAGTGATATGACAAAGAAAAACTAAAAAGCCAGTGTAAATGACTTGGCTTTTGTAATTTAGTTTTGTACAAAATTCAGCTGGATTTTGCTAAGTCTAAATTCAGTATTGTACATTTGTTTTTTTAGTGACTGAATAAATTGAATGTCACGAATTCTCAGTATTTTACTACTTCCGAATGTAGTTAAAATTTACATTTCTTCTACAAATGAATGTTATATGCTCTTAAAAGAACAAAACTGAAATATTACTCAAACAACAATTTGTGACTGCAGCAGTTTCCTGAGTGTATATTTAATAACTCTAAAAATATTAATTCTACCACAGGGATATCTTTAGAACTAATATAAATTTTTAATTATTATAAAATAAATCAATTTTAGTTTTTATGAGGAAACATCAACAGCTTTTTTGTGAGGTGCCTTAATTTACCTACATACTGTGTAGATAGATATTAGTCTTTAAATTGCCATATTATATTATATAAATATAGGTATGTGTAAAAATATATATGTATATACACATAAGCACATAAACATATATATTTTATATTTACCTATGTAAACAACAATCTAATAGGTATTTTATATCGTCGGCTTGCTTGCAAGTAGTGCTATATGTTTTGATTCACGACCTCATTTACTAAAATCATCATTAAGGCATATGATGATGATATCTTAAAAGGATAATATAAATCAGTTTTTTCGCTCTCCTGAAAACCTGTTAAAAAAAACACATAGCACTACTTACAGGCAAGCCGACGATATACAAAATTTCTTTTGGTAAAGGAATTACTTTTATTTTTTAAAATTTAAATAACATAAAAACAAAGGGATATAATTGTAAATATGTAGATATGAGGCTTTCCATACCAGCTGTCCTTCTAAACTTTTTTCGTTGTGTGCGAAATACGGATATATGTCTAGGTGCTACCTACGTTAATTTTTGCTCTGAAAGTACTTTCTTCATTGAAAGCTTACAAAATTTTAAAAGCATTTGTTTTAGAAATATCAGCACATACTTACAGATTTTTTGCTAAAGATCCAATTTCAGATTATTTTCATTATAGATTCTCGCCTATTTTCCCCCTTTTTCTGAAAATTGTTTGCTTCTCCGCTTAAACATTAAAAAATATCCATCAATCTAAAATTCTAATAAACACCACACAACTCTTTTTTTAAACAAATGTCAAATTTTTTGATTTTAAATACTTTCGTACCCGGAAAACGGGTTTTGAGTTATTTTCCATACATCTGTTAAAAAAAATAGACGCTTCCGTAATCATTTTAAAAGTGGAAAAGTGGCAAATGTGTATATTTAAACATTTGAAAATTATCGCTGGCCACCTAAAAAAGCCAAAATTTTTTGAAGATAAACAAAACATCGCATGCAACAGAAACATCGCGTACATATGTAACTTTTGCAGCCCTGTTCCATATTATGCGAATAAAATATGACGCAAAATTTTCCTGAATTCTTATAGATTTTAGGATGTCAATCACGAATATGAGAACAAATTTTAAAATTATGTCAACTGTTTAAAGTAATCGCAAATTTAACTTTTTATCATAAAAACTAGTTTTTTCCTTAAATTTTCTTATTAATTGATATACACTCATAGAAATAAATCTGTAAAAATAGCAGAAAAAACAACTAAAAATTAGTTAAAAATGATGCTGCAGAAAAATCTATTAAATTAGGAGATTTTTTTTTTTTTTTGCTAAATACTTGCAAAATAAGAACAGCAAAAATAAAACTGTTAAATTTACATAATTTTGGTTTTTTAGTTATATTTAAGTTAACTTTAATTTAATTGAAAATGACAAATTGTACTGTAAAGTCTGCAGAAAATTTTGCCAAATACTAGTAGACTAAAAATAGCAAAAACAAACTGTTATATCTACAAAATGTTCGTTATTTTTAAGCTAAGTCTATTCTGTTAAATTAGCAGAAATATTTGCTTAAAAAATTGTAAACTGCTGTTTTCAAAAACATCGATTTTTATTTGCATTAAAAAAAAATCGAAAAAAAACTTCGAAAATTTACATTTTTTGTGATTTTTTAGGCTACTAATTATTTAGCAAAATTTTTTGTAGATTTTAGCAGGTTAATTTGTTATTTTCTATTAACAAAAATTTAACTCCAATATAACTAAAATTCTGTATAGTTAGCAGTTTTATTTTTGCTGTTCCTATCTTATTAATATATATTTTCTTTAAAACTTCCCATTAAAAATAAAAATCGCAAATTTAATTAAATTATAATAAATAATATATTTTTAATTTCACAATTTTCTTGAGCGTAAGGTTTGTTTTTTATATACAAAAAATTTCTTTATTTTTGATATTTCGCTACTCCATTGTGTAGCATCTTCAGGAAAAATATCGAAAATAAAGAAATTTTTTTATATATAAAAAACAAACCTTACGCTCAAGAAAATTGTGAAATTAAAAATTGAAAAAGAAGGTTTAATAAACGACAAAAATAAATAATATATTGAAAAATCATCATGTGTCAATATTTAAACATGCCTACTACGCCTGCTTTTTGCAAAAATTAAAAAAAGTTGTTCCATGTTGTATTCGCATCATAAAGCACATTACATTCTGTAAGTTTGCCATTTATCTAACATATTTTTTTCTTAGCAAGTCAGTTGGTACAGAAAACCTCACATATGTATGTAAAAAAATTTCACACAAAAAAGAGAAAATTAAGTAAACTATAAAAACTGACATATAAATATTTTTTGTAATTTATTATAAAAAATATTTAAAAGTTTTAATGTCATTGCTGTAGAAGTGTTTTGACCAAAAAATATATTAAACTTTCATATTTAAATAAAAATATCACAGGTCCCAAATAAGTGAAGCTTTTGGGTTAGTATTTTAAGGAAATTGCATAAAGTTAAAAAATTCTATGCATATAAGAAAAAGAAGTCTTATTTTTTAAGTTTTTTTTTTATACCCACACCACGATGTTGTACAGGATATAAGGAGTTAGTGCTTATATGTATTTGCATCAGCAAAAAAAAATATAGGACTCAGGCCCACTTTTTAGAGAGTCAATTGCTGATTGGATTTTGCGATATCCGTCTATGTAAAATGAACAACCATTGTAATCAAACTACAGGTCGCATTTCTAAAGACAGTTTTACGAACATTAGTCATGAGTTTAGTTTAGTTTAGTTTACCAAACCAAAGCGATTTCTTGCACTGGACCTATATAATTGTATTTGTGAATGAGATAGTGCTCATTGCGGGCAAAAAAATGGATCCAACTTTGGCTCAGTTCTCCCAATTCTATTTTTACATCGTTTTGAAGGACGAAAAGTTAGAAAAATTATTCCGGTTTACTTTGATGATATAAAATTGTTACATGAATTGTAACGATTTGCAAAGTAGTACTCGATATCTAACTGATAGACTAACTTTTGAACACCTAACCTAACCTGGAACTCCGGTCCGTTTCAATATCAGTATCAATATTTTGTTATATCCCAGCTGAAATTACTGCTTTCTTGGAAGCAGTTTTGTCAGGGAAAGTTGAGCAGTGAAGCGATTGCATTATTGATGATATCATGCTTGATTTTTGTTCGAGATAGCTCGCGTGAAAGCACTTGTTTCGAGATCCGAAAAGGTATGAATTCACCGCTTTCAATTGGTGCTCCTGTTTTTCTTTCAAAATGTCGATAAATTAAGCCTCCTCGGAAGTACATATTATAAAGCTTTTCAACTATTTAAAATCATGCCTTCTCAAAAGCACAATATTTCTGCATATTTTTCCGTGAAGAGAAAATTCCTCTTATTTTCAGTAAAACCTCTTATGTATATTAAAATAACTTTTCTCTGCAAATTTTGATAAAAGAACCGCTAAAATATTTAAGCAATCAAAATGTATTGCTCATTTCATGCCTTTTTGAAAAGCCCAGCAAAAAGCGATGTAAACAATTAAACAACTTAGGCCTTTCATTAGTGCTGTTTACGAAGCTATACATTTTTAGAAGCGGTAAAAGTAGCAGTAAGGAAGCAGTAAACGTTTTTACTGCTTCCAAAGTTTTGCTGGGTGGTTTTATTTTTTTGGTTTTTCTTTTAAATGTGGCGTCTTGGTTTCAAACTTTTATAACAACAATGTTAATAGGTTTGTTATTTTTTTTTTTAATTTTGTATAAATATTCCATACAAATTTAAGCACTTATAAAATTTTTAGGTAGGTATAAATTTAGCTTCTTAAAAATTAAGTAGTTATAAAAATGCTGCCAAGTCTTAAAAATTCTTGGCTTTCCTCTTTCAAATTTAAACAAAAATATTTGTCAAAAAAATATTTGAAATTTTTATTTTTTCACATTTTATAAAATATGAAAAACAACAAATGCTAGCAAATGAATTATGCGATTGTTAGTAAGTGTAGAGCAGGGCACACAAGATATTGCTCATTACGCGTTCTGGAGAAGTCCTTGTACGAAAACAGCTTTTGTACAAAGGCGACCCCAAATGTTTAAAATTTATTTGTTTACAAAAACAAAAAAACAAAAGAAAATTTAGGTAAGTACGGATAGTCGTTTTTTTACAAGTAGTTATAGATATAAAATTCGAAAAAAAACAAACCTAATAATGTTGTATAAACATTTGTTTTTAATACATATAATAATATAGAGTATAATTTTTCTTTTTAAAAAATTTCCATTTTATAAGTTTACTTTAAGTTTATGAGTAATGCCTAGAAACTCTTAACATTTGGTATTTTTTTTAATTTATCAATTATTTCTTATATGTATACTAGGGTGGACCTTATTATGTCAATTTGCGATTTAAGTTCTCCCCTCTAAAATTGTGCCTTTGGGTATAAAAATACACCATGCAAGAAATTAAGATGATCGGATAACAGGAACACGTGAAAAGTTTGAAATACTTTTCACTTTTTTGGTTTTTTTTGAAAATACTGGCTCTTAAGTAACTGTATTTTTGGAAAATGTAAATAGAATCACAATCTAGACTCAATTCGCTTTCTGCTAATGTATAGAAATCCAAAATCGGTTCGAAAATATTTTAGTAATTGCAATTTCCTCAGACCATTGTAGGGTTAAAATGAGATAAATTATGAAAATCGTAAAAAATAAAATATTTATTTCAAAAATTTACAATGTTATACTCTAGTTTTATTTCTAAGATCCACAAATATTCAGATGTAAATTTTCGTCTCTCTTGGCTTATGGTAACCTGGTCCCAGGTGTGGCCAAAGATGGGAATTGTTTTTTTTATAAATTTGCAAAACTCTAGTTTTGAGTTTTTTAAAATTTTGATCAACAAAATCTAAAAAAAGCGGTCAACGCATAGGGGTTTATTAAATATACCTTAGAGAATAATTCTACTAAAAATTACACATATCGCTCTTTTAACTTAACAGTGACGGAATTTTAAATTTGAAAATTTTAGAGAAAAATGTGATTTTGGCCAATAATTTAGGTAATAGTATTAATTTTTATGTTTTTAGCTAGTTGTAACAAAATCACTTCCGATTTCTATTAATTCTGATACGAGCGATTGTTTTCCGAAAATTTTGTAAAACTCCGACAACGTTAACCCTTTCTTTACCAAGGTCAAAGGTGAAATTTTTGAAATTTTTCGATTTTTCCTGAAAGTATACCAAAACAATGTGTTGTTTCTTACGGAATTAGGTGAAAGTTACTTGGACAACTTTGTTAACAGCAAAATTTATACATAGTAATAAAAAATTATAAATTAACCCTTATAGGCACATGGGGTCGAAATGACCCCAAATTTTTAAAATGTAAAAAAGTGCCATTTGGTATGAAAATCGATATAAAAACCATTAATTAAGCATTTTGTGAAAAAAAAAATCCAAATTAACGTATTTGAGAGCATGGTGTCAAAATGACCCATTTTTTATGTTAAACAACGCTGGTTGGCTGAAAAACGTATGTAGAAACCACAAAAAAAATCAAAGTTAACTACTTTCTTCACATTTTTTAAACAACAGTTTGTGGTTTCTACATACATTTTTCAGCCAACCAACGTTGTTTAACATAAAAAATGGGTCATTTTGACACCATGCTCTCAAATAGGTTAATTTGGATTTATTTTTTTCAGAAAATGCTTAATTAATGGTTTTTATATTTTAAATTTTTCAAGTTTTTGGCTATGAAATTTGCGACCCTTCATGTAATAAAAAAAAAAATTGACACATTTTTAATGCGTGTCAAAAATACGCATCGTTTGAAGTATATCACGATAATGTGCCCGCAACAGAGATATAGTAGAAGCACGACAAAAGCTAATACATAAAATGTGAAAGTCTTCAAAAACCCACTTTATCGCGAGGCACACTAATACTATTATCTCAAATGGGTTAGTGCATTCCATGAACAAAATATTTGTCCGGGTCATACATCATCGATGGCACACGTTACATTATTGAATTCCAAAAATTTTATGGACTTTTTGAAAATCTTGGTTTTTTGTTTTTGCATTAAAATGATAACTGAAGGTATTTTTATTTAAGCTAAGTGCATTAAATGAATGGTAGCGATGCATCATATAGATTCCGCGAATAAATTTGGAACAAAAATAATTATACGCTATAAACGCGGTGATTTTAATTTTATATAAAAAGTCGAGATACTCCCAAAGCATCAATAGAAATAAGACAATATGTATACCAGTTGAAAGCAATAATGATGCTTTGTTCCAAAACCGGTGGCACATACAAAAATTTTAAGGAATAATGATATTGTAGTCCTTGTAGAAATTTAGTCATCAAAAATCAAAAATAACATCACTTTCAAAATAATAGTACCCGATATTAAAATAATTATTATGGGTAAATCAGTTATAATAGTAACTTCATATAAATTGCAAAACATTTAAGATTAGTTATTTGGTTTAATGATTTTTTTTTATTTAAAAATTTGCTTTACTTTATTTTTTATATTAAAAAAGTCAATGGGAATGATATAAAAAGCTTTAAGTTCCTAATCTTCTCAACTTTAGCAGTTTTATTATATGTTTGAACGAATTCTTATAGGTATTAAGTGGGACAGTGCATATATAAGATAATTTTCAAATAGATTAAGAAATGCATTTTTGGATTTTTTTTGTATTTTTTTACTTTAAATTGCCATAGCTTTAACGACCCCTGCATAAAGTCATTCACGCGAACGAGAATTTTAACAGCTCAAATGTCAGGTTATGTGTACACGAAACACCATTAATGTGCCCTTAAAACTCAAAAATCACTTTTTTTACCCCAAATATTAAAAGTTTTTAGGAATTGCTCTTATAAAGATTGAAAGAAATTAAAATAAAAGAAATATTCAATATACCCTACACCACTTTATAGTATACACTAGTGTTTCCAAACCGGTTAACCGAAAATCGATTCCTTGTTATTTTTTCCCAAACCGTTTAACCGAAAATCTTAAATCTCGGTTAACCGAAAACTGGTTTATTTTCAACGGTTGACCGGGTTTTTATCTTGTTATTTTTAGCATAAAATTCCTTCAAAAATTAAGAAACGTAAGTGGCGAATTGTCTAAAATATTGGTTCATACAATTCAGACCCAAAAACTTGCGTATGTCAAAAATGAATTTTAAGAATTACCAAAAAAATACCCAAAATATTTATTTAAATATCTTTTATCAAAATATCCTTTATCAAAAGAAGAACATTTCCAGATTTCTTGACCTTTTCTAACATGGAAGGTCTGATGTGTGATTGCCTCCATCTAAATGAAATTTTGATACGAAAATAAGAAAACATAAGTATATGTATGATTTTATCGGCCCGTTATCACGTTAAAAAGAGGGACAAAAATTACATCCTTCTTCGGTTTTTGTATTTTTTAATGTTTTTTCCAAACCTTATATCTGCAATTTTGGCCAAAATGAGTTTTTGATGGCAAAATCATTGTTGATATTATATCCATCTATGATATCAATTTGGAAGCGAAATACTTATTCTTTGCCACTTTTTTGAACATTTTATATTTTCCCATATCTACAAAAAAATTTATTTTCAAATACAGAAGTCTATATCTGCATATAAATTTAAAATATTTGAATTCTATAAGATATACATAAAAGTTTTTTGAGACTAACCACCAAACTTTAATTTAGGCGATGTCCCTAGATTATAAATTTAAAAAAAACCGCACTTAAAAAATTGCAAAATAATATCGGAACGCTGAAAAAGATTTTATGATAGAAAAAAATAATTTAAAAGCTCAATCGGCGATTAACATTCTGCAAACGAATATAATGCTGCAATTTTCCTTTTTGCAAAATATTTTCGCGATTTCTTTTTGTAAACTAAGAACCAAACTTTGGTGTGGAAATTGGTATTATATTCCCAAGATTAAAGATTTAAAAAAAACCACACTTAAAAATTGCAAAATAATCGCGGAAAAGGGCGAAAAAGGCTTTATGGTACAAAAAATTAATTTAAAAAATTAATCAGCGATTTACATTCTGCAAACAAATATATTGATGCAAAAATTTTGCTTTTTGGAAATTTTATTTTTCGCGATTTTTTCTTTTTTGCAACTAACCACCCAACTTTGTTTTATGAAATGGTTATTATAGTCCCTAGATTATAAATTTTAAAAAACCGAACTCGAAAATTTGCAAAATAATAGCGGAACGCGAAAAAAAGTCTTTACGGTACAAAAATTGTATTAAAAATCTTAGTCAGCGATTTACGTTCTGTAAAGAATATATTAATGCAAAAAATTTCCTTTTTCTAATTTTTTTTCGTGATTTTTTTTTTTTTTTGCAAACTAAACACCAAACTTTGGGCAAGATATGAGTGTAATAGTCTTTGATTATGGATTAAAATACACCGCATTGAAAGAATTCCAAATAATGGCGGATTGTGAATAAAGGGATTTATACCGCAGAAAATTAAGAAATTTAATGAAAACTTTTTCGTTTTTGTAAAATTTTTTTTTCACAATTTTTTTTTAAATAATATTCTAGAAGACAGATTGATTCAAAAAAATCTTATAAGCAAGTGAATTAGTTTTATTGCTCTCCTGAACAATTGTATTTTTGCAGATATAGAGTATTGAATCTATGGTATCGATATGCACATTGGGTATTAAATGAAAATTCCCAGCAAAATTTTTATGAACTGGTTGCCTTTGAATCTGTTCTAGAATAGGTGTTTTTACCACTGGTTCCGTGGAACAGGTTCTAGAACTGATTCCTGGAAGTCAAAATGGAAGGCCTCACTGTCGCAGAACCGGTTCTATAACTGGTTCTAGAACCGGTTCCAAAGTAACCTGTTCTAGTTTGGAGGAACATAACCTGTTGCATAACTCAAACAAAAATCACCGATGATAGAACATAAATTAGAACAGGTTGCATGCAAGAACAAGTTGTTCTTCAACCGGTTCTTTGCATCTGACAATTTTGCTGGATTACTGTAAGGTACAACAAATATAAAAAAGTTATCAAATAAAAAAAATTTTAACAGCATTCAAACTTACTTTTACTTTACTGATATTTAAATTTCGGCCGACAATATTAGTACCGAAAGTTTCATAATTTTGTGTTTCTCTAAAAATATAAAATATTGATCCTGGAGAATAACGATCAGATTCTAATATACGAGTATTCAACATTAACCTCTCATCAAAAGTTATATATTCTATTTTTCAATAAGAATACTCAGGTTTCGATAAATTTGTTCTCTTGAAAAACTCTGAGAATATAATCTGTCACTTTTATCGTTTTTTAAACCATATTTTTCACTTTTTTATTTTAATTTTTTTTTTTGTACTGTTTTTTATATCTGGTCAGTTAACTGGTGTAATCGGTTTTTTCACAAACGGTTAACCGAAACTCCGTTTTTAGAAAGTGGCCTAATTTTGGTTAACCGACAAATCGGTTTATTAAAAAGTCGAGTTTTTATAAACACTAGTATACAGAGAGAATTTTGCTGGCCGGGTTTTAATGAAATTTTTCAATAAACTAATGAAGTTTTCTTCACAAAGTAATTGAAAAATGTCTTAGATTTTATGAAATAGCTTCATAAATTTTATGAACCTAGTTTTAATAAAACTTTTTCATAGAGGATATGAAAATTTTAATAAATGAAATTGAATATTTCACAACGTTTTATGAAAAATTTCATTCATTCAATGAAAAGTATTAATGGAAGAATTCCAGTGAAACTTCATTGGTTTTATACAAAAATTCAATAATATCATAGATAATTCTCTCAGTGTACAGGGTCTGTTAAGTTTTTGGTTATGTTTGTAACTACTAAAAATACTGGACCTACTAAATTATTAACAATTTCCATGTAAATATTATATTTATGGGGAACTTGGCACATGATAACCGTAGATATCTGGTTGTTATTTGGGTTGTGAATGTTATATAGAACCATAAATCATGCCCTCAAATTTATAGCAAATGACAACATATTTAAACCTATTATTATAACCCAACCTTTCCTGTATTTTCTTTAATAAAATTTTTCAACAAATTTATTCAGATATTTCACAATATTTATTGAACCTTTGTTGTTTCAGTCAATATAACACGCATTAGGTTGTTTCTTGCAATTTGTTCCGTTTTCCGATATACATATGTATGATTTAAATCCTACTGTGGTTTAGGTTATCTATCTCATGGTCGGGCATAGCCGACTATAATTACTTGTTTTAAAATAGATTGATTTACATTTATAGTTCTGTAATTTTTTCTAGATATTTCACTACATTTAAAATTTTGACTACAAACCGTAAAAATTAACACACACAAAAATCCAAAAATAATACTAGAAGAACTGAAATAATGACTGCAACTAATACTAAAATAAACAAATGGTAAGTAAATTTCAAATTCTATATGTATTGTAACTTCAAACATACACATATTTCCAAAGCAATTATAATTGTTAGCAAAATCATATTCAATTATGCAAAATTGACTGCACTGAAATCAAAATTTTCGTTAAAACATACATAATTAGATATCTGTGGACTTTTGACAAAAGCACTTAATTCGACTTAGGAAAATTTTTCAAGTGTTTGTAGAAAATAACGAATTTGAATATGTATGCACAGCGCATACTCCGGAAACATTTTTTCGATCCACAGTTTACTATGGAGACAATTGGTTAGTTTAGGGACAAACTCTTCCTAGGTCTTGCGAGTACTTGAAGACATTTTGATGCATAGTTTGTGGACTTTTTTTGGCACATATTTCTGTCCTATCCTTACATTTCTATACGAAACCCCTCAAATTAACTTTTTTCAAAATTTTATAAATTTTAATTTGACAAAAGAACTTATTTCATTTGTGACATTGTGCGTTGTTACTTTATTGATTTTTTCCATGTCAAAAACTAAATTTTAAAAAGAAAATGTAAATTGTGACATTTTTATGGAAACAGTTTTATACAACGGTAAATATATTTTTTGGATCTCTTAAAAAATTTTGGGTTTTTGAAATAAGTACTTTTGTCAAAAATCCAAAGATATTAATATTTCTAGAATATGTGTTATATATTCCCATTTTTATTATGAGCCAAAACAAATGTATTTTGGCATACATATAAACTATTTTTGGAAACATGTAGGCACAAAATAAGAAAAAAAAACAAAATAATAAACTTTTAAAGAAAATAAAATCTATCACTGACTGGCACCATGGATGCCATATTTGGCGATTTCTTAAGATGTTAACGAATTCTAGCAGCAGAAGTAGCTAAATGGCAATTTCACAAATGTTGCTTTAAAAATGAATATGCTTATTGAAGGATTTTGTTGTTGTAGCAACAAAGAAGAAGGCATACATACACACTGTAGATTTGTTGAGTTGGCATTCCTTGGTCGGGGCTTGTTGGTCCCCGAGTTGTTCCGCTACATAGAACCGAGTGCCGCGGGAACGCTTTTGTTGTTGTTTCGCATGTTAGTTTTATTAAACTGTAGTAAAATTCAAAATGTTTTTGTGAATACAAGCCTAAGATTTTTAAGTTGATAAAAATTACAAGTTTTTAACTTTCAAGCAATGGTAGAAGAATACATTTAAGCCTCTAATTCACAAATATTTGTTTGCAATAAAATTTATACAACGATGGAGTTTTAAAATTTTAATTTATTACTGATATCCAATTCACACAGTTCAAAAATTCATCTGCTAGAAGTCGGACTAACTGCTTAATAGCGCACTTTGTGTTTTATTATAATGACGCTTTCAAGCACAAAGTCAGACAAAAATTAAGGTTAAGGAGCTGCCGTAAAAATATTTTACCGCTGTCGACGACATTTTCCATGTCCTTTATATGCCGGATCGCTATCGGCACCACTTTGGTATTTTAAACTGACAAAGTTACACTTTTAACTATCGAGATAATCTTTTAGCTGTCGAAAAAATGCAAATTGTAAACCTAAGTTTAATCAAGTAGATTAATTTCGAAGTCTAAACACGCTATAATATAAGAGCCGTGAAAGGTTGACATTAAATTTAAAAAACTAATGTTTAACGAAATTTGTCTTTTACTAAAGTTTGAATATTAGTATAATAAAATCTATGGGGTAATATTTTTGTCTAAATTTTAACGAAATCCGAGTGAATTTTTACGCCAGTTACTCCAAAAATCATATGGTGGAAATTTGAGCCAAATCGGATAACTCTCGAAAATCTTTGAACAATATTAAAAATGTTTAAATATTCATGTTCAGTGACCAACTGTTTTTAAACAAAAAAGCGGGATCTGGAAGCTGAGAAAGCGCGATTTAAGTGCAATATGTAGAATATATAAATTTTGTTTGTGAAAATTTGGAATTTAGAAAATTTGTATACTTATTGAGTCTAAATAGTTTTTTGAGGAGAATTTCTCCCCAATGCCAAAGATTTTTTTCCTGTCGAAATAATTTAAAACAAATGAAATTTCACTTGAAAACAGGACTACTAACATTTCATTAAATTCAACTTACATTTCCTTGTGTTTTTGACTGTTAATAAAATGAACGACTGCATAAAATGAATGTTACGAATTTTCAGTATTTTATGTTGTTTGTTTTTTTTTTAATAACTTACGAATGTTGTTAAAATATACATTTCTTTTACAAATGAATGTTATTTTCATTTCAAATAACTTCACTGAAATACTATTTTAATAACTAACAAATTCACACTGCAGAAGTTCCCTGAGTGTACTATTGCATTTTTAAGAAATATTTCCTACAGAAATCCCAAAAAACTACACTGAAGAAAAAAATCATAGTTACGTTAATTATATCATATTTGAATTAACATTTTTTTTAATGTTTATGATTCTAGTTAATATAAACTTCTTCGTATTTAAATTAATATTTTAATATTTTAAATTTTTTTCAAAATGTTGGTTTTTAATTTTTATTTAAAAAATAAATAATTAGAAATTCATTAATTCAGTTCGAGGTCTTATTATGAGTAAACATAATAAGTACTTTTTTTTAAAAACTGCTACACTTTCAGGAATTAAAAGACGATCGTTTCGGGGATTTTCCAGGTCCCCTTCATTAGTTTTCTTTAGAAAGTGGTGGCGTAGTGCAATGCAAATTGAAGCATCAAAATCTCATATTAAATGTAGTATGCTACATCAACGAAATGAGGATTGAAAAATTTCGCAATTGAAAAATAAGTAGAAACATATTTAAATTAAAGAGAAAACAAAACTAGTTCGATTTCAAAGCTGTTACTATTCTTTCTATTTTATTTGATGTTGTGTCTGCTTGATTTTAAAACTTATTTCTACATGTACATTTTTATAGGAGAATTGTGAAATTTTTAAACATTTTTGTTATAGAAAACTCACAGATTCCTATGAGAAAGTTTTTTTCAAAAGATTTTTACTATAAAACACACAGAATTTCTATTCAAAATAGAGTTTTTAATTGAAATTGCGCTTTTCTATCGAAACGATCATATTCTGATGACCCTATTTGAAATAGGGTTATCAAAATATTTACATTTACACTTCAACCAAAAACTAATAATTTTTAAAACTTTAAGTTTTGTATTTAAAATTTGTATGGAATCTTACAAGTAAATGCAAAATTCTCTCTGTGGTGGAACTTGTTTGTTTAGTTGATTTAATGCGATATTAACCCTCTAATGCCCAAGGCCGCCAAAAGGCGGTCTTAACCCTCTAACCGGCCTAAGCTTTTTTGCAATGAAATTTATACCATGTGTTCCTCACGAAAAATAAACAATAAGTTCTTCTACAAATTTTTTTTTGTTGCCTACTTTAGGCGATTTTGGGCCAAAATAGTTTAAGGGTGAATCTCGAAAACTAGCGCATCAAAATTACTAGGTTTAGGCACAAATTATTTCTCTTACCAAGATGTAATTGCAATAAAAAAATTGCATTTTTTGTGCTGTTACTTAAGAGGTTGTAGAGATTTTCGTTTTTCGAAAAATGCGAAATTGAGCGAAAATGCACCAAAACTTCAATATATATTATTCAAACTTATAAGCTTTGCTATCTATACCAAATATATTCTTTTTACCAAATTTCAGAATAATCCGTCCATTCGTTTTGAAGTTAAGGCGATGTCCTTTAAAGGTATCCTTATGGAATCCTGTGCGTCCTTGGACCATAGTAAGGAACTTTTTGAATATCTTAAGCTCCAATCTTACTTCATGGTCACTATCAATTGTTTTAGTCAATTTAAATATGTTTTTAAGATTTTTGAAACTTTTGGTTGTTTTAAAATATTTAATTTTTGAAATTTTACGAAATTTTATCTTTGACACTTTCTCGCTTCCAAACCGTTCATTGTATACAAAAAAATTCTTCACAAAAATTTTAAAAATTTTGTTTTCTGTTGAAAAAGCATAATTTCTTATTATAAAATACCCCTTTGGCGCATTTCTGGTCAATTTAATATACCCCGCCTGGAGGCGGGCTTGCCGGTTAGAGGGTTAAGATTTTAAATAGTTTTTGGCTAAATAACAATATTTTATTAAAGAAGTTGTATTACATCCATAGAAAACTTAACTACCTACTTTTTTTGCCTTCAAACTTTTTTTTGTATAAACACAGATTATGTACTCAGAGGTAGTAGTAAGCAGAACTAATTTCATCGAAATTTATTGATGTTTAGTGCCAAATTCGCCAAATTTCGTAATTTTCAAAAAGCGAAAATCGACATAACTTTTGAAATAACAACAATTGATCAACAATTTTCGGTACGTAATTGTATTTTATTGATAGTGTTATTTACAGCAAAAGCCGAAATTATTTGAATACTGGGTTTTAAGACACGTCTTCAACCTTTGTTGTGCTATATCGCCTAAATAAAGCGACTAATTAAAATTTTAATATTTGTTCCATAGTAGATTTTCAACGCCAAATATATGGTTTAAATATTATTGTAATCAGAAGAAAGAGCATTAGAGGGTTAAGTGTAAAATTTAAAGCAAGAACCGAGGTTTTGCTGTAAATGTAACTGTTCGGTTTCTCGTTCGAACCTTTTCTGATTTGGCCGAACGTACATCGGCTGGACAGTAAATTTTTTGCTTAAGCCTGGTAGTTACTTTATACTTTTGCAAAAAGAGCGGTCAAACTCCATATAAAAAAATTAGTTTTCACTTGCTTGGAGTTGTTGCGAAATTGCAGTGGAATTTTTTTCGTATTAATTTTAATACACATGACCATTTGAAAATGTAGCGAAAAATTGACAATTGACTGTTAAGGCACATCTACACTCAACCAAAAAAGTCTGTAATGGCTACTGAAAATTTTGATGTTATTACGGGAAATTTAACTGTTTTGAGGCCAGCGGTATTTTTTGCTAATTTTAGCAACACATGTCTGCTGATCTGTAGTACAATAAAATTAGTAGAAAAAATTAGTAGCCGCTACTAAATTTTAGTAAAATTTATGTAAACTGCAATTCAAAATCGATTTGCTAAAATCAGTTAAAAAACTTACTAAATATCATAATTTTAGTACAATGAAATTAGTATAAGTAATTAGTTGCAGCTACTAAATTTCAGTAAATTGCTGTAAACTGTAATTTAAAATCAATCTGCTGAAATTAGCAAAAAATTGTACTAAAAAATAAAAAACTGTAAAATCTAAAAAAACATTTTTTTATTTCGATTTTAACAAACGTATAATTGCTTCATCGTACTTGAAATTTGGAGTCAAAATTGCGAACGGTTCTCCAGTTATTGCCGTTTTATGCATTGGAGATGCAATCAAATTTTCTGGGTGTTATTTCTAAACTAAGAATATATCAATAGTAACAAATATAAACTAAACTTAGCACTCGATTTTGAAAAATTAGGAAAATGTTTTTCTGAAATCAGCAGCGAAAATTAGTAAAGAAATCCGTAATTTGTAATAAGAGAATAGCAAAAATGATTACTAAAAATAAAAATTGTACTAATAATTATTACTGATTATAATCAGTAAAAAAATAGTATAGTGCGATTGGAAACTGCTTTTACAAACTTTTTTATCTGAGTGTACAAGGGATAGAAAATCGTTGAATTTGAGCTAAATTTGTCATCTCTAATATATATACTCTACACCACTACGTGGGCAGGGTATAATAAGTTTGTGCTGATGTTTGTAACACTAAAAAATATTGGACCTAGACGCACCTTTTAGTATACCGATCGACTCAGAATCACTTTTTGTTTCGATTTAACGATGTCCGTCCGTCTTTCTGTCCATGCATTCTTGTGCGCACTCTACAGGTCGCAAATATTAAGATATTTTGATGAAATTTGGTACACCGACATATGTCGGCCCAAGGAAGAAGCCTATTAATTTTTGTTAAAATCGTTCCATGTTTAGACCTAGTGCCCATATTGCCAAATTTGCTTGTTTACACGCTGCAGATCGCAAATACGAAGATATTGCAATGAAATTTGGCTCGCCGACTCACATGGTCCCAAGGACAACGTCTATTGATTCTAGATAGGTTCGGCCCATATTTGGACCTATCGCCTATATTGGATATATTTCGAAGTTTCTCTTATTTTATCATTTTATGGAAAATTTTGACACAAGTCCATTTTACCCCATTCCAATTTCGGCTCTAAGCATTAATTGGCTTTTAACCAGGCTGATGGCATGACGGCATGCCCGACTTTAACTTTTTTACTCGTTTTATCTGTTTTTATTAATTTTTTTTATTTCATAATTTTTCAAAATATTTAATAATTTAACAACACATTTTAAAAATTTGTGCGAATTAAAGAAATTGTGTATGACAGAAACTGTCAATGAGAATTGCAGTTATTTTAAGCTCTTGATAATTAACTAACAAATGCATTATAAATAACTAACAAATAAATTAACAAAATTTTACTACAAAAATTTTAAAACAACTAACACAATAGGTAAAAACAACTGTTTATTTACAGTTAATTTTTTCATATTATAAGAGTATATTTTAACGATAAAAAATTCTTTTCTTTTTCTTTCGATTATAAAAAGAATGTGTTAGTAATTACTTCATCATACTTCAAATTTGAAGTAAAAATTCAAAAAGTTTTATGCATTGGAGATACGATTTTCTGATTTTTATTTGTAAACTAATAATATATCAATCGCCGAAATTTTTTGTTTTTTAGATAGCTAACAAAAATAACTGTTTACTGTAAAAATACCATTTTGGCAGGTGTTTATTATGATATTAAAAATAACCGCTTTAAAAAACTGTTACGAAATCACAGTATTTTTCGTTAGTTGTTTTCTTAAAAAACTGTCGTAACAGTTGTTTTGTATTTTTCCACAGAAAGAACTACAATTATAGTTCAAAACAACAATTACTGATTACTACACAAACAACTGTTATGTAGTAACTGTCGAACGTTTTTGAGTGTAACAGTTAATCCAGGATTTGTTGTTGTTTTTTTTTTAAGTTTTTGCGCTTAAACCTTGGACCGAATTTTGTTTTATTCATTGGCAAAATTTGTCCATAATAATTTACAATACCGAATGCAAATCATGTATGTTGAAAAATTCGACAAATGGGTAGCATTCTACAATTCAAGAGTCAACAACATTCACATAGTTTTGCTCTTATTTTAATTAGTATTGGTAAAAATTGGTGTTGAAAAAATATTCACACAAAAATTTACAAAAATATGTATGTAGGAGTAATCGGGAGACGGTGGTTGATGAAGTAAAATAAATTCATCTGCATATATACATAGGAAATACATATAGCAGTACCAGGGATGATAAAGTTAGTACTATAGTACTTTTTATGGTACTATTAGAACCTCAAACGGACTATGGTACTCCTATGACTCATTTGGTACTATTTACAAATTTTCATATTAATGTTTTTTTTTAAGTTTCATGCCAAATATTGTGTTTAAAATGAATAAATCATTAAAAAACTCAAGTAAAAAATTAAAAAATTGAGAGAAACGCGATTCAATCAAACAAATTATTAACAATTACGTGAATTTCAATGTTTGATAAGTATCTCGGAATTTTCACCACCTGATTAAAGAATTAAAACTATAAAGGTCTCGTGGAAGAAATCGTGTAAAATCTCTTTGGTTTGGTATTTGATGGTATACTTAAATACCAATATATTCAAGCTCAGATAGGATCTCTCCATAGCTACTAGGTCAAAACATGCACCGATTTTAACGATTTGCAATAGGATTAGTCCTTGCGGTATTACAAACTTATGTACCGAATTTCAACAAATTATATTTAAAAGTGCGACCTGTAGTTTGTTTACAAGTATCGGTGATTTTATATGCACAGACGGACTGATGTCATTATCACCAAATCAATATACATACAGAGGGGTTTAGAATACTTTTTGGTACTATGGAGTAAAGGGCTGAATGAATGTCTTACAAAACATTCTCTTGCATGCGCTGATGAGAGATTTGACGATTTTTAATACTAAATATAACAAAAATTGACCATTTTACTTATTTGTAGTTATTTACAAGATGTTAAAATTCAGATCATTACAAAAAATAAATAAAACAGAAAACAAAAAAAAAATATTTTGGTGTTGTATAAAAAAATGTTTTGTGAATGTCTTGCAAAACATTCATACTGGCCTCTACTATGGAGGTCGCAAAAGTACCATTTTTGAAGCTGGTTGGTACTATTTTGAAAATCCCATTTATCATCCCTGAGCAGTACCTATTCATTTACATAGTTCTTATATATATGTATGGTGTACTAAGAGAAACTGGAACTGAACATAAAAGAATTTATTTGTTTTATTTCTTTTTTTTTTTGTACGCATTCAATTTTTAAAACACAAACACATACACAAGTGTACATATTTATACATCTTCATGCAAATTCAATATGTATTGAAAATGCAAGAGAAGAGTTTCATTTTTAACAAGTTGAATGTGTTGATAGTCAGTCTATGATCGAATGAAAACAAAATATCTAGTGGGTGGGAGGTCAATTAAATTCGATATGTACATTTGTATATATTAAAGAAAAAAAAAATATTTTTTCCACTTTTAATTATTGAGTTGTTGCTGGTTTTTATCTTATTGGCTTGTACACACATTTTATATAAAAATATATAAAAGTGGAATAAAAATCAAATGCAGACATTTACTAACTGGAAATATAGAGGAAAATTTTTCAAGACCAATTAAGATTTGAATAAACAAAAAACTTCTCATTTATTTAAGAAGGGAATACACTAAGGAACATTCGTGAAAAATGACCATTTTTTTACGAATGTTGATTTGTATATGTTAATGTTCGTGTTGACATCCGTGCAATTCGTGTTTACAAAATTTTTTGATACTTTTTGCTCCCTACTCAATGTTCCTTAATGTATTGGCCGCTTTAAGGCCTAATTAATTATGTTTAACGTCAACGAATAGTAGGGTATTTTTGGTAAAATAGGAAACTGATATGGCTTAATAAATGTATCAATTATTTTTGTTTAGCTTCTTGTGTAAGATCGGAGTCTAACTATCTACGTTAAAACATTACCTCAGTTGTATTGGTTGTTCGCTTTTTTCTGTAAGTTCTCGAACGGAACCTACACTTAGAATAAAATATTAATTTGTAAACTGTTTTCAATTTCACTTTACTATTTTTATACAAATTGTTAGTAAAAATATATACTTAAACATTTTTTCTATTCTCATTTTACATATTACTGAATTTTTAACTAATTTTCGTTGCTGATTTCAAAAAACATTTTACAAATTTTTGAAAACCTTGTTGGTAAAATTAGCAAAATATTCTACTAATTTAAAAAAAATGGAAAATTAAGGGATTTTGGTCTTTTTACAACAATTAAGCCCTTGTTTATGTATTACGAAAATATTCTAAACGAAAGCAAAGTAACAAAAATTTGTTTATGATTCACATGTATTTTTGACAAAAGTGTTTGTCAATTTCTTTCGTTTAGACTATTTTCGTAATAGATAAACAGGCACACATTTATTTTTAAATGATTATACGGTGAAAATATAGATATATTTATACCCTACACCACTACGTGGAGAGGGTATTATAAGTTTGTGCTGATATTTGTAACACCAAAAAATAATGGTCGTAGACCCACCTTATAGTATACCGATCGGCTAAAAATTTTTTTTTATTTCGATTTAACGATGTCCGTCTGTCCATCCGTCCGTCCCTCCGTCCGTCTGTCTGTCCGACTGTCTGTCCATGCATTCTTGTGCGCACTCTACAGGTCGCAAATATTAACATATTTTGATGAACTTGTGAAATCGGTCCATATTTAGACCTAGTGCCCATATTAGGGTCCCCCCAAAATTATATTTTTTATACGCTGCAGGTCGCAAATATTAAGATATGATGAAATTTGGTACACAGACCTATGTTGGCCCAAGGACGAAGCCTATTGATTTTGGTTAACATCGGTCCATGGTTAGACCTAGTGCCCATATAAGGGTCCCCCCAAAATTATATTGTTTATACGCTGCAGGTCGCAAATATTAAGATATTTTGATGAAATTTGGTACACCGACCTATGTCGACCCAAGGACGAAGCATATTGATTTGGTTACCACCGGTCCATGTTTAGATCTAGTGCCCATATTAGGGTCCCCCCAAAATTGGCTTGGTTACACGCTGCAGGTCGCAAATAAAGGGTTTTTCAACAGGGACGCTACAAAAGTAGAAAGACAGGGACAGCAAACGACGCCATATTTTTTGCCGCTCTTTTGACATTTCTCTTCAGTAAGGTTTGCCATTTCATGATGGAAAGATATACGAGCCAACAACGAGTCGAAATTATTAAAATTTACTACCGAAATTCGGAGTAAGTGGCCTCAACGTTAAGAGCGCTACGTCCAATTTATGGTCGTCATAATCGTCCTAGCAGATCAACAATTGAGCATCTAGTGGAAAAATTTGTATCCACAGGCACAGTACAAAATGTTCCCGTGGTAGTGAGACTAAGAAATGCCCGTAGTGTCGAGAATATTGCTGCCGCTGAGGCTTCAGTTGAGTAAAGCCCAAATGTGTCTCTCACACGTTGTTCTCAAGCGTTGGGCATCTCTGTGACGTCGTTGTGGCGAATTTTGCAAAAAGATCTTGGCTTACATCCTTACAAGATCAAATTGACGCAAGAACTGAAGCCGCTTGAACACCAGAAGCGTCGTATGTTCGTGAATTGGGCTGAGGAACAACTTGAAAATGATTCGGATTTTCATCGAAAAATCATCTTCAGCGATGAGGCTCATTTCTGGCTGAATGGCTTCGTCAATAAACAAAATATGCGGTATTGGTCAGACAGCAATCCACACGTACTCCATGAGTCATCGTTGCATCCCGAAAAAATTACGGTTTGGTGCGGTTTATGGGCCGACGGCATCATTGGGCCGTACTTCTTCCGTGATGATCAAGACCGGCACGTTACTGTGAATGGGAATCGCTACCGTTCAATGATAACCGAATATTTTTGGCCCCAATTGGATGATATGGACTTGGAGGACATGTGGTTCCAACAGGACGGCGCCACAAGCCACACAGCGAATGTCACAATCAATTTATTGCAAACCAAGTTTGGAGAACGTGTTATCTCACGAAATGGTCCAGTCGATTGGCCGCCTCGGTCGTGCGATTTGACGCCGTTGGACTATTTCCTGTGGGGCTACGTCAAATCTATGATCAATGCCAACAAGCCAGCGACGATTGATGAACTTCGTACGAATATCGAACGTGAAATTGCCGATTTATGCTTGAAAACCGTCGAGAATTGGGTTCAGCGTCTGGACTTCTGCAAGCGTGCCCGTGGTGGCCATGCAAAAGAGATCGATTTCCATACATAATGGCATCGAACGTACTTTCACAGGAATAAATAATTTCATTGATATCCAAAACCGTTTTTGTTTTATTTAAAAAAACTTTTGTAGCGCTCTTATTGAAAACCTTTTATTAAGATATTTTAACGAAATTTGGTTTGCTGACTCACATGGTCCAGAGAAAAAAGCCAATCGATTCTAGATAGAATCGGTCCATATTTGGATCTATCGCCCATATGTGCTATATTTACAATTTTCTCTTCTTTTATAATTTATGTCTGTGAAGATAAATGTAAATTTAACTAGCAAAGACACAAACCGATTTCGTTAACAGAGCTATGTTATGAGTCAACAGAGCTCTGTTAACTACTTAACAGTAACATGTTAAAATTTTTGGAATGAAGGGTTATGAATTTCAGGCTTTATGGGCGATAGGGGCGTGGTCCGACTGACGGAATGAACACAATCTGTGAAGCAGGGTGTATATAACTTTCATCATTGATTTTTTTGAAAACGCACTTAAGGAATACGGGTAAATAAGGTTTTAAATTCAGTAATTTTAGGCCAAACTGTGGGAAATGTTTGGAGCCACAACGGACAACTGGAAACAGGTTCCTCAATGGTGTATATACTGAAAGTAATACAAGTGATGTATGTTTCAGCCTTGCTATTGAAATATTCCCCGTCAATTTAGAAAGTTCTAAAAAATGACGCTAAAATTTTCATATTCTATGTTAAATATTTGGATGAAACTGGTGGCCAGTATGGAAAATTGGACAGAGGTTCCTGGATGAAAATCATTTTACATACTATATTATGGCTGAACTTTCCAATTCTAGTCCTAAAATTTTCCAGGTCAATTTAGAATTGGGAGCAATCTAACATTAAAATAATGTCCTTTTAAGTGAAATTTCATGGGTGAACATGGTGGTCACTATGGAAAATTGGACAGAGGTTCCTGGACGAAAACAATATCGTAGGCTATTTAAGAGGTCTAGTTTCCAGCCAATGTTTTGGAATTGTGCTGCTCAATTTAGAAACTTGTTAAAAATGAGCCTAAAATTTTTAGAATCTATGTTAAGTATTTGGATGAAACTGGTGGCCAGTATGGAAAATTTGACAGAGGTTCCTGGATGAAAATCATTTTACAGACTATATTATGGCTGAACTTTCCAATTCTAGTCCTGAAATTTTCCAGGTCAATTTAGAATTGGGAGCAATCTAACATTAAAATAATATCCTTTTAAGTGAAATTTCATGGGTGAACCTGGTGATCACTATGGAAAATCGGACAGAGGTTCCTGGACGAAAACAATATCGTAGGCTATTTAAGAGGTCTAGTTTCCAGCCAATGTTTTGGAATTGTGCTGCTCAATTTAAAAACTTGTTAAAAAGGACCCTAAAATTTTTAGAATCTATGTTAAGTATTTGGATGAAACTGGTGGCCAGTATGGAAAATTGGACAGAGGTTCCTGGATGAAAATCATTTTACAGACTATATTATGGCTGAACTTTCCAATTCTAGTCCTGAAATTTTCCAGGTCAATTTAGAATTGGGAGCAATCTAACATTAAAATAATGTCCTTTTAAATGAAATTTCATGGGTGAACCTGGTGGTCACTATGGAAAATTGGACAGAGGTTCCTGGAGGAAAACAATGTCGTAGGCTATTTAAGAGGTCTAGTTTCCAGCCAATGTTTTGGAATTGTGCTGCTCAATTTAGAAACTTGTTAAAAAGGACCCTAAAATTTTTAGAATATATGTTAAGTATTTGGATGAAACTGGTGGCCAGTATGGAAAATTGGACAGAAGTTCCTGGACGAAAATCATTTTACACACTATATTATGGCTGAACTTTCCAATTCTAGTCCTGAAATTTTCCAGGTCAATTTAGAATTGGGAGCAATCTAACATTAAAATAATGTCCTTTTAAGTGAAATTTCAAGGGTGAACATGGTGGTCACTATGGAAAATCGGACAGAGGTTCCTAGACGAAAATTGTGTCATAGCTAGCATACTCCGGTCGTGGTGGTAAAATCTTCATGGTCAACTTAGAAATGCATCAATTTACACCTTTAAAAGGTTTAAATTTATGTTAAGGAATATAATTAAAATGGCCAACCAAAACTGTTAACTGAGCTATGTTAAGCATTTAACAGCGCAATATAAATAAAACTAATGCCAACAAGACTGGTGAAGGGTATTGTATAGTCGGCATGCCCGACTTTAGCCTTTTTACTCGTTTTTAACTGTTTTTGTCGTTTATTTAAAAAATAAATTACATATAAATACGGATTTTCTGTTACAGTTAATATTTTCATTTAAAATGTTTTGTTAAAAAGAGAATTCCTTTTCGATTTCTAGGTCAGTTAAAAAAACGAAATAAACTAAATATTATTTATTCTTACGGATGTTGTAGTTAAAATAACGAAATAAATGAAAAATCATTATTTTTAAGATTTTGTAGTTAATTTATTAACATTTAAAAATAAATGAGAAGTTCTTTTGATTTAAATGAAAAGTCAGTAGACCGGTTTTCAAGTGATTTTTCATTTATTTTAAATTACATTTTCAGTTAATTTAAACTTTAAACTATTTTGAATGCAGTGATACACTCAAAAAAGTTTGACAGTTACTACATGACAGTTGTTTGTGTAGTAATCAGTTGTTGTTGTTTTTAACAGTTATTACAGTTGTTTTTCTATAGAAAAAAGTAACACAACTTTTATGACGTTTATTTAAGAAAACAACTAACGAGAATTACTTTAATTTCGTAACATTTGTTTAAATTAGTTATTTTTAATATCATAATAAACAACTACCAAAAAAGTTTTTTTACAGTAAATAGTAGTTTTTGTTAGTTATTTAAAAAATAAAAAATTTGGTTGAATTTTTTTAATTTTAAAAATTCCTTTTTAGTTTATATTTGTTATTATTGATATATTTCTAGTTTGCAAATAAAAATCAGAAACTTGTATTGTATCTTCAATGCATAAAAGCATAATAACTGGAGGACGGTTCGGAATTTTTACTTTAAATTTTAAATAGGCTGCAGTATTAACGCATGTTTTTGTAATCGAAAGAAAAAAAAATTATTTTTTTTTATTATAATATACTCCCGTGAAAAAACGATTATATTCAATGAGGTTAGGCTTGGCAATTGTATCTATTCATATTAGAGAGTGAATAACAACGTACAAAATTAGATTTGAGTTTATCTGTGATTCTGATTTTCAAAAATTTCTTATTCGTTGCCTTAAATAATCTTATCCGAAAATATATTTTCTCTTATATAATTTTATATGCCATATACAAATACATATACTTGATTATATTATATCTCGTTGAAGATAAATTTGTATATTGCTTTGAACAACATTTTATAAAACTAAATGTGAGCCAAGACCAAAAATAGTTTACCCAAGTAAAAAAAATGATATGGAGCCATATGAAGTTATATTTAATTATATATAATCTTTTATGTAATTAGATATAATTATATCCGAAAAATGAGAACATCTTATTGTATCTTATTGTATCGAATTGTATACAATTGTATACAATTGTATACAATTTGGTACAATTTGATACAATTTTATGCAATTCGATACAACTGTATCCGAATTTTGTCCTCATCCAATTACATCAAATTATATCTTTTTGTATAAAATTATATAAATTGTTATAAAAGTGGACATAGTTTGAAACAATTATATCTAAATATTAATCTTATACTTTAGATCATATTATATATGACCATATCTAACAATATACAAAAATTATTTTTTTAAATAAAAAAGATATGCAATATCTGGAGATCAGACCTGAGGGATTTCAATTACAATTGCAAATAAATGTAATTGAAATTAAAAAAAACTCAATTACATTTCATGTAACTGTAATTGAAAATTTTCAATTACAAGTAATTGTAATTGAAAGTGATTTTAATTACATTTAGAATTGAAGTGTTTTTTGTTAAAATTTTGTAGAAAAAACTGACTGGGATAGGTTGGATAGGCGTGTATAAGTATAAAAAGAATACGTCATGTTGGGCTGACCCCTCATTTGTGCTTTTTGTCATTACTTCTTTTCCGAAAAAATGTACCTAATTGTAATTGACATTTTTTCAATTACAATTATATGTAATGAATAATTGAAAATTTTCAATTACAAATTACTTGTAATTGTTTTTTTTTTAATTACAATTACAAATAATATGTGCCAAATTGTAATTTAATTTTTTTCAATTACAATTACATGTAATTGTGTAATTGCATGTGTAATTTATTTCCAAATATAATGATTAACCAAAGGTCTGCTGGAGATCCTAAAATTTCAATAAATCTTCCATTACTTTTATCCAGATTTACCATGACAGTGCATTAAACATGAACAATATTTTCTTTATTTTTAGTAATTTTAAAATAAAGTTAACAAGACTGAAATTTTAAAGTTAATAGGATTATGTTATACAACCAAAAAAAGTAGTAAAATATTACAAAATAATAAAAATTACTAAAAATATATGATGCAAAAAATAAACTCACACACGAATCATGCACGGGTTATATATTCTTATTCACGCTCACGCAGGAATCAAGTACGAATTATATATTCTCAGACTCACGCACGAATCACTTGAGTATAGTAATTATTACTCACGATCACGTGTGAATAACGTCACTCACGAACATTTCTAGTCACGCGCCAATCCCTAGTAATTACTAAATCTAAAACTATTTCAAAATCATTGTTAATATAGAACCACATATAATATAATACGGTTTTATATGGACCTTATATATTTTTATATAAAATCACTTTGAAATAATTGCTTATTTGGGATGATATATAATTATAGATGATTTTATAAAGAACGTTATATTGTTATATATTAAAGAAATCATGAAATACTGTAGATATGGAACCATATTAAGTTATATATGGGTTCTTATTCGTCAATATATAATCATATCTAACACAAATTATAAAATATTTCTTATATGGCTCCACATATAGTTTTATATTATTGTGTATAGTGTCATACTAAGTTATATATAAACGTATATGTAATTATATCTGTAATATGTTACTTTATGTACTTATATATAGCACATGCAATTATATGTAGGCCAGTATGTAATAATATAAAATCACATATGTCTCCATATTAAAACCTTCGAGGAAAAAATATCTAACATATGACTATATAAAAGTATATCTGCTGGAATTTAAAAGCATATGTGGCTATATGTAACTATAAGTTACTATATGCAAATACATAAAATAATATATGGTTATATCAAAACTTTTTTACTCGGGTAGTTAAAATTATTTACTATCTCGAATCGAACAAAATGTATGTTGATTTAAATACAATTATATACTCTTGCGTAAAATAATAAATAATAAACTTTTCTTCACAATTAAGTGTATGAAACTTTTAATCAAGGTTGGTTACCGTTATCGTTATAATACCGTTATCGCTAAAATACCGTTTCAAATTGAATACCGTTACCGTTATCGATACCTCTAAAAAATTTTCTAAATAGCGTTATCGTTACCGTTACTTTTATGGGTAGTTACCGGTATTTATTATTTTATATAAAAATTACAATTTTTTTATTTTTTATTTTATAATCTTGAGTGGTTTTTTTTACAAAAAATTTATAGATAATAATTTTACTTATTAAAACTACCAGTATTGAAATTATAGCTTAAAATCTGTATTTTCAGTACTTAAAATTAAAAATATGCCATGTTTTTACTTGTTTTTATATGTTTTTAACATAATTTTTAATACCGGTACGTACCGGTATTGCTGTTTCGATAACGGTACCGTTACCGAAACAGTCTTAAATACCGTTACCTTTACCGTTACCTAAACAAACGAAATCTGATACCGTTACCGTTACCCTTACCGTTATTCGTTTCGGTAACCAACCTTGCTTTTAATAAATAAAATTAATATTTTCGCAACATTTTATGAAAAATTCTATTAATTCAATAAAAAGTTTCAGTGGACGAGGCCCAGTGAAAATCAGCGGTTTTATGCAAAAATTTATTAATATCATTCAGATAATTCTCTCAGTTAATAATTGGTTATTTTCCTACACTATACATATTCATATAAAAAAATCAAAATTTAATGCAATTGAATAAAACCAAAACTCCGATAAAATTGGATGAAATTATATCAATTCAAATATCTTTTTTATTCGTTTATATACAATTTGATTAATCCATTTTCCGGATGAAATTTTATATAATTTAGTGTGATGCCAAATAAAAAAAGATATGCTACCGAATACATTTTTTTGTCACGGGCTTTTATAAACAAAAAGGACTGACTGAAAAAACAGTAGTTTTTACCGATTTTGTCAGTTGTTTTGAAATTTTTGTAGTAAAAATTTATCAGTTAATTTTACGACATTGGTAGTTATTTTTGATGCATTTGGTAGTTATTTTTCAACGGTTAAAAATAACAAAAGTTTTAGTTATTTTAAAGGTTATTTAAAGGTACATTTGTCGCCTTTTTAACTGCATATACCTTTGTTTTAAATGTCATTTTCAGTAGATTCTACCGACAAACTTTTGTGAGTGTACTAGTATAATTTTTAACAATACTGTACTAGTATAATTTTTAACAATAGTGTACTAGTATAATTTTTAACAATAGGTTTTCATATAAACTCGTATTCTACTCGTAAATGGTGTAAACCTAATATGTTTATGAGTTTAATGTCAAACTCCATACATAAAAAATATAGTTTGCATTTATACAAGGTTTACAAGGAATTTACGAATTTATATGAAACCCCCTAATTATTTTAATTTTTGTATTAAAAAATGCAAAAATTGTCTTTATGTCGGACTTTTTATATTTTTATATTTTAGTTAGAATGTTCTTCTACATCAAGTCCAAATTCTAATATGATATTGTCATATTAGATTTTATTTGTTGATCATTCTTATGATAGACAACCCGTGAAAAAAAATTTATTCAGTAGCATATCTTTTTTTATTTGGCATCATACTAAATTATATAAAATTTTATCCGGAAAATGGATTAATCAAATTGTATATAAAGGAATAAAAAAGATATTTGAATTGATATAATTTCATCCAATTTTATCGGAGTTTTGGTCTTATTCAATTGCATTAAATTTTGTTTGTTTATGTGAATATGTATAGTGTAGGAAAACAACCAATTAATTAACTGAGAGAATTATCTGAATGATATTAATAAAATTTTGCACCAAACCGATGAATCTCACAAGGCCTCGTCCATTTTCTAAATTAATGGAATTTTTCATAAAATGTCAAAATATTATTTTTATTTGTTAATGAAAAAGCTTCATTAAAACTAAATTCATAAAATATATGAAGCTTTTTCATCAAATTTAAGAAATTTTTCGTTTACCTTGTGAAGAAAACTTTATTATTTTACTAAAAAATTTCATTTAAACTGGTCCAGCAAACTTCTTTCTGTGTGGGTTATATAATCCATTATCAGTTAGTAGTAACTACACAGAAGAAATTTATTATAATCATATAGAAACAACGTTTACTAAGATAGAAACAGCTTTTAAATCACACAAATCTGTTTTTTTTTTTCTTTTTATATAAAAAATTGTCTGTCTATCTTTAAAATCGGAAAACACATTAACTTAAATATTAAAAAGTTTAACTAGAATCATATTTACTTTAATAAGGATAAGTATTATAGCCACCAATTATAAAATTTCGTTTTGAAGTTTCTTACTTAAATAAAATATCCTACTAAGTGGTGACTATAACACTGGCCCTAATATTCATACTTTATTAACAAAGTGTTCGTAAAAAATTAAATGCTAATTATAATCTGATATAGTAATTAATTTAACTAAAATTTTTTCTCTGTGTCGTTACTTTTCTTATTATTTCTTTCATTGGATTTAAGATTAGATATTATTAATTAGAAATTTAGATATTATAATTAAAAAAGTGCGGCACTGGTATGCCTCATTTATCGCAGAAATGAAAAAATTCTGGGTCATTAGAAACCCTAGATGCAAAAACCCCTCGATTCGAAAAAAAATTTTTGAATTCGTAAATCTTGCAAGTATTGTTAAAAATATAATTCTGTGTAAAAATCTTACTTTTTAATATAGTTTTATCCCAAAACCTGCACTACACATAAAAATTCAAAAAGTAAGATTTTTGCTAAAACTTTTCTTTTTACGAAAGGTACAAAATTTACGAATGCGAAAATTTTTATTCGAATCGAGTTACACGGTAACCCCTCAGCTTTTTAATTTTGTATTGAATTATTAAGTATATAATTGTATTGAAATCCACATACATTTTGTTCGATTCGAGATAGTAAATAATTTTATCTAAAATATTCTTGGGTCACATTTAGTTTTATAAAGTCCCTAGTAAAAATGATTTTTATATATTCATATATGATTTTTATACAATCATTTATGATTTTATACAATTATAACTTGTCGAATATTGTGAAATATATATTTTTTTATGATTATATCAAAAGATATTTAATTATATAAAATTATATTAACCAGATCCACCATTTTTCGGATCAAATAATATATTTTTTATATAATTATATTAACCTATACATGGTTTGATCCGAAAAATAATTTTATATAATTAAAGATCTTTTGATATAATCATATAAAAATATATGTTTCACAATATTTGACAAGTTATAATTGTATAAAATCATAAATGATTGTATAAAAATCATATATGAATATATAAAAATCATTTTTACTAGGGGTGTTATTCGAAGCAATATACAAATTTATCTTCAACGAGATATAATTTGATCAAGTATATATATTTGTATATGGCATATAAAATGATATAAGAGAAAGGATATTTTAAGATATGATTATATAAGGCAACGAATAAGAAAATTTTGAAAATCGGAATCGCAGATAAACTCTTATATAATTTTATACGTTGTTATTCACTCTCTAATATGAATAGATACAATTGGATCAAACCTAACTTGATCAAATCTAATCGTTTTTTCACGGGAATACAATTGTTTCTTGGGCATCAGCCCAACTTTTCAGTTGTCCGCAATAAGAAAATGATAACTTGAATACACAAACCGGGACTTTACATAAGGTACAAAAATTCAATGGGACGAAAAGTTTGTACTTTCCTATATGAACTACGTGATTTGGTAAAACCAGCCATAAATCAACTCCTTTTGAAAGCAACAATTACATAAAAGTACCCTTTAAAGGTATGCTTGTGTGTTCGTTATCAATTACATTGGTAAAAACAACGAACTTTACCCCAAAACAAAATAATGGGGTCATTTTTTAACTCGAATGAAAAACGTTTTTTCGTTTTCGTTTGAAACGTAAACGAAAATATTTGGTATTTTATAAAACGGGTAGTAGTTTGCGTTTGTTGCCATTTGCGAGTTATTATTGCCAGACAAAACAAATAATATTTGTGACATGGAATTACAAATTATTTAGTACCTAATTTCGTAAAACACTTGGGTGAAGTGAAGGGAACTATCAATGTAAATTGTTTTTGTAACAAAAACAATTTCTATAGAAATAACGCAACACTTCACCGAAGTGTTTTAGAAAATTACCCCCTTAAATAAAAATTTGTTCATAGAGTTTTCCAAGTCTGTTTAGCCTGATCGGTAAATGAGTTGTAATTTTTAGTTCTAATATTTTTAAGGTCCAGGTATCGAATCCTGTGTGGGGCAAATTTTTTTTATTAGTAGTTTTTTTTATGATATATTTTTGGAAATTTTTTCCTAATAATATGAAACAAATATATTTAATAAAAATTTTATATTGTACAGAAAATCAACCTAAATAAGAAGAACCTTCCATTAGCGGATAGCAAAGGAGTACAAAGTATGGTTTGTTAAGATGGCCCTTAAGTTTCGAATTGTCAGTTTTAAGTTTTAAAACCCCTCAGCAGAGAAACAAGCCAGCCGCCGTAAGCCGTTTAAGCCGCCGCCGCCGATTTTTCTCGGCTCATTTCGGCTGGAAGTATCAATTTTCCAAAATAAAAATTAAAAGCAAATGTCATTTTTAAAACAAATTTTCTACTTCATCATTTCCTGAACCATCAAGAGTATTTTTTTTAGTTAAAAAAATAAAAGAACCAGTTTTATAGTCAGAGCTAAGAAGGATTTTTGTCATAAATATTTCTTAAGTTGGAAGTTTTGCTTGAAAACTTCTGACAGATTTCGCTGAAATTTGGATATGCAATAGAGAAGAGAATCCTAATGAACAATATACATATATACTTTTCAAATGACCAAGTGTAGATTGTAGGCAGAGCTTCGAAAGAATTAATTCAATTTTAGGTTAATTCGCACAAAACCGAATTCAGCTTTAGAAATTGAATATATATCATTCCATCAAAACATTCCTTTATAATTAATTCATAGGTTTCATTCCCAAATTTTAATATTAAATAGAATGCATTATGTTGAATACATTCCTTATAGAATTACAATCAATTTAAATAATTAATTTTTTCATTAATTCTAATCTTTTACAAAATGGCTTATCAAAATTGTCATTTTATTAAATCAGTAAAAGATCTAAGGTATGAATATACTAATGATTCTGACAACACTTTAGTTTATAATTACAAATTAAATAAAAATGTGGCTTATTTTAGGGATTTAATATTGATATCATATACACAACCCATAAAAATAATTAAAAACGCAACATTTATTTTAAACTTTTACAAACCGAATGAAACGTCAAAGATCATTATAAAAAGAATGAATTCATGAAAGAATTCATTCACTATGCATGAAAATTAAAAGAAGGAAGCGAGTGAATGAATTCATAAGGAATGGTGTAATCGTAAGATATATTAGTAAATTTTAATTAAAAGTCCAAAAGTGAATTAAAGAATTAATTCATTCGAATTTATGGTCGTAGGTTTGGTTAAGTAGATCACATCACATTTTTCAGAACTTTCAGTACACCTGAAATTATTATCGAAAGACACATTTTTAAGACATTGCGGACGAAGATATTTACAATAATCGACGCTGTTCTGAGTTCCGCATCCATAAAAAAATTCTAAAGTGAAACATTCCGAATTTTTTTGCTGTTCCGTGATCCATATCCGATTTTTTTTTTTCGTTTTATTTCGTGTAGAAAAAGCTTGATGATAGTGAAACGAATATATATTTTTTAACAACAATTATAATATAATAATTTATTTTAAAATTAGTCTATGAATATTAAAATTTGGTAGAAACAACAAATTTTCGAAATTTTTAATTCCGTGTTATTTTACAAATCAACTCTAATTAAAAAGTTTCGAAACTAAGAACAGGGGTGAATATCTGAACTTTTTAACTTTTCTTCCAAGTTTATCAACTTTGACATCTTTTCGAGCATAATTTTTTTCGAACCATATTTTTTTCTAGTTTATTCTAAAAACACATTTAATTTTGAGTGAAAATAGAGTTTGTTTATTTCTAAGTTCCGAATCCACATAAAAAATTCTAAAGTGAAACATTCCGAATTTTTTTGCTGTTCTGTGATCCACATCCGAATTATTTTCTTCGTTTTATTTCGTGTTGGAAAAGCTTGGTGAAAGTAAAAGGAATATTTTGTTGCAAAAATTAATATGTTAAAATTTATTTTAAAATTTGTTGAAACAGTCAATTTCCGACATTTTAAATTTTGTGTGATTTTACAAAACCACTCTAATTAAAAAGTTTCGGAATTCAGAACAGGGGTGATAGTGTCAAAACTCTGTTTTTGATCGACTTCAAGCACTTAACAATTTGAAATTCAGCAATTGTAACGTTCTTGGAAAGACAAAAAATTTAGCTTTCCAAATATATGTATATAGATTTATTTATTTGTAACTGAAATATGTTGACAGTTTTTTTTTTAATATTAAAATTATTTTTTTTTTAATTTGTATACTTTGACGGCTTTTTTGCAGTATTAAACAATTCTTTACTATTGTAATTCATTCTGAAAGTGGGTTTAGTTCTTAGTAAAATCAGATTCTTTTGTTTAAATTAATTGAAAAAGTTATCGTAATTTTTCTAAACATTTAATTTCAGCAACTCGAGATTCTTGTTTGCACAATCATTAAGGTTAATATTTTCAATTTTCTTATAAATGCAGAGATTCCATATTTATAAAAAATTGTATAACTTTGACAATTTTAAAGCGATTAAAATAGAACTTCATTTTGCCCTGAATAAAGAATAAATTAGATAAAAATTAGTTTTTTTTTTTAACAAAATTTTGCAATTAAAAGCCGTCAAAATTAAACAAAATAAGAAAAAATTAGGAAAATCAGTTTTATTTGAAAATATTTCCACACAATTTTGTTGAATATATAAACATATGTATATATTTGGAAAGCCCAACTATCTCTCCTTCTAGCTCCGTTCAAAAACTAAAAATCCTAAATTTGTAATTTTTATCGATGAATTTAACTTAAAATTATTTTTTATTTGATAATTCCAAATTTTTTGCACAATTTTCTACTGCTATATTTTGGAAAAAACCTTAAACGTCTTTAAAATACGTGTATAATGTTCTATCAAGCCGATTAAGCCGCCGCCGCCGCCGATTATTTGGTTGCGCCGCCGCCGCCGATTTTTATCCGGCTCAACCTTAATCGCCGCCGCCGCCGCCGATTTTTTGCTTGCGCCGCCGCCGCCGATTATTTTGATCGGCTTGTTTCCCTGCCCCTCAGTTTGTTTCATTTGGTCTCAAACGTAGAAGTTTATATATAAAGAAAAATTTTTTTAAACGTAAATCGTCTCTTAGCGCATCTAAAATCAGATATTTTTAAAATTGCGCAAATTTTCACTAATTTGCATATAAATTTAAGTGCTTATGCATAATAATTTGATTTTTATAACGATTTTTGTGTGAAAAATTTGTTTTATAAGCCGTTAATAAATTTAAAAAGTGATTGTGCATATGACCCTAAAAGGATTATTTTTTATTGAGAATAAAAAATATAGGAGTATCATATTTAACTACTTCATATTTTTAAACCCATATTTATACAATTTTTATTCCAAAAATTGCAATTATCTAACTTCCCAGTGTAGAAACGGTAATGACATATCATTATTTTTTGGACTAACAGTAATTACACCCACTTACCTTCTGCATTATTTTAAAACATATAATAATGAGTTACTGATAATGACTTATTTTTATCATTATTTCAAATAGAAAATAATTTTCTAGATTTTTTTTTTTAATTTTTTGAAATCTATTTTTAGACTCAATATTTTCTAAGCACTGGTAAGGATATATGTAACCACATATTTTTTGATTTTTTGTATGTTGGCGAGTAAGCTTACTTGTGTGCAGCAGGTCAATTATGTTTTTATCTATTAAATATTACATGTCGATATAGCTCAGATGGTAGAGCTATTGACTGGCAATCTGTAGACCCAGGTTCGATTCCCGCACCAGCAAATTTTATTTAAAAACACAAAATACAATAAAAAATATATTTTTTTTATATAATTAATTTATTTGAAAATCTATTTTTAGACTCATTATTTCTGTCACCACTGGTAAGCACATACATAACGATATATTTTTTGATTTTTCGTATGCTGGTGTGTAACCATAACTCATTATTTTTCGCGACATCGCCATATAAAGGTAATAAGAAATGTAATAACAAAAGTAAGTAGTTACCATTACCAAGTATGTAGTTCCATAAGCACATATCTGGTAATGATTTTCTACACAGGGTTTTTACGCAAAAACTTTAACTTTTCAATAGGAAATGACAACTATTTCTGTTCGTTTGAATATGGCATAATATTTGTTTGCAAACGTTTACTTACTTCTTATAAAATACGGTTTTATTAAGGAGTTTGTCTTCGATTATAATATTGCCAGATTGAAAAAAAAAAGATTTTGATTTTGAGTTTTACAAAATTTAAAAAAAATTTAACACAAAACAACGTTCAAACGAAAGCAAAGTTTCGTTTTACAAAATGACCCCATAAATATTTTGAATGAGACTTAGCCGTGGTATGCTTTTGTTCAACAATTATTTTAATTTTTGTATTAAAAAACACCGAAATTATTTTTTTGGACTTTCTTTATTTTTATAATTTTTAAATTACAGTTTACAACAATTTTACTAAAATTTAGTAGCGGTTGCTAAAATAGTAAAGTAAAATTGAAAACCCTTTACAACATTTTTTCTGAGTGTAGTTATATAAACTTTTACACTCATTTTCGCTAAACACGTGTTAAGGATTTAGATGTGAATGGCTTTCAAAACTACATATAAAATTTTGTTAAATAATTGAGCTCAAGCTCATTTAGTTTTTAATATAAAATATCTTTTATTATTTTATATGTATCACCGATATTTCTTCATTCATTGAAATGACATCCTCAGGGTTTATGTAGACAACAACAAACAATTAAAAATATGGCCAAACAATTAAAAATTTTAAAACTAAAAAAATTTGTTATTAATTTTAGGAAATACATACAATTTACAACAATTTAGTAGCAGTTAATATTTTTTCTACTACCCAGGTAGAAATTGCCGACGTTGCAACAAAAATTGTACTGGGAGAGCACTGTTTTTTGCGAATTGGCGGTACTACTTAAAACGTGCTTTGCCAGTACTGTTTTCTGAAAATTAACGAGCTTTTTTTAATTTATTAAAATTAACAATTTTATAAATTTTATGTATTTTTGCGTCTATTACACAATTATTTATGTAAGAGAGACATAACCCCATTCTTTTCTTGTGAAGTTTCGACAATATGTGTGATGTACACTAAAAGGACAGTAAAGTACTTGCAAACTACTAAAATTGTTATTAAATGTACTGGGATAATACCAAAAAAATAAAATCCCAAGCCTGTGCCAATGTTGGGAAATAACTACGGCCAAGCGTTTATTGGTGTTATCATTTCGACAACATGCCAGTACAGTGAAAGTTGAAAATCCGACGCATAGCCAGTACATGTACTACCGTCTCCAATACCGGGCCGACATTGTGCCGTTTGTATTTTTCTACCTGGGTAATTTCATTCTACTTACTACAAATCAGTAGACATGCGTTACATAATTAGCAAAATATACCGCACGGTATAACACTAAAATTTTCAGTAGCCATTTTCAAGCAATATTTAAGACAAAAATCGTTCTTAATACTGACTATAATTTTGGCCGTTATTCTGCGAAGGCTTAAGAAAATTTTTTCTAACAATAACTTCAAATTTTGAACGTGTATTCAATTTTTTGAAAATTCCAATATAATCTACTTAACCACACCTAGAAACTACACCAGGTAATTTGAAAAATATATTAAATTCGTTGTATTTTGTAGAACCGTGTAAATAAATATAAAAGTGGAAATTATTGTAGAGACAACAATACGTATGAGTTATATTAATGAACGAATATAACACTTATACGCCTTCGATGAGACTTTTATTACACATTTGTAGTTGTTTCCGATAGAAAATATCGATTTACTGTTTGTTATATAGTAAAGGAATATTCAAAAATCGGGCCCTATAACAGCAAACATAACTATTGTTGACCCTTATTGCCTAGCGTCGTCATATGATGGCATTATTTTAAGAACCGATATAATCAGATCGGTGATTTATTTAACAGAACAGTAAAAACAAGAAAATAAACGTAACAAAAAAGTCTGTATGGCTACTGATAATTTTACTGTTATGACGGGAAATTAAAACACTGCGGTATATTTTACTAATTTTACCAACGCATGTCTACTCATTTGTTGTACATACAATGAAATTAGTAGAAAAAATTAGCAACCTCCACAAAATTTTAGTAAAATTGTTGTAAACTGTAATTTAAAAATTATTTGCTAAAATTGGCAACAAATTTTACTAAATATTAACCCTCTAACCGGCAAGCCCGCCTCCAGGCGGGGTATATTAAATTGACCAGAAATGCGCCAAAGGGGTATTTTATAATAAGAAATTATGCTTTTTCAACAGAAAACAAAATTTGTAAAATTTTTTGTGAAGAATTTTTTCGTATACAATGCACGGTTTGGAAGCGAGAAAGTGTCAAAGATAAAATTTCGTAAAATTTCAAAAATTAAATATTTTAAAACAACCAAAAGTTTCAAAAATCTTAAAAACATATTTAAATTGACTAAAACAATTGATAGTGACCATGAAGTAAGATTGGAGCTTAAGCTATTCAAAAAGTTCCTTACTTTAGTCCAAGGACGCACAGGATTCCATAAGGATACCTTTAAAGGACATCGCCTTAACTTCAAAACGAATGGACGGATTTTTCTGAAATTTGGTAAAAAGAATATATTTGGTATAGGTAGCAAAGCTTATAAGTTTGAATAATATATATTGAAGTTTTGGTGCGTTTTCGCTCAATTTCGCATTTTTCGAAAAACGAAAATCGCTACAACTTCTTAAGTAACAGCACAAAAAATGTAATTTTTTTATTGTAATTACATCTTTGTAAGAGAAATAATTTGTGCCTAAACCTAGTAATTTTTATGCGCTAGTTTTCTAGATACACCCTTAAACTATTTTGGCCCATAAATCCTAAAGTAGGCAACGAAAAAAAATTTTGTAGAAGAACTTATTGTTTATTTTTCGTGAGAAACACATGGTATAAATTTCATTGCAAAAAACCTTAGGCCGGTTAGAGGGTTAATATCACTCGAAGAAAAGACTCCATAATATTTGATGAAAAACAAAAACTAAAACTTGTCAAATATGATAGTTTTTTTAATACAAATTTATGACATATCTCTTTATATTTATTAATGACGAAAGTAATTGTAATTGTGTAACGAAAGTAATTGTCAACGTCAATTGTTTCGTAAAAACAGTTGTTTAATTTTAAATGCGTACACTCAACCAAAAAATGTAATGGCTACTGAAAATTTTGCGGTTGTTACGAGAAATTTAACGGTTTTGAGCCCAGCGGTATTTTTTGCTAATTTTAACAAAACATGTCTACTGATTTGTAGTACAATTAAATTAGTAGAAAAAATTAGTAGCAGCTACTAAATTTTAGCAAAATCGTTATAAACTGCAATTCAAAATCGATTTGCTAAAATCAGTTACAAAATTTACTACACACAGAAAACAGATTCGTTGTGGTAACCGAATTTGTCGCCAACCGAATTTTGGTAGTTACATGTACTATCACATTATTCGGTTGCAGTTCTTACATTATTTCATTGAGAATACCAAATTTTTAGTTATACCTACTGAATTATATAACATTATATTGGTAAACCCAACCGAATTTGAATTTTCGGTAGATACAACCGAATTTATTAATGAATTAATACCGAATTAGATATATCAATTATTTTTATTTTTTATTTATTTCAATAATTGGGATACATAAAAATTGTAACATGAATAAAACCTTTGATATTTAAATAAATATGTTTCTATATTTCCAATTTTCTGCAAAATCGTCGTGCAAAAGCGGTGGTAAAAGTGCTCAAACTTTTTTATTTTGGAAGTCACAAATTTAATATTCCACACCGATTTTCATCCTGTGATGTTTGTTTGTCGTACATCTACCAACAAAAGAAAATTTTAGAAAATAATTCAGCTTGATTATTGGTTTCAATTTTATATTTACCGTGTTTGTTTTATCTTATAAAAATTTTTTAAATTACGATTTCTTATTTTTTTGTTTTTATTGACGTTTGAAATTTTATGTTTTTAGAATAACCAATGTGTCGGTTACAATTTCCAAAACTGTTTAAAGTTGTGCTTTTTATCAGTTGTGGCCACCAATGTTGTTTCAACAAATTTTATTTTGGTTGTTATAACTGAAAATCTAGTAAGACACTTATGATGTGTTATTAAAATTGGTTAACGTGGCCAACATTCAATATAAAATTGCTAGTAAAGAACTAATAACTTTAAATATATGGCAGTTTAGTTATTACAACCAAGTTGTAATTGCAATAGCTAGCTAATGGCAGAAAGTGCTTTAATAAGAATTATTAAAGTAATTGGCACTATCGAATAGATTTAAAATATTTTATTTTAGAACTAATTGGTTTGAAATCCCGAATTTTGTACACAAAATAATATTTAATCATCCAAATGATTTCCAACTGATTTATTCTATGTGTGTATATATCAATCATTTTAGTACAATGAAATTAGTAAACGCTACTTAGTTAAAATCAAATTTAATAAAAAAAAAATTTTTTTTTAATTGTAAAGAACCCGGTGAAAAATGTCCATATATGAACATTTATGGTTCAACCATATATGTATGGATCCGAAAAATGAGGTAACACCTAAGTATATGTTCATATATGGACATATATGAACATATACATTTATTAAATATATGCGAATACATGCGAACGTTGCTGTCCTTTATTATAAGGTTGTACGATAGATATAAATTTATGTATGACATTCAAATTAGGCGCTACATATGTTCCTTTTTTTATTCATGGCATTAAATATAATTCCATATTTATCCAAATATGAGTTCCTTTTACATATATGGAAAAATGTATTCTTCGAAATATGTTCATATACAAGTCCCTTTTGCATAAATTGAATAACATATACTTTCATATTTGTCCATATATGAGTGCCATTTCCATATATGAAATAACAGATGCTTCCATATATGTCTGTATATGAAATTTTTTCCATATATGGAATCACATATACTTCCATATATGTTCATATAAAATCCATATATGTTCATAAAAAATCCATATTTGTTCATATGTGTCCATACGTAAACCATATATGAACATGTTTGAGCGTATATGAACATTTTTCACCGGGAATATATAATTACTTCAACATACTTGAAATTTGGAGTAAAAATTGCAAACGGTTCTCCAGTTATTACCTTTTTATGCTTGGGAGATTAGGGTATTCAAATTACTCGGGTTTTGGTTTGTTCGAGTAACCGAGGAACTCGATTTGGAGGTTTTGAAATTACTCGATTAATCGTGTAAGATTTTAAAATTACTCGAGTAACAATTTTATTTCATTAGTTTTTCGTAAAAGTTATCCATTTTTTGTAGGTTTTATAGCTTATTAGTAACAAAACACAATAAATTAACAATTAAAATGATTCCATAAGTAGAAGTTTAAAAAAATATTTAGATTATTTATTTATGTTATCTCTGAAATCTAAGAGAGGTCTGTTAAATACTAAAAATAATTTGTAGCGCAGTACTCTAAAAAGCTAAAAAATTTTGGATGGCTTAATTTAAATAATTGAATTTAAATTTCTTTTGAGGAGAAGGATAAAAAATAAAATCTAAAAACTGTGAATAAAATTTTTTAGTGTTAAAAAATGCATTCAAATAAATTTTAGATTCAAAGTTATTTAGATTTTATTACGTTTTTTTCATACCCCTCTAAAAAAAATAAGAAATAGAGTTATGGGCCTTTTGTATGTAGTAAGCCATGGATTTGGAAGTTTTGTATTTCGTTAATAATATTGCACAAAAAAAGCTTGTACAAAATCAACAGTTCCTAATGTTTTTACTTAAAGTTAAAGATATCTTCTACAGTTAAGGCGTTTTGCTTTTTAAAAGACTCCTTAAATTTTTATAAAGGTCTTCTTTGAGGATTCTATTTTGCTTACAGGGTACCTTCAAATATTGTAAAACACAGACCTTCAAAATATAATTCCTTAATTAGATTATTACCTGCGATTAAATTTTGAACAAATCCATAAGCATTTAAATTCCATCACTATTTTATTCAAAGAATCAATTTGATTTTTGTTGATTCTTTTCATATAATCAAACGAACTGATTCAATTTTAACAAATTAATTTAACCAATAATGGTTGCCTTCAATAGCGAATCAAATCATAAAACAAATAAATTCTTTAAAAATTTAATCAATATAAAGCTTTAGAAATCATATTTCACTTTATTCAATTTCAAATTGTTGATTTACAGTGGTTATGATTTAGAAAATGATGAAAAATTACTTTAAAATCTATAAAAAAAAATAGTAGTCAACAAATTAAAAACAAATTTATAAATTAAAAAAAAGTTTTTAGTTTTACTCGAGTTACTCGATTAGTCAGCAAATTAAAAACAAATTTATAAATTAAAAAAAAAAGTTTTTAGATTTACTCGAGTTACTCGATTAGTCGACCAAAATTACTCGAGTAATTCGTTACTCGAAATTGGCCATTTGAAATTACTCGAACAAGTTTTTGAAAGGAGTTCATCGATTAATCGAGTAACGGTTAATTTTTATCTGAGTGTAGGTTAACAAATATAATTCATTTCCATTAAAAATAATTATAAACAATGCACATAATAATAATAATAATAATAATAATAATAATAATAATAATAATAAACAATTCACAACATATGATGCCGGCAGGGCCGGCGCTTCTATGGAACAGTATGAACAGTTTGACGGGGCGCTTAAATTGGAGGGCGCCAAATCTAATTAATAAAAATAAATTAAATTTTTTTTTTTTTTAATTTGTTACCGAAATTTTGCAAAAATATTTTTTTCACTGTGTAAAAAATATGTTAAAAAGGGAAAATATAAAATTTTTTGTCATTGCACAGAATTTGAACACTGTTCATAGTTCATATAGAAACGAAAAATATCGATAACACCCCTCCCGTTTCTTATATGAAAAAAAACTCCTCAAGCACAGCAAATTTGTACTGTTCATAAAAAAATTTCAACTCCAACATCGATTATCAGGCATGTCACAGAAAACCATTGGTGGTTTGTATTAATTGAAATTTGAAAGAACATTATATCTACTGCGTATATATGTTTTATGTTTTTTGCTAACAACATTAATTAAATGAAGTCGGTAGTGTTTTGCCTCTCGTAATGCCTTTCCCATTGGGGTTGGTCATTCCCCTGTGCTGTTTTTTTAAAAAAAAGTTCATTACATTTTTTAATTTTGTGTGTTTTTTTAATTTTGTTTTGAACATTAACTTCATGGTTCATGCTAATTTTTTAAAGGTAAGAACTTAAATTGACATTTTACAGACTTTTGTAGATATTCGTCATTCCCCTGACATCAGATTTTCGTCATTCCCCTACCAAAAATATGAACAAAATTTCAAAATTTTCAAAATTTCTTGCACCTTCGATAATTGAGTAGCTGTTCTTAAAACGATTAAAGCTACCTATTTGAAAAACTCAATTCTGCAAAAAACATCAATGCCAAAAATGAGGTCAAAATTGTCCCTTAATCTCAGAGTCAGCCATTTATAACCAAAAATACACTTCATTTAAAGATAGTAATTTTTAAACTCTTCATCCCACTGTGTATATCAGTGCAATCTTTGGCATTCAGGGGTGGGTCAGACAGGTTATATGACAAAAATAATGGTAATTTTCTCAAATTAGTAGAAGCCATTGCTGAATTTGACAGTGTTCTTTCAGAACACCTACGACGCATTACCAATAATGAGACGCAAAACAAATATTTGCATAAAAGCATTCAGAATGAGCTAATTTCAATCGTTTCTAAAGTTATTCAAAATAAAATCTCTGATATGATAAAAGGAGCAAAATATTTTTCGATAATTGTTGATTGTACTCCAGATCAGAGCCGCAATGAACAATTATCACTTATTGTTAGAGTTCTTCATAGAAATCAAAACAAACATGAAATTAAGGAGCTTTTTATGGGTTTTTTAAAAGCAACAGATACTACGGGTAAGGGCTTAACGAATTTAGTTTTAGACCGACTAACTTCTCTAGGACTTTCAATTAGTGATTGCAGGGGACAAGGCTATGATAATGGCTCAAATATGAAGGGAAAAAACATTGGAATGCAAGCTCAGATTAAACATTTAGAACCCCGAGCATTTTTTGTGCCATGTGCATCACATTCAGCTAACCTGGTCCTTCTGGATTCAGTTCAATGTTCTCTTCAAGCTGTAAATTTTTTTGATACTGTCCAATGTTTATATGTATTTTTTTCTAGTTCTGTTTCAAGATGGGATATTTTGAAAAAGAATGTGAAAACATTAACTCTGAAGCCACTCTGTACGACAAGATGGGAAAGCCCTATAGAAGCTTTAAAACCCTTAATGTGTAGTTTAGGTAATATTTATGACGCTTTAGTTGAAATAGGAAATGACAAGGATAAGGACGGCATAACAAGAAATAACGCGAATAGTTTATCTCTCAAAATTATTCAATTTGAATTCATTTGTTCATTAATTATTTGGTATAATATTCTAGATAGAATTAATATATTTAGCAAATATTTACAAAGTCCTGCTATTTGTTTAACGACGGCAGTAAATATGTTAGAGGGCACAAAACAGTTTTTGACGGACTTAAGAAATGACGAAAAATTTCAGGGGTTTATCTTTCTAGCTAAAGAAATAGCTTTAAAATTAGATGTTTCACCAAATTTCCCTGATGCTCCAAGACGCCCTAGTCGAAAACCTCAACTTTTTTCGTACGAAGGTAGAGACGAAATCATATCAAATCCTGAACAAAAGTTTAAAGTTGAATTTTATTTTCAAATCCTTGATCAGGCAATTCAATCTGTTAGCGAAAGATTTGACCAAATTTCGGAACACAATAATATTTTCAAATTTTTGCATAATATTTCTGTGGTTTCATTAAATGCTTCTGATCTTTTAAATAATTGTCTTTCCCTTGAAAAGCATTTAACTTTTAGTTCAAATTCTGATATAGTAGGATTAGATTTATTGGATGAAATTAAAATATTCCAAAGTATAGTTTCAGGAACTTTAAGCCCTATAGAATCATTAAATTTTATATTTGAAAAGAAATTAGACCCGATATTACCAAATCTAGTTGTAGCTATTAGAATTTTATTGACAATACCAGTAACAGTAGCTTCCGGGGAGCGTAGCTTTTCTAAATTAAAAATTATTAAGAATTATTTACGTAGTACAATAGGACAAGAAAGACTAGTAGATTTAGCTAGAATATCTATAGAAAGTGAATTTCTGAGCAACTTGGATTATAGTGACTTGATAGACGACTTTGCTAAAATCAAAGCTCGGAAAATTAAATTTAATTATTTAATATATTTTTTAAAATTTTAAATTGCACGCTTGAATTTTAGTGCTTTTTATTTATTCAAATATTTTATTAATTTTTTGTTATTGAAATTCGTAGTGACGACTTTGCTAAAATCAAAGCTCGGAAAATTAAATTTAATTAATTATTTGATATATTTTTTAAAATTTAAAATTGCACGCTTGAATTTTAGTGCTTTTATTTATTCAAATATTTTATTAATTTTTTGTTATTGAAATTCGTAGTGACTTGATAGACGACTTTGCTAAAATCAAAGCTCGGAAAATTAAATTTAATTAATTATTTAATATATTTTTTAAAATTTAAAATTGCACGCTTGAATTTTAGTGCTTTTTATTTATTCAAATATTTTATTAATTTTTTGTTATTGAAATTCGTACGCTGGATTAGTACGATAGCAATATTTATTTATTTTTTATATTTTTGAGGACTATGCCTACGTGGGATACCTCGTTAAAAAAAATGCATTGCATATCCTACCTCTTGGGTGATGTGGAAACGGATTATTTACGGCAAATGAATGTTTTTTTTTAGGGCGGCATTTTTGAAAACTGCACCAGGTGCAAAAATCGGTAGCGCCGGCGCTGGATGCCGGCAAGAGAAATCGTCACATCTTTTTTTTAAGTTTTCTTTTTTGTCTTTTTTTGTAAACAAAGTACGAATTTTTGCAACTCGTATACGAATTTCTGCAACTCTGTTCCCTTAATTAGTTAAAAATATGGCAACTATTTGACAAATATTTTACGTGTGTATTAGTGTGTCGTCACGAAAATAGTATAGATTCTATTACGACGACAAATCGCTGGACGACATGGCGACATTTTGCTTCCCATGCAAAATATATGAAAAGGCACATGTTGGTGTCGACCCAGTTCTGATTAATCTCTAATATGATATGTTAAAACGATTGGAGAGAAACGTCAAAATGATATCAATTGCATGCAGTAAAATACAAACATGATATGAAATGTCAAAATGATTGCAGAGAAACGTCAAACTAATATCAATTTCACTGTAGTGGAGAGCACTTGACCATTTTATGGATAAGAAATATTATAGTTTTTTCTTCGCAAAACGCTAATATTTATCAACAATTAATTTGTTTCTACAAATAATAAATAATTGAACTTTTCCCCCTTCTTTTTACTAAAATGTATTATTGTTTTTTAATTGCTAAATTAAAATTAAAACTAAAAGTGATATTTAATGGCAGGAATCATTGCAAGAGCCGCTAGCATCTCAGCAATATCATGATATGGCAATAAAATTTAAATTAAGTGTGTTCACTTGAGATGAAATCATTTTGACAATTGCTTGCTATCATTTTATTGCATGTAAGAGATCTGGTTTCATGCAAATCAGCAGCACATGATAATGATTCATTATTTCAAAGCGCTCTAAAATTTGTTGGCTGGATAATATTTTTTTTAATTCAATTTTGTTTGAATTAGATTAAATAATCACTTTGGGGTCAAATATAGAGATTCAGCAATTTTTTGCGGATTGTTGGAGATTGTTGGGGATTTCAACTTACAAAATGGGTGGATGAGCCAAAATTTTTCTGGCAATACTGGCTGTTGACGTAGTAGTAAATTAAAGTATGAAAAGAAAAATAGTGTCTACAATAATGCAGCACTGGTGGCTTCTGTCTTTGCTAATTTGATTTTCATCGTTGCCAACCTGGTACCTTTCCCGCTAAACCAGCGCTTTTTGTTTGCTAACCTAGTGTCTTCAAATGCAAAGAAATTTGAAAATAACACACAAAACAACAACAACGAAAATAATTTTGTTGTTGCTTTGTGTCTTCAAATGCAATGAAATGTGCAAAGAAATTTGAAAATAACACACAAAACAACAACGAAAATAATTTTGTTGTTGCTTTGTGTTATTTTTAAATTTCTTTGCACATTTCATTGCATTTGAAGACACTAGGTAAAAGCGGAGAAAAATGGTTTACCGGTTAGCCACACACAGAAAAAAAAAACTATATAATTTTCAAGTTAATTTTACAAATTTCTAGTAAAATATGCACTTTTTTATAAAATATATACGAGCCTTACAAAATATATACATGCGTAGTGAAAAATATCCGAAAAAATACATATATTTACTAGAAATTTGTAAAATTTACTTGGAACTTATGTAGTTGTATAATTACATAGCACTTAGAAAATGTACCCCCTGCTTTTTTCTGCGTGCAGTTACTCGATGTTTACACGAGATATCAATACAGTAAAGTTAACATTTATTATTAACTGAATCATAAAATTAATCAAATTTAATGAGAATTTACTCAAAAAAATTCTCTTTTTCAGGCTCTGATATCAAGCAATGGATTTTTTATCTACACGAATAAAATTTATCAGTTATTCAGTAAGAAATTTTTCAGTTAAAACCAAAAAAATTAAATTAATTGGTTAGATATTTTTTCTGTTACCCTGAATTGAATTAGAAATTGCCAAGTACATTTGCAAATAAAGAGAAAGCATATTTAAGGTTAATTTTCTTGTTAGCTTGATATTTGACAAGAATTTTTCTATTGGCGTTTTAAGACGGCAGAAATTAGTGTACAACATGTCATTGTCAATTAAATTTGATATTTTTAAAACTTTTTCAAGCGCTGATAAGTTATCCCACGATAAAGGAGATTATTTTAAATTTAAAACAGAAACTTGTTGTAAAGTGATTCGTCTCCGAAATCATATCGTTGCTCCAAGTAAGTAACAGCATTTCTTAAAAACTGATTTTCTTCTAACTTGAAAGTTTTTGTTTCCTGATAGGAAATTTTTATACCCTACACCACTATGTGGTCAGGGTATTATAAGTTTGTGCTGATGTTTGTAACACCAAAAAATATTGGTCGTAGACCCACCTTATAGTATACCGATCGGCTCAGAATTTGTTTTTATTTCAATTTAACGATGTCCGTCCGTCCGTCTGTCTGTCCATGCAATCTTGTGCGCACTCTACAGGTCGCAAATATTAAGATATTTTGATGAAATTTGGTACGCAGACCTATGTTGGCCCAAGGACGAACAAGTTTGATTTTGGTGAACATCGGTCCATGTTTAGACCTAGTGCCCACATAAGGGTCCTACCAAAATTATATTGTTTATACGCTGCAGGTCGTAAATATTAAGATATTTTGACGAAATTTGGTACACAGACCTATGTTAGCCCAATAACGCAGCCTATTGATTTTGGTGAACATCGGTCCATGTTTAGACCTAGTGCCCATATAAGGGTCCTACCAAAATTATACTGTTTATACGCTGCAGGTCGTAAATATTAAGATATTTTGATGAAATTTGGTACACAGACCTATATTGGCCCAATAACGCAGCCTATTGATTTTGGTGAACATCGGTCCATGTTTAGACCTAGTGCCCATATAAGGGTCCCACCAAAATTATATTGTATATACGCTGCAGGTCGCAAATATTAAGATATTTTGATGAAATTTGGTACATAGACTTATGTTGGCCCAAGGACGAAGCCCATTGATTTTGGTGAACATCGGTCCATGTTTAGAACTAGTGCCCATATAAGGGTCCCCCCAAAATTGGCTTGGTTACAAACTGCAGGTCGCAAATATTAAGATATTTTAATGAAATTTGGTGCGCTGACTCACATTATAGATAATTTTGACACAAGCCTCATTTTAACCCATTCGAATTTCGGATCCAAACATTAGTTGGCTTTTAACCAGACTGGTGTAGGGTATTGTATAGTCGGCATGCCCGACTTTAACCTTTTTACTCGTTTTCTAATAGTTGCATCTTTGCTTCCATAAAACTCATCTTTTAACCGATTTTTAAGGCAATTTATAATAAAAAACAAGAAAAACACAAATTACATCACAACTAATTCCTCCATTATAATATTTTTATTATCGAGTATTTCTTTGGAAAATATTCCAGGATTTTTCAATCAGCAGCAGTTGTTAATCTTCCTGTTCAAAGCCCTGAACGTGCCAAATGTTTCTTTTATAGAGTTTGAGGCACAAAAATTTTTTCAAATTTATATTTTTAAAAAATTTTTTATTTTTGACACCTTTTATTATGAAGTGATTAGTTATTAATAAATGAACGGAAAATATTTTTATACCCTACGATGTTTGTAACACCAAAAAATATTGGTCCTAGACCCACCTTATAGTATACCGATCGGCTCAGAATTTTTTTTTATTTCGATTTAACGATGTTCGTCTGTCCGTCCGTCTGTCCGTCCGACCGTCTGTCTGTCCGTCCGACCGTCTGTCTGTCTGTCCATGCATTCTTGTGCGCACTCTACAGGTCGCAAATATTAAGATATTTTGATGAAACTTGGTACAACGACTTATGTCGGCCCAAGGACGAAGCCTATTGATTTTGGTTAAAATCGGTCCATGTTTAGACCTAGTGCCCATACAAGGGTCCTCCCAAAATTATATTGTTTACGGTGCAGGTCGCAAATATTAAGAAGAATTATCGGTAATATTGCTCACAAAAGTCTATAAACCATCAGCAAATGATAATAATTGGGCTAAATTAGCAGCAAAAGTATTCCCAGGATACTAAAGGGTGACATATTTAGGAGTAAAATGTAAAAAAAAAATTGTAGTGAAAATAACGTTGATTACCAATAAAAATATTTTATGAATTCATAAATTTTAGTATCTGGATTCAAAATGACAAAGTGTATGCTAACTAACTTGCTGCTTACTTTTTACACACAAATTCCAATAAGGGAAAGCTAGCAGCTAGTTAGTTAGCATATGCTTTTTCATTTTGAATACAATCGTAGTTGTTTTAATATGAAATCAAAATTTTGAGGTTATTTAATTTCAAAAATATATCATGTAAATATATGCATTTTCATATATTTAGTTAGAATATTCTTCCACCTCAAGTCCAAATTCTAATATGATATTGTCATATTAGATTTTTATTTGTTGTTTTTGTATTTTTTGTATTTTTTAATGCAAAAATTAAAATAATATGCATTTTCTTTATATTTTAAAGCATTTAAATATGAATTTTGAAGCATAAACTGCTGTATTTTACTTGTAAAAAAGGTTTTTTACGCACATAAATGATACATTCACACACCAGAAGTAAAATTTCTGAATATTTCATAGGCACTTTTATTCTAATTTTACACATTTTGTGTGTATGAGTATTACACACATTGTGTGTACGATTTTAAGTTTACACAGAGTAATTTTACAGACATTATAGTAGATTCTATGCTCCTTGCAGGAGTAAAAGGAACAAATATATAAATATATACAAATATATATATATATATATATATATATATATATATATATATATATATATATATATATATATATATAGTAGGTAAAAAGTTACCTACTATAAATAGGGTAAATTTAAACAAAAATTTATCTCTAGCAGTTTTCTCTCTCGTATAGATGTGCCTTTAGAAAGCTGCAATCATTACAAAGCGAAATGTCACTTTTTCACTACATTTTCAAATGATCTTGTCTATTTAATTGATATGAAAAAAAATTCCACCGCAATTTCGCAACAATTCCACGTAAGTGAAAAATAATTTTTTTATTAACCCAAGAAACAATTTTACGGACTCTCCGTTACTTACGGAATCATGAATCCGTTATTCACAGACCGTTTACGGTCCGTAAAAGAGGTATCCGTAAAAGCCGATACGAAACGGACAATCAACGTACCGTTTCATCGGAATTTCGAAAGCAATCGCTTTACTCTCCGTTCTTCCGTATCCATTTCGGTGCCGGTAGAACTCCATCAGATTCGGATCCGCTTTTCATACGTTTCAGCTGGAGATTGTTATTTATTAAATTCCAAATACTTAAACAATATTTAAATTTATTTTTAAATTTCTTAAAAAAAAAATATGTTAATCAACAAAACTGGTTGCGTTTTAGTAAACTGTAATCATGGAGAGCTATCTCGAATATAATGGTAAATATGTGTACATTTTTGGACTTCATAGCGGAAAACAAAACGGCCCAAAATTATTAATACAAAACTGCGTTTGAATTGCTGATGGGTCTGCTTTCTCGCAATGAAGAACTTAAATATTAAAATAATTCCATGAAATCTTAGCGAGTAGGTAAATTTATTTTTTCTTTACAGCTTAATAAATTTAAAACAATATAATTAATGGACATAAGACTGGCTTCTTCAGTAGCAGTTGGGCATTTAAAGGCGAGGGGTGTATGTCTGTTATGTTGAAATTAGCAGGAGAAAATTGCTTCCAACAAATTAAGTATTGTAAGTTTTAAATTATTTGTATAATATAAATTAAATAATAATTAAATTGTATATATGTATGTTATTTCTTTATTTTTTTAGTTTTTGTAAATAAACTTTTAAAAAAACCAAAAAATACTACTTAAAATTAATAAAAGTAGGTCAATTTAGATACACTCAAAAAAGTTTGACAATTACTACATGACAGTTGCTTGTGTAGTAATCAGTATTTGTTGTTTTTAACAGAAATTTCAGTTGTTTTTCTATATAAAAATGCAAAACAACTTTTATGACGGTTATTTAAGAAAACAACTAAAGAAAAGTACTGTAATTTCGTAACAGTTGTTTAAAGCAGTTATTTTTAATATCATAATAAACAACTACCAAAACAATAATTTTACAGTAAACAGTTATTTTTGGTAGTTATTTAAAAAATACATTTTTTTGTTGAATTTTAAAAATTCTTGTTTAGTTTATATTTGTTATTGTTGATATATTTTTAGTTTGCAAAAAAAATCAGAAACTTGTATTGTATCTCCAATGCATAAAACCATAATAACTGGAGAACGGTTTGGAATTTTTACTTCGAATTTTAGATAGACTGAAGTAATAACACATATTTTTGTAATGGAAAGCAAAAAAAAGTTTTTTTTTATTAAAATCTACTTTTATAAACAAAAAGAATTGACTGTAGAAAATAGTAGTTTTTACCAATTTTGTCAGTTGTTTTGAAATTTTTGTAGTAAAAATCTATCGGTTGATTTTACAACATGGGTAGTTATTTTTAATGCATTTAGTTATTTTTCAACAGTTAAAAATAACAAAAGTTTTGGTTATTTTAAAGGTAAATACCTTTGTCGCCTTTTTAACTGTCATTTTCAGTAGATTCTATCGACAAACTTATGTGAGTGTAGATATACAAGTCCATACCAATTGAATTGGTGAAGAATTTTGGTGAAACAAATACAACCATATTCTTGTTTTACTTTCCTTTGTTTAAACGTCAAAAAATGTCGATGGTTGATTGTCGCTAAATTTAAATTAATCGCGACGACTTTTACTGTCGTCGGTCGACAATCGACCCAGTTGTGATAAACTCTTAACTGAAAGTTTATAGGTGTAGATTATTCCCACTAGAGGCAAATTAAAATCGCTTGTTCTGATAAGAAAATCTTCGCATTGGCAATACTGTTTATTATAATTCCTTTTCTACCTTCTTTTCGTTATTTTGTGCATGATACTGTTGCCAACTGTTTTTCCCCAAAATCGCTAAAATTATCAAATGCGCTAGAAACCGCTAAAAAATAAAAAATAGAGAGAAAACGTGTTAAGCTGCCTACACACTAGGGAACATGGTTGAGGGAACAAAAAATATCAAAAAATTTTGTAAACACGAAATGCACGCTCTCAACACGCACACACACACAATCGCACTCACACATTCACAAAAAATGCTCTCTTTTTTTAAGTATGTTCCCTAGTGTGTAGGCAGCTTTAAGCTGCCTAAGCTTTAAGCTGCCTACACACTAGGAACATTCCATTCCACATGGCCATTTTTTAACGAATGTTGCATTGTGTCATGTTGATCTTCGTGTTTACAAAATTTTTTGATGTTTTTTGTTTCCAAACTCAATTTTTCATCGTGTGTATCGATGTTACTGTTTTTGTTGTATTTAGTTCATTAATAGCAGGCACGCTATCAGGAGCTTTTCTAATTACGCATTTGAGAAAATGAAAATGACGACAATTATAAATAATGAAAACTGCATTAATTTTATAAATGAATATATTTGCGAGAATTATGGGACATAAAATGTGATAACTAAGAAAATAAAACTAAAAAAAAGTGCATCATATGGAAAACTAACAAATTAATTAATTTGACTTTCTTCTGCCCATATTTCATGTGATCAGTTCTGCAAACAAACAAAATTGATGTTTCGTTTGAGATTTTGTTGTCGTGTGTGCATCGTCTGTATAAAAAAAATGAAAAGAGTAGAAACATATGTTCCGTCACGCATGTTCCCTAATGTGTGGGCAGCTTTGAAATTTGGGCTAATTCTTGAAAAATACGTAATTTGATAAAAATTCATTTACGAATTTACAAAAAATAAAATTCGGAAGAAATTACTCATAGTAACACTAAAATTTTGTTTGAAAACTGTTTAATGATTTTTTATTATTTTACTTCGTTATTGCGAGAACTTTAATTGTAAGGGGTTGCAGTTTATAAAATAACCCACTAAATTTTATTGAAAATGTTCCTTAATTGAAAAAGCGCTAGAATTCCCACCAACCGCTGAAACACATTTTCCGCGCTATGAGCAATAACAATAAAAAGAGCTACATTTTAGCGGCAAAAGCGACAAGTTGGCAACAGTGGCATTTGAGCTCCAGTTTTCAGAAGTGTAGCAAAAAGTGGAGGTAGTTGTAATAAACATAATTGTGAACATCAATTTTAAATGTATTAGTAAAATAATAAATACAAATTTATTAAAACAAAGCCAAATTGTGTGGAAAGGCTCCAAATATTTTTTTCTTATGAAGCCGGTTGGCAGAAATTGTAGAAATATAAAATGTTGAAATTACTAAAAGTAATACAAGTGGGACAATAAAAGAAATACGCAATTGGGCAAAAAATTGCTATTGAAAGAAAAACTATTTTTTTATGTTAAAAATTCTGATATCTTGATAAAGTGAATAAATAAAAAAATAGTTTTTAATATCGTGCGAAATACGAAAGGAATTATTAAACAAAAAAGAAACTACCATGAACAACGGTTTTAGTACGGGTGAAGAAGATTCAAGGGGAGGGCATACAGACCAAACTTGTTGTTTGGTTGATGAAAATGAACGCTGCAATCGACCCGCGGGAAATGCTAGCTACAGTAAGCGCATACAAAAGACCGTAAAAGATAAACGTTTAAAATTGAGTAGTGATCCCACATCACAACATATCTACATATGTGATTTTCATAAGGAACGCATTCAATCGGCACGTTCTAAACGACGACGCAAGGAATCTGAAGATGATAGTAATGATACCGATATTGACCTGCCCGAGGTACCTGATCTCTATCAGTTGCAAGTCAATACATTGAGACGCTACAAACGTCATTATAAATTGCAAACACGGCCGGGTATGAAAAGGGCCCAACTTGCTGACGTAAGTAAATGAAAATATTACCGTTTGTTTGGTCAGGAGTTCTTAATATTTTTTAACAAAGTTGTAAATTTATATTTCATACAAATCTTTGAAAAAAAAATTCTTTTCTCGTAAACATTTCTGCAAGGTTCTGTTAATTTCTTTTAAAATTTAACTTTGTTGTTAAAATTTTTTATGAACTTTTAAGGGAATCGCTTGAATAAACCTTGAATTTTTTGTTTATACGTTGTACATTTCTTCAAAAATGTCTCTAAAATTTCTGACCGAAATACCAAGTAGAAGTTGCAAAACCATAGCACATTGAACTCAAAAGCTTCATTCACAAACTTTCAGTTTTTAAACTTTACTGAAATTTTTCCGAAACCTTTTTTCGAAAAGTTGTTCTATAACGATAGAGGTAGCAATTTTTATCCAAATAAAAAAAAAGTGTTATTCTCAATAAAATTCTCTTACAGATAGACTGAAACCATATAAAAAATTAATTTTTTGTTATGATATCCTGAAGTTGGAAATTCAAAATTTAATTTGGGTCGAAATTAAGCTCTATATCATATTGTGTACTTACGACTTTACGACATAATAAAGGCTCTAATTCAGACTTCCCTTAATTAGTTTCATTCTTTCGCATTACGGTTAATTTTTTAAGTCATAAAAATGATTTCAAATACCTTGCTGATTAAAAATAACTAAGAATTCCTAATTAAACAAATAACATTTCAAGATTATTAGTTTTTAATTTAAAATTTTTCATTTAAATCATAACTAAATTAAAATTATTGTAAAATATTTTGTTTTTTCTTTCCTACAGACGATTATGAAACATTTCAAAACGATACCCATTAAAGAAAAAGAAATTATTACTTATTTTGTGTATATGGTTAAATCCAATTCCAATAAATTGGATTTAAAAAATGGTATGAGTAATGATACGACCTGAATTGGCTATCCAAAGAAGTAAATAAGTTAGCATAGGGCACGAACGTCTTTCAATAATATAATATTTAATAATATATACATAATACTTTAATTGATCATTACGAAAAAATAATAAATGCATAGAAATTAAGAAATTGTTATGTTTAAGTCACTCAATATTTTTGTGTAATATTTTTTATTTATGATTTTTCTTTTATTTTTTAATATAACTATATTAGAACTAATTGTATAAATTACTGTAAAAAAAACATTTTTGTAAATTTACTATATATTCAAATTTTATTAAAAATATTGAAAGATTGATAATATCGGAAACAAAAATTGTGGCAATAAACATGTCCTTATATTAATTAAAAAAGCATATTTTACTCAGATATAGTCTTTAAAGACATCTTAGGCCCAGCTGATAACAAGATTTAAAATTTTAAATGCATATTACTAAGTCTAGAATAACTGAAGTGAAACTATATTAAGTAAATACTATCCCCCTGATTATGTAATTCGTTGGAGTATTTAGTAAAAACGCATCCGTACAAATCGAATTTTTAAAATCGAAATTAACAAAAATTGAAATTTTCCTGACGAATCTAATACAATTTCGATAAAATGTAAGTCTTACTCGACTGTTAAATATTTAAAAAATATTTGTTCTAACGACTTTGCTGTAAAAACTTTTAACAACGTCAACGCTTTACATAATCAGGGGGTATATAATTTTTACATCTGCTGTTTTGAAGTAATTTGCGATGGTACATTAAAACAATTTATAATATTCAGGTTGGTTACTGTTGTCCGGTTTTAGTACATTGGGTCTGTTAACATTTCTTGTAAAAAAAATGTATTGCTTTTCATGTGGAATGCAAGTACATAAAATCAAAAGTAGTAAATAGAAACAACTGAATTAAAAAAATTAGCAAATTTCGCGTTGAAAGCGATTTTTACAGAAAAAACTAATAAAAACAGTAAAAACTTGCCTGTACACAAACGGGCATATTATTTATACTAACTTCAGTTGTGAAATGGTGTAAAAGTGGAGTAGGTAGAAACTGCTTGTTTCAAACTAATTTACAAATTTTAAAAATTTTGCGATTATTCAGCTACAATTATTTTTTAATGCAGAGGTACACCCTTTTATTTGAAATCTTTCAAGGTACAACATTAGAATATTCAAAAAAAGAAAGCTTTTTCAAAGAACAAGGGGGGTAAACGCGTAACACAATTCGAAAAAACATTTCGAATTCGTAAATCTTGCAAATATTATGTCTGTTCCCGTACTTTACCGCAATTACCTTAACTAGCCCAAAGCAGTTCCCCTACTCAAAATTGCGTGCAAATTGTTGTTGTTTGGGCTGTTTTGGGTTCCCTCGGGAACCCGCGGTAACATACGGGAACGCACATATTGTTAAAAATATAATTCTGTATAAAAATTTTACTTTTTAATTTATTTTTATCCTAAAACTTGTGCACTACACATAAAAATTCAAAAAGTAAGATTTTTGCTAAGTTTTCTTTTTACGAATGGCAAAATTTATGTATTCGAACATTTTTTTTTCGAATCGAGTTATTGTGCATTTTGTCTTGTGATCATCAACGCCGCTGAGAATCTGTTAAAAGTTAAAAAAGGGCTAAGGTTTAGTCTCAAAAATTGTGTGGTGAATAAAATTCAAAAGATTTTATGTAGAGTAATAAAAAAATTATAAAATAAAAATTTTAAAAAATTTTTAACCCGCTAGAGGTCGGCAGCATGTGAATAAGAACATTTGAACTTTAATTCCAAATATCTCCGCTAGGGGTGCTACAAAGCCATAAAAGTGATAAACAATATTTCAAAGGGTTAACATACTTTTTATCATACTTGGGAAGAAGTAAAGATTGATAATGTGAATGGGCCTTTAAGAGGTTAAATTTTTGTTGATTTGTGTGTAGATCGTTTTATTGAAATCCGCAAAACTTTCTTCTTTCTAAGAATATTTTATTTAAAACTTTAAAAAAAATCTTAAGTCTTATAAAACAAACTTATTAATCTTCATCGGAATCGCAATGCAGTCTTATAGAAGAACTTGTTCATCTTCTTCGGAATCGCTTTGTGGATTTTCTGAAATGGTTAACAAAATTTACTAACTGAAGTTATGCTCCTCAAATTTTTTTTTACTTAATAACTTACGCGGAGGATTCTTTTGTGCCAATACCCTAGGCTTTTTATGATGTTGTTTTTGTTTACTTATGGGTTGATTTTTTCGGGGATTACTATATTTTACGGCATTTTCTACACTTTGCTCTAGAGTATCGTCATCCTCATAATCATTACTGCTGGAAGAGGACTCCATATTTGTATCATTTTCTGCAGCAGTCACCCAATTTGTGGCGCTGTTAGATTTTGTGACCACTTGGGTAGAAAGTTTCGAAGCTGTTAATTTTAAATGTTTATTAAAGTATATCTTCTTATTATAGTTTAAAATATTACTCTTACCTTCCATGCTTCGTAAGGTTATTTCACCACCTCCATCACTATCGTTTTCATCCCCATCTTTAGCTAATTGCTTAAAGAAAGCATCTCGCTTTTTTTGTTCTTCACTTTCTACCTCATTAAAAGTGAAATGTCTTAATTTTATTGCCAAACGATCTTCTGCTAAACTGGTAATGGTATTTTGTCTTAAGCACTCTGTGAAACCAACATTATTACGTTTTTCTCGTGATGCCAAATCTTGCTCCAATGTTTTCTTAACTAAATCTACAACATTTTTGGCATGATTTGAAGCTCTTTTTGATGATTGCAACAACAAAGTAGAACTTGTTAAGGAAGAACCACCTAAATTTAGACAACACAATTCTCTAAATGAATTAATACCAAAAATCATCTGTGATTCACTTGTGCGTTCCTCCATGTCGGTAGGATCTGCTACGGCAATACGGCCGTCATCAAAAGTACAATAACTCACACATACCGGATAATGATGCATAACCATGGGTAAGGGTTCCTTTTCAGCAGCAGTATGTATAATAACATCATCTTCTATTAAACTAACGTCTGGTCTTCGAAAATGCATTAGAGCACATAAGGCAGCCACCGAACAACAGTCGATTAAATTTCCCTCGTGATTAACAATATTGAGATCAATTCTTAAAATCCATACACGTTCTTCGGCCTGTATACACAATGATTCTAAATCTATACATCTGGAATCTTTGAAGGTTCTCTCCAAAGTTCTATTTAATTGTATTGTCAGTTCACAATTACGTCCGGCTTCGAAGTGAGAGGCAGCCATAGGTCCCAATTCCACACTGATATGTAACATGCCTTCATTCGGTCGGGTTGCTTTAGGTAAACCCAATTCACTAGATATTTGAGCCAATACTTTAGTTTCCCCTAAAGCTACCATAACACTACCCCACTCAGCACCATAATTTATTTTAATGGAACGGAATTCATCATTTTTACGACCATCTAAACGCTAGGTCAATAAATGTAAATCAAATTAATTTTACAAATACGTACAATTTATTAAATCTGTGAAATACCTGATTTTGCTTAATAGCTTGTATTATGAAATTTTTTTCACATGTAGATAGTGGAGTTTCTTTCATTATTTTAAAAATTAATTTAAAGTAGAATATATCAAAATCACTATCGCAATGTTTATATTAAACAAAAATTTGAGGTTATAAATGTTTCCTCTATATCTTCTCAGTGACGACAACCATAAGGAAATAAAAATCGCTTCAAAGTAAAATCGTTATGAAGTTTATTTTTGTAAAAGCCAAGTATTTTGTGCGCTCTTTTTCGGAAAAAGCCGTCAAACTCTACTTCTGAAAAATAACAAATGTTCACTTGCGTGGGAAACTGCGGAGAAATTTTTTTCGCATCAACTGGAAAAAGTTTATATTCCTCCAAAGTATATCAAAAAATTGTGCAATGTCTTGTCCAAGCAACTGTCAAGCAAGTGTCAGAAACATATTTAATTTTTTTTAAATATTTCAGTTTTAGTTTAAAATTGTGTGTTGTTATATATTTATATTTCAATTCAATTCAATTCTTTATTGATATAACCGAGCCCAGTGGGCCATATATGGTTAAAAAATACTACATTAAATAATACTCTAAATTAGATTAAATAGTTAACTAAAAATAAATTAATTAAAGTTTCTATATAAAAAACAATTGATGCAACTCCAAAAATGTAACAAACATAATAATTATAATAAAATTTAATAAAAACTTAATAAATATACAATAGCTAACGGCACTGTTAAAAAAGGTGTTAATAATTTTTCTAATTTAATTCAGCCATAAAAACATTCAGAAAAGTGTTCAATAAAAAAGTGATGTGACAAAGAAAAACTAAATAACCAGTGTAAATGACTTGGCTTTTATAATTTAGTTTTGTACAAAAACCACCTGGTTTTTGCTAAAGTCTAAATTCAGTATTACACTACATTTATACTTGAGCAAAAACCACTTAGTTTTTGTATGAAACTAGTTTTTGATAGTTTTTTTGTATGCGTTTTGACAAGTTAAAAACTAAAAGACCCAAAAACCAGGTAGTTTTTGCTCAGGTATAAATGTAGTATTAGAGCAAAATTTTTCAATGTTTTTTGGCAGTTATTTAAAAAAACAACTAGAAAAACTACTATATTGTAGTAACATTTATTTTTTGCAGTTATCTTGAATTTTGTTACAAATACTTCAAATTAAAGTGTGTGTGTGTGTGTGTGTAAACGAAGCAAATAAGAGTATAAGTACGAAGCGCTTGTTTAGAAATTTCTAGTGAAAGAATATGAGAATAACATGTTTTCTCTTGTCTTAGTCATAAACCAACGCTAAAGAGAGAAGACGCGTAATACGGAAAAGGTTATATAAGCCGTGTTTGTGCGGCAAACTATCAACGTTTGCTTATGTCATTCCCATATAAATTTGATATTAGCCAACCTTTAGTGTTAACTATTAACGTTACTACTGTCAAATTTGTATGGGAATGACATATGCCAACGTTGATAGCTTACCGCACAAACACAGCTATATTTTTATTAAATTATTAAAATAATAAGTTAAGTTTTATAATATTAAATATAAATTTATTTACGGAAATATTAAAAAGTATTGTATTTCTTTCAGTTCTTTTATATTTTCATCCCTTTCTACTTGGATAAAAAAGGAAGCCAAACAATATTTCTTCCCTCACAGACGGACATCTACACGTAGAAAAACCCGGGGGAATATTAACTAAGAGCTATGTAATTCTACAACTACATAATTTTCAAGTTAGTTTTACAAAGTTTTTGTAAAATATGCACATTTTTTTTGTAAAATATATACAATCCATACAAAATATATACATGTGTAGTGGAAAATATCCTAAAAATTACATAGTATATTTTGCTAGAAAAGTGTAAAACTTACTTCGAACTAATGTAGTTGTATAATTACATAGCACTTAGATAAAGTTCCACCTGTTTTTTCTGCGTGTAGAACAATATCTTAATAGTGAACAATAACGGTGGGTCTCATACTGCATGTTTAAACTTAGATTAATAGTTAACCCAAAAATTTGTTATTTTGTGTATATTTTTTTGACTTTTTATTTTGTTTTTAGTTAAGTTAAAGTTAAACCTATAGTATGAGACCCACCGTAAGTCATATTAAGTGTAAATATTGATTTCTCAATTTTAAATTTATTATAGTAGTATTTAAACAAATTTGTTGTTATTAAATTAATAATTTTTGAAATAATTTTTGTTTATGGTATTTTAACTACATTTTCAGTTATTTCTACAGTTTTACAATAATTTGTGTGTATGTTGTTTTAATTGTAGTTGTTTTTACTACAATTGTCAGTTGATTTTTAATAGTTAAAAATAACTTCACATTCTAGTTGATTTAAATGCAAATGATGATTTAAACCGCAAATTAAGTCATTCTAACTGGCATTTGCAGTTGATTTTACCTCCATAATTCCCTGAGTGTACTGTCAACATATTTACTTTTTATAACATAAACAGCTGCTAAATGTTTTCGACAAAAATCCTTATTTTATCAGTTTGGATTTCGATAAGATTTCACCGAAATCCAACTTAAAATGGGATTTAATTTCATATAGGAAATATTTAAAATCCCAAACTTTTATTTTATTTCCATCGAAATCTTCTTTTAACTCGTTTTTGATTGTAAAGCTGCGTTTACATCTGCACCGAAATCCCGAGATTTCGATATTCACCACTCTGAAAAAGCAATGAAGGAAAACTTATTGATTTTCAATTTTGAATAAAGTACACATATTTAGTTCTAATAAATACATTTTCCAAAAAATTAAAGTTTATACGCATATCTTCACTGTTCTTTCGGAGTGGTGAATATCGAAATCTGGGAATTTCGGTGCATTTGTAAACGCAGCCTAATGTAATTTCGCTATTTTCCGTTTGTTTTTCAAAAGTCACTGAACAGTCTAATTGAGACCGGTATTACTTTTCTACACAATTTTGTGTTGGCAGTTCTGTTAGACAATTGCAGTGTTGCCATTTCAGTGCTTTTCGGGTATTTTTTGGTGCTTTTTTCCTTCCCGTACCCGGTGATTTTTTACAAATACCCGTTTAAAAAAAGCGGGTATTTACGGTGCTTTTTCATATTCCAAGCAGTGCTTTTAGTTCTTTTTGTACATTTTATATTTTTTGTATTTGTTCTCGTTTTTTTAAATTTTTCTTGAATTTTCTGTCAAAATTTAAAAAATAAAACGAACTATACAAGAAATACATTATTGCACAATGTTTGTAGTACATTTTAAATAGTAACTTCGTTACATTTAAACTTCAAAATTTTTAAATATTAGTTTGGTGCTTTTTTACCCCTTTTTGGTTATTTTTTGAACCTTTTTTACACGATTTTTCAAAGTTAAAATTTGTTTTTAAATTCTTGATTTACATTTTTCAAAAAATTGATATCGTGCTTTTTTACCCCATTTTCGGTAAATATTTACCCTTTTTACCCGTTTTCATAATGCTCACGGTGCTTTCCTGCCTGCAAGAGTTGGCAACACTGGACAATTGCCAACTATCAAAAAAATCGTTAGATCAACAGAAAAAGCGCCAAGTTTGCAATAGTGATTTTATTCCAAGCTCACATTTCTTCTTCGCACTTCTTTGAAATAAGTTCGTTTTTTTGGGCGTAAGAAATCGCATAAAATTTTCTTTATTTTTTAAACGTTGATTATTTTTATATAAAAAGTGTTGTAGTAAAGTGTTAATTGAAGTTATAATCTAAGCTTTAATTAAAAGTTAATTTTTAAAAAATCGATTGTGAAAAAGAAATCGAAAAAAATTCAAACGTCACAAAGCCAGCGAAAGTGAGAAGTAGTACATGAGTAGTACAACAACAATAGTGAGAAAAAAATATTAAAACAAAAAAGGAAAAATATTAAAAAACAATAAAAGAGTTGGCGGAAGAATAAAAAAGCAAAAGAAGTATTTAAAAAGCATTAAATATTTAAAAATTATTTATTTATAAAATAAAATTGCAGCAGAATCTTTAAATAACAAAATAAATTAAAAGTTAACACAATGTCCTTAAACAAATTTACAAAAGGTTTATCAGCAGACGAGAAAGCTGAAATACAAGAAAAGTTTATAGAGGTAAGATTTAATTAACATTTTATTATTTTGCGATTATTTCTATTGTTTTTTTATATTATTAGAATTTATGCTCGTAAAAACAAAACCAGGAAATAATTTGTTTAATACCATTTAGATGACTCATTTGTAAGACATCCAATATTTAAAATTCGATTGGTGCGGAAGGAGGAAAAAAGGTTGTTTGGTTGCTTTTTTTTGTATTGGTGCAATTCCAAAGAAAGCACGATTTATTTAGCAGGGAGTGGTATTTGTATGTGCTTTAGTCTTTATAATTTTGATTTTCTTTCCAAAAAGTTAAAAACATTCAACCCTAAATCCTAAATAGAGGATTTCTTTGTTCATCAATTTTTTATTTCAAGGCTACACATGCTTTTGTGTCCCTTCTTACTTACTATGTTACTGTTGTTGCAAAGGGTGTGTATTATTGTCAGACCTTCAAAAACCGAATTCCTTAATTAAATTTTAAAATTTGATTTAAATTTGTGAATTTTTATCTACTTTATTTCATCAATATATTATTCAAAGAAGCAATGTGAGTTTTGTTGTCTCCTTTCATAGAATCAAACGAAATGATTCCTTTAATTGAACTAAATTCTATATATATCTTTATTTATTCAATAATAAAACATTGATTTGAAGAGGTTATGAATTAGTCACTTGTGTATTCATAAAATGAATATTTTTTATGGGAATTGCTTAAAAAAGAATTGGCTCTTTCCAATTCTGATTGTAAAACATATTTGTTTATTTGCTACGGGGGGATGGAGAGTTGGAGAGGCAAACAGAAACTAACAAGTCTGTCTACTCAGAATTTTGTTTTGATTCTTATATGGCCACATGGGTGTTGCCGGCTTATGTTCGTTGCCGTCATATATGCATTCTTTTTTTGTTGTAATAAAAAAAGTATAGCAGGCGCAGCATCCAAATCACATCCATCATATTTGTAGCACATTCGATTATATTCCAAGAGAGTTTGTACTATGATTTTATGTCGTTGTTTTGCATTTGTATTAAACTTGTTATAAAGTGGTTTTTATGTACAACCCCTTCGCGGGTGATTAATTTTATATTCACACTCAGGTCTGTTTTAATATGGATTTAAAATTATGCGATATGAAAATCGACTTTTCATTTTTGTTTAAATTAGTTTAAACTTTTTGATTTTAAAAATTATTTTTTTTAGATTATTTGCATGATATACCTACAATCCGTAATGATGGAGAGGTTAACAACTTAATTATTAAAAAAATAAAATTTCAAAAAATTATATACAAAGCAATAACAAATTTTTGGGAAAACTAATAGTGTATTTTATAAAACGTAACCCATTGCGGTGCGTAATTTTTTATACAAATTTTTTTTATTAACATCACTTTACATATAAATCAACACATAGCGTTGCGTTCTACAAATAACCAGCAAGGCTGTGTTTTTTTTTTATTTAGTTCAACTTTGTTAGTTAAACATTGTTTAATTTTGATACATTTTTTTTCCAGATTTCGTATAATTTACTTTTAAGTGAGGCTTAACCCAACGCGTTGGCCAGTTCAACTCAAATACAAATTTGTATACACAAAACAGCTGTTGGACAATAATTTGTTCAAGCGGTGCAACATTGCAACGTAAAATGATAAATAAATTATTAAATGCTACCATCATTTTAATTCCAATTGGATATAAATTATTGTGACACAAAAAATATGGAAATATCAAGTATTTTGATATTTCTTAAACTGGAACTGAAAAACATAATGCTAAGTTAAACTCGGTTTAATTTTGATTTGAGATTTACTAAACAGCCAAATAAGCTAAGTTTATTTGGTATCCAAAAATTTAGGTCTAAAAGTTGACTCATAAACCGTCAGTATGAACCCACCGTAAGACGACTTTTCTTTGCAATAGCATCCTTTTGTAAGTGGGGATTTTTTTCGCTGTTTTCCAGTATTTGTGTATTTTTTTATGGGAATTTAATTTGGTGTGAATTTTTGGAACACATATACCGCATAAAATGGGACCTGAATGTAAACTGATTAAACTAATAAAATTTAAATTCAAGAATTATTGTTATACATACTCGTATAGGAGATGTACACCCTTATTCTAAAATTTATAACAATGACAAAATTGTGACAACGCAGACCATTCACCACAGTGTTGTCACAATTTTGTTATTGTTATAAAGTTTAGAATAACACCCTTATTGTGATTTTTTAATGCCATTCCTTTAATTTTTTTGGAACTTTGTTGTACATTAGCCTTAGTGCATATTTCAAATTTTCTGAATACATAGTTAACTGGTTTGACTGTTTTAACTGGTTTAATCTTTATTTAATATCAAGAAACGATATTTTGAAAACGGTATTTGATATTACAGCGTACTAAAGAACATAAGATAGTATAAATTTGGCTATAACCACAAATAAAATAAATTTTAGATTGTTATCACAGGGTTGCCACATATTGCTTTCAAAATCTTAATGTCAGATTTTTTCTAAAAAGCTAAAAAAATAAAAAAAAAATCTGCATTCATTGAAGAATATCAGAGGCTTAGTGTTTTGCCGTTGGTAGCAAACATCCCTGATAGAGGGCGTGGTGTGATAATAAAAAATACAGAAAAATCTTATTTAGATACAGATCTTTAGCCATACAAATTTACGTTGAAAAATTCACACGATTTCTTAATTTAGAAAAATATGGGTTAAGTTTTTCATTTCAATGACAAAAAGTATTGTATTTCCGATTGTATGACCTATTGTTTGCTTAAGGGTAAAAATTTAAAACAAAAAGACAAAGTACATATCGTCGCTGCACCTACAAAAACTTTTTGTGGGGAGACTTACAAAACAGCTTCATTCCTGTCTTTCCCGAAACTTTTTAAAAATTATTTTTTACACATATGTATATAAACAACACTTCAAAGTTTCCATTTATAAAGAATACATACTTCCAAAAAAACATAGCCACGATACAAAATAAAGACCTAATATAGGTGCCCCAAAAACATTTTTTCAAAATATCTATTTTCTTAGGTGCAGTGACGATATATCAATTTTGATTGAGAATATTTATAAAAATAATTAATAACCGTAGATAATGATAATATTGCCATATTTGAAGCCCTTATCTTTCACCACCTTTCACTTCTTCTCTAACCCCTTTCCAAAAGGAAGCAACACGTTAATTAATAGGAACAATTTCTCAGTGTTGCTTCAATTAAAAAAAAAATATTGGTTGTATATAGAGTATTCTAAAAAAAAAAATTTAAATCGTCTTTTCAGATTGACAGCAATCGTGGACTAAAGTTACCCAATTTTGAAGTAATTGAATTTGTTTGATAATTAAAAAAAAAAACTATTGTTTGTTCAATTTTTATTTTTAAATTTAAAAATACAAATAGTTTTTTCTGCCTTTAATTCTACAATGACAAAATTTAATTCTTGTTCGAGGCCAATTATTTCCTTATTATGAAATAACATAATAAGTACTTTTTTTACGAAAACTGCCATTTTTTTTCATCAGGATATTCTCGTAACAAATACTTCACAGAGTTTTTGCTTTCAAAATATTCTACACCGTCAGGAGTGACGATCGTTTCGGGGATTTTTCAGTTCCCCATCATCAGTTTTCTTTTGAAAGTGGTGGCATTTTATAAAACATCAAAATTTCATATTAAAATATATTTTGCTAACAAAGAAGATAAAAGCAAACATTGTGTAAATATGTTTTCGAAGTTTTTGCAAGCATAACCAACAATAGAAATATTTTGAAATATCAACAAAAACTCAAAATATTTCTATTCTATATGGGTTGTAGTATAAATTGGGGTTAAAACTCAAATCAAAACCACATAAAAAATTCTATAGAATAACAAAACCAAAAAAATCACTAGAAATATAATTTTTTCAACAAATTTAATATTTAGGACACATTTTCTACTACATCAATGGTTTAAGATAATTTTATTTTTCAGACAGTGAGTTAGTTTGAGAATTTACTTTGGAGTCTGCAAAATTCATCCGATCGAAAATATTTAAAAAATATATTTCTCGTGAAAAAAATACTTTGTTCGATATTTTTATATTTTTGGTTGAAATTGCAACTGAAAATGAACACCGATTTGGTTGAAACTTTAACAAAATAGTTTTTTTATCTACTCAATCATTTTTACCCTTGCCTCAGTTGGAATTCCCTAACGGATTTTACAACTTTGAAATTAATTTTTACGCCATAAAATTCAACTTGGGCCGATATTTTTCTTACAACAAGTTTTTAAATTTTGCCCCTTCTATCACATATCTACGATATTTCATGGAAATCTGAGGAAACGCACACAGACCTTTTTTGTAAGGTTCTCTTTTTCAATTTTACAATTATTTTATTAAAATCTGTACGTTGCTTAATTAAGTAATCCATAAAAGCCCATTAAAAGATATGAGTGTATTTACTTGTCAAATTCCATATAAATTTTGAATCAAAAACTACAAGTTTGTAAAAACGGCTAGTTTTTGGTTGTAATATAAATTGGGCTCTCACAAAAAAGTTAGTACAGAAGTCTCATAAGCGCGTTCCTGATTCAATTGAACTAATTTATGTGTTATTTTGTCGTAAAAGGATTGAACTGATATTTTTTTAAATCCAATTTAGCATAACAATTACTTTCATCCGCGTAACTCGATTCGAAAAATGTTCAAAATAAAAGCTGTAGCATAAATCTTAATTTTTTAATTTTTATATACAGTGTAGAACAATTATTTTAATTTTTGGATTAGGATATTCAAAAATTGTTTTTTTTTTCTATACTTTTATATATTTAGTTAGAATATTGTTCTATATCAAGTCTAAATTCTAATATATTGGATTTTATTTGTTGCTTCAAAAATAAAAATAAATTAAGAAGTAGAATTGTTATACCCCAATAAGCCAAACGATATCGTCACGATATATTCCAGGTGATATTTATTATCATATATAGTAATCACTAGGCCAACCAAACCAAGCATGTTTTTTATTTGAAGAGATAGAATAGTTTAGATTAAATACAAGTTCTGATCTTAAAAATATAAGAATTTTAAGCTATATTTGTTAGAGCTTTTTTTTTGCTTATTTTATCTAATTTTGCTTGTTTTTGTTTATTTTGCAAATATTGGCTTATTTTAGCTATTTTATTTGAAAAATAAGCTTCCCGACTAAAAAAGATGTTATATAATCATATATCACCATATATAAACCCATATATATGTTCATATCTAATTTGATCCGAATATTGGAATATATAATTATATCAAACGAGATAAGCATGTTATCTAACCTGATACAATTTGATCCGAAAAATGGGTCTATCTAATTGCATTAAATTATATATAAATACATATAATTTTATAAAAATTTTCAAATGAAATTTTAGTAAATATTGTTGAGATCACTTATTTTCATTCATATTAAATACTAATGGCCGACAGAACAGTTTGGCTAACAAAGTCGGTATTGGTCGATCTGTGGTATTGATGGAAACGAGGATTGAATGCGATTTAGGACGCAAATTGTCCATAAACTTAGAATAACGCAGTTTGTAACTGAATTTCAATAAAAAGCAAAATTCAAAACGAGAAAAAGTAGTTAACCAAAATTTATGCTAATAAACTTGGAAATAGCTGACATAGTAAATTTTCGGTTTAAATCAACTTTCCAAAAATTTGTCGGAACAACTTTTTCTAGTTTAGAGTTTTGGTCTTTCTTATAAAATGTGTCTTTCTTATAAAATAAAAAAAAAACTCTTTCTAAGTTTGTGTTCTTCATTTTTATAGTGCAATTAAACTTTATAAAATTTTGTATAATTAGATATAATGTCATGTTATATATTTTGATATAAGATTGTTTATAGAAGCTTATACGCCATTATATATAATTATATATAAAATATATCGCAGATCTCTTAATATATGTATGGAGACCAAATCGCGTATGATTATATATAACGTCATATCAAACATATTTATAAAACCAAAGTGTTAATATAAATCTATATGGTTATATAAAGCCACGCATATAAACATTTATAATAATATCAAATCATATAAGATTATATGAAAACTTTTTTAGTCGGGTTATTTTAGCTTTTTTATGCGAAAATAGAGCATATTTTTTTTTATAAAATCAATTATTTTAGTCGACATAAATTTTTTTATTTAAAATTTGTTTTTTTTTAATTTATTTTAAATTAAAAAATCTCTTGTTAAAATAAACTTTTTATTTTTCCAACCTCAATTCTAATAGTAAAAATCCAGCAAAATATTGGTAATGACACCTCATTACTATCTGCATTACTAAAAATGATATATCATTAACTTTTGCATTATTTTATAATATAAAATAATGACTTCCTAATAGCGGCCTATTGTATTCAATGTTTCTAAATATAAAATAATGACTTACTCGTAATAGTTTAGATAAGTACTTTTTACGCAGTTAAATTTTACACATTTTTATTTATTATATGTAAATATGTTTTATGTTTAAATTTTTATAACGAGTCCTATTATTACACACTAGAGAAAACTTAAATTTTTCTGAATGTATTTCCTTAAGCTAAAGTATTTGCTTAACTCCTTATTTTTAAGAATCAAGTAAGCAATCGGATAACCATTTATAATTCAACTTTTTGTAAGCATGTGTGTAACCACTTATTATTCAAAATCTCCTAACTACTTATTTCTCATTTTTTCGTAAGCGAGCGGGTAAGCGTGACTACTTATAAAAACGACCACACCAAACAAAAATAATGAGTATAGACGCCAAAAAATAAGTTTTACGGAGCTATGAATTCCTATTATATAACCACTTATTTGGTAATGAAAGATTTTGCTGGGAATATGACAACGACGATTTCCTTAGGCAATAATGATTTTAGCACATTTAATTCTTTAATGCATTTCCCGATGAAAATAAATTTAAGAATGTCACAACTTTGTCTGATTCCTGTAGTTCCAAGGAATGTAGCATTGTATTAAATAAAAAATTTAAATTTTATGAGGATTTTAATGAAGGAGTGATGAAGTTTAAGGGCTTATTTTTACATTTTAACTGCTTATTTAACTGCTTATTTTACTGTTTTTTCGAGCTTTTTTAAGAGCTTGAAACATTGCTTTTAGAGCTTTTTTTTGGTTGCCCTAGTAATCACTTGTGATACGAAAACGATAGATATTTGTTCTAAAATGTACCTTTCTTAATGATATCATATTTCCAAAGAATTATGATATCGTTTTCGCTGTTTCTGAAAACTATTTGAATTTTTGTAAATAAGGAATATTTTGAAGTATACATTATCATTAAAACTCATCGAAAACGATATTATAATCTTATTGGAATATGATATCGTTTTCGGATATTTAAAGTGATAGCGATTTCGCTATCGTATCGTTCTTTGGTTTATTGGGACAGAATTAAATTTTTAAAAATATTTGCAATATTTTAAAAATCGTGATGATTTTTGAAGTTTAGTACGCACTATGAATTCCACAAATAATTTATTTTTAAATACACATGCCAACAACAAAATATGCATATTATTATTATTATCTTTTAAACAAAAATGAAACAACAAAATAAATCATACAAGATATTTATGGCATTCAAAAATTTAAGATCTGGCAAATGGGACTTTTTGTCAAAAATATGTACCCTTTCGTTTAAGATAAGAACCATCCACATGTACTCACTCCATTCTTCATTTACTCGTTGCTGTTGTCTTTTGTATATATAATAATTGCATGGTAAGTGCTCTTTTACCACTTGAAAGACATTAACCTTTTCGTTTATATTTTTATAACGATAAACATTTGTATTGCATTTCTTCATTTATGTTTAACTTTGGGTTTTCACAAAAAATTTACACAATATTTTCTGATAAACATGCGTAATATATCAAAATGTATACAAATTTTTCGTTCAACAATATCTTTTTGATATTTTTTTTTAACAATGACTTCATTAAAGTAAAACACATTTTCTGTTTTTTTCCTTTGAAAATATACAAATCTCATTCTTTGTTCCTTTTCGAAAAATGTATGGTTTAGTAGACACAATACCATTTCCAATACAGCTTTTAAATTTTTATGTAAAATTGTAATTAAATTTAAAGAAAGTTTTCCTACCCAGCCAGCAATTCCGGAGCGCTCATAAATAACATGTTTAAGTGACTCACAAATATTATTGTTTTTTTGAAAACACTTTTTTGGAAAATATGAACCCTCAGAAAACAATCCCAAAAAGTTGTCTCTATAATGTAAAAAGCTGCTCAAAATGAGTGTTCATCTTTTTAGACTCAAACAAATTCCAAATTTATTTAAATTTATGAGGAAAATTTCAATTTTTTTTCTGTGTTTTCTGAACTCAGGGGCTCTGGACGGACCACTTTCATAGGAAAAAGTGAAAAAATGTTTACGTTTTCGGAGCTCATTTCTAATTGACTATTTTTTTTTTTTTTTAAATAGAAGCAACACTCAGGAAATTCTTCTTATTAATTAACGTGTTGTTTCTTTTGGAAAGGGGATAGAGAAGAAGTGAAATGTGGTGAAAGATGAAGGGCTTCAAATATGGCAACACTGCAATTGCGCGAGAAGTTGAATTTTTAGAACAGTTGTTGCGCGCCATCTGATGGTGAGTTGGCGAACTTTGTTGAAGCGTTTTAGTTCATAGCCCTGTTATATTATTTTTACTTCGGTGGGGTTAAGTGCTATGGGAACACCGAAGGAGGACGCTGCGATATGTATGAGGGATAGAAAAAACTCATACATATTACTATTTTTCATAAATTGATGTTGACTTGGTTTGGGGCTCGAACCCGCAACCTCACGGGTAACAGTCCAACGCGCTAACCATGATCATCTTTGCTAGCTCGGTATTCAAATAATCGCCTGTCATTGCAATTCTTTAATTTTGAATTCACAAGGTAATATTTTTTAAATTAAGATTAATTATGATTAAGGCGGATAGTTATGATTTTGAACCTGACAAATTAAAAGAATTAGATTTGTTCAACATAAATTAAGATAATTTTTTGGTTAAGTTCGACGATATTTTTATGTTTAAAATATAAAAAAAGTTCTTGGAAATGCTGTTGTATTATTACTGCCAAATGAAATTGCGCACTCATTGCGATGAATACATGTTACTAGTGATCTTTTTTTATTATAATTAACTTGACACTGCTTTTTTTATTATAGGAGTAGAGTGAGTGCTCTGTTGTCTTGAATGAATGCTTCGCATCAAAGTGATGTCATAACGTCTTTATGCATACAACAATGCCAGTCAGTTTAACATACTTTTCATTTTAAATGTGTTTTGAAAGATTTTTTTATTTAAAATATTGACATATAAATATAAAGATCTATTTCTTTACATGTATAGTTTATTCTTTATTAAATATTTTATTTAAATTTGGGTCAGTTTGCTTGATGTGTTAAAAAACAAAACCAAATTCTGTTGTGCATTTTTTAATACTAAATTTATTTAATATAGTTACAACTAAGCACAATTTTTTTCTAAAATGTTACTTAAGTCAGTATTTTTCAAATAAAATTTCTAACTTAAAAAAAAATATTTAAGACAAATATTTTTGTTCTGACCATAAAACTGGGCCTAAGAGCAATTCCAAAAATTTTCGATACGACTTAAATCCATTTTGAAATAGATGTGTTTGGATATCATTAAAATTTTGACATCGATATTCCCATGGTCATTCATAATTTTATATATTTATGTATATCTCGTCATGATTTGGCATGTATGACAAAATAAATATTTTTATTATTTAAATTAAGATTAATTTTTGTCGTTTATTTAACCTTCTTTTTATATTTTTAATTTCACAATTTTCTTGAGCGTAAGGTTTGTTTTTTATTATAAAAAAGTTTTTTATTATTTTCGATATTTGTTAATTTCTTATTTCCTGAAGATGCTACACAATGGAGTAGCGAAATATCGAAAATAATAAAAAACTTTTTTATAATAAAAAACAAACCTTACGCTCAAGAAAATTGTGAAATTAATTAAGATTAATTTTATCTTAATGTATTCATTATTTTTAGGATCAAATTCTGTGTGGTCAGAAGTTGGTTATCGCAATTATATATGTATAACGAAACATGCTTTGATCCGATATCTGGTGGATATATTTATATATTATTAATCTTAAATTATATTATTTAATATATTCATATACAAAAATATTTTTCCCCGTAGGTGGTGCTGCTGTCGACTTATACATAAAAATATTATTTGTGGTTCTATATGGCCCAATTTGGCCCATATTGAGAATGTATATTTTATGTGCAATAAAAAGTTGTCATAAAAAATTGGCACTCAAGTCGAGATATTTATGAAAATACTATTTATCGCTGTAGTTATATTCCGATTTTGCCCCAGATGTAGAATAAATATTATTTTATTTGTATAGAACGAAAAAGTGTCACAAATAAGTGAAGCTTTTGTATTTCTGAAATCTCTATAAATCAAGGCTTCAAAGAATGAATTCCCTAAAAATGCCATTCGATTTGCTTTTATATCGAATGAATTCATATTTAAAAAATCGCAGGGAATTAATTTATCGGAATTTATTCAATCGAATTCAGATATAAAGAATTCAATCAATTTATCTCATTCGATTTCTTACTCATTCCATTGACAATTTGGGAATTCAATCCATTATTCGATTTTGTATCACTTGATTGTGGAATTTAAGAATCACATTCGATTTTCTACATTCGATAAAAAAAAAAAAATTGTAAAATTAACAATTATGCTATTTTATTACAGTAAAGATAACGATTTGTTAGAAGTACAAGAAGGAAACAGAAAAAACTATTGAACTCACAGTTAAATTATAAATTTGTATGATTTTTGAGTTTAAACAATTCATAAAGTTACGCAAAAATCTAAAATTTCTTAAGTTATACAAAATACTGATTACTTGAAATAGTTGGAACTATGAATGCCACCAATAAGTAACTGTCTACAATCATACCCTTTATTGAAATGTTGAAATACTATTTATTATTCTGTTCTGTATATTCCTGTGCTTTTCCGCGGTATGGAAACGTTTTAGGATGTTTTTTCTGTTAGAGGGCTAAAATGTTCAACAAAAATATTCCCCGTAGTATTTTACATAAGTTCGCTGAACACATTCTATATCTAAAATGGAAGATTCACATGGTTTTCCCTAAAATCCAGGTTTGTTGAACATTTGGGCGCCAATTTTGAATAAGTACGAAATTAACCCTTAAATAAAGTTTTGACTTATTTCTGACATTGAAGTTAAATTTTCAACTTTGATGTCTTCAGAGACTCATAGTAGAATTTCATGACAAATATTTTTGCGAAATATTTGAATACTCTTACTCTTCAATTAAAGGCACTTTTTTTGACCCTTTTTAGAATGGGACAAAAAGCCCCGTAAGTTGAAGAGTTAGAGGTTTAAAATGTTCCGCAAAAATATTTATCATGAAATTCTACTATAAGTCTATGCAGACCATAATGCAGACATTAAAGTTGAAAACCTGCAGCGGTATTCAAAATGAAAATTTAGCATAGAGTTAACATGAGTTTTATTTATAATACTGTTGTTAAACTCATTCTAGTATTGTTGCTAAATTCCTTCTAATCTTCTGTTAACAAACGACAAAAAACAAAAAATTCCATTCACAATAATAAAAAAGCCTTGTATTTTCAAACACAGGGTTGGTCCTAATCGGTGTGCTAAGAAATAATTTTGAATAAACTCTATTATAAAAAGCTACAAGGCCTAAAAAACATTCTAGTTAACAGCTCGTTGTGTGCGATGTTTAAGAAGCTATTAACTTTTCATTTTTAATATGGGGGCTGGATTTTAAGGGGAAACTATGTGAATCTTCCAATTTAGGTATAGGATGTGTTCAGAAAACTTATGTAAAACACTACGAGGAACATTTTTTTGGAACATTTTAACTCTCTAACTCTTCAACTTTTTTCCCCTTTTTAAAGGGGTCAAAAATGTCCCTTTAATTGAAGAGCTAGAAGGTTAAAATGTTCCAAAAAATATTCCTCGTGGTGTTTTACATAAGTTCGCTGAACACATCTTTAGTGATACCTAAAATGGAAGATTCACATGGGTTCAAACAATCATAATCTTCATAAACGTCAAATTACGTTGAAACCATCAAGTTTTTAAAAGAGATCGTAATCTTTGAGATTATAAAATTATAGTACCAATATTGAGATTATAAAATACATAAATACCCTATAAAAGTAAAAGATCTAAGATTTCATAAGAACTAAAGCAGTAATCACACTTCACTTACCTTTTGTTAATTCAATGCTGAAAGTCATCAAAAATTTGCTTAAGTTTGATTTTTATTGTAACTTAAGAGACGAAATAAAGTGTATTGTATCTACACTCAAAGAAATAAATCTGTAAAAATAGCAGAAAAAGCAACTAAAAATTTGTTAAAAATGACCTTGCAGAAAAAAACTGCTGAAATTAGCAGATGTTTTCCTAAATACTAGTAAAATAAGAACAGCAAAAATAAAACTGTTAAAATTTACAGAATTTTATTTATATTTTAGTAAACTTAAATATAACTAAATGAAAATGACAAATTGAACTCTAAAATCTGCAGAAAATTTTGCTAAATATTAGTAAACTAAAAATAGCAAAAATAAACTGTTATATCTACAAAATGTTTGTTATTTTTAAGCTAAATTTAGTTGAATGCAAATAACAGTCTATCCTGCTAAAATCAGCAGAAATATTTGCTAATAAAAATTGTAAACTCCTGTTTTCAAAAGGCTCGATTTTTATTTGCATTAAAAAAAAATCGAAAAAAAGTTCCAAATTTTAAATGTCGTGTTTTTTTAGGCAACTAATTATTTAGCAAAATTTTTTGCTCATGTTAGCAGGTTAAATTGTTATTTTCTATTAACAAAAATTTGACTGAAATATAACTAAAATTCAGTATATTTAACAATTTTATTTTTGCTGTTCCTATCTTACTAATATAAAGCAAAAATAATCTACTAATTTCAACAGTTTTTTTGCAAGGTAATTTTTAAATAATTTTTAGAAGTTTTAACTAGATTTTTTACAGGCTTTTTTCTATTAGTGTACTCAACATACAGTAAATTGTAAATAGTTGATAACATTCAATATAGATAGGATATTAATATTCCCGATTTCGAAATATATGTATGTCCTTAGAATTTGATTCTCACATAATGCACAGATTAATCTCATTGAAATGCTATTTCAAATAACGCAGGTGTTCATTGATCTGTTGATAGCCAATACAGGGTTTTCCAATAGGGACGGATATATGTGAAAATTGAATAAAACAGATTGCGTATGGGATATCAACGAATTTGTTGTGTTACTTAAAAGATTTATCAGTGAAATTATGCTCGGAATATGACTTCGTTCAAATGACCGTCTTCGCTGGGTGGTCTGCATGGGAGATATCTAATTTTGATGACTCTGGCCCATAGATCAGGCTAAAGTTAAGTAATGGCACGGGTTATGTAGGCTTTAAGGGCAACGGCCGTTTCTGTGTTATTAACATAGTCCTAGAACTTAAGGAAACAACTACCAGAAAAATCTGACAGCGTCAAATCGAACGATCTCCCTGGTCAGTTCACGTGTTGTTCACATTAATAAAATCTAATTTTGGATAAAATTTATGTTTATCATCGATTGTTAGCGCTCTCTGTTGACCGCGATAGCAACTCCATCATGGTTTTCGAAGAAGTACGGACCGCTAATCCCACACCAAGCAGTGACTCTGCGGATGCATCGCCAATTCGTAAACCTCGTGTGGATTGGTATCGTCCCAAATCTGCCAGTTTTCCTTGCTGATGTACCCGTTCGAACAAAAAGAAAACGTAAACCGTAAAATGTTGGGAACACTCGCATCCGTAATAAAGCTTTATTATTTACATGTGTTGATGGACACTGTAACTAGGCACCATGGTCATTTGTCTGAAAAATAAATAACAGCAAAAATGTACTGTAAAAATCTACCCTGCGTATTGGAAAGCCCTTTAAATTCTTGAAAAAGCTTCTTATCATCTTACTAACTCAATACTACCCAGCAAAATCTTTCATTACCAAATAAGTGGTTATATAATGAAACTAAAATTTTTTACTACTTATAATTCGGCGTCCGTACTAGTCATTTTTGTTAGGCGTAGCCGTTTTTATAAGCAGTCTAGCTTACGCGCGAATAAAATAAATAAATATTTACAAATATAATGTGAATTTGGTAACTACTTATTTTTTAACCACTAGTAAGTATATAAGTACGTCGTATTATTTAACAACTTGTAACCACTTATTTTTTAACTGCGTATAAGCACACGAATAACTACTTATTTTGGTAACTACTTATTTTATAATCAAACTTTTGTAATGCAGCGGGTAAGCGGGTGCACAAATTTTGTGCGTTTTTTCATGCATTAGTATATTAGTATTAGTAATGAGCACCCATTACTGAGATTTTGCTGGGTACTTACAATGAGCTATTCAAATTCATATGATTCATCTTTATTTTGTAAACGTAAACAGATACTATTTGAATTATCTTGAAATTTTTGTTTACCTCGTAAGTATTCAGATATTTATATTGTTTATGCATTGTTGTTTACACTTAACAAAGAAAATAAAAAAAATACTAAAAATATACATTAAAAAATATTTAAAATAATTTAAAAACAAAGATCTAAATACAATTAAATTCACATAAAATGTCATTACAAATAAGTAATTGTCTGGGTTTTTTTTTTTTTTTTGTAAACTATCTAATTTGCTTTTAGCAAACGTTTAACATTATTATGTATGTGTTTAAAAAATGTTACTTCCTTTATTTTGGTACCATTAAGAAAACAAGTTTTTGTGGTCGCGTGCAACAAAAATATGTTTTTTTCAGTAAATATAACTACACAAGTATTGCAAAGGAATAATAATTATACAAAAAACTTTTTTGGAAATGTAGCCTACACTCATAGAAATAAATCTTAAAAAATAGCAGAAAAAGAAACTAAAAATTAGTCAAAAATTACCTTGCATAAAAACTAGTAGAATTTTTTGCTAAGTTGTAGTAAAATAAAAACATTAAAATTAAACTGTTAAATGTACAGAATTTGAGTTATATTTTAGTTATCTTTTAGTTAATTGAAATGCAAATTGTACTTGTAATCTGCAGAAAATTGTGCTAAATATTAGTAGACTAAAAATAGAAAAAACAAACTGTTATATCTACAAAATTTTTGTTATTTTGAAGTTAAAATTGATTGAAAGCAAATAGCAGTCTATCCTACAAAAATCAGCAGAAGTATTTGCTAAAAAGTAGAAAACTTCTGATTTCAGAAGGCTCAATTTTTATTTGCATTAAAAATAATCGAAAATTTTTTTTTTTTTAAATTTAAAATTTTTTGTGGTTTTTAAGGCGTTATTTTGTAATACGTTACGCCCTTCTTTGTGTTGTTTTCCATACAAATTGTTTTTGTAACAATAACAATGTACACAAAAATCAACGCAAAGCGCTGCGTTTTGCAAAATAACCCACTTAGTCTACTAATTATTTAGCAAAATATTTTGGTAATTTTATTCTCATTGCCTTTATTTTTAAAGACCAAAATAGTGGATAAATTCACCCCAAAATGCGAGGAGATTGTTCAGAAAATGTTGCAGAATTTTAATGTGACGTCTGTTTTGTTTATTTTGTCAATTGTTTTATGTAGGCGTGGCTTTTAATGAAAAATAAGCGATATCGACCTTCTATCAAATTACATAGTAAAATTTAGCGAGTTCTGATCAGTTCTGTAAAAACTGTATATTTTTGGAATTCTTATAATGTTTCCTTAAGTCTTGCATTATTTTTTTCTACAAATGGTCGCCAGACTTAAAATGACAGTGCTTTAAACATGAAAATAAATTTTTCTTTGTATTTAGCGATTTTAAAATAAAGGTAACAACACTGAAATTTAAACACGGAATGTTTTATACTGTATATACTGTATATAAGTATAGAATAAGGCCATTCACTTTAAAGTTTCAGTGTTTGTTAACTCTATTTTAAAATCGCTAAAAACAAAGAAAAATCTGGTCATGTTTTAGGCGCTGTCATTTTAAGTCTGGAGGCCATTTGTGGATAAAGATAATGCAAGATTTAAGGAAATTTTATAAAATTTCCAAAAATATACAGATTGTATAGATCCGATCGGTGCTCGCTAAATTTTACTATGAATTTGATAGAAGGTCGATATCGCTTATTTTTCATTAAAAGCCACGCCTACTTAAAACAAGTTACAAAATAAAAAAAAACAGACATTACGTTAAAATTCTGCACCATTTTCTGAACAATCTCCGTGCATTTTGGGTCGAATTTATTCACTATTTTGATCTTTAAAAATAAAGGCAACGAGAATTGAATTAGAAAAAATTTGAATGTGCCTATTATATTGCATAGCACTGAATTAATTAAAATACTGAGAATCTGTAACATTTTGTTAAAAAATATAAACAAGAAGAAAAACGTATATTAGTATTTTTGTTAGTTGTTTTAACTAATTTGTGGTTAATTTCATTAACAGTCAAAAATGAAATGTCAATGGTTAATGGTGGTTTACATACAAAATCTTTGAAGTTTAGTAAAAGATTTATTACGTCATTGTAATGCCATTTGCAATAATTTTTGTAAACGCGTTTACAGAATCCAATTCAGTTTCTAATCTAATTCCGTACGGATTTCATAAAGTCCACGAATATTAATTATTATGTCTCCGTTAACATTTTTCTATTACCGTTTGTTACACACTTTTTACTTGCGTTTCTAGCAGTATGTATGTCTGTATTTCATTACAAGAAACACCACGCCAGTCAAGTGTGACACACCTTTTCGCACATTAACGCCATGGTGTACAAGGGGTCAACTGTATTAAAACACAATACGAAAAGTAAAAACAAACATAATTATCAAAGTCCTACTCATATTTTATAGTTATTCGGAACAATGTTTTGGGGTTTACATAAGACCTTACTTCAATTGTACTGAGTCATCCATAACTATGTTTTATCACTTGTTTTTAAATACTATAAATACTACATTTTATTGGACATGGTGTCAACTGGACAACAAAAAAAAAAAAACAAATTACAAAAATTTACAAATATGTGTCATGCTTCAACAAACTTCTCATATGCAATGTGAAAAATACGTTATTACAAATGATATACAATACTACGTGATTACAAAGTGTAGGTTGGCTTTTTACTGTGTCCAACGCAATACGTTATAAATCCTTATAATTTTGTAAGATTTCAGTTTCATTTGTGTTTTGCTAATTTTTGTCGCATTTATTAACCCAGACATACTTTTTTGTTAAATGACTATAACTACTTTATAGTCTTCTCAGTTTTGCGTATATCATTTGGTTTAAATAGAGTATTATGTACAAGGGTTTCCAATACTGAATCGGCATTGTGAAATCGGTATTATATACTAAATTTTCGGTATTTTCGGAATTCATGTCAAAATTAGATTATATCCACACTTATAAAAAAAGTTAGTTCAAAAGTCTGTTAAACGCGTTCTGGCACAAATTAACTGATTTTTTCCGTTATTTTGTCTTAAAATTTAGGATTGAACTAATATTTTTGTAAGTCCCATTTAGCATAACAATTACTTTTGAACTAACTTTGCATCTTAATTTTTAGTAATTTATGTTTCTTAATTTTACAAAATTTTCAGCTAATTTAAACCCCAATTATTTCCCAAAGTTTATATTTTTGTGTCTGCTATCAATATCACATAGAGATGGCGCTATATTTTCATAATTTTTTATTGTATAATCACAAAATGGCTTATATCTCGCAAACTAACCGAGATAGCGCAAAATGGACAAAAATTCGGTACTATGAACTGATCAATCTTTATAAGCCACCTATACTGCCAAAAATAAATATGGACCTGTCTTGGGACAGATCCGTAGAGCGCAAAAACCAAGAGTGTAAGCGACATTTTAGCAGAAATTTTCAGTTAAATTAGGTAATGTTTTTGTTCAATTTAGCTTAAATTTCTTAGCTAAGTTAACTAGAATTGTCTGTGTATTTAGCAGTGTGTAAAATTTAGCAGACCATAATTCTCAACTTCATTGAAAATTCAACATTTTCAACATTTTAAATTATACGTCCGACGTAGTTAGGAAGCTTTCATACAAAATGTACTAAACAAGATTTTTTTTGACAGAAAGTCACTAGTTTTTTACTCTTTTGACTTTTTTTGAAGAAAGTGTTTCCTTAAAAGTCAGTTTTATATTTTAATTAATTTAGACTCGTAGATATAACCTTTCCAAAAGTCTTATTATTTATAAGTTATCACAATCAGACAATTTTTTGCTGGGTTAATTTTTTGTTCTAACTAACTGAGTAAAAATGCATTATTTTTATTAATGTGTGTACCTTTTAATTATAAAATGTGTAAAGAATTGCACACATAAAAATAGCATTATTGTCAAATTATTTGCATTGCTCTCAAATAATGAGATATAGTATTTAAATATTAAAGAAAAAATGTATGCAACGAAATCAGTATCATCATAAAATCGGTATTTCAAATTAGCTAAAATAGCTCGAATTTCGGTATTACAGAAATCGGTATTGGAAAGCCTAATATGTACAATGATATTTATTTCTTCGTTTATGTGATTTGAATTTGAATGAATTGCATTATATAAATTTTAAACTTAAAATTTAATGCAATATTTCTGTTTATTTTAACGTGATTTATACTGTTGTTTGTTGTTAAATTACAATACATTACTTAACAAAAATAGACTTATGCGCATGTTTTTTAAATACAATATTTTGGCCTCCTAGATCGGAGTCTGAAGTTTAACCTTTCGAGTTGTGGTCCTTTCTTTTTTTAGCCCTCGAAAAATACTTTACGTGTCAATATTGTAAAACTAACTTGGAATTTGTATAGTTGTAAATTACATAACACATAGGTAATGTTCCTCTGCTTTTTTCTGCATGTGGGTAATAAATCGTGATGTGTTTAGCGTGCATTTAGAAAATGTCGTCAGTTATTTATTTAAATTACAACTTAAAAAAAGGCCGCGACTTGACGGAGTAAAACTTTTTTCCTCTCCTATAAACCTGCCGTGCCTTTCTGGAGCAGAGTCGATATGTACAAAATTTGGTTATATTTAAGCAGTCTACCTACTAAAATCAACAGAAATATATTTGCCAAAAATAGTAGACGGATGATTTCAGAAGACTATATTTTTATTCGCATTAAAAAAATCTAAAAATTCTTTGGAAATTTAAAATTTTTTTGTGATTTCTTGGACATGCTATTTCTACCAGATAAATTGACTAAAATTAAACTTTAATATTACTAAAATTTTGCATATTTAAGATTTTTGTTTTTGCTGCTCTTATTTCACCAATATTTAGCAATAATTTCAGCAGTTTTTCTGCAAGGTCATTCTTAACTAATTTATTAGTGGATTTTTATTTACAGATTTTTCTATTAGCGCAGTCACGTCAGATGCATCAAATTCACTTTTCGTAATAATAATTTCTCCTGGTAACCCTAAATTCTAACCGTAAGTCATCTCGGCGGGAGTCGCATCCAAGTATTCCTTATACGAGAACATGGAGCGTAAATCGATAAGTTAAAAAACAATATAGGAATGACACAATTGTAAAAACAATGAAAAGTTAATTGTTAAATTAAAATCAGCAAGTGTTTACAAATGATCAAGTACCAACACTAGAGTGGCTCGATTTAGCAATCGATATTGTGCCATCAATTTTTCGATAGCTTTTGGCATGAGGAAAAAAAGTTCCACAACGACATATCTTTTTCGAGGCGTCCAAATTTCAATTTTTTACAATTTTCTAATAAATGCTATATTAGCACTATCTTACGGTGGCTTTTTCAAACAACTAATGAAGTTGTAAACAATATAACATTACAACCTTTCCAGAAAGGTATTACTTATGAAAATCGGATAAAAAATGTGGCAACTAGGGCTAAGTATATAAGTAAAATTATTTTCTGCTTGTTGTCCTCAACATCAACATCATCATCATCATTTCATCATCAAGCAGAAAATAATTTTACTTATATACTTTTACCTCTAGTTGCCACATTTTTTATCCGATTTTCATAAGTAATACCTTTCTGAAAAGGTTGTAAAGCGTTGTTACGCCGTTTTGCTTTTTAGGTGACGATATAAGGTTTTACAAAGTGACGGTCCTCAAAGTTGTCAAAAATTTCAAATAAAGGACCACGTTAACCTTAAAATATCACTAACGAAAAAACTTAAAATACCGTTTACCTTAACCCTTTCATGCATTTGTTGCAAATATTAAAATTGGCATAATATACTCGAATAGGCCATAAAAACTATGAAGAAATGAGTTTTTACTTTTTCGCTGGCGTCAAAAAAGTTCATCCATCAACAGCGATGAAATTTTTAATTTTTATTTTTTTTAATTTTTAATAAAAATATATTTTTATTGTGTTTTATATACAGTGGGGGCCAATAAATTAGAAACGATTCAAGTTTTTTCTAATTTTACTCTCGTTGCCTTTATTTTTAAATATCAAAATAGTGGCTAAATTCGCCACGAAAGGCAAGGAGATGGTTCAGAAAATTTAAGGTACCGTTGGTTTTTTCATTTTGTCACTTGTTTCAAGTGGGCGTGGCTTTTAACGCAAAATTAGCGATATAAACCTTTTATCAAATTACATAGTAGTTTAGGCAGTACTGATCGGTTCTGTACAAACTGTATATTTTTGGAAATCCTATAAAATTTCCTTAAGTCTTGCACTATTTTTATATACAAATAGTCACCAGCACCTTAAACATGACCAATTTTTCTTTGCTTTTAGCTATTTTAAAGTAAAGTTAATAACACTGAAATTAGTAAGTAAACGAACAAGCTCATTATCAGTTATCACCAACCTTATGAATCTGTAAAACCTTTACTTTAAAAAGTTATAACGCAAAGAACTATGAACTAATTTAAGTCCATTTTTAGGGCTAAAAGCCGCGGGTGACTGGCCTGTTTTAATCTTAGAGGGCCAATTTTTGCGGGGATATTATTTTTTACGCCGAATCTACCGGAAAGTGCGTGGGGAGGTGAAAAAATAAAACTTGCACATTCCATATACATATTTCATGGGTGCTGTATTATTAGGGTGACCATTTTTTTCTGACTTCAAATCAGTACAAATTTTAAAAAATATTATCATAAAAAAAAAAACAATCATTATGCAGCCAACCTAATTTGTTGTCAACCGAATGTTTGGTTGTGGCAACAAAATTTTACGGTTAACCATCATACCATTCAAAAAAACCTTACACATTTCTCCTTATTCAGACCCCAAGACAAAAATTTTTTTTTTGCATGAAAAAATCCAGTGTTTTAAGTACAGGAAACGGACCCATGATTTAGAAATTTCAATGATCTGTTACCATCCCTTTTCTGATTTTTGTTGTAACAGATTGATGAAATATAGCCATAAATATATATAAATAAATAATAACCAATCGATTGGCTACAAATTTAGTTGGCAGAACATAGAAAAACTTCACATTTTGGCTACGTTTTTCTACATAAACCTCTCACATTCACAAAAATTTATCCTATAAAAGAAAAACTACATTGTACTTGCATTTTGGCTTTTTTTACTAAAAAAATGTAATATTTTTTAAATGCCAAAAATCAGTACAATCAGTACAAATTTTAAAAAATCAGTACAAATCAGTACACGACTTTGTCATCAGTACACGTGACCAAAAATCAGTACATGTACTGATCAAATCAGTACGAATGGTCACCCTATGTATTATACATATACAGTAGGGCGGGTCGATTTAAAAATCGCCCAAGTGACAATGAAAATCGTATACTAGGGATCAAAATAAGAAACTTTGCCCGAGGAACCATACCTCTAAAACGAATTCTGAAGTCCCAACTTTTGACCCGTAGGGTCAAATTTTGGAAAATCACACTTTGACCCATTTAGAGTGCCCCAATCCAGTCCAAATGTATGACCGACCCCCACTAACTTTGGAGGGCCGACCTACCCATGCCAGTGACACACCCCCTGGAACCATTACTGGGGGGTTCCCCATACAAACATTTCAAAAAATCACCATTTTGGCATTTTTTTTATTTTGATCCCTAGAATACGATTTTCCTTGTCACTTGAGGGATTTTTTTGCCTCCCTACAGATCGACCTGCCCTAATATACAGGGTGGCGCAAAATTAATGTCATAATGTGAATTGCCTACCATTTTGTTAGAAATAAATAAAAAACTGAGTTCTGTTTTTAAGAAAAGTTTGTTTGAAGATGTAAAATTTATTACATTAAATTGAAAAAATTATGTCGGTCAAATGACGTGTCCTCCGAAGTTGATACGCATTTGTGCGGAATTTTGCATTGTTGCTCGCAAAACATCACCAAACAGTCACTTTGAGGGTATGCAATGTCTCTTATTGCATTTCATGTGGCTTCTGTTCCCCAGAAAGCACAATGTCAAAGCACTATGACATTTGACGCTATTTTCAAAAATTAAAGCACATTCACATTATGACATTACTTTTGTGCCACCCTGTATAAGATATTTTTTTTACTATTGTATTTTTATTTAAAAAAAAAACAAATAAATGTACATATTTTGAAATTGTCACACACAGAAAATAGATTTGTGCTGACAACAGAATCGAATGTTTCCCTTATTTATTTATTTATTTATTTATTTTGATATATCCTGTACAACAAGAGTAAATCTTATAATTAAAGTACAGGAAAGCAGTTTGTGGAAAACATATATTGCAAATTGTAAAAAAAATAATCATAAAAATTAAACCGTATTCTAATATATAAGTAAAAAATTTTCTAATATCACAAAGAAAAAATAAATATTAACAATAATTTAATTTAATATGTCTGTCAAAGAGTCAACATTGTAAGAAACAAAAATTTAATTAAAATTAGGCAAAAATATTGAAAAGAAAATGTCTAAAGCTGTTTGCGTTGCTGTTGAGCTGCTGGTTTCAGTTCCAACAACCGAATTTTTGGTTGCGACAACCGAATTGTTACTAAGGCATCCGAAAATCTTTTGTAACAATTAAATTACTTTTGTCGTAATTGGTATTTTGTTTTCACAACCAAAAAATCCAGTTACGACAACAGAACCATCGCGCAGATACTCTTTCATAATTCAGATTATGAATACTGCATATTATCACATTAAATTAAATTTACATTTTTAACTTTTTTAAGTTATTGACATTATTGTTAACACATACAATATGCATTTATTTACTTAACGATCGTGGTAATTTGCATAATTTTCGCTTTGTGGTAATCGATATCATGAAATTTATGATTCATTGAGTGCGTTTACCAGACGCTCAACTGTTGCTAATCCGCTACTCAACAATCTGGTGAACGATTTGATTAGCTACCGCTAAGTCAACATGTTGTGATAGCGCTACCTTGTTTTGGTAGCGTAAAAATTTTACGCTACTTGTGAGCAGTTAATGATACATCAGCTGTCGTTAACATATACAAATATAATTATAAAGGAATAAAAAATTTCGAAAAAATCAATGAAACATCTACAAATATTTTTATTTTAAAACCAAAACAAAAGTAGCATCGTTCACCAGATTAAGGTGTTACTAATCATAAAGCGCTACAGATCAATTGTAGCGGTAGCGAGCAGAGCTTTGAAGAATTAATTCCTTTTTGAATGAATTCACTACCAATCGAATTCAATTTTCTCTACAATTGAATGAATTCCTTTTCTTAAGTAATTCACTGAATTCGTTCAACTGAATGCGTTCATCAAACAACAAATTCAAAGAATTAATTCAATTGCAATAGTTCTTTTTATTAAATCAAATGAATTAATTCACCGGTGAACGCGTTCAATTTTATAAATCGAACGGAAAAAAAGTGAATTAATTCCTTACTGAATTAATTCACTACTGAATTAATTCCTTACTGAATTAATTCACTACTGAATTCGTTCAATTTCATTTTCGTTCAGTGAATTAAAAAAAATAAAATTACGTTAAGTGAATTAAAAAAAAATAAAATTACGTTCAGTGAATTAAAAAAAAAAAATAATAAGTTCACTGAATTGAAAAAAAAATAAAATAAGTTCACTGGATTGAAAAAAAAAATAAAATAAGTTCACTGAATTCAAAGCCTGTTTTCTGCCGTTCAGTAGAAGAAAACAATAATGTACAAATAAAATTTTTAAATAAGCAATTTTACAGCGTGTGCTAGTAAAAATTAACAAATTAGAAACCGGATGCTGTTTATCAACCTACATGATTCAAAAATAAAGCCTTTTACTATTAAAAATAAAAACTTTACAGATATAGATAAATTTGGAAAAAAAATATAACTATATAACTAGTTTGAAAAATTAACAGTTATATTTTTTTCCAAATTTATTTATATCTGTAAAGTTTTTATTTTTAATAGTAAAAGGATTTATTTTTGAATCGTGTAGGTTGATAAACAGCATCCGGTTTCTATTTTGTTTATTTTTACTAGCACACGCTGTAAAATTGCTTATTTAAAAAATTTATTTGTAGATTATTGTTTTCTTCTACTGAACGGCAGAAAACAGGCTTTGAATTCAGTGAACTTATTTTATTTTTTTTCAATTCAGTGAACTTATTTTATTTTCAATTCAGTGAACTTATTATTTTTTTTTTAATTCACTGAACGTAATTTTATTTTTTTTAATTCACTGAACGTAATTTTATTTTTTTTAATTCACTGAACGAAAATGAAATTGAACGAATTCAGTAGTGAATTAATTCAATAAGGAATTAATTCAACAGTGAATTAATTCATTTGATTTAATAAAAAGAACTATTGCAATTGAATTATTTCGTAACAAAATAAATCGAACGAAAGCAAATATGAATTAATTCCATTCAATATATATTGATTAGTGAATTAATTCGTCGAATTTTTAATTCAGAATTGAAAAATTGAATTAAGGAATTAATTCTTCAAAGCTCTGGTAGCGGGTTTCTCTGGTAAACCTGCCCATTGTTTTAAATCATACTGTGCGAAACATATTTATCTATAGTGTCCGACCGAACTCAATTTTTTAAGGCCTAACCGAAGCCGAACTGCTGCCGAAACCGAAGCTGAAGCCGAATACTTTTGTGTTTGAATAAAAATACAATTTCATGCAACTTTTTCAAATTCAAAAATGCGGAAACCAATTTCTAAATATTTCTACATTGCAAAAACATAAAAAAGTTAAATTTTTCGCTCTTTAAGTAAAAATTAATTTAAATATGTGCTTATTCGGTATTCGGCCAAAATTTTGCCGAACACCGAACTTGGCTGAACATCGGACACTATAAATTTATTTATTTATAATTTTACCAACAGTTCTATCTTTCACTAATCTCAGACGACCACGTTTAATGTCGTAAAATCGTATTTTTATTTTTTTATTTCAAATGTCAAAATGTAAAACTAATTTATAAGTTTGAACTAAAATTTGAAAATAAAGATATACTAGTATTGATAAAAAGTAAAATTCTCTAATATTATTACTAAAATTATTTATTTCAATTGGTTGAGACAAGGATGACGACCGAAATAAATAAATATTGGTTACCGTTTTCGTAGGGATATAATTTTGTTCCTTATTACGGTTAGGTTTTTTAAAAATAAATTTTAAAAATGAATGTTTTTTGTTCGATTTTGAGACTCTTAAATTATTTTCAAATTAAACAAAGATGATAATTTTTTTTTTTAAATCATTCAGTATTTTAGCGATTACATTGTCCACCCAGGGAAGACTACCGAAACGAATATCACATTCACGTTTTATCTGCATAATTTTATTCTTTATCTCGGCTTCGGTTAGGTTTTTGAAAAATAACGGTTTTGGTATTTTAAAGGGGTTTGTTTTTCAACTTAAATTGTTATTTTAGCATTTACTGATTTTTTACAGCTGCGGCATCCATCCTTGGTTTCAAACGAATGTTTAGAAAATGTGTGCAACAACTTTTGTTATGGTTTTTGACTTTTACTTTCTTTTAAAAGCCATGAGAAGACACATTTGTAGTATGTATGTATATGTGTATATTTTTTCATTAACTGTTGGTGGTAATTACAAAATTGTCATTGGAAAACGTTTAAAATGTTGCGGTTTTGAGGAAGTTCATAAACGATTTCTTTTCTTTATTGTATGGGTATCATTAAATTTTTTCTTTTATTTTATTATATTTTGTTAGCTGCTGCTGTGAAAGTAACTTATTCGCAGCACCTTGAAATTAGTTTGAAAACAAAAACAAAACAAAAGCAAACCAGAGAAAAATAAAATAAAACATCAATATGATGGTATTTCTGCGGTGTAATCTATTTTAGTGCCAATACTAAAATGTAATCTTTTACTTGCAACTCTTGTGATTATTACTATTGAGTGTGTCCTTTATATCAATTACAGTAGGTGTTAAAAATGAGTAAAAGTGCTATATTTTCAGGGAAAACTTGCTGTTAAAAGTGGATGTTAACATTATTGTCGAAATTAACTAGTGTACGACCGAACTAACGTTATGAAAGGCGAACTTCGGCAAAAATTACAAAGTTCGGTCGAAAACGAGCACTTTAATATTTCTACACTGCAAACAACTTTATTTTGGCCTGTTTTTTTACTAACAGAAAATTTGATATTTTGCTAAAATATTACTAAAAAATGTTATTAAAATTTTATCGTGAAAGGGTAAAACAAATCGTTTTTAGGGATCTCTTAAAACACCAGCATATCTAGCAGCGTCGGTGTGAATAAAAAGCAAGATTTAAATTGTTTTTCATAACACAATAATATAAAAGTTAAATAAAATTGTTTAGTAACAAGCTCATATAAATAAATCTGCAAAAATAGCGAACAAAAGCTACTAAAAATTAGTTAAAAAGGCAGAAAAAACTGCTGGTATCAGCCGAATCTGCTAAATATTCCAAAAAAAAAAAAAAAAAACGCAAGAAAAAATGTATTAAATCTGCAAATATTTAGTTATATTTTAATTAATTGAAAATGACAATTTCCTCCGCTGACTTCAACAACATCTGAAATTTTAAATATTTTGCTGGGCGGTAGCAACCGCTTTTAATTAGCTGGGTAATTTTTAAAATTGAAAACCACACTCATAGAAATAAATCTGTAAAAACAGCAGAAAAATATACTAAAAATTAGTTAAAAATAATGCTGCAGAAAAAACTGCTAAATTTAGCAGATTTTTTTGCTAAATACTAGTAAAATAAGAACAGCAAAATTAAAACTGTTAAATTTACAGAATTTTAGTTATATTTAAGTTGACTTTTATTTAATTGAAAATAACAAATTTTACTGTAAAATCTGCAGAAAAGTTTGCTAAATATTAGTAGACTAAAAATAGCAAAATTTAACTCAAATATAACTAAAATTCTGTACATTTAACAGTTTTATTTTTGCTGTTCCTATATTAATAATATATAGCAAATATAATCTGCTAATTCAGCAGTTTTTTTCTTCAGCATAGTTTTTAAAATTTTTTTAGTAGTTTTAACTAAATTTTTTACGGACTTTTTTCTATTCGTGCACAAATAACTAAAAATTAGCATGCAAAATTAGTTCAACCACGGACGAATTAGTTATTACAAAATCGGAATTACCAAGAAAAATTTATTTAACCCAAATTTCAAAAGAAAATAAATAATATAAAAATGTCTTTAACAGACTTTCGTACTAACCTTTCTTGTGAGAGTTATATTTGCCAATATCGGTGCACACTGGTCTAGCGCTCTAAGGTGGTCGGCCAAAACTCATTTACTCACGAACAACGATTCAAAACTTAAATTTTTGGGTGTTATAAAACAGGTTTTAACTGAAATTGATTAAATTTTTAAATTAAAATCATTTTAATACACCCAAAAAATTCCTTAGTTGATTATAACGAATATTTTAACTATGTTATAGGTGAAATACCCCTAATATGTAGTTGAATGGATTTAGTTGGTATTACCTAAAATTTTTAAATGTAAGGAATTCATACAGTAATGTGGCTGCTAATAACAATGTGTTAGTTAAAATTAAAACATATTTAAAATTCTTGAATACCTACTATTTCCAATTAATTAATGGTTAATCACAGATATTTTTTATTTTATTTATTTTTTTGAACTGTTAATTTTTGAGTTTTGAAGTACACACATAATTCAAGAAAATGAAAAACATTAAATTTACCATTACATTTTCTGCATTATTCTTTAAATTTAAAAGATTTCATTAATTTGAATACTTTCCACATAAGTACCCAGTAGCAAAAAATACTAGTTCAGAACCAGTTATGTACTAGTTTATTTGAACCAGGCAACGAGTTCTACCGCCTCTCCATACTGTAGAATTTAACATGGAGATCTCATAGGGATGGGGGCAATTGTCGCCAAACTCCCACTTTGGTACTAGTTGTAGAACTAGATTGGAAATTACATTTTAAGGACGAAAAATAGGGACCGAAACTGGTACTAATGTGACACTCGCGGAACCAGTTCCGAAGTGACTCTTTGGAAATAGTACTGTGCCAGTTGGTTGCTACCTGAATTATATATATATAAAAACAAAGGTTTTTCCTTTGATAAAACGCAGATTAGACCGATAGTTTCGTCTTACTGAGATAATTATATTCATTCACCAAATGAAATTTAAAATATTTTGTGTTTATGATTTGTAATGACAATAAAACATTTTAGTGTTTAAGCCCAGTATTTTGTTCAAAAGAGCGAAAAAATTTCGCTCTATGTTTGGAGCTCAAAAACTATAATAAAAATATTAAAATGCACAAATTTTTTATGGTGTATAAAAAGTTACAATCATAATTAACCCAAATGTCACTTTTTCGCTACATTTTCAAATGATCCTGTCTATTAAATTGATGCGAAAAAAATTCCACCGCAATTTCGCACCAATTCCACACAAGTGAAAAATTATGTTTTTTATATGGAGTTTGACAGCTTTTTTCGCAAAAGTACGAATAAAATACCGGGCTTTATTTGCAAATTCAGAATGTATTATAAAAAAACAAATGTAACCAAAACTAGTATTGCAAAACTCGTATTTAAATTAAATTTTTTGAAACAGTCACTGCATACTTTCAATGAAACTATTAGGTACACACATTGTTAAAGATTATTGTTTTAGGAAGAAATACAGGAAACTACTGGTATTTATTAGGAATTTACTAAACTAGTTATGGAGTGACTCTTTGGAACCAGTACTGTACCAGTTGATTTACACCTTAATTTAATTCACAATAAAAAATTTTCAGTGTTTATTTGCAAACTCTGATTTTTTTTATTAAATATAAATGCAAAAACTAATAATTTCAAATCTCATATTTTAATTTAGGTATTTTTTTTAACAGTATGGGTTTTCATATAAACTCGTATTCTACTCGAAAACGGTGTAATGTTTATGAGTTTAATGTCAAACTCCACACATAAAAAATATTGTTTGTATTTATACAAGGTTTACAAGGAATTTACGAGTTTATATGAAAACCCATCTTGTATATAGATCGTATTTAACTAGTACACAACTGGTTCAAAATGATTACCTTTACCAACAAACGCATAATTCATTTGTTAGCTTTTGTTGTTTCAGATATTTTATGAAATAAAAAATTCTAAAATTTCAAATATTTTTATGACAAATATTTTTGTTTACATTTGAAAGAGAAAAGCCAAGAATTTTTAAGACTTGGTAGCATATTTTATACTTAATTTTTAAGAAGCTAAATTTATACCTACTTAAAAGTTTTATAAATGCTTAAATTTGTATGGAATATTTATACAAAATTCGAAAAAACAAACCTAATATTTCTTAATATTAAATCATGTTCTAATTTCGGAAATAATTAAACAATTTTATATGTATTTTAACATAAATAATGTTAATTTTATATGTATTTTAACATAAAAAATTTGCCTTTTAAATTTTTCAAAATTCAATACAACACGATTTAAAAATAAATTTTAAATTCTTGAGAATTTAATTTTATAGGGTAACAAAAAATAATTTATGTTAACTAAATCCATAGTTGGTAATGATTATAATAGTTATTTTGAATGAATTTCATTTTACCTATGATATCCAGTAACAGCAATGCTGTCAGTACATAACACTTCTTTTTCGCATTTAATACGGTCTGATAACAAGGCAAACAAATTTTGAAATGTGACTATTTACTAATTTTTGACTTAAGTACATTGAAATTTCGTTGATTTATCTTCGACAAGTGCCACAATATGATCAGTATCTACCTGATGCGTTAAGAATGGCATCGACAGTAGAAGGATCTTGTTTCGACAAACTGGACTTAAGCCTCCGCTTGGTTCTAAAACTACACTCACCAAAGTCTTTTTTTGGACGGCCACCAGGGGTCACACTCCTCTGTGAAAGATTAATGTTTTCACCTATGGATGATATAAATTTTCATGGATGATATAATATCATTTTCATGGATGATATAAATTTTTTGTATGGTTTGCCGCCATTCTTGGTTGGAAAATACGAATAAAAACGAATAATACAAATTTTTTCAAAATATTACCTTACTAAAAAAATATGTTGATAAAATGCTTGACCTACAATTTTCTATTTCTGTAACTACTTTTCCACATGGTTTCCATCTTCTTGCATATATATTTTATTTTATCTTCGAGGATTTCGTATGAACCTATATTTTCTTTATTTTCTTCATAAAGATTCGATAGAGCATGAAGGTAGACCTCAGTAGCCCTTTCGACACCAGATTTCTTTTTAATATACACCCAAATATCATAAATATATATTCGGCAATATAGTCGTGGTGATACTTATTTGTTAATGAAGTCTAACTTTTTTTTTTTTAATATATCATAATCTCCAAGAAAAGGGTGGTTTGATGTTGCTCATAAACTAAATAAGATAGATAATTGAAATTTGGCATAAAGCTATAGGGGTGCAAACATTTTACATTTTTTTTTTCTAATTTGAGGACTCTTAACGAGAATCCGAAGTGAAAATAACGATAATTCCGCAAACAAAAAGTCGGTAGTGAAAGGGTTAAACGTAAATACAAACATTTAAAATAAGCATCTTAGCCAGCAATCGAGCCCAAAAATAACTCAAAATATACATATTAGAAAACTCTCATCAAAAATATTAAGCACTACTTCAAAAAGCAAGACTTTTTATCTATATCCAATAAAATAATATGCAAAAAAAAATAATGCAAATGCATTACCTTAATTTTTAACCATTCACGTGTAAATGTAATCCAGAAAACAGTCAAGCAAGAATGCATGGAGCATTGTTGTGATAAATGGGTACTTCCATTTCTATGCCAACACAACGCATCTACATTTTTCTGCCCAGATTTGGCATCTTGCCATTACAGAATGGTACAATCAAAACAATGTTTCTTTTATACCAAAACAGGCCAACCCAACAAAACTGTCCAGAACTGCGACCAATTGAAAGATACTGACTGGCCTCTGGTTAGATGAGAACTAAAGATGACCACATCAGTGCGTAATACCATTACTAATTTTCAAGGTTGGCAACCGATACCTATATAATACCGTTATCTGTTTTAAAACCTTTTCAAATTGATAACTGTTACCGATACCAACACCGAAACTCTGGATTTTGAAAAATATCGGTATTCCTAAACCGTTTGCCTTAATACCGATACCAATACCGTTATTCTTTTCGGTTGCCAACCTTGCTAATTTTAGATAAAAATAAACAGCTGGTACCATAGCACTCACCGAAGACACTGTAGAATTACCCTTGGGGGTATATTAAATAAAATGAAATTATTTATATCATAAGATGAAAATATTATGTAAAATAAAATGATACAGAATATAAATCTATAAAAAGAAATGTAGCAACAAGTAGTTTTTCTTTTAATTTCAGCTTTTAATGTATTCACTTTTTAATGGCGCTCTCCTTAAAAGAAATGAACAAAAAAAATCAAATATAAATCCTCAAAAAGTTAAGCAAATGTTAGAAAACCACCTAGTGCCATTAAGGCTCAATTCACTTAACCATTGTACACTTATCCGGGGTCCACTGTATCTATAAATCAAAACTATTAATGAATTACCAGCTGAGTCATGCAAATGAAAAATACAACTATCTAACTAGCTTAATAAAATTTTGAAATAAATATGTGTTAATATTTTATCGTCAATAATCTTAAGCGATTTATTTAACCGGTGCATTAACAATGACCCCATAAAAACGTAAAAAAATTTATTGAAATATGTACAATATTATGTCATTTTACTGCAATTTTTTTCTTAACAAGCCACTAAAAATGTAATAATCTATAGCATTGATACTTATTTACACTTATACAAATCTGTATAACATAGTACCTACTTGCCTTTCGTAGCCAGAGTTGGGATTAATTACTTATTTTGTAATGGTCATCACATAATTGTAATAAGAAAAATATCATTATTTTTGTTTCCATTGTTAGTAATGAAATGTATAAAAGTTAATTCCTTAGGGAATTAAAAGAAAAAGTTAATTCCTTAGGGAATTAAACGAAAAAGTTAATTCCTTCAGGAAATTAAATGTACAAGGGAATGAATTTCCAGGGAACTAACTCGTGTTGAATGAATTCTTTAGTAAATGAATTCTTTAATTTTAATTATTAATGATTTGGTTACGAAATTCATTCTCTAAATTTGAATTCTTTGAATTCATTCACAGGAATTAATTCCTGCTTATGTCTTATTAATGAATTCATTCCTTGAATTAAAAAATTTAATTGAATTGGAATCATTGAGCTTTATAACATTTACATAAAAAGCACTTATAGATAGATAGATAATTGTTCTTTATTTCAAATTATAAAAATAAAATATAAGTATAAACTGTTTTTGTTTCTAATATATTGAAATGTTGAACTTACGACAATGACATTAGTCGTCTGTCGGAGGTTTGGTTTAAATTAATTCATTCTTCATTAGATTATTATCAATACAAATAAAATAAAATGCAAAAAATAAAATAATTAATAATACATATCAAATATGGCTTCCAAAATATTGTAAATATATTTAACGAAATTCATTTAGAATATGTTTTCTATATGATAGGGCATTAATAACGTATGTAACTAATTTACTCCAACTTTCATCTTGCACACCATTTAAAACATTTATTACTTCATTTTCACGTAAAAGTATTTTTCCAAAAAATCAAATTCTATATTCTTTTAAAACGGGGCATTTTCCCAAGAAATGCTGAATAGTTTCCTCTTCATTAAGGTTACACAATGTACATATACTGTTAGAGTTATCTCTGCTAAAATTATTATTTAGTGCAATAAGGCCGCATCTAGCTTTGAATATCCACATTATCTTGTATCTTCCATATGTTTCTCTAAAATAGTTCTGACCAATGTTGTGATCAAGCAACTTATATATTCTAGTGGTGCTCTGCAGTGATTTTCTCCACATCTTTTGATGATTTGTGCTTTTGATTTGACTTAAGAGGTTTGTAAAATAAGTATAATAAATATTATTATTTAAGTTTGACATATTCCACTCTAGCCCATAGTGTTACACTTATATTACACCAAAAAAGTTTGTAAAAAGTTTGTTGACTCTGCAAACTTTTAGTCGTTTTGCTGAAAATAAGCAAGCTGATTTTGAAAAAAAAAAATCAAAAAGTTGTAGAGAAGTTATACTTTAGTTAATTTATTTGCAGAAAATTTAAATCGAAAAATTGTTTTTTTAGTAGTTCTTTTGAAAATGCTTAACAAAACTTTGTAATATATAGAAATGTCGAGATTTCCACATTGTCAACACCATTTATTTTTAAATATAAAAATATAAAAAATAACTGTAAATAAAATATAAACAAAATTATATCCCAATTACTTAATTTAATTAGATAATTTAGATAATTAAAAAAAAAATAAAAGATGTAACAAAATATGGTATATATAATAAAAACATTTTTTCTTAAAAAAATCGAAAGGGAACATAAGAACTTCTCTATTCGACGGTAAATATGTCTGTTCTTGTGTTTCGAATACATATTTTCAGTCTCCCTGTGGGTATATTTGTTTGTGTTTTGTCTGAAATCCACACAGGATCACTATTTATAATTTTTTTTTTTTGTATAGATACATCTTTATTAAATTTTAGCATTTTATTTTGTCTATAATTTAAATCATAGATATTATTTTATTCTATTTTTATATTCACATTTTCCATGTATACACTTTTTTTGGCGTCCTATTTTATGCATTGTAGTCAAATGCAAAAACTTTTACGGTTTTATTTTTTATATGCCTTAAGGGCGGATTGTGGGACTGTAAACGTAAATACGATGTAACTGTAAGTGCCGTAGCTAAAAAGTACACTTATAGAATACCGTAAACGACATTACTATTTAGCATCTATTTCATGTGGTTTTTTATTTTATTCGTAATTTTTCCATTTGTTAATTTTTATTTCTTTTTTGTTGTTGGAATCTATTTTCTTTATTCATTTTATATTTTTCCGACTAAAATCATTCAGCTGTTTCGATGACGGAAAGAAAATTCTGATTTCAACAGAATGATCCTGCAAGTACGTTTATATTAAGTATGTTTGCGTACCCGAAAATTTGTACAAATTTGTACAAGTTTTTACTGGAAGGCAGGAAAGCACCGTGAGCATTTTGAAAACGGGTAAAAAGGGTAAAAATTTACAAAAAATGGGGTAAAAAAGCACGATAATAATTTTTTTTAAAATTTAAGTCAAGATTTTAAAAACACATTTTACCTTTGTAAAATCGTGTAAAAGAAGTTCAAAAAATAACCAAACCAAACTAATATTTAAAAATTTTGAAGTTTAAATATAACGAAGTTGCTATTTAAAATTGTACTACAAACATTGTGAAAAAATGTATTTTTTGTATATTTCGTATTATTTTTTCAACTTTGACAGAAAATTCAAGAAAAATTGAAAAAAGGAGAACAAATACCAAAAATATAAACTGTACAAAAAGCACTAAAAGCACTGCCAGAAATCTGAAAAAGCACTGCAAATACCCGCTTTTTATAAAAGGGTATTTGTAAAAAATCACCGGGTACGGGAAGGAAAAAAGCACCAAAAAATACCCGAAAAGCACTGAAATGGCAACACTGCTGGAAGGTGTTTGTTTACACAATTACTCAGTAAGGAGAGAGGAAAAATAGAGAGTAAAGTGACAGTTCAATACCAGAGAACTTACAAGTTTTTACTGGATGAATTTTTGCTAGTAAGAATTTGTAAGAAAAAAAACATATGATTGAAAACATATGATTGAAGAAACAAAACATTTGTCTAAATAATTTTTAGTAAAAATGAAAAATATTTAAATATAAGCTTATTTACGATGGAAGAAGTAAGTGATCATTTTATTAGGATTTATTTATTAATCCAATAATTTGAATAGGTTTATTTCGCAATCAGCTATTTTAATAACTGTTGCCAATTTAGCTATTTTCTCGGCAAATCTAGCGATATTTGAACTCGTTTAGAGGGATAAAATATAATTTAGCTATTAGCGGGAAAACTAGCGATTTTTCTTTTTAAGACATTCTCGACATTTTCTTAGCATTTTTTACATTTATTTCCTTGACAGAATTTTTGAATCATTAGCTGTATTTTCGACTTAACTATATCCGTTAACTTTCAAAAAAGCACAAAGTGCATAAAAACGTTTTTTGGACGAAAACTAACATATTACTTTTCGTATGCACGTTAACTTACAACGTGGATAATTATCAACGTTGAAAACTCAACGTTTATACATTTTCACACCTAGCGTAACTTCTTCGCGTTACTACCTAAAAAGTTTTGCTGACGCACGTTCGATTATACCGGAACTATCATAAATACTCACTATTTAAAAAAATTTGATACTCCAATCAGTTTAACGTAGATTTGCTATAAATACTTAACGTTGATAGGTATGAACGAAAATACAGCTATTATTATTCACCGATTTATCGCTAAATTTTTATGGAAAACCTAAAAGTTTGGCGATGTATTGATAATTTTTTAAGAAAGTTTTAAGAAGTTTGAAAAATATAGCTTTTTTTGTGAAATTTTTCAACAAAACCTGAAAAGTTAGTGAAATTTAGCGATTTAACGCTTTTTTAAGTTTTTTATAATTTAGATATTTTCTAGTCATTTTTTAGCGATATTTTTAGGAAAGAAGTTGGCAGCAGTATTTTACTAATTCTTACAATTTTTCTGTTTGCGTACATTTTTAGATATTTTTCTTTTTGAGAGTAAATTTTGCCTTACTCTCTGAATATTTGTTACTGAGTAATTTTTACTGGACTTTACTGGAAAAGTAACCAAACACACCTATTAACGCGTTAGTAACCATTTGTATTTTAACATAAAAAAGTTCATATTAATTGAATTTGAAAAATTTTTTATATAAAAAACTGAATGGACAACCGCCAAACTTTAAAAACATTTAGCGAAAAATCTGTAACATTGATCGAAAAATAAAGTACGCCATTGTAATCAGCATGTCCGAAATATATAAAATTGATGGCCAGAGCTCTATTAATTTTTAAAAGTCAAGATTTTGTCATGCAGTGTTATTGATATTTAGTATGTTTTTTAACTGATTTTAGCAAATCGATTTTGAATTGTAGTTTACAATAATTTTGCTAAAATTTAGAAGCGACTACTAATTTTTTCTACCAATTTTTTTGTACTACAGATCAGCAGACATATGTTGATAAAATTAGCAAAAAATACCGCTGGGCTCAAAACAGTTAAATTTCCCGTAATAACAGCAAAATTTTTAGCAGCCATTACAGATTTTTTGGTTGAGTGTATATCCGAATCTGTTACTAGCCCAGCAAAACCTTCATTACAAAGTAAGTGGTTATATAATGAAACTAAATTTCACACTACTTATAATTCGGCGTCAGTAATAGTTATTTTTATTAGACGAAGTCGTTTTAATAAGCAGTCTAGCTTACTTATTTAATAAAAAAAAAATAATATCATATTGGTAACTAATTATTTTTTAGTTCCTACTAAGCATATGAGTAAGCCTTATTATTTAACAACTTGTGAGCACTTATTTTTTAACTGTTTATCAGTATACGAATAACTACTTATTTTGGTAACCACTTATTTCTTGTATTTTTGTAATGCAGCGGGTAAACAGGTGCACGTATTTTGTGTGTTTTTTCATGCAGCAAATATGGCCAACCACTTACAAAAACGACCTTGTCGAATGGAAATAATGAGTTTTGACACGGAATTATATGCAGTAGACCCTAATTCTACTGCTTATTATTTAGATATTAGTAATGAGCACCCATTACTGAGATTTTGCTGGGATTACATGGAAAACTTTCTTTGAAAGTTCTTTGTGCCACACTTATCATATTATATTTATTAGAAAAAATACACTTAAAGCTCATATTATTTCCCAAAAAGCACGTTTCTTAGTAACTTCCATCAAAGTAAATTTAAGATAACAAGAATTTCAGTAAGCTACAAGGTTGGCAACCGAAACGAATAACGGTATTGGTATTGTTATCGATTTTTTGTTTGTTTCGATATTGGTATCGGTAACGGTATTTCATTTGTATCGGTATTGGTATTAACGATACCGAAACATCAATACCGATACGTACCGGTATTATTGAAGAATTGTGTTTTCACAATAAATTATGTGTTGTTGTAAAAAAACACAATGTTGCTAAACCTAATTAAAAAAATAATAGCAATACGCTAGCAATACGATTTTTATTAAAGAAACAGATAGAGTTCAATTATTTTGCATATTTTGTATGAAAAATTTATATTTTTTTGTGAAAAACGTAAAAAAAATATTTTATTAGAAACCGATTCAATACCGGTACGATACCGGTATTAAGGGAAAAGGTTTTTGAATACCGGTATTTTTTTAAATTAAAGAGTTTCGGTATCGGTATCGGTTATCAATATGGAAGGATTTTGAAACGGATAACGGTATTATAAAGGTATCGATAAAGGTATTGATAAATTAAGAAAAAGAACTTGTTTAATTTAAGAAAAATGCATTTCAGCATATTACCTAAAAATTTTCGCTTTATATTGCTATCACTTCAATGCTGGGGAAATTTTACAAGGTCAGACTATTTTAAAGAAATATAGTGTTTTTCTGCGTGTACTTCGTTATGTGGTATTCAGCTGTGTTTTACAGTTTATTTTTCTATTGGAGTTTCCGTATTTGTTTAAACTTAACAGTCATCCATAAATGACCAATAGTTATTAGCAAAATGTTTTAATAGAAACTATTATAAAACCGTTTTTCTTGTTATTTTATGGTCGGTGACTTATGCAAATTTCATAATTTTAACTATTCATTTTGAATTCACATAAATATTATTGGATTCTCTAAATGTTTAGTTGTTGATAATAGTTAATGTATTATTGTATTAGTTTGTTAAATTAGTTCTTTTCTTTCGCACGTCTATTCTTTAAATGTTTGACTATAAATTCACCAAAAAAAAAAAAAAAAAACATTTTTGTCTTTTGTAAATGTAATGAAAATGACTTGTTGAACACAAAAGTTAACATTTCTAAATAGTATTGTTATGATATAAACCAATTGGCTGGCAGCCAGGGGGTAAAATACTTAACCTATTAGTGACTGATTCCCCATTTCTTTAGTGCGATTAGTAATTTCAAGGCATATTCAAAAAATTGTATTTATTTTAATGATGTTCCAGAGTTTTCTCTATGTATATTCTCTTAAAAATAAAACTCATTACATTGTCACTATAACTAAAAATTTGTTGCTGCTTTTTGTCCACAAATATTCAGTAAATTCGTTTGCCAATTTTCTATCAACTAAAATATAACTTAACTTGTAGATTTAACATTCTTATTTTAGCTTTTCTTATCTTTCCAATATTAAGCAAGATTTTCTGCAGATTTTATCACTTTTTTCACTAAACTTTTTAACTAAATTTTAGTTATTGTTGTAAGGGCTTTAAAAAGAGAATTTATAGTTAATAATTCTCGTTTAAAGCCGGAGTGGCAATCTTTGCTTGGATAAATTCGAAAATTCGAGTACATCGGAACCGTTTCGGCACATAGTCCGATTGCCGTGGGAACCAGGTTCGTCAGAGCCTCTTCAGCCTTAACAGGGGACACCATGTCCAACGTGGACTGTGGGTGAGGTTGTCATTTGGAAATAATTTCGCTTGACTAAATTTTAGTGGGTTTGTGTGTTAATTGAAGAGATTTAATTTTTATCAGTGTATGCCTCTTACCAGGTATTAGATAAAAATTTTCTAAGTCTTCTCTTTGATTGGGTGTTTTATTTACCCGCCCGAAAGAAATGGGTTAAAATAATGTTAAATCAGTATAAAAAACAATTATTGGAATTTTTGTCATGTTTTACTTTAATGACACCAATACGTTTTTATTTCCCTTGATGTCATTGAAAAAAATAGGCGCTAGACTTTAAGTCTTATCAATTATATTAGTCGTTGTTGAAGGGGTAATGGTAGTAGTAGTGGTACAATATGACTTTAATTATATCGTAAAAAACACGACAATTAGAAACGTTTTGTTCGCTAACAAGGGAAGTCTCTCGATGCCGACCCGCAGATCTTAATCAGCTTCGGAATACGTTGTCAAACACGTATTTTTTGTCAGCTGCACAATCTCATGTTTTAGATTTTTTCGATATTCGGCCGAAGGGGTATATTTGTAAAGATTTCGAAACTTCTAACTATTTAACATAGGCAAACAAATAAGCATTCTTAATTGCTTTGAATTGCTTTTTTTAAGACTTTTTGCCAAAAAAAAAACTTTTTTTTGCTCACAAAAAATATTTTTTCTCTCAACTTTGAATTGTTTTTCAAAAAAAGCTATTTTTTCAAGTTTTTTTACTTCTGCTTTTTTCTTGCTTTTTTACAATATTTTTTTGCTTTAAACACACCGGATTTTGCTTTTTCTGTCTTCTCTGGTTATGATATAAAACGGAAAAACGGAGACTTGGGCAATTTTTTACCCAATTTTTCAAACCTTAATACATATAAAATTGAGCAGATTAAAAAAAAAAAAAAATACGTGTTCTTTAAATTTGTATCCTCCACAACATATCCGAAGCTCATTAAGATATGCGGGTCTGCGAAGGGAGACTTTCCCTGTAAGTCGAATAAAAATAATCCTTATCGAGTATTTATATTAAGGGGAGACTAATAAATTAGTGGCTAACGTTTATGAATACTAGGGTTATGGCTTCTTGCTTTTTTTTTGCAAATATCAAATTTTACATGCCCTAGCCTAAAAGGCCATTAAAAATATTAAGAAACGCAATCTTACTTTTTCGCTGCTGTTAAAAAAGTTCCCGCACCAAAGGGTTGAAATTTGGTCATATGGTTTTAGTTTAATTAAAATATTTCTCCGAAGTTTTAAACAAATGAGACTCAAACGATGCTTATTAAAAGATCTTTACGGTAAAAATTACGAAACCTTTTTGGAGGGACTTTTGGATACATTTTTTGTCGTTTACAATAATTTGTGTAATAATCCGCTATGTAATTTAAATAAAATCCCTGACCAAAAATTATTTTTAGAAATTGCATTTAGTTCGGAAGGTTTTTTTTTGCCGAAATGACCCGCAAACACGATTTTTATTATTAATTTAGTATTCGCTATCACGTGGTAAAATATCCATATCTTCCACTTTTTCGAGATCAATTCGTTTAACAGTTTAAATAGCGAACTAATATGCAGGTAATATATTTGTATGGAAGGCCGTCTTAATTTTAAAACAACTCTTAGAAATACATTAATTAAATATTAATTCGCGGTTTAAACGGTTAAACAAATTGAATCATAAATTCTTTCAGGATATAATGGAATTGTTAATGGGTGCAAATTTGTATCGGACCAGCTTTAGAATCAGAACTAAGATCGATTTTTTGATTAAATATGGAATCCAAAAATTTCTATTTCTATATATTTTGTTTCTATGCAGATTTTCAGAAGTATTCGTCTATTTTTATTAAAAAGTTTAAAAGTGAGTATTTTTCATACAAATTTTTAGGTAAATCGTCTAAATCTTTTTATAAAAATAGACACTAAAATATTATTAAATAGTTTTATAACTTTACTTGGTATTTTTTGAATAGAAATTTTTTATGGCAGAACTACTTAAAAAATTATTTAATTTTCATTGTTGCATTTTTTTTAAATTAACATATAAAAAATCCAAAATAATTTGAAAAAGCATCCCAGTGTAGAAACGGTAATGACATATCATTATTTTTTGGACTACCAGTAATGACACCCACTTACCTTCTGTATTATTTTAAAACATATAATAACGAGTTACTGATAATTACTTATTTTTATCATTATTTCAAATAGAAAATAATTTGTTAGATTTTTTTGAAATTTTTTGAAATCTATTTTTAGACTCAATATTTTTTAAACACTGGTAAGGATATATGTAACCACATATTTTTTGATTTTTTGTATGTTGGCGAGTAAGCTTACTTGTGTGCAGCAGGTCAATTGTGTTTTTATCTATTAAATATTACATGTCGATATAGCTCAGATGGTAGAGCTGTTGGCTGGCAATCTGTAGACCCAGGTTCGATTCCCGCACCAGCAAATTTTATTAAAAAAAAAAAATACAATAAAAAATATTTTTTTTTATATAATTTATTTTTTAGAAAATCTATTTTTAGACTCATTATTTTTGTCAGTACTGGTAAGCACATAGGTAACGATATATTTTTTGATTTTTCGTATGCTGGTGTGTAACGACAACTCATTATTTTTCGCGACATCGCCATATAAAGGTAATAAGAAATGTAATAACAAAAGTAACTAGTTACCATTACCAAGTATGTAGTTAAATAACCACATATCTGGTAATGATTTTCTACACTGGGATCTGATGCATTATTTAAAAAATAATAGTAATAGCTTTAAGTGCAGCGAGAAGTTTTCAACTCAGTCCCGTTCAAAAATATATTTTTTAAAATATTGTACTTTTTAAAATTAAAAAATAAAATATTGAAAAATAAAACACAAATTTTTGGATTTTTATTTTTTTTTTTTAATTTATGACCTAAAGCCAAACAATACTAAAATTATAACTACACCAAATGTCAACAATATTTAATCTAACAAAAACATAAAATTTGAAAAATACAACTGAAATAAAGGCATAGCAATTGAAATTTAAATGAAATTATTTGAAGTAGGTAATAAAAACTCAAAACACTTACATCAATTCAAAATACGAAAATATCATCTTTTTTAATTTTAATGCCGAGTTTTTTTTGAGGTATTGGGAGCTGAAATACTGATGTTGAAATGTTGTGTAGGGGAAGTGCGACACACTTGATCCGGAAAAAGTTGAAGTCGAATATCTTCTAAACTATTCAATATTTTTTATTGTTTTAATATTTTTCTGAAAGCTTTCTAAAATATGTATTTTCTATTCTGAAAAAAATATTCTGGCTTTATAACTTTTTGAGTAATAATTAGAAATATAAATCGCTATAAAAGGATCAAGTGTGTTATACCATGAATACACTTGATCCCTATATGTAACACACATGATCCCGGGGATCAAGTGTGTTTACGAAGACATTTGATCCCGGGGATCAAATGTGTACTACAAGAAAGTATTTATTAAAATTAATACATCAGATTTAAATAATTTAGTCAAAGCGTTTTATTTAAAAAAAAAAAAAATACTAATTTTTACTGTCTTTACTTATTTGCGGCCTGTAGCCAGCCCCCTATATTGGCTATGGACAGTACCGTATTTTTTAAATCTAATTGCTTAAAAACGTCATATGATATTGTTGCGATTCATGAACTGTTTAGTTATATGTTTTCGAAAATAAAATTCGTATAAGATTGAAAAGATTACATATGAAAAAACCTCATTCTTGTAGTTTTTATGTTTTTGGGTTCCTTTAGATTTCGACGAAATATGGATATGTGATACAACTTACAAAAAAATTGTTGTCCCAACCGAATTTGGTTCCAACCGCTGCAGCCGGTTATTTCAATAATATTTTGGTTGCCACAACCTCATTTCGGTAGCTACAGCCCTATTTCAGTTGGAACAACAGAAATTTTATTGTGGCAACCGAATTATCGGTTACAGCAACCGAACGATTCGGTTTGGACAACAACATTTTTTTGTAGGTGCAGGGGACAAAATGAAATAACTTTCGTTTCTAAACATATCGGCTTAAATTGAAATTTATGGGATAGAAGTGAGTTTCAAAGTTGTTCGAATCTTTTTTGTTTGAAAACTTTTTAGTAATTTTAGTACACTGCTCCATAGATCTTGAAAATACGTTTCATCTTGTATCAAAGTTGTATACATTTCCTTGTAAACATGAACAAAAACCCTAAAAACGAAAAACCGGTTAATTTTTTATCCCACTTTTTAACCATCAATCAATCAATGGCTCATATGAATAAAAAATAGATATTACTAATAGGGGGAAATACAGGGTTTTTTAAGCAATTACTTCACAAATCTAGTCTGCTTCGGAGTAGACCAGAAATTTAATTTTTTAATTTTCGTTTACGTTTCATGCTATTCTATCAGCCAATTGGTAAATTTGGAGTTAAAAGCCATTCCTAAGCCCAAAGTAATTACTTCGAAGTAATTGCTAAGTTTTATTCATATGACCCAATGTCTAATAAAATTTGTTTTCGGATTAACTAAACCCAAAAAATTCGGCATAAATAATATTTTTTTATATTAGTTTTGTTTTTTTCGAATTTTATATCTATATCTATAAATTCTTGTAAAAAAACGACTATCCGTACTTACGTGAATTGTTTTTATTTTTTGTAAACAAATAAAATTTTAACATTTGGGGCTGCCTTTGGACGAAATCTGTTTTCGTATATGGGCTTGCCCGGAACGCGAAATAGAGCAATTACCTTAAGTGCCATGCTCTCCCTTTAATAACTACCATATAATTCATTTGTTAGCATATGTTGTTTTTAATATTTTATCAATTTTAAAATACTAAAATTCCCAAAAATTCTGTGACAAATATTTTTGTTTACATTTGAAAGAGAAAAGCCAACAATTTTCAAGACTTGGCAGCATTTTTATAACTACTTAATTTTTAAGAAGCTAAATTTATACCTACTTAAAATTTTTATAAATGCTTAAATTTGTATGGAATATTTATATAAAATTCGAAAAAAACAAACCTATTATATATTATATTATTAAATTTTAAATCGCATTTTTTAATTTTAAATATTTTTTATTTAAATTATTTTTAAAACAATCAATGTTTTTAATTGAAATAAAACTTCCAAAATTTTAATTTACTAACTAAAACTTCTGTAAAAGAATAAAAAAAAAATCCCGGGAAATCCCGCACTAAATTTCCGGGATTGCGGGATTGAAAAAAGGGCGGGATTTCCCGGGATTTTTTTTTATTCTTTTACAGATAAGAATAAACCCTAATGAATACGGTGTTTTTCATAGATTAAAAACTATATTTAATATAAAGGGCCTTATTTTGGCACTTTTTAATGTCGGCTTCCATTTAGTAATCGATACATTTATTAAAACTTATACAAAGAGAGTATTTTCGTGGCCGAATAATAATAAAAATTTTCAGAAACCCAAATTGAAATAACTGGCCAAAAAAATTTTCCTCTCCATAAAAAAAATTAGCAAGCCATAATGTCTAACTCTGCTCATTCGAGTGAGCTCGTAAATGGCTCTTTCTCAGAGTTGAGCTACAATTTGAGAAGCTCATACACAGAAAAAATTATTAGCCTTAAATATCTAATTAAATATATATTAATAATAAAAATTGCTTCTAAACAAGTATTTAATTGAATCAATTAATATTTTAATTGACTTAAATATTTTTGTAAATATTTGTTACATAATTATGTGTTGTATCCCCGTTGGCCAAATAGTCTGACATGAAATTGTCGTCAAGGATGTCTTCAAGACATTTTAGAATTTGACATTTTAGTTTAATATAACACTGTTGAGGACAAGTTCGTCGACAAGATCGTATATTTTGTCGTGTTTTCAGCCTTATTGACGACTAGATGAGCGACAAATTCACAAACTTGTCTTAAATAAGATTTTATTGAGGACAAAATAAGCGGCCATTATATGCATTTTGTCGTGTTTCATACCAAATTGACGACTAATTGAGTGACAATGTCTATAACTTGTCTGTAATAAGATTTTATTAAGGACAAAATGAGCCACCATTCCATCTATTTTGTCGCGTATTATATAACATTGGCGACTTGATGAGCGACAATGTCTTTAACTTGGTGTATTAAGAAAAAATGCAAAATAACGGGACAAAAACAACACAAGAACCAAAAAAAGCGTAAGAAACAATGTAAAAATATTCAGTTGATTCTCGAAAGTGCGGGTAAAAAGTCATATTTCAATGTATTTCAATGTGCGTATACGTAAACATTTTATAATTAATAGCTGTCATATTAAATGCTCTTTACGGTAAGTAACTATAAAAAATTAAATTTTTCTTTTTTGATTTTCAGACAAATTCAAATCTTAATCTAATATCGTGCCATAATAACAGAATCCACCAAAAGAAAGAGTAACTTATGAAGCCTATATAAAAGACTTTCGCTCAGTATTCCATCGTTTCAAAACTACTATTAATAGAGTAAATGAGAGTAAAAAAATAAAAAAACAGCGAAGTTGGACAATCAAAAAAAACGACCAAAACGAAAAAATCAAATAAATGCTTATTACTAAAATAATTGTTTTAATATGTAATTTTCAAAATAATTCGATAAATTTTTAATTTCTATTTTATTTTTTAATATAATTTTAGTAAAAACTAATTAAATTAATTTAAAACATAAAACTAATCTCAAAAAATACATCTACAAATTTTATTTTACAGAAAAAAATTCAAAAAATTGTATTCAGGAGTAGAATCTTTGTATTATAAATCGATTATATCTTGGGTGCTCCCTGACGATATAATACAGAACATTGTCGTTCACACTCTGGTCGACGACAATGTAGGGTATATTGTCGTCAACGATAATACAACAAAAAAGTCGCCTATATATTAATCGAAGACAGCGTGATGGATATTGTCGCCAATATTGTCGTGTACGATTTCGCGGACATTTGTATCAAAAAGTCGACGATTTATATGGATGGTCGCCAAAGTGTCGTTTACGATTTAGTGTATAATATACAATGCTAAACGATGAACTAACCAGCTACTAATAATGTACAATATCTCAGTTGAATAAAGAAAACAAAATTTTAATAATTTAAAAATTTTATTTTTTTTTTTTTTTTGCAAAAAAATAGAAAAAGAGTCAGAAGAGCCATTGATTGCCTTTGTTAGTTGTACTCTTTGATATTACAAAATGTAGTGAAACCCAGCAAAAATAACAATAGAGTTGACAACATTGGTGAGAGTATGAGAGAGAAAAAAAGAGAGCATAACAAAAACCGGCATTAAAATAAAATAGATTCTATCTCACAACAGCTACGCCCAGCGATTTTTAAATGTCAAATTGTATGGAAAAAATCGCTGCTCTTATTCTTGACCTACACTTACTATTGTCGTGCACGCGTCTTCAAGGATGTCTTGCAGACATGGCCAACAGGGATAATTCCAAACTTTTTTTTCTTAAACTGTATGCATATCTAGAAAATTTTTAGTAGAAGAACCAAAACCAGTTCACAAACAAAACAAACACATATACAGTACTCCAAATATATAAACCTGAGATACACACACTTTTTTACAATTTCATATAATTTTTTTTGATTTTCAATTAATGTTTTAATTGATATTATTACTACTTTAATCGAAATTTGTTTCAATTAATTGTATACAATTTTTAGTAGTTAATAGTATAATTTGAGTGACAGGTGCAAAAATCAATTAAAATTTTAACTGATATAATCAATTTCGTTGTTAAAATTTGTTTTAGTTTTTTCTGTGTAGAGTTTTGTAACCAAGCAAAGTAGAACGAAACAGTGACTGAAATTTGTATTATTACATAATTTGGTTAACAAATAAATAGGCACCATATGCCTGTTTAATCAAAATAAATCCCTAGGAATTCCTCTCGGTCTCGCCTCATCTGAATAATAGGAGCGCTATCTCGGTTGGTTTTGGGATACAGGTCATTTTCTAAAATGGCAAAACGAAAAAAATCGTTGCTCCTCTGGAGTATCAACACACTCCGATAATAGCTTCGTACGGCGAAATAGGTGCACTCAAGTAAGGGTCTTCTGCTCCTTTATTATCCTACCACGACTCCTAGCAGAGATGTTTGCAATCAAAGTCAAAACGTTGACCGGCTGACATTCCTCATTTAAGTAAAAATGTACTTAAAGTTAATTGTTTTAACTTGTTCTTAAGAAATGTGTGTACTCGATTTAAGTTAAAATTCCTTTGGAGCCAAATCATTCCCCAATTTCTTTAAAATCAAATGACCTAATATTTGTTAAACAATTTTTTTTTCAGTGTACCCATATTAGGGTTAGTAAGAAATTTTTTTTTTTTGAAAATTTCTTAAGTAAAATTTTATAAATTTTTTTTCTTAGTTCTAACTGTAAAACTGTTGAATTTCAAATTATTTCTCTTTTAATCGATGACTAACGAAAGAAAAATAGAACTTCTAATTTTCATTATTGAATTATATTCATTCATTGCGAGGTACGGACTGGTAAGTTTTGGCAGATAAGAAATACCTGTGTTGTTGGCATAGTTGGTCTGATAAAAAATATTTTGGTATATTCACAATCAAATTTTATTTTACACCTTTCCAATATATTGGTTTCCAATCACCTATCAGTTGAGTTTCGAATTTAGCTCTGTTAACCGGCAGTTTGAATTTTGTGTGATAATTAGAATTTTAAAGAAATTGATTTATCAAGTGACGTCATATTAATTACATAAACATTTAAAATTTAAATATAATTTGTACCATTATCTGTTTAAAGTAAAAATTAATAATGGCTGAAATTCTGGATTTGGAACAACAACAATATTTGGAGGAATATAAGCAAACTTTAGATGAACTAATTCCGACAGTAGGTGTTTAAAAATTATTTTTTTAGATTATTTAATTAAATTTCCATATTGGTTGGTAAATTGCTAAAAGAGTTCGTTTCTTTTTTTATTTTCCTTATTATTATGTATTTCTTAATTCATTAGTAGGTCTCGGAAGTTCATGCATTTTGCATCATGATAAAAAAAAAAATTAAAAATCTATTTATCAATTTGAAAAATGATTTATTTTTATAAAAGATATAAAATTTGCAAAAACACAGACTTTAGTAAAATAGCAAATTATTCTATATATATGTGACCTTCTCCGAGAAAAGGGACCTGATGTGTAAAAATGAAGTTTTGAGAAGAACGCATTTAAAGTTAAATTAAAAATAAAATTTTAATGTTTTTCTCATTTTTATCGAAACCAGTTTTTTGACACACTAGGTCCCTTTTCTCGGAGAAGGTCACATATTATTATTTCAGCAAAATATGCGTTAACAAATCGACGCCATTTTGTACTCCCAGAAAACAGATTCGGTGCTGACAACGGCATTTGTAGCTATTCGAATGGTGCGGTTGTGGTAGCCAAGTTTTTCAGTTCTGACAACAGAAAACCAATTGAGACAGGACTAATCTGACTGTGACAATAAAATTTCAGTTATATCAAGAATCGGTAGTCGGAACTGCAAAATTAATTTGATCCAACTGAACCGTTCCATTGGCAACAAATTGGGTTGTCAGCCCCGAATCTGTTTTCTGGGTGTAGCAAATTTGTTGGTACGCAAGGATATTTGATTAACTCTGTTCTCTGGCTAACGACAGCAAACATGTATTTAAATGAACTCCCGAGCCCTATTGATTAGATATGGATTGCCATAATTTATATAAATGCTGTTAAGATTATCACTACCGTCACAGAATTCAATTTCATATAAAAAAATCGTAGTGAAAATTTACTTTTTCTAGGTTCCAAGATTTGCATGCGAACAATTATTTCGTTTATTTAACAAAGAAAAACCGAATACACTTTTTTTTAATAAATAAGTACACTCTAAAAAAAAGTTAATACCAAAGTCTGTTAAACGCGTTCTAATTCAATTGAACTAATTTTTTGTTATTTTGTCATAAAATTTAGGATTGAACTAATATATTTTTTAATTCCAATTTAGCATAACAATTAATTTTATCCGTATTGAAAATAATTTTGCATGCTAATCTTTCTGTTTTTGAACAATTTATATTAGTGGCAACACCGGTTCTAATTATGAACAATCATTATTACTAGGGCTCGGAAGTTCACTTAAATATATGTTTGCTGTCGCTAGCTGGAGAACAACGTTAACTTAATTCTTTCCGAATCAACAAATTTTCAACAAATTGGCATGTATTTGTTAATGCATATGTATGCATATTTCCCTGTAAATGTACCTATATTTTTACATATTTTGCTATAAGTGCATATTTTAATATATGTATTTTTTTTGTTGCATATTTTGCTCTATAAAAATGTTTTTAAGCACATTTTCTGAAATTCAACTAAAAGCTGTGCTTTTGCATTTAAAAAAACATATTTTTTTTTAATTTACGAATGCTTTTAATTTTTCTTATCGCGAATACAAATATTTACCTGTGAAAAAATAATTTTATTCAAAATTAATAAAATTTATTCAATTAGATTGAGTTTTATAATAGTTTGTTCTTTTCTTTATATATTCAGATATTATTTATACAATGTAACATATGAATGCATATGATCATATTTAAATTAACTTATATATAAATGTAATATACATATAAGTTAATTTTCGTCTTACAATAAAGTAAGACGAAAATCCCGATGCAATTGAATTAAAAAATTACACTAAAAAATATATTAATTGATATGATTAGAATTTGTTTTATTAAATTATATTAATCCATTTCACGAATTACACTGAGTAAACATTTTTTACGGTTGAGAATAATTCAATTCCTAACTGACGATAATTAACCATAATTTTCAATGTTTAAGTATCTTTTAAAGACAAATAATACTAAAATTGAATTGAGAATAGTGAAAATGTTGAAAAATTCTATCATAAATGAACATTTCAACAAATTTTAAATGCATATTTTTCGATTTTAAATACATATCGTCACCTAAAATGCAAAAGGGCGTAACAACAATTTTTATTTTTTTTACACTAGAACCAAATAAAAACGTTGCAGAATTAAAGATATTCTATATTTTCTTCTCTTGTTTAAAACACGACTATAGACTTATTTCGAAATATAAGTTTAAAATTTTGTAGGGAAATGTAATTTAGTCTAGTGAATCATAATCAATCAGAAAATCGGCTTAAATTTTTTTGTTGTTACGCCCTTTTGCATTTTAGGTGACGATATGTACTTTATTTAGGTAAAATACGATAATAAATGAATGAACTTCCGAGCCCTAATTATTACCAAATACTTTTCTATACATACACAAATGGTCAAAATACACTACCATATTTTTTGTATGTTGAATTTTTTATTAATTGGACTGCAAATATTCACAACAATTTATTTTTATGTGAATTTAATCTAAGCATAGAAGAACGAAACGAAAATTTCCATTATATTTATACCATTTTACAGATTATATTAAGTTTGTGCTGATGATGTCCGTCCATGTCATCAAACTACAGGCCACAATTCTGAAGATAATTGGACGAAATGCAGTACTTAAATTTGTATTGCCCCAAGGACGAACTCAATTTAAAATGATTAAAATCGGTGGAAAGTTTGAAATTGACTGCATTGATCTTAACTGTTATTATCACACAAAAGCGATTTTAACGATTTATTGCACGGGATTTACATGATTTTCTTCCAGGCAAAAAACGCGTGTCCAACTTTGGCTAAGTTCCCGTGTCCAACTTTGGCCAAGTTCGAAAAATTACTAAAATGCTATTGTTTTTTCGATTTTTTTTTTTTGTTCTTCGGTATAAAATCGAGTTTATCGTTCCAATTCGGAAAGTAGAATTTGAGACCTAACTAGTTTTTGGGCGCCTGAAAATATTTTTATTGTTCATTTTTAAAATAAAAAGCTCTCGTGCGGGGAATTGAACCGGGGACTACAGGTTGCCCGTCAACACTTCTACCATATACACACAAAAAATTAAAAACGAGTTTCAAGTACGAATTTGATAATATAAATTTTGATTGATTTTGCACCTATCATGCAAATTGATACTATACTAAAAATTGTGTACAATTAATTGAAAAAATTAAACAACATTTAATTGATTCAATTAAATATTTGTTGAAAAACAAATTTTATTTTAAATTAGTGTTTCCAAAAAACCGACTTTTTTAAAACCGGTTTGTCGGTTAACCGAAAATGGACTATTTTGAAAAACCGGGTTTCGGTTAGCTATTTGTGAAAAAACCGGTTAACCGACTAAAAAAACACCGAAAAATATTCTACAATTTTGTATAGAATATTTCGAAGTGTCCTCACATTTTCACTCAGAAATTTTGAACCGCTGCACCGATTTTGATCATTTGGGGGAATAACAAATAACCTGGGTAAAAATAAATGGTCAAAAAGTTAGATGAATCGCGTTTTTTGGGGTCCTTTGACCTAGAATTTTTAAACACAAATATCTTTTTTTCAAGAGCTAATCTAGAAAATGTCCATTGGATTCAGCGTACTCAAATTAGATTCACCCACCGGGTGCCCCGCTTGTTAGATTTTTCAACTAGCACAGTGTAATTAATAAAATTAATTTTTGACATCCGCAAGATTTTGGGTTGGAATTTGTATGAACCAACATTTTTTAGCAATTCGCCACTTATGTTTCTTAATTTTTGAAGGCATTTTAAGCTAAAAATAATAAAATAAAAAACCGGTTAACCGTTGAAAATAAACCGGTTTTCGGTTAACCGAGATTTAAGATTTTCGGTTAATCGGTTTGCAAAAAAACCGAAATATGAACAAAAAACCGGGTTTTCGGTTAACCGGTTTGGCTCGTTTACCAAACTGAATAGAGTTTTTTAAATCGAGCAGCTCGTATAAAAAATTTCATAGAGCTTTTTTTATCGAGCAGCTCTTAAAAGAAATTTAATTGAGTTTTTTGAAATCGAGCCGCTAAAAAAGCTCGCTCCCATTAAAATAAGTTACTTATTATAAAAAGCAAAAACGGTAACTTAGTTACACTATATCCAGCAGTATTATAGTCCCTAGATTTTGAATTTTAGAAACCCACACGTAAAAAATTACAAAATAATGGCGGAATGTGCAAATATGCTTTGTGGTTCAAAAAATGCAATTTTTCTTTTTTGCAACAAATCACCAAACTTTGTTGTATGAAATGGGTGTTAACGTCCCCAGATTACAAATTTTAAAAAACCGCACTTAAAAAATTGCAAAATTATGGTGGAAAGCGAAAAAAGACTTTATGGTAGAAAAAATTAATTAAAACACTGAATCAGCGATTAACATTCTGCAAACGAATACAATGATGGAAAAATTTTCTTTTTTGTAAAAATTTTTTTTCGCGATTTTTTTTTTTCAAACTGAGCAAACTTTGGTGTATGAAATTGGTATTGTATTCCCTGGATTATGAATTCAAATAAAACACACAAAAAAAATTGCAAAATAATGGCGGAACGCGAAAAAAGACTTTATGATGCAAAAAGTTTATTAAAAAAATTAATCAGCAAATTACAGTCTGCAAACAAATATGTTGATGTAAAAATTTTCCTTTTTGCAAATTTTTTTTTTCGCGATTTTTTTTTGCACCTAGCCACCAAACTTTGTTTCATGAAATGGGTATTTTAGTCCCTAGATTATAAATTTTAAAAAACCGAACTTAAAAAATTGCAAAATAATGGCGGAACGCTAAAAAAGACCTTATGGTGCAAAAATTTTATTAAAAACTTAATCAGCAACTTACATTCTGCAAACAAATATATTTATGAAAAAATTTTCTTTTTGCAAATTTTTTTTCGCGATATCTATTTTTTGCACCTAGCCGCCAAAGTTTGTTTTATGAAGTAGGTATTATAGTCCATAAATTATAAATTAAAAAAAAGAAACTTAAAAAATAGCAAAATAATGGGGGAACGCGAAAAAACACTTTGTGGTGCAAAAATTTAATTAAAAAACTTAATCAGCGATTTAGATTCTGCAAGCAAATATATTGATGGAAAAATTTTCCCTTTTGCAAATTTTTTTTCACGATTTTTATTTTTTGCAACTAGCCGCCAAAGTTTATTTTGTGAAGTGGGTATTATAGTCGCAAGATTTAAATTTTAAAAAACCGAACTTAAAAAATTGCAAAATACTGGCGGAACGCGAAAAAATACCTTATGGTGCAAAAATTGAATTAAAAACTTAATCAGCAACTCACATTCTGAAAAAAACTGTATTACAGAAATTAAGTAAAAAACTTAAAATAGCGATTAACATTCTGCAAACGAATATACTGATGCAAAAATGTTTGCATTTTTGGAAAAATTTTTTCTTCGCAATTTTTTTTTTGGCATAAGATATGGGTGTTATTGTACTTGGGTTATGAATTTCAAAAAACCGCACTTAAAAAATTGCAAAATAATGGCGTAATGCGAAAAAAGGCTTTGTGGTACAGAAAATAAATTAAAAGACTTAATTGGCGATTAACATTCTGCAAACGAATATGTTAATGCAAATATTTTCCTTTTTGCAAAAATTTTTTTTGCAAACAACCACCATACCAGGCACTATCCACGGCTCTCATCTGAAAAGCTGAACTGGTTTTAAGAGAGTTTCAATGTAAAATAACAAAATACGTTAAAAAGTGGTATTTTTAATTAATTATTTTTATTGTTTTTAAGCATTTTTAATTAAATTGTAAAGTGCACTTGTGTTGTTTGATATGTTCTCTGCATTAGTTTTGTATAATTAGCACAAAATTTTGCTTATTAATATTAAAAAATACGCGTTAAAAAAAACACTAAAAACTGTTTCTCTTAAAACCAGTTTGCATATAAAATTAAAGAGACTTTTTAACAGCAGTTGAGGCTGGTGGTTTGTCTTTAGTCTATATAGTCGTTGACCATACTTTGTATAAAATTTGGGTATTACAATTTCAGTGTTGATAACTTTATTTTAAAATTGCTAAAAACAAAGAAATTTTTTTTCATGTTTAAGACACTGTCATTTTAAGTCTGGCGACCATTTCTGGATAAAAATAATGCAGAAGTTAAGGAAATTTTGTAGAATTTCCAAAAATATACAGTTTGTATAGATCCGATCAGTACTCGCTAAATTTTACTCTGTAATTTGATAACAGGTCGATATCGCTAATTTTTCATTGAAAGCCACGCCCACTTAAAACAAGTGACAAAATAAAAAAGCAGACATTATGTTAAAATTCTGCACAATATTCTAAACCACATATTTGCCTCCCGGGGCGAATTTAGCCACTATTTTGATTTTTAAAAATAAAGGCAACGAAAAAAAAATTTGAAAAAACTTGAATCGTTCCTATTAAATTTGCCACCACTGTATATATATATATATATATTGCAATTAAAGTGAAAAATCTAAATCGAAACCGACCCACAAAAATAAGTTGGTTTTTGACAAAGACTTTGAACAATTGAAATAATTAGTTAAATTGTATGATATTGAATCTTGAACTTCGACAAGGGGTTAACTCATATAAATGTTCATATATTTTCATATGTGTGCATTTATGAAAGTTGAGGTAATGTTTTTTGGACCACCTTAGTTTATATGAATACGGTTTATGTATTAAATTTTATATTATTATCTATTTTATTTATCTTATCTTTAGTGTTAATGCAAAATTGTTCACTATTATTATATAATTGAAAAAAGCTCAACAATTGCTTTGAAACAGATATGGAATTTTCAGAGATATTGGTTTGTTTGAATGCAACAAGAGTATTAAAAACCGGCCCTTTTCAAAAAACCAGTTTAGGTTTTTGAAAAAAAAAATCGGTTACATGGTTTTTGTTTTGTTTTTTATTAACGGTAGTCCACGCATTAACCCTCTAACCGGCCTAAACTTTTTTGCAATGAAATTAATACCATATGTTCCTCATGAAAAATAAACAATAAGTTCTTCTACAAAATGTTTTTTCGTTGCCTACTTTAGGCGATATGGGCCAAAATAGTTTAAGTGTGAATCTCGAAAACCAGCGCATAAAAATTACTAGGTTTAGGCACAAATTATTTCTCTTACCAAGATGTAATTGCAATAAAAAAATTACATTTTTTATGCTGTTACGTAAGAGGATGTAGCGATTTTCGTTTTTCGAAAAATGTGAAATTGAGCGCAAACGCACCAAAACTTCAATATATATTATTCAAACTTATAAGCTTTGCTGCCTATACCAAATATACTCTTTTTACCAAATTTCAGAAAAATTCGTTCATTCATTTTGAAGTTAAGGCGATGTCCTTTAAAGGTATCGTTATGGAATCCTGTGCGTCCTTGGACTATAGTAAGGAACTTTTTGAATATCTTAAGCTCCAATCTTACTTCATGGTCACTATCAATTGTTTTAGTCAATTTAAATATGCTTTTAAGATTTTTGAAAATTTTGGTTGTTTTAAAATATTTAATTTCTGAAATTTTACGAAATTTTATCTTTGACACTTTCTCGCTTCCAAACCGTGCATTGTATACAAAAAAATTATTCACAAAAAATTTAATAAATTTTGTTTTCTTTTGAAAAAGCATAATTTCTTATTATAAAATACTCCTTTGGCGTATTTCTGGTCAATTTAATATACCCCGCCTGGAGGCGGGCTTAAAGTTAGGGTTAAAAAAGCATTCAAAATTCAAATAACGATATTAAAAACAAAAAAAAATCTTTTGAAGAATTTGTAATCTGAAAATCGATTCGCCTTTGAAATTGTAGTCCTTAATATTTTGTATATTTTTTGATAAAAGAAATACAGTTGAACACCGATTATCCGGGCCTCAATTAACCGGGTACATCTGTTAACTTGCATGCTGGTATTTGATTTTATAAATTTTTTAACCGTGGATTAACTATATTATCCTTGCTTTCAGAAGTTAATAATATCTCAAGAGGTGCTTTTGTGGAAATAGCTCATTCAAATGCCAAAGATTTAGTAAAAATATATATAACTCTTTTAACCGTGGTTTTCGATTATCCGTGCTGAGCTTGGTCCCGAACAACCCGGATAATCGAGGTTTGACTGTATAAAAAAAAAGTCAGTCGATATACCCGATTCAACTAAATCGATTAAAAATAATTTCAGTGCACTTTGTCTATGCTCTTCACTTTTTTAATTCTGATTTTTTACCAAATCGATAGAAATCAAAATCGACCGATTTCCATCACATACCATAATATTTTTCAAAAGTATCTAGGTTGGTTACAGAAACGAATAATGGTAGGAGTATCGAATTTCTTTTGTTTCGGTAAAGGTAACTATATTTAAGACTCCTTTGGTAACGGTATAACGTTATCGAAACAGCATTACCGGTACAGTACAATTAAAAACCTAGCATATTTTTCATATTAAGGCTTGCGCACAAAATAACTACACTCAACCAAAATAGTCTGTAATGGCTACTGAAAATTTTGCTATTATTGCGGGAAATTTAACTGTTTTGAGCCCAGCGGTATTTTTCTGCTAATTTTAGCAACACATGTCTGCTGAACTGTAGTACAACAAAATTAGTAGAAAAAATTAGTAGCCGCTACTAAATTTTAGTAAAATTGTTGTAAATTGCAATTCAAAATCGATTTACTAAAATCAGTTAAAAAACTTACTAAATATAAATAATTTTAGTACAATGAAATTAGTATAAATAATTAGTTTCAGCTACTAAATTACAGTAAATTTTTGTAAACTGTAATTTAAAATCAATCTGCTGAAATTACTTCATCGTACTTAAAATTTGGAGTCAAAATTGCAAACGGTTCTCCAGTTATTACCTTTTTATGCATTGGAGATACAATAAAATTTTGACAAATTAGTAAAATGTTTTTCTGAAATCAGCAGCGAAAATTAGTAAAAAAAATCCGTAATTTGTAATAACAGAATAGCAAAAATGATTACTAAAAAAACATTGTACTAAAAATCAGTATGAAAATAGTAAAGTGCGATTGGAAACTGTTTACAAATTTTTTTACTAACTTTTTTATCTGAGTGTCGTTTTTTTTCTAAACACATTTAACACAAAAAATTTAAAGAAAAAGCTTTTGTTTGCTTTTTTTTCTCTTTTAACTTTCATTCGTATTTTTTCCTGACATTAAATTAACAGAATGTTTCATATATTTGTATTTATATTGTTATGTGTAAACCCAGATGAATACATTTTTTTTGGATTTAACAAATCCACGTTTTGTATGAAAAAATCTAAATCCAGGTGATTAAAAAATGCGCTTATTAAGTAATCACGGTTTCCGTATTTATTTTCAAAAATAGTTTTTATTTATTTTTGCCTAACATTCTTTATCAATATCAGGTGTAATTATGTTAGTATAAAAATGGAGTTAGTATAAAAATGATGGCAAGTGTTATTTTTTTTATTTTTATTTTTATCGGGACATACAAGTGTTGTTTTAGAAATAAATAAAACTAACAGACAAAAGTAATTTACTGAAATAAACATTGTCTTGTTAGCTTAACACAACATTTGGGCTTCTAGCAACCAGTCAATATTACCATGGACACAAATGTGTTTGCAGAGATCTATAGCAAATAATATCGGCACTTTATTATCTGTTATTGTTTGTTTTTAAAAAATAGTAAGTAGGCAGAGTTTAAAATAAATTAATTCCATTTATAGAAATTCCTTAAAATAATTATTCTCAACTGTGAATTTGTTTTTAAAAATTTGCCAAGGTTTTTTATTGTCGCACTCAACAATGCAACATGGTGTGGAACACTCAACTAAACGAGAATTATCAATTTTTACCAAAAATTGAAAATCGCAAAATGCACCACATTGTTAAACTTAAATCGTAAAACATGTTTAAAAACAAATTTTTAACTGATAAAAAATAATTTCGTAACGTAGATATATGAAAATAATCAAACTTTAAACCAAATTTTAATTTAAGAGTAACATCTGTTTATCCATAGTGTTTTTAAAAGAATGTCTTTGAACCGCTCAAAACACGTGTAAAGATGTACCCCTCACAGTTCGTGTAATTTTAAGTATTTAGTAAGTTAGCATGTATGGTAAATTTGACAACTTTCTACAGGTTAAACTTAAAAAATCATGATATTTTACAATGATAGCACGTTAGCACTTCTTTAAGGCCTAACGGAAGCCGAACTTCGGGCAAAATTGCAAAGTTCGGCCGAAACCGAACATGAATATTTTAATATAAAGCAAGATTTTGATTGTTTTTGATAACAATATAAAATAAAAATGACCCCACTTTTTAGCCCCTAAACATGAGACTGGGCCGCTGAAAAAATACGTTTAAATTATTTTTTTTCTCCTCTATCACATATCCGAATCTTATTAGTATTGGAGAGTAACCATTGGGATACCTTCCTTGAAAGCAGCACAACTCATGCTAACTTGCTATTTTTTTTTTTGTTCAAAATCAGCCCACTAAATTTCGACAAAATGATTGGGCAGAAAATTTTTTTTGCTGACTTTAACGAAACCCCAGGATTATTTAAATAAAATTAGTCCCGAATCCCGGGATTCTTAAGCTTGAGTCCCGTGATTTTTACGATTGCAGAATATGTGATAATAATCCCCGGATCCCGTTTTTTAATTTTGAAATCCCGATTCCCCGGATTTTAGAAAACCAATCCTGATTGGCATAACTAGTGGGAACCCAGCCCCAGAAAACATGGTAATACGAATACGATTTAATTTAATTTCTTTATTTATTACAATAACCTAGCCTATAGGCCATAATCGGTTCCAAATTTCTACTAAAAGTAATAAAACAAGGTATAAAATATTATATAAGATGTATAATTAAATAACAAAGTAAAAATTAAATTATTAAATGCAAAAAATTTAAAGTAAAATTTATAAAAAATTAAAAAATTAGCGATAATAGAATTCCCTAAATTCTATAAAAAAAAAAAAATAGTATATGTAAGCTTTAATTTAAAAAAAACAATACCTGAAAAATTAAGCATTAAGTGAAAATTCTTCAAAAAGTTTCCCTGGAAGAAAAACTTTATTGCGGCAGCAATAGCCTTCGTATTGCGGAAGATACCCTAGTTTTTAGAAAACGTGTCAAGAATGCAATACTTCACAGCAATACGAAAGGAATTCTCCTGGAAAATAAATAGTAGATATTGCTAGATTACCATCTAGAACAGCCGTCCCCACTGAGTTTTGCTTCACGAACCCCTTGAAACATTTCTACTAGCTCACGGATCCCCAATTTTTTTTGCCAAATATTAAAAAAATATAAAAGTATCGAAACAAACAAAAATATATTTAATATGTTAAATAAAAAACGTTACAAACCAAAAATTTTAAACTATATTAACCCTCTAATGCTCTTCTGATTACGATAATATTTAAACTATATATTTGGCGTTGAAAATCTAACATGAAATAAATATTAAAATTTTAATTGATCGCTTTATTTAGCTGATATAGCACAACAAAAGTTAAAGACGTATCTAGAAACCCAGTAGTCAAATAATTTCGGTTTTTGCTATAAATAACACTATAATTCCGGCTAACTTATCTAAAAGTACGTCCAATTTAAGACTATCCAAAGTCATTTTAATGAAAATTAATATGACTTTGAATTAATGAAAATTAATTTAGTTAATTTTTTCAAATTTACTAAATTTTCATTTTACATGCTTCTCGCTTGCAAACCGTTCCTTATACAAAAAAAGTTTGAAGGCAAAAAAGTAGGTAATTAAGTTTTCTATGGATATAATACAACTTATTTAATAAAATATTGTTATTTAGTCAAAAACTATTTAAAATCTGAAGACCGTCTTTTGGCGGCCTTGGGCATTAGAGGGTTAAAAGTTTTTATTTAAAAATCCATTAAGAGATAATTTTAAGGTTTTTTAAATTAAATAAAAACCCATTTATTTTATTTAAAATTCAGCAATAAAAAATTAATAAAAGCACCTGCTTATTTAAAGTGATGGCCAATTTTAAGCAGGAATAAGGAAAAGCAATTTTCAAATCAATATTTTGTTAAAAAATTTAAAAATTATAAAAAATTGTTTTTTTTTTTCATAACTTCCCAGCTAAAAATCGACATATATGAATCGATACAGGTTAAATGTATGTGCGTGCATGCTCATAAACATGCATGCATAAACATGCATTCATGACCATACATGGATACATAAATCTCCATACATGAATCATATATGACCATACATGTGCATTAACGAAATTTGAGGTAATATCTACATGTGTGTAGATGCATGAACATACATGAACGCGCATGAACACGCATGAGCATGCGTGATCATACATGTAGATATTACTTCAAATTTCATTAATGCACACGTATGGTCATATATGATTCATGTATGGAGATTTATGTATCCATGTATGGCCATGAATGCATGTTTATGAGCATGCACGCACATATACCCAGGTGGAAATTGAAGACGGTACAAAAAACAAAGCGCTATGAAAGCGTTTGTTGTCAATGGTACAAGAAAAGAAGCATTTTTGCAGCGTTGATTCCCAATGGTACGAGAAAAAACATTCGAAAAACATTATTTTGGATTGCTTTTCGAACGTTCACAAACAGTATTTTAGGAGTGCTTTTCATACAAAATTTGCAACCGTTTGCGAAATAAAAACACTGTTATAACATTGCTTCAAAGCGTTTGCAAAAAGTACTTTAGCAGGACTTCTTTTAATCTTTTAAAGAATATATAACCGATTATTTAAAAAACACTGTCAAAACATTGATTTCAAAATGTTCGAAAAAGTGCATTCCAAGCAATTTTTTTTTTACAAAATTGTCTACAGTTAAACAAAAAATGCAGGAGAATATTAAATTTGGAATATATTTAAAAGGCAGTAAAATCCACATGTCAGAGTACACTTTTTAAAGTGTTTGGTCAAAATGTTAAAAAAAGTTTTTTTTTTGATATATAATTCTAATTATAGCTGCGTTTGTGCGAGATATCATTACTATCAATGATATCTCGAACAATTTTGACAGTAGAAAGCCGGAATACGTTAAAAAACTGTCAAAATCGTTCTTGATAACACTGATAGAGAGTCACACAAACACAGCTTATATTTTATTATTTATGTAAAAGAGTTATAGCAATCATTATTTATGCAAAAAGAATTATATCAATTGTCTCATTATAAAACTTTGTAAGAATACACTTAAATCGTACTAAAATAGTATACTAATATCAGTATAATTTACATTTAATTTTTTAACATTATACAATCCAATTTATTTTGACAAATTGGATACTTAAAAACATCAGTTATTTCATTATAAATTTGAACATTTAAAAAATATCATCACAATTGCGTTTACAATGTTTAATGCCAAAAATTTCATTAATTACTAGAATATTACTGAGCAGGTATACATTCTCAGAGTGAGATGAAGTGAATTAAAAACCTTCAATATTTATAAAATAAAACACCACTTTTGATTCTGAGGATTCTAAAATCTTTCCAAGAGAATATTTTGTATTTTTGAACAGTTGATATACCAACAGGATATTTCGTGAGTTTTTGTTATGAAAAATGTTCAATTTTCATTGAATTTGTCCAATAGGATTTTTGGGAGATTTTACAATTGATTTTATAAACCTAAATTGTTTTCAAAATCGAAAGCAGAAAATTTTGATATAGGAGCTCCAATATTGGGTACGTCAATCGCGATATGAATAAGATTATGATTGCTCATGGTTTGGAGAAACATTTTAAAGTTGTTTTTTGCAACGCTTTGAAAACGTAATAAAATACCACCCTCACACCGTAAATCATGGTTATCATTTGGGGCGTTGTCAAAACGTTTTAAACCTGTAAATCGGTATATTCTGAAAACGCTTGCGCAATCTTTTAAAATGCTTTTGAAACGTTTTCGCGATCGTATTTTTCCACCTGGGTATTTAACCTGTATGGATTCATATATGTCGATTTTTAGCTGGGTTGTTTTATGTTTTTTGTCGAAACTCTTCGCGGATCCCCTGGAATTCTGCTACGGGCCTACGGACCTTGGGAACCCTTGGCCTAGAAGATATAAAAAAAAGTTTCGCAAAAATCGCCGATATATGTATCTTCTTGAAGATAAATAATATAATAAAAATATGTTTTTATATCGCGCTCCTATATTCAATAAATGCTAACTTCTCAGGAGAGGTAAAAAACTAGTTATTTCGCTTATTATTGTAAAAATAAACAATGTACCTTCCATTGGATGGTTTAAATATTCTTACTAATTTATACACCTATGCACAAAATTTCATATTTTGCATATTTTTGCGTATTTTTTTGAGATAGCATATTTTAGTATATCACAACCATGGATGGTAACCGAAACGAATGCGGTTATCGTTAGGGTAACGATATTTTAGGTTATATCGGTAACGGTATTTTAAGGGTAACGCTATTTCATTTATTTCAGTATCGGTATTTTAAGGATAACGGTATTTGAGTTATTTCGGTAACGGTATTTTAAAGATAACGATATTTGGGTTATTTCGGTAACGTTATTTTAAGGTTAACGGTATTTCAGTTATATCGGTAACGGTATTTTAAGGGTAACGGTAGTCAGTTACTTCGATGCATCCCACAATTTTTTTTTTTTTTTACAAAAAACAAACGATATTAAAAACATAACCAATTTATCAATTTAATGTACAAAAAATACTCAATAACACGAGAAATTACCAAAAGCAGAAAATTAAAAATAACGGTAACGGTATTTTAGGGATAATGCTATTTCATTTATTTCGATAACGGTATTTTAAGGGTATAGATATTTCATTTATTTCGGTATCGGTATTTTAAGGATAACGGTATTGAAGTTATTTCGGTAACGGTATTTTAAGGATAACGGTATTCCGGGTATTTCGGTAACGGTATTTTAGGGGTAACGGTAGTCAGTTGAAAGGGTTTTGAATCGATAACGGTATTTTAGCGGTATTGCCTGCCAACCCTGATCACAACACATATTTTTTCAGAGTTAACATATTTTGTCGGAAAATAAAAATACGATTTTTTTGAAAAATGTTTATTATTTAAGCATTATATGAGATGTTTTATTCCATATTAGATAGAAAAATTTAAAAACTACTCGAGGTCGTCAACTTTGGCACTCTCTAACTCACGCTGTATTGTAACAGGGTCACTCTAAATGTGCTTTTTGGGAGCTCATGTCATTGACTATAATCGCCCATACATAATATTTCAATCCGATAAATATTTTAAAAGTTACATATATATTACCATTTTTTTTTTTTTTTTTTTTTTTTTTTTTTTTTTGAACCACTATTAACTAATATTATAAAAATGACCATATCTCGAAAACTAGCCATTAAATATCAAAATCTTTTCCAGATTCGTATTCAGCATGCCAAATGCAGTAAGGTGTGAGGTAGATTTATAATAAATTAATTTTTTTTTTGAAGTTGGAAATTTACTAAAGGGGTTTGCATTTATTTTCACCAAAAAAATGTACTCTGAGATAGCATAATAACAAAAATTGATATAAAACGAGAACTAATTATCTTTTTGCTTAAAAATTCATATCACAGATGGGTATTGCATAGGGGAGCTATTTGCCATCGGAAACTCATTTTGTCCAAATTTAAGTTGACATATTTTAAACATAGGCTCTCGGTATATTTCTTTACTTTTTATTATAAACAAATATAAAACAATTCACAATTAATCTTAAAATTTCTTGACTCTGATTTTGAATAAATGACTGTTTCAACTAGCCTTCCGTAAATATACATTTATTTTGCAACACATTAGGGGTTTTCATATAAACTCGTATTCTACTCGTAAACGGTGTAAACCTGGTATATTTATGAGTTTAATGTCAAACTCCATACATAAAAATATGGTTTATATTTATACAAGGTTTACAAGGAATTTACGAGTTTATATGTAAACCCCTATTATTTTCTAAAAAAAAACAATTTTATTTATAATGCATAATTATTTATAATTTTTATTTATAATGCACCATATTTTTTGCAAATTTAGTTGCGATAGTTTCTCAAAATTAGCTGCTGTTTTTTTTATTGTTTATATGAATGGTTTGTGATTTATTTATATTAAATGAAAGAAAAATATATTTTTGACATTTTTTTTTAAATATCGCCAATATATTTTCCAACAGATAAAAAGAAGATATATTCAAAATAATATTTTGATTTTCTTCAAAATGATAAATGAATGATATTGCTGTAATATCTTCAGAGAGATATATCTTCCTAATGCTTATTGGGAGCGTGAGAATGTTTTTTTGTATATTTTTTTCATTGTTTATATTATTTTTGACTTGTCAAATTTGAATCATTCTAAAATCTTCATGAACTTTTTTTAAATCGCAATTTTGATCTCTTTAAATTTGCTGACTTTGAGAAATGTATTAAAAAACCAAAATAAATTGAATAAACTTTTGGATTTCCTGCTGCATGAATAACAAAAAATTTTAATTGAAAATTAAAAACCAAATTAAAGAAATAAACGTTTTTAAAGCCATGTAAAAATTTAATTAAAATACACTAGAAAATGTGGGTTGTTTAATTTGCAAACAAAATTTTTTAAAACAGGTTTCCAATTTGTTGATGTGGTGATTAATGGCAAAATGTCTTGTCACCCGCTCCAAAACTAAATTCCCAAACTACTGTGCTCCTCTTAAAGTGATTTTAAAATAATTTTTTTTTCAGATAAACATGAATGAGAAAAGTAAAAATGAGTCATATCATACAAAACACAATTAAAATACTATTGTAATATGTAGATGACTATATTGATCAATAATTTATTCATAAAACATAATAAGAATAAACTTAAATTAAAAATAAACCGTTAAAAAATTACTTGTTTATTAATTGATAGTTTTCTTAATTTTTGCAGATTGATGCCAATAAAGATGGTTTCATCGACCTTAGTGAACTTAAAGAAGCTCTTGATCAGGTCGGTTTCAAATTACCCGGTTATCAGGTACGTGAGATGATCGATGAATTCCAAAACAAACAACGTACTTCCCATCAGGGAAAATTGAATTTGGAAGAATTTGAAAATCTTTGTTTGGATCTCAAGTCAAAAGATGTGGCCAGCACTTTTAAGACAGCTGTTACCAAAAAAGAAAATCTCGAAACTTTGGGTGGCATGTCAAGTATCTCCTCCGAAGGTACAACACATTCGGTACGCCTTGAAGAACAATTGGCCTTCTCCGATTGGATTAATTCAAATTTGGGTCATGATCAAGATTTGAAACATTTATTGCCAATCGATAATGAAGGTAAACGTTTATATCAATCCATTAAGGATGGTATTTTATTATGTAAAATCATAAATCACTCCTGCCCCGACACTATTGATGAAAGAGCTATCAATAAAAAGAACCTTACGGTATATCGTGAATTTGAAAACTTAACTTTGGCCTTGGTATCATCACAAGCTATTGGTTGTAATATTGTTAATATTGATGCTCATGATTTGGCCAAAGGCAAGCCCCATTTAGTGTTGGGTTTATTGTGGCAAATTATTCGTATTGGTCTCTTCAGTCACATTACCTTGGAAGATAACCCTTGTTTGGCAAATCTTTTGTTCGACGATGAACGTCTTGAAGATTTAATGAAATTGTCTCCTGAGGCCATTCTATTGCGTTGGGTTAATCATCATTTAGAACGTGCTGGTATTTCACGTCGCTGCACCAATTTCCAATCCGATATTGTAGATTCAGAAATCTATACACATTTGTTAAAACAAATTGCTAGCAATGATGCTGATGTTAATATGGACGCTTTACGTGAGAAGGATTTAACATCAAGAGCGGAGATTATGTTGCAACAAGCAGCCAAATTGAACTGTCGCAGCTTCTTGACACCACAGGACGTAGTCAGTGGAGTCTACAAGTTAAATTTGGCTTTTGTTGCTAATCTATTCAACAACCATCCGGGTTTAGATAAACCCGAACAAGTAGAAGGTCTTGAAGCCATCGAGGAAACACGTGAAGAAAAGAGTAAGTTGTCATTTTTCTTCGCCCACAAAACAAGAAATATTAATTTTACGTTGTACATTTAGCCTACCGTAATTGGATGAATTCTATGGGTGTTAGTCCCCATGTCAATTGGTTGTATTCTGATTTAGCTGATGGTTTAGTTATTTTCCAATTGTACGATATTATTAGACCAGGTATTGTTAGCTGGAATCGTGTGCATAAACGTTTTTCACCATTGCGAAAATTTATGGAGAAATTGGAAAATTGCAACTATGCTGTTGAATTGGGTAAACAATTGAAATTTTCATTGGTTGGTATTGCTGGTCAAGATCTAAATGATGGTAATGCCACACTTACTTTGGGTAAGTTAAATTTGTTTTTGATATGTCTCTTTATAAAACCGTTATTAAAATGTATGGTGTTTCTAATTTTTTAGCTTTAATTTGGCAATTAATGCGTGCCTACACCTTGTCCATTCTTTCACGTTTGGCTAACTCTGGTAATCCCATTGTAGAAAAAGAAATTGTCCAATGGGTTAACAACAAATTATCCGAAGGTGGTAAAGATTCCACTTTGAAAAATTTCAATGATTCCGCCATTGCTGATGCCAAAATAGTTATTGATTTAATCGATTCCCTTAAGGCTGGCAGTATTAATTATGAATTAGTGAAAACTAGTGGTACCGAAGAGGTAAGTCGTGTTTTTACTTTTTTTTTATTTTAAATTTGATTACGTGTGTATTTTGTGACAACATATTCAGGTCTTTTTAGGGGTATACAAGACATGAACAATCATGCTCAATCGTGTATGTTATTCATAACAACATATAAATTTTAGGGGTTTTTTGTATGTGTATGATGTAGGGAAGCTAGTCTAAAATTAACGAAGTCAATTTAGCGGTATTTGCTAAAAACGAGCTTGAATCCATGTAGTAGTAAAAATTCAAATCCGTACAAAAAGAGTTTGGACAATTTTGTAAGTTTAAGCTGCGTTTATATTTGCACCGAACGAAATCCCGAGATTTCGATAACAACTGCTCTAAAAAACAGTGAAGATAAGCGTATAAACGTTAAATTGTTAGAGAATGTTATTATTAGAATTATCTGTGCTTTATTCAAAATTGTAAATTAGAGTTGTCCAAAAAAACATGAAAGTTGGAATTCGCGATCTCCACAATGTTGCCCCTATTCCTTAATGTCTAAAAACTCTCTGTGCCAAGTTTCATCTAAATCCGCTTTTATTTAGAGGTAGCAGAAAAAGTTATTTTTTAAGAATTAGTAATTTATCTCTGGAGTAATTTATACAAAAAGTAGGGTTGACTTTAAATTGAATTATTTCTTAACCTGTACGCTTTTATTTAACAATTTTTTTTAATCTAATTTTAATGTCAAGAAAATGAATTTGAAATCAAAACTTAAAAAAATTAAGAAACTTTTAATTCGCGGTGTTTTTAAAATTTATAACAAAAATACATATTTTAGTTAAAATTTCCAAATTTTCTTGTTGTTGTCTTGTATGTGCAAATTTCTCAAAACCGATCTTTATTTAAATGAAGATTATGAATCAACAATCTAAATTTAAAAAAAAAATTTGTGGTTTTTAAATTATTCGCGGTTTTTGAAAATTCATAAAAAAAACTCAAGTTTTTTTTGATTATTTTCCTAATTACCTGTAAACGGTGTTATCGAAAAATCCAATTTGTTATATTTTTGCAATTTACTACCAAGGGCATTCATTATATATAACACTGATTTTAATTTTAAAAAGGCCAACAGATATCCTGCAAGTTAATTTAAAATTTGACTTTTTCTAATATTTCGCTATTATTTAGCTGGCTATAATTTTATTGCTATCAAAAATCCTATCTCACATAATAGGACATTCCATAGATATATATTAATGCAAAAACAGAAATTTTCATAGTGGTAAATACAAGAAAACTTTTTCTGATCAAAATTGAGCATTTTTTGTATGAAATTTTTCAAATATCGCGAAATCCGCGTCTCCGATTTCAATTTTCAATATTCGTAATGTTAAGGTGACCATATGTCATCTGTTTTGGAGGACAATCATCTATTTTCACTCGCTGTCATCTATAAAATTGGTGTCCTCTTTCTGTCAACTTTTTTATAATCGGTCATCTTTATTTAAAAAAAAAAAATAATAATATTTTTTATTATTGATCTTATAGTATGAACAGTATACAGCACGGCACGAGGTACGGTTTCCTTTAAAAATTATAACAAATTTTATTTAACTTTCACTTTTGAAAATAAATTTTAGCACTTATTATTTTCTTTTCGTAAGAGGGGGGGGGGGGGGCTTGTTTGACGACCATTACAAAAACAAAATGCTCACGTCCATCCAGCAAGTTGGACGACATGCAGTATCGTGTATGGGCTCCTGTAAGCTTTACGAGTACAGGGTTGATACATTGCAAACATTTAGTTCTATTATTCTATTTTTTAAGTTTCGTTATTCTTTTTAACTAACTTTATATATTTATAAGTAAATGTAAATTTTTTTGATTTTATTAAACTAATTTTACATATGTCAATTTTTCTGTAAAAAATGTTGAATTCAAATAAAATTTTTACTTTTTTCTTAATGTCATCTTTTTTCTTTTTCAAAATCTGGTCGCCTTAGTAATGTACACCTAAAAATATATTAGATTTGATATGTCGCTATCATAATAACTATATTTAATTTTTCTCATTTTTTCCATTATTTTTAATTAATTAAAAATATTAGAACAAGTACAACCTCGAAACAAAACTTTTTTGGTGATTTTTTTATCAGGCCATATTTATTTTCATAGTGGCATATTTTCAGGGTTGTGGAGCGTGAGAATTCCAACTTTTTTTTTTTTTGGACCAGTCTACGGTACATCTATAAACTTTTCTTCATTGTTTTTTTCACGGTGGTGAATATTGAAATCTCGAGATTTAGCGTTGCAAACGCAATCTTGCAAATTTTACAATATTATCATAATCTTGTTTAAACAACATTATGTCTGCAATGAAAATACCCTATAATAAACACTTAGGCTGCTTTTAGATCTGCATCAAAATCACGACATTTCGATATTTATCACTGCAAAAATATATTTATTAAAACTAAAGTTGCTTTGACACTATACCCGCTATCTCGATTGATGCGTATTTTAGTGAAAATCTAGTTCATAACTGGATAAAAAAAAAAAATCTGTTGTATAACCAAATTTTGGGAAAATCCATTTTGATAATTATGTTGCTACAGCAGTCAGATTTACTAAAACTTAACAATAGAAATGGTAAATCCAATAACATCTCGTTCTTTTTGTACGAACAGAATAAAAAATCATGCATCCAAATAGTCATCCCTTATTAAAAACCCCTTTTATAAGCTTTTTGAAAGTGGTAACAAATTTGGTACTCCTCGAATAAATTAATAGCTTTTTTGTTGTGGTTGTCAAATCGAAATCCAGCTTAGCTGTCAAATTTCGGAATATAGACAGGGGTAACTACCTGTCAAATACTGGCAAATCATGTTTTAAATAGCACCGGCATTTCGAAAAAACCGTGCTCTTCTAGCAAAATTTTTTTTAACGTCGGCAATTTCTCCTTGGATATGTGCAGAGATCTTAAATGTTTAGAGAAGGTCAGAGAACTTAAATGCTTAGAGAAGGTGCATTACAAAGCACACTTTTTTCGAGCTTTATTTGACGTGAACGATGAAAGCAAAAATTTAATTTTAGCAAATTCTGCTTATTCACTAGATGACGTTAGTGCAGGCGGTATTCGTCACTCTCTTTCGAAGATTGACAATTTATATCAAAACTGTTAGCCTTTGCAGACGTGTGTAATTCTTATGGCTGAATTTTCGATATAAATTAAGAAGAGAGTGATTTAACAGAGGTAGGGAGAGTTGGATAGTCTTTTAATTATATAGTCGTTGGTTCAGGCTTAAAAGAACCCCAAAATTCATCATTTAAAACTAAATAAAATATTTCAATGTTTCAAAGGTGTTTTTCTCCCTTCCCTTTGACACCTTAATCATAACAACCTATAATGAAACCAACGACTATATAATTAAAAGACTACCCAAATCTCGCTAACTCTGTTAAACAACTCGCTTCTTAATTTGTTTCGAAAAATTCAGCCATAAGAATTACACACGTCTGCAAAGGCTAACATTTTCGATACAAATTGTCAATGTTCGAAAGAGGCGATGAAAACCGCCTGCCCAAATGTCATAAGCAATAACTTGCAACAAAAAAACATTTTTTGATTTTTGTTTTTCGTCTATCCTAATTTTTCTGATCAACTGTAACATTTTTTCATTTCCTACTGCACCACATTTCGTAAACAAAAATAAAATTTCCCTTTAGAACACGGGAACACTAACGTCATTTAGTGACTAACAAGGAAAGATTCATAACGCGGACCGGCAGATCTTAATATACATATTTTCTAAAAAAAAATTCTGATACAAAATTGTTGAAAGAAAGTATTTGAGAGAAAACTGCTAGAGATAGAACAAAAACAACTCTTAAGAGCCTAAATCATTCACAATACCTTAAGAAAGTTTTGGAAATTTGGCAATAAACGATTTGAAATTTATAAACATTTTCGCTGGGTCTCACACTGGTGGGTTAACGTTAACCTGCCTTTAAAACAAAATGTCAACAAGTTATATACAAAACAATAACAAATTTTTAAGTTAACTAATGATATAAACAGTCAGTATGAAACCCAGCGTTAATAAATTTTTCATATAATTAACTAATTATAATTTTTACTTTCTTTTTGAAGGATAATTTGGCAAATGCCAAATATGCCATTTCTATGGCCCGTAAGATTGGAGCCCGCGTGTATGCTTTACCTGAGGATATAACCGAAGTTAAACCTAAAATGGTAATGACTGTATTTGCCTGTATGATGGCTTTGGATTATATACCCAATATGGATAGTGTGGAGAATCAAAATAATATAAATAACAGCAACTAAATATGCCAAATAACTATAAGAACAATAACCAACAACAACGATAAAACCACCCTAACCACCACAAAACTTAAAGATAATCAGTCATAAAAACTGAATTGATTGATAAAATATGTAAGGAGAAGAAAATAACAAGAGAAATGATACCCCAAAAATGCCACGGAATGAAGCAATATTGAGTGTTTATTATTTTTTAAATATTACGATTAATTTATTTGCTTGCAAATATAACTAACTATATAACAAAATTAAATAAACTACGCCAATTAAGTAATTATGTATTTATATAAATTTTTTAGAAGCTTGTAATTTATACAAATTTTGATAATGTTAAATATAAGGCTAAACTATAATAGAGCCAGGCATAAGTTTTTGGCAAAATAAAATAAAAGTTAGACCTTAAATCATATTTTTTTTAACTTATGTTTTATTTGATCAAAAACTACTCTTAACTCAATTCTAGTTTAGTCTTCAAACTTTTAAGGTTATAATTTAACATTACTTTGTAATCATGTTTTATTAAAAGGACTTGATTTTTTTTTTAATTTTATTTTTTTATTATATTTTAAAGTAACTATTTTATTTTGTTGAATTTTAAATTGCTTTTTTTAATGTAAAAAAAAAAACAAAAACAAAAATAAACCTTATTTTATAAATAAAGGTTAAGCTAATGAAAAAAAAAAAAACATAAAAAGTGTGTAATATATAACTATGAATGAAAAAGTGTAAATTTAAAAATGCATTTACATTAAAGAAAATATTAAAAATATATTTTTAATATTAACATTTTACTTATCATTAAATCAAACAGAAAAACACATAAAATTGGCATATTAATAAAAGGGTGTGAATATGGGAACAGTTCCTTCTCTGCTTTTATAGTTTGTGAATTAATTATTGAGTGAGTGAAGTAGTTAGAAAGAGAAAGGAAAGTGCAACGCTTTTACTTTTTGCCAGAAATCATTAATAATTCATCAATCCTTTATAGTATATTTTACGCACATTACTGCACATGATATTGTCAAAATCTACTAAAGTTGTAAAAATATATAATGAAGAGGATTTTTTAACGACCAAGAAAAACACAAAATTGTATAATATTACATTTAGTAGACCTACCTAGTTTTAGTACAAAACTAGTTTTTGCTTGTTTTTTATAATGCGTTTTTAGAAGTAAAAACTCAAAAGAATCAAAAACCAGGTAGTTTTTCCTCAGGTGTAATTGTATTAAAAATATTTCTAGATTTGATATATTTACTCAAAAGAATAAGTCGTAATGAATGGTTTAGGAACAAGAAACAAAAATGTTTCAAAGCAAAACGTGATAGGATTGTAGTCTTTATTTCAAGAAATTATTATTAGATTGGCCCAAGCCATAATGTGTGCGATTTCTAAAGCCAGATTCGAAACAAGCATGCCAAAAGATGTATGTATTAAACAGTTATTACGAGTATAAGGTTTGCGCACGAAATGACTAGTGCACTTTTTACTTATAAATTATTGCTTGAGTAAAGAAAAATATTTTTTCATCACGTTAGCACTGAAAAATATAATTTAAAATTGTGTCCAAATATTAACGATACTGCATAACTTATTATACTTTAAGAAAAAGTGCTTGAAAATATAATATTGGGTATTGGTAAAAAGAAAGATGAAGAGTACAAAGCAAGTCGCCGATAACGTGAAAATTTTTTCTCGGAAATAGAGTTTGTCAAGCAAGAAGATCACTGAAAATACCGGTAAAAACCTAATGGGTGGTATTCCAGACAAAGTTAAAACTTTCATACAAAACAATTAGTGTATCTTAATCATTAATAAAATGTAAACTCAAATGAAATTCCTTTCAATAAAATCCCAGCCAGCAATTTCGGAGCGCTCATAAATAAGATTTTTAAATGGCTCATAGAAATGATTAGTTTTTTTTTGAAAACACCCCTTTTTTGGTAGAAAATACGAACCCTCAGAAAACAATCCAAAAAGTTGTCTCTACAATCTAAAAAGCTCTTTCAAAACGAGGGTACATTTTTCGGACTCAATGAAGATTCCAAAATTATTTAAATTTATGAAGAAAATTTCGATTTTATACGTTCTTTTTTCTGAGTCATTTCTGAGTACACAGGGGGCTCTTTTGGACGGACCACTTTCATAGGAAAAAGTGGAAAAATGTTTATGTTTTTAGAGCTCATTTCCGAGTCATTAATGATCGTTTGCTGGGATGTTATTTTTATTTAAATATGACGTTTAGATCAAAAGTTATTGCGATTCATTTGTGCACTAGTTACTTCGTTCGCAAGCATTATAAGCAAAAGATGCATTTTAATCACAACGTAAATATAATAATATAAAACTAATGTATAGGGCAGCGACTTTCATGCACTTAAAAATCTAAAATATGCGCTTAAAATATGCAGTAAAAAATGCAAAATATGCACTTAAATGGAAAGATGCACTAAAAACCCAAAAATATGCATTAATAATCCAAAAATAAACGCTTCAAACCAAAAAATGCACTTTAAATTAATCGATTTTTAAAAATCATATTTATTACTCGGGAGCGTTGGGTTAAAAATTAAATACAATGTAAATGTCTAAGTAGATAAAAACTTGATATAGATAAGAGATGCGTTAAGATTTGCAAATTCTTTTTCTTTGTATTTCACTAATTTTTTAAAAAATGTGAAAAAATATGTAATTTAAAGAAAAATATGCACTAAAAATCACAATATATGCAAAAAATATGCACTTAAAAGCAGAATATGCAAAAATATGCATTTATAATAAAATATGCAACAACAAATCTTTGCCATTTTGTTGCAATTTCTTTGATTCGGAAAAGTAATTGGTCAAAATCATTTTTGGATTAATGAGTACAAACATGCATTTGCATGAAAGCCTCTGCCCAGCTAATGTATATAGATAGCTCCATTCCATTCAAAAATAAACATGGTTGCTCAACCTAATTTTGCAAAAAAAAAACTTTTATTAATCCCAACAAACAAAGATAATCATTAATAACTCAGAAATGAGCTCCAGAAACATAAACATTTTTCCACTTTTTCCTATGAAAGTGGTCCGTCTAAAAGAGCCCCCTGTGTACTCAGAAAAGGCTCAGAAAAAAGAACGTATAAAATCAAAATTTTCCTCATAAATTTAAATCATTTTGGAATCTTCTTTGAGTCCGAAAAATTAACCCTCGTTTTGAGACAGCTTTTTAGATTGTAGAGACAACTTTTTGGATTGTTCTCTGAGGGTTCATATTTTCTACCAAAAAAAGAGTGTTTTAAAAAAAAAAATCATTAATCATTTCTAGAGCCATTTAAGATTCTTATTTATGAGATGATTGCAAGGACGATTGCCAGAGAAACCCGGTTCCGCTGTAATTGATATGTAGCGCTTTATGATTACCTTAATCTGGTGAATGATTATACCTTTGTTTTTATTTTAAAATAAAAATATTTGTAGAGTTTTTCTTGATGATGTAGCAGTAACTGATCACAAGTAGCATACACTTTTTACGTTACCTCAAAATTTTAACTTAACGGTAGGTAATCAAATCGTTCACCAGATTGTTGAGTAGCAGATTAGTAACAACTAAGCGTCTGGTAAACGCACCCAATGAATATTTTGGCATTATAAACTGATTTTCTGGAAATTATTAAGGCAACCATAAAGGTTCAATATTATTGATCAATGTTTTTAAAAACAAGCAAACAAAATAGGTATTGAACGTGTAGTCCTGCCTTCAAGGCAAACATACACGTTCAATATTATTGATTAAAGTTTTTAAAATAAACTAATCAGAACAGAGTATTTAAAAATAAACCCCTAAATTCATAAACGCTTTGTAAAATTATAGGAGGTTTATTGAACAAATTTTGTATGAAAATGACGTTTTGTAAACCTGCTATAACTTTACAAAGCATTTATGAATTGAGGGAAAAATGTTCTGATCAGTTGATTTTTGAAAACTTCATCAATAATATTGAACGTGCATTCCTGCCTTTAGACAACTCCAATTGAATAAGACGACGATATATTTCTAATTTCTGATCAATAAATGAATACTGGAGTGGTAAACTAAATGTATACTGGGGTAGTAAACTAAATATTTTGACTTTAAGGCACGTCGTTTGCTGTTTATCATCAGCTGTATTTTCGCTCATAGCTATCAACTTTAAGAGTCATATGCATAATCAATTTTAAAATTTATAAGTGACTTATACAACAAATTTTTCCTACAAAACTCATTTTATAAACGTATTAAGTATTTAAGGCAAATCTACGTTTAACCGATTAAAGTATAAAATAATTATAAACAGCTAATTTTTATAATAGTTGCGATATAATCCAACGTACGCCAGCAAACTTTTTGTGGTGAACTGATAGTTAACTCCTAAACTGTTAGTATGAAATCCAGTGTAGCTCGATACAAATTAATTTGAATTTCGTAAATTTCAGATACATATGTTCCCATAAAAACGTTTGTACCCCCTATACCTGAGATTGAGCCGCTAAAAATACGTGTTCGTTAATTTTTTTCTTTGCTATCGTAATACACAAATTTCATCGAAATCGGTTTATGACCCGGAGATAACTTCCTTGTCAGTAACAAAATTAAATTGCAAACATAATCTTGTTAAAACAAGATTATAGTTGATTATGGCAATATACATACAGCAAAAATATGCGAGATTTAAAAAAAATAAATTTAATAATCTGGCAGATTATCCGATAATCTGCCAAAAATGTTCATTGTTGCCAACTAAAAGAAAATAATAAAAAACGATGGCGTTTTTTAAAGCAAAACATTTTAAATTGCTTTCATTACCCAGTCAGAAATTGCTAGAGGTGCAAAAAATCAATCACTAAAAGACTGGCAGAACACCCATTTGGGATGCTTTGTCAGCGTTTGCACCTAGCGTTTTGCCAGCAATTATTTTACAAAACGTTTTGTAGTTCTAAAAACTACCTTTCAGAAATTGCTAACGCTACCAAAATGAAGAGAGCGTTGAGTTTATAAAAATTATGACATTTAAAAAAAAGATATGGGTTTAAGGTTACAGGTATATATACAATGCATATTATACATACATACAGGCATATTAGTTCCTACAAACATTTTTTCTGCGCTAGCATAGGAACTTTTTTAAATTTTATTTTGATGAGGATATCATCATTTTTACCAGCACTTGTGCCACCTGTTAAAGTGCCAAGCCAGCATTTTCTGCTATGTATTTTTCTGACTGGCTAATAGGGTTCTGCAAATCTGACTAAATTTCGATTTTTTGAACTACACAAGGCGCATATGATGAGGATACGCAAAAAGCAAATATTTGTTATGTCCAAAGGGGCAAAAATGGAAAAGTAATTAATAATGCTTTTTAATCCAGTCTTGTTGAAAGTCGGCTAATGTTTGCATCCGAAATGTTAATGAGTTGAGATGGCCTTGTGTCAAAATTTTTCTATAAATTGGTAAAATAAAATAGAAAATCACTAAGAAATTATTTTACCTACACTCAAAAAAAAAAGTCAGTGAAGTCAGCAAAAAATGTTGCTGTGTCAGCAAATTTTTAGTCAGGAGCGTGCTTGCTAAAAAGTTGGTAATTTCAGCAAAAGGTTTGCTGAAAATCAGCGAGCTGATTTTTACAAAAAAAAAATAGTAATCTTCAGCCAAAGTTTTGCTGACACTTTGTCGACTGCAAATGAAAAAAATCCTTGTTAAAATCACTAAACTTTTTGCTGAATATTAGTAGACTGAAAAAAACTCAAAAACTTGTAGCGAAATTTTACTTTAGTTAATTTATTTGCTGAAAATTTAAATATAGAATATGTGTAGAGTAGTTTTCCTTTTTTTGTCATTTCCGTTTCCAGACAAGCTGCGACATCTACATCTAGTCTTATCTGGTTGTCGTCCACACTATGAATGCTGTTATCAGCACAATTTTTGTAGCAAAATAAATTAGTAAAACATTAGTTCAAAATTAGTTTAGTGCTAAAAAAATATAACTAAAATTTTTGCTGAAAACGGAATTTTAGCAAAAAAATTGCTGGAAACTAGTACACTTGATATATGTACAAGACGTTTTACTAATTTTTCTACTAACTTATTTTTTTGAGTGTAATGTTAGGTGTATTAGGTGTATGTCGGAAATACTGTCCATTTGTGCGCTAAATACGAAATCAGTAGGCTTTGTCCATGGGCCCATGTAAGTTAGTATACCAAATTTCATTAAAATATCTATATTTGCGCTCTGTGGCGTGCGAACTAGGATATTAGCCAATTTTTGGGGCCTAGGTATAAACATGGTCCGATTCTAACCAACATCAATCTGTGGCGTATTTCTTTGTTCAAATCAAATTTTCTATTTTTTCACAATTGTTTTTTTGTTTATAATTGCACCAAACTTATCCCAAGGAAAAGTCTGGGTAACTTTGGTAAAAGGAGAAGCACAAATAAATACACTCTCTTTAGCGCTCTCATTTTTCCAATTTTCGAGTACGGAAACGCTTTTTGGTAAGATTCCCACGATAACGTAAAGGAACGGACCTTTTTCGTCAAATGTAATTTTTGTCCGAATCCAAATGTCGATGGTTTTAATTTCCCTTCAAAAGGCCGCGCTGTTAAGAATAATGGGGGTAAGTATAAGTATAATGCGTAAAAAAGTAAATAAATTATAGACCCTATAAACCTGTTTTTCTTGGTATGGAAAAAAAAATACATTTTCATTGCAAAAATTTAATCAAAACCGAAGTTTTTTGTTACGAAACTTTTTAACCAATCTTAAATCTTTCTTTAAGCCATAGTGCCATTAAAGTTTAATTTAAATTATCAGTAACAATAATCCTTCAAATGTTGGGCGTTTAAGAAAAAAATTATACTAAAAAATGTGTAATGTGCAATAAAAACAATTACCTAATTATCATTAACGAATTTTATTTTTATCATAAATTTTAAGATTAACCGTGACAGATGATAATGATGATTATGTAAAGAAAATATTAAATTAATTTAAGTTTTAATTTTTATTTAGTGGGTTATTTTGTAAAACGCAACGCCTTGCTATGCGTTGATTTATGTGTAAATTGTTATTGTTACAAAAACAATTTGTATGGAAAACAACGCAACGCAAGGCGTTGCGTATTACAAAATAACCCCTTAATTTTTTTAATAAGTTTAAAAATTATGAAGTATCTGTGTATAAAATAAAAAAAATCAATAAATTCAAGAAAAATAAAAAACAATAAGTTGTTATTATCAGCGCTGTTCTGAGTTCCGAATCCACGAAAAAAAAATTCTAAATTGGAACATTCCGAATTTTTTTGCTGTTTCGTGATCCACATCCAAATTATCTTTTTCGTTTTATTTCGTGCAGAAAAAGCTTGATGAAAGTGAAACGAATATATATTTTTTAACAACAATTAATTCTATAATAATTTATTTTAAAATTCATAGAATATTAAAATTTAGTAGAAACAACAAATTCTGGAAATTTTTCATTCCGTGTGATTTTTAAATCTACTCTAATTAAAAAGTTTCGGAACTCAGTACACGGGTGTATATTTTCTTTCTTTTAAAATTATTGAAAAATTTCATTTTTCTGAAATAAAATCGATTAAACCCAATTAAAGAAAAGTTAAATACTACATTTGAAAATATTTTATCAAAACTATAAGATTTCACTCTAACTTTAAAGGCCTCAAATCGTAGTTTAGATTGTGTTAAGGTTTGTTTTGTTTCTCGATCACAGTAAGGGTATTCACGTCAGAAATTACTCTTGCAAAAATGCGAAATTGGAAAATTGCACCTTCGATGACGTGAGCGCCCCAGATTAAAACAACACTGTATAATGTCAATCAAGTTTATTCAAGTTTTTCTGGTGTATAAAAAGAAATTCGTGTTTTATAAATTATTTTTTTTACTTCCAAAAACAACATACGCAAAAAATTGAATATTTATACAGTGCTGCTAATTTTAGTAGTTTTTACATACTTTTAGTACGTTTGGACAATTTGTATGCCTCTTGAATTTTGGTAAGTATTGGCAACACTGTTAAAAGTTGCAATTTTCCACTTTTGCAAGGCCAAAATTTTACACTTGGTAGTCGGTATTGCGAAATTGTCAGGTTTGTGGAAAATTATTCACACGTGTTTGTTGTTGTGTTTGAGGAAAATTTTACACTTTCGCAATTTTACAAGTCCTAAATTTCTGACATGAATACCCTTAGTATTAGTTTTTTTTTTTGTTAAAAAAGTGAGCAATCAAATATTTTCTTTTAATGAATTAGCACTTATTCTTCGATTTTTCCCATTTTGTTTATGCCTCAGAATTGCAGTTTTACAACCCAGATGAGTCCTTTTCATTAACTGCTTCTATAAGGAAATGCTTCTTTATTAAAGGTTTATCCAAGACATTTTCATCATTGATTATATCATTATTATATGATTGTAAATTTGGTAGCTTTTCATAGGTATAAGAAATTGTTCTTTTGTAGATTCGTTGATGAGATTTTTTAAACTTTTTCTTATTATCGTTTAATTTGTCATCTTTTTTAATTTTTCCTGAAATATCATTATAACATTTTGTCATATTTTCCCCGTTATTATTTTTACAATGATAACAAATTTTGTTCCTTATAATTTTTTTGATACAAGATGAAGTTTTGTTTGTTTTATGTAAAGTTTTTATGGGTTTCTTTATCGAGGCTGCTTTCTCTTCAATCGATATTTCTTCACTCGTATCGTCATCATTTGGATTTTCTCGGTATTTGCGATATTGTTTTTGTTTTTCAAATGCATAACTTTTAGGTTTTGTTTCTTTATTATAGGAACAACTTTCTGAAGTTTCACCATTTCGGGTATTTTTACAAACTAAGCAACTTTCATGTCCTCTTTCAACTTTTTTACATTTTTCCTTCTTAGTTGACTTTTTACTGGCTTCAGCAAAAGGTTCTACTTCTTCACTAGAACTTAATACTTCACCACTAAAAGTTTCTGCTTCAAGACTTGCAGCCTTGTTTTCTGTACTCTCACTTGCTGATAGAGCATCAGTTACTGAATCATCAAAATATTTTTTTACAAAATCATCATATGCTCGATCATAATCATATTGAGTTTTTTCATTTTCCAAGGATTTAGTATCCTCCAGACTCTCTTCGTCACCTCCATTAACTCTTCTTTGTATACGAGCTTTTGCTACGTTTCCGGGTTTGATTAAAGATTCTGCTCCCGCTACTTGTAAATTCGGATTATTTGCCGTAATTGTGTCTAGGGTTTGCAATAGTTGCCCTGGTTTTAGGTTATCCCAAAAACTTGTTACGGTTTGTTGATACTGAGTTTGGGCAGTATTGTACAAACAAAATATAGTCAAAATTACTCCTATGGTTGTTGTCATTTCTACGACCCTTGATAACTATTGCCCTCTTTTACAAATGTTAGAGCATTTATAGAGACCTCCTGTTAAGATGCTAACTCATGCGTTAAAAATTTTCTTTGCAACAATTTGTTTAACCGCAAATTTGGTTACAAAGTTATAGGTAATAAATCATATTTAACGGAAATATAAATAAAGGAAATTAAAGCTAAACCAATGGTTTGGTAATTTACACTAGTGACCGATCGTAGTCTAATGGTTAGAGTGTTTGCCTGACAGCCACGAGGTTCGCTGATTGGCTACTGTTGTTTTTTTTACGTTTTTTAAAATTATATTTAATTAAACATACATATTTAAAAATCTGTCTTACACGGTAACATCAGTGTAATAACTTTCCGCCAATGACATCACCATATTAAAATAAGTAAAGTATTTAAAAGGTAAGTACACTCAAAAAAAAAGTCAGTAAAGTCAGCAAAAAATGTTGCTGTGTCAGCAAATTTTTAGTCAGGAGCGTGCTTGCAAAAAAGTTGGTAATTTCAGCAAAAGGTTTGCTGAAAATCAGCGAGCTGATTTTTATCAAAAAAATAGTAATCTTCAGCAAAAGTTTTGCTAACACTTAGTCGACTGCAAATGAAAAAAATCCTTGCTAAAATCACTAAACTTTTTGCTGAATATTAGTAGATTGAAAAAAACTCAAAAAACTTGTAGCGAAATTTTACTTAAGTTAATTTATTTGCTGAAAATTTAAATATAGAATATGTGTAGAGTTCTTTTTCTTTTTTTGCCATTTCCGTTTCCAGACAAGCTGCGACATCTACATCTTGTCTATCTGGTTGTCGTCCACGCTATGAATGCGGTTATCAGCACAATTTTTGTAGCAAAATAAATTAGTAAAACATTAGTTCAAAATTAGTTTAGTGCTAAAAAAATATAACTAAAATTTTTGCTGAAAACGGAATTTCAGCAAAAAAATTGCTGAAAAGTAGTACACTTGATATACAAGACGTTTTACTAATTTTTCTACTAACTTATTTTTATGTAGTGAACACTTCAGATTTCAATAGCTAAAACTCATTATATGGTAATGAAACGTTTTGCTGGGATGTTCCCATACAAATTTACCTTTTTATCTTTCATTTTAGTTTCTAGACATGATTATTAATTACACTGCATGACACTCAAAAAATTAATGGAGATCTAACCATCAGTTCTATATATTTCGGACATGCTGATTACAATGGCGTACTTTATTTTTCGATCAATGGTACATATTTTTCGCAAAATGTCTTTAAAGTTTGACGGTTGTCCATTCAGTTTTGTATATAAAAAATTTTTCAAATTCAATTAATATGAATTTTTTGTGTTAAAATATAAGCACAGGACCTGTGGCCATATTTTCGATATAAATGTGATGTGCTAATCTTGATATTTAAACCACTACTTAGCGTTTTATATAGGTTTTTATGGTTTTTTGATATTTCAGCGACTTTAGTCGCCGAATGTACAATCGACCTCAATAAATGTAATGCCTTAGTAAGGAAGCAATTAAGAGGAAAATATTTCAATAAAAAAATGTATTCATCTATAGCGGCCTATACGTTAAAATCGCGACTTTTCAAAAATTTTATATGGCAGCATAGCTTTCCAAGATGTTCCCAAAGTCCAACTATTAGTATAATATGGGATCACCTCTAAAAATTGTTGTTGCAAAATTTCAAGCAAAAGAGTTTCCATTTGCAAAAGTTATGGCAATAAATACATTTTTTACTAAGGTTAGTATCGTACTAAAGACATTTTAAGACACTAAAGTATCGTACTAAAGACATTTTAAGACACTAAAGTGTCTTTAGTACGATATTAACCTTAGTAAAAAATGTATTTATTGCCATAACTTTTGGTAATGGGAACTTTTTTGTTTGAAATTTTGCAACAACAGTTTTTAGAAGTGACCCCATATTATACTAGAAGTTGGACTTTGGGGACATCTGGGAAAGCTATGCATTCATACAAAATTTTTGAATAATCGCTATAGATGAACACATTTTTTTGTTGAAATATTTCCTTTTAATTGCTTCTTTACTAAGCAATATAATTTATTAAAGCCGATTTTGCTTTCAGCGATTCAATTGGCTAAAACCTTAAAAAACCGTAAAAATCCATCTTAAACGCGAACAGTGGTTTTAATATCAAGTTTTATGTACCAAATTTTAAGCCTACATTTCACCAGAAAGAATTTATTTTGATTGCATTTCAAAATTTTTGTATATAAAAAACTAAATGGAAAACTGCCAAACTTTAAAGACATTTAGCGAAAAAATAAAGTACGCCATTGTAATCAGCATGTCCGAAATATATAGAATTGATGGTCAGAGCTCTATTAACTTTTAAAAGTCAAGATTATGTCACGCAGCGTTATCTCTGAATACGAAGATCGCTTGTTTCTGAGTCCTTAACAACACATTTTTTTAAAAATCGAATTTTTGCTACACTTTATCACACCCCATTTCTTCAGATAAGCCCTGAACCCTCATCCAATACTGAATCATGCCAACAAAAAGTCAGAATATGTGTACCAGAAAACTCGGATTAAGCCACTTGAAAAATAGGTGGGCGAAAAAAAAAATTCACATTCAACTACTCATCACGAGTATTCTAGTAGATGCACAAGACTTAAACTTTTTATGTTCCCTAATATACATAAATAAAAAATAAAAACTTGCAATGTAAATATTGTTATCCCTCTAGAAGACGTAGCCACATAAATCGTACAATTTTTAACAACAACACTTAATTTTATATGAAAACGAGCGATTTTATGTGGATTCGTTTTTTAGAAAACTCCCGAATATAAATGAAATTTTTCTTTTTTTGTTTAGTGCACAAGTGAACTTTTAACACTTTTACTTGAACAGAATCACAACACTTTTTATAAAACAACCAACCAGTTTATATTAAAATCCACGTGAATAAAAAACGGTATTTATCTGACACTACAAAAAGGTCGAGGTTTGCTATAACACAGTAGTAGCTGCGTTCGACAACTGGATAATTTGTACAAATTATACTGGATGGCGTGTGTTTGCGTACTCACAAATTTGTACAAATTCGTACAAATTTCTAAAAGTTTTTACTGGAAGGTGTTTGTTTACACAATTATTCAGTAAGGAGAGAGGAAAAAGAGTGCGGAACAAGTTGACTTTAGGGGCACCTCACCGATTTTTTCCCAGATAGTGCTTTTTGTGATTAAAAAATAAATATATAAAGGTCGTGACTATAAAAAAAATATTTATAGTCACGACCTTAAGCTTTCATTTAAAGCTTAAGTACCGTAAGTTGTTTTTCACGTGGAAAAATTTCACTCGAACTTTAAAGGCTTCAAACTGCAATTTAAATTATAAAAATGAAAAATTTTTTAATTTTATAATAAAGATACAATCACAATATACACAAAATGTCACTTTTTCACCAGAAAAATAATAGGTTTGTACATTAAATTTGCGTGAAAACAAACTCTACACATTTTTCACGTGAAACTGATTATCGTGAAAAATTATTTTTTTTATATGGAGTATAACAGTTTTTTCACGTGAAATTTAAACAACTTACGGTGCTTTAGTTTAAAATTGTAGCTCTGGAAATAAAAAAGTTATGAGGGAAATAATTTTTTTTTGTAATTTTAAGTAAATTGTAAGAAAATGACAAAAAAACGTAAAAAAATATTTTTGAAACAGATTTAAAAAAAACGTTATTTAAATTTTGAAAATAAAAAAAAACTAGAAAAATCTGTACGTATGGCAGGACTTTTGGATTTTTGAAGGCATTAGAAAATTTTGGACGCTTTGAGCGACATTACCTTAAAAATAACTCGGACGACTCAGATGAGAATATTTTAAATGAAGATTTGCCTTTAAACGATCCGCTTTTAAAAATGTTTACTTCATTTTCAAGGGGTTAATTCATAATGGTTGACAGCTCTTGAAAGAATAAGAGTGTTTAACTTTATTTTAAAATCGCTAAAAACAAAGAAAAATTTGGTCATGTTTAAGGCACTGTCATTTTAAGGAAATTTTATAGGAATTCCAAAAATATACAGTTTTTACAAAACTGACCAGTACTCGCTAAATTTTACTATGTAATTTGATAGAAGGTCGATATCGCTTATTTTCCATTAAAATCCACGCCTACTTAAAACAAGTGACAAAATAAAAAAAAACAGACGTTACGGTAAAATACTGCACAATTTTCTAAACTATCTCCTCGCATTTTGGGGCGAACTTATTCACTATTTTGATCTGTAAAAATAAAGGCAACGAGAATAAAATTAGAAAAAAATTTAAAGTCCTTATTATATTTCACATCACTGTAGTTAGAACTTCCCAGATAATTTTAATATGTAATAGTTTTTATATTAAATTATTTTGGAACTTAAAGGGAAATTCACACGTCGACATCCAATATTATTACCAAAGTTGGCAGCCGATATCTTTATAATACCGTTATCATCTTTAAAACCCTTTCAAATAGATAGCCGTTACCGATACCAATAGCGAAACTCTTGATTTCATAAATACCGGTATCCCAAAACCTTTTCTCTTAATACCGGTATCGTACTGGTATTTAAACAAATCAATTTTTTTACAATTTTAGTAAAAAAAAATATATTGTGTTAAGAATCCAAAATTGTAATTCAATTTAATATAGCCTTTCATTAATAAAAAAATAAATTTTTGCAATTTGACAAACGGGTAATTTCAAATTTTCATTATATCAACGATGTTTTGAACATAATTATTGTGAAAACGCAATTTTTCAATAATACCGGTGCATTACCGGTTTCGGTTACGGTAATACCGATACGATTGAAATACCGTTAACGATACCATTACCGAAGCAAAAAGTTAATAACAATACCTATTTGTTTTGTTTGCCAATCTTGATTATTATCCATTATTGGGGGATATGAATTGTAAAATTTTTTTAATTCTCTTTTGAAAGTGACATTTAGTATCCCCAATACTGGAAAATAGTAGATATGGATGGAAAGGAGAATCAAGCTTAGTTCAAATCCATAATTTTTTTATAAATACAGAATTCCTAATTTGTATACATAACAAAATACAAGTAAATAAAAAATTACACTCAACCAAAATAAAAAACACTTATCCTGTAATGTCATAAAATTAAAACATTAATAAAAGAAATTATAACTTAAAACTAATGCTAATACTAGGAGGTAACTTTGGATAAATGATTGGTAATTTGAGAGGATTTAATAGAAGTTTTTTGACGCATATTACGCATTTCACGACGTTTTTCACGTATTAATTGTTTAGCTTGTTCTGTATCCATTTCTTCCCAATCTCCGGAACTTTCATCTACCCAATCTTCTAAATCAGCCTGAAAAAAATTTAAATTTGATTCGCTAAAGTGAAATTTTTACAGATTTTGTAAACTTACATTTAATGTTATGGGCACATCAGTTGTGGCCTCTAAACGGGAAAAGTTAATCTGTGTTTGAGAATCATCAGCCAAATAGTATTTGGTCTGTGGTTTAATAACTGGTGTAAGCTCCTTAGAAAAAATTGTTTAAATGAAAGTTTAACAAATTACACATCAATGTAAAAAAACATACTTTAAAAAAATCCGGTTCCGGCTCTTCAGTTAGTGGTGTAGGAGGTTTGGCAATATGCTGCCGATATTGCTCAATATGTTCCTGTACTGTACGTGGACTATCATCCCAAGAGTTCCAGTCTCTTTCAGGACCCTTTATTTTTAATTAAAAGCAGTTAACAAAACTACGCCAAATATTTTCATCACTTACCATATTTGATCGTGTTGGTTGCGGTGACTGAGAAAAATTTGATTGTACCACAACATTTGTCATGGGTTCAGAATAACTTGCTTTACGTTTACGGGAAAAACAGCATAGTGCTCGACGCAATAATCCTACAATGCTCAACATGAGCATCTTTATTTGTTGAAAAACCATTAATTACAAATCTATGTGCAAATTCCAAAAGTTTTCACAAATTTCTACCAACGAAAAATTGATTTGTTGACATTTGTTTAGTTTGTGCTTACTTGTCACATTACAAAATAAGAGATGCAAAAGTATTGAGTATTCCGGAACTTAATACTGGTTATTTTTTAAGTACTCATAACTCAAAAGTAACTTCTCAGTTCTCTCAGATGTGTAATTTTCCGTAAAATATATGGAAATAGTACTACACAAATACAATTCTGAGAACATAAATTTATTTCTGAAAAAATTTTTTTATCGAATTTTTGGTGGAAAAAATAGAACAAGTTGAGTTTAGAGTTACAGCTTCTATTTTTATTTTTTGTCCCATATAGTACTTTTTGGGATAAACAAAAATTTTTTTTGTCGGAGACCTCTATTTCGGGAGTAATTTTGGTTTAAAGTTGGAACATAGACTTGTCTCCATCTCCGCCATATATAGTTGGATTCAGAGCTTTGAAGAATTAATTCTTTTTTGAATGAATTCACTACCAAACGAATTCAATTTTCTCTAGAATTGAATGAATTCCTTTTCTTAAGTAATTCACTGAATTCGTTCATCAAACAATAAATTCAAAGAATTAATTCCATTGCAATAGTTCTCTTTATTAAATCAAATGAATTAAATCACTGGTGAACGCGTTCAATTTTACAAATCGAACGGAAAAAAGTGAATTAATTCCTTGCTGAATTAATTCACCACAGAATTCGTTCAATTTCATTTTCGTTCAGTAAATTAAAAAAAAAATAAAATTACGTTCAGTGAATTAAAAAAAAATAAAATTACGTTCAGTGAATCAAAAAAAAATTAAATTACGTTCAGTGAATTCAAAAAGAAAAAAAATACGTTCACTGAATTGAAAAACAATACGTTCACTTAATTGAAAAACAAAAATTACGTTCGTTGAGTTCAAAGCCTGTTTTCTGCCGTTCAGTAGAAGAAAACATTGTATTGTAAAAACGTATAAATGAAATACGTCATAGTCAAGCATCTACATGTTACTGGGAAGCATAAGTTTGAAAAATTAATAGTTATATTTTTTCCAAATTCATCTACACGCAAAGAAAAACTATAGTATTTTCATCTAAAATAAGCGTACACATTGCCTTAGTTGATTGTATACTATACAACTACAAAAGTTAAGAATACAATTTATAAAATCACTTAGGCAAAAACAAATATTCGTTGAAATGTCTACGTTCTTTGTAAAAAATTACATCTTTTTTCAGGTACAATAAACTATTTATTTTTATAAAAAAACCACTCTGTTTTATTGGAAATTATATTTTTATTAATATTTTAATATCTATTTTATTTCAATATTACATTTTTTAGAACACATTTATAAAACAGAATTAAATTCCTAAACAATGATATTATTCCTATTGCTTATCCTGTTGTTTGAGAAAAGGGACAAGGAATACACATTTAATAACAGCTTGTCTGAAAAAAACAACAAATTTACAATTAGGGCTTTGAATATTTTAATTGAAGGTATTATTTACATTTATCACAATTTTTTGTTTTTATTCCATATTCTATTCCACATTTTATTAAAAAAAAAACTTTAAAATCACTTGCTTTATCTTTTTCTATAAAAAAAATGCTTCAGCCATCTTGATTTTTGTATGTCAAAGAATAATCTTAGTTGTTTTTGTCAGTTATCTTGTTTTTTTGTAAGAACATACATATAGCCTGTTGTTTCGCCAAAATTCAACAACGGTACTTTGCCTAAGTACTACTTCAATAAATTTACCCACAAAATGATAATAGCTGCGTTTGTACGATATCAATGATATCTCGAACAATTTTGACAGTAGAAAGCCGGAATACGTTGAAAAACTGTCAAAATCGTTCTTGATAACACTGATAGAGAGTCACACAAACACAGCTAATATACAACAGCAAAAAATGATTATTACCTATTACACTAGAGTGCAACCCTATACAATTCCTATCAAATTAAACTAACGATATATTTACATGGTATGCTTTGTTGAAGTAACTATAGGTTTTTCTTTGCGTGTATATCTGTAAAGTTTTTATTTTTAATAGTAAAAGCCTTTATTTTTCAATCATGTGGGTTGATAAAGTGCATCGGCGTTTTCTAACACTTAATACATATGTAATTTGTTTATTTTTTACTAGCCAATGCTGTAAAATTGCTAAGTTGCAAATTTTATTTGTAAATAAATGTTTTCTTCTACTGAACGGCAGAAAACAGGCTTTGAGTTCAATGAACGTATTTTTTGTTTTTTTAATTCAGTTAACGTTTTTTTTTTTTTTTTATTTCACTGAACGTAATTTTATTTTTTTTAATTCACTGAACGTAATTTTATTTTTTTTAATTCACTGAACGAAAATGAAATTGAACGAATTCAGTGGTAAATTAATTCAGTAAGGAATTAATTCACTTTTTTTCCGTTAGATTTATAAAATTGAACGCGTTCCCCAGTGAATTAATTCATTTGATTTAATAAAAAGAACTATATCAATCGAATTAATTCGTAACAGAATAAATCTAACGAAAACAAATATGAATTAATTCTATTCAATATATGGTGGTTTGTGAATTAATACATCGAATTTTTAATTCAGAATTGAAAAATTGAATTAAGGAATTAATTCTTCAAAGCTCTGGTTGGATTTGAACAATCCCAGCAAACATGGCAATACGAATACGATTCGCCAATCGTATTGCCTGGAAGAAAAATGTTATTGCGGCAACAATCATCTTCGTATTGCGGAAGATACCCAATTTGCTAGAAAACGTGTCCCGAATGCAATACTTCACAGCAATACGAAAGCAATTCTTCCAAAAGATAAATAGGTGATATCGCTAAAATATCTTCCGGAAGAAAAACAATATTGCATATATCGCCTATATATCATCTGGAAGTTAAAAAGAAGAAATCGACGATAACAACCCAGAAGATAAAATTTTTTTGTAACATATATTTTATAAATTGGCATTAAAAAAGCGTACTTTAAATTACAATTGTTCATATTTAAATGTTTATTTTTTATTAGATTTAAATTATCCCATCCAGTTAGCCGAATCTGAATTTATTTTTCTACGCACGCATTTCGTTATTTTCTGAAAAAGATAAATAAATTTAATTTTTATTTGCAATATACAATTATTTGAATAAAATACAGTTTTAACTTACCTTATTTGCATTTTTTTGCGAAAGTGTCCAGAATCTAGCTGTTTTTGGATTTTATATAAATTTCCATATAGAAAGTTGAATTGTTTAAATAAAATATAAATATATTTTTTGACCTTTTTTTTTAGTATCGCCAATGTGTCTTCTAACTGATATACAGAAGATATACCCAAAATACTACTTTGATTGTCTTCTAAAAGATAAAATAATGATATCGCCGTAATATCTTCTGGGTGATATATCTTCTAAATGCTTATTGGGATATGGGTACTATTGAAAAGTTTTAATTGAAATACCTTTCATATGGTATACAATATGGAGCACATTTTTTAAAAATTAACTTCAAAACTTGCATACACTATAAAAGACAAGGTGTTTTCTGGACAAAGGCATTGTATCTTTTGTGATACGACAATTTAGTGACTTTAAAATACCTTTCCAATGATGTATATTTTGTCCAAATCCGAATATTATTGACGAAGATATAAGCAAGTTTTTATGGAATCCCAATAAAAAGTTTTACCCTAAACTCAAACAGGAATTCAATTAATTTTTGTTCAATCGATTTAAAAGTTTGGGAATAACATTCAATTTCAAAATTTTATAAACAAACAACTACTTTATTAGTTTTTATTAAAGGAATTTAACATTTTTTTACAAATACAAGAAAACTAAAAAAATAATATTAGAATTACCAGTTAAGCCCGGTATTTTGTTCGTACTTTTGCGAAAAAAGCTGTCAAACTCCATATAAAAAATTATTTTTCACTTGCGTGGAATTGTTGCGAAATTGCGGTGGAATTTTTTCGCATCAATTTAATAGACATGACCATTTGAAAATGTAGCGAAAAAGTGACATTTGGGTTAATTATGATTGTAACTTTTTATAGACTACAAAAAATTTGTGCATTTTATTGTTATACCCTACACCACCAAGGGGAGAGGGTATTATAAGTTTGTGCTGATGTTTGTAACACCAAAAAATATTGGTCCTAGACCCACCTTATAGTATACCGATCGGCTCAGTATTTTTTTTATTTCGATTTAACGATGTCCGTCTGTCCGTCCGTCCGTCTGTCTGTCCATGCATTCTTGTGGACACTCTACAGGTCGCAAATATTAAAATATTTTGATGAAATTTGGTACACCGACTAACGACGGCCCTATTGATTTTGGTTGAAATCGGTCCATGTTTAGACCTAGTGCCCATATAAGGGTACCCCCAGAATTGTCTTTTTTACAGGTCGCAAAAACGAAGATATTTCAATGAAATTTGGTACATAGACCTATATCGGGCCAAGAACGCAGCCTATTGATTTTGGTTGAAATCGGTCCATGTTTAGACCTAGTGTCCATATAAGGGTACCCCCCACAATTTTCTTTTTTACACGCTGCAGCTCGCAAATACGAAGATATTTCAAATAAATTTGGTACACAGACCTATGTTGGCCCAAGGACGAAGCCTATTGGTTTTGAAATCTGTCCATGTTTAGACCTAGTGCCCATATAAGGGTACCCCTCAAAATTTTCTTTATTACACTCTGCAAGTCACAAATACGAAGATATTTCAATGAAATTTGGTACACAGACCTATGTCGGCCCAAGGACGAAGCCTATTGATTTTGGTTAAAATCGGTCCATGTTTAGTCCTAAACCCCATATAAGGGTCTGGTTAAAAGCCAACTAATGTTTGGATCCGAAATTCGAATGGGTTAAAATGGAACTTGTGTCAAAATTTTCTATAATGTGAGTCAGCGAACCAAATTTCATTAAAATATCTTAATATTTGCGACCTGCAGTTTGTAACCAAGCCAATTTTGGGGGGACCCTTATATGGGCACTAGGTCTAAACATAGACCGGTGTTAACCAAAATCAATAGGCTTCGTCCTTGGGCTGATATAGGTCGGTGTACCAAATTTCATCAAAATATCTTAATATTTGCGACCTGCAGCGTATAAAAAATATAATTTTGGGGGGACCCTTATATGGGCACTAGGTCTTAACATGGACCGGTGTTCACCAAAATCAATAGGCTTCATCCTTGGGCTGACATAGGTCGGTGTACCAAATTTCATAAAAATATCTTAATATTTGCGACCTGCAGCGTATAAACAGTATACTTTTGGTAGGACCCTTATATGGGCACTAGGTCTAAACATGGAGCGATGTTCACCAAAATCAATAGGCTGCGTTATTGGGACAATATAGGTTTGTGTACCAAATTTCATTAAAATATCTTAATATTTGCGACCTGCAGCGTATAAAGAGTATAATTTTGGTAGGACCCTTATATGGGCACTAGGTCTAAACATGGACCGATGTTCACCAAAATCAATAGGCTGCGTTATTGGGCCAATATAGGTCTGTGTACCAAATTTCATTAAAATATCTTAATATTTGCGACCTACAGCGTATAAAGAGTATACTTTTGGTAGGACCCTTATATGGGCACTAGGTCTAAACATGGACCGATTTTAACCAAAATCAATAGGCGTCGTCCTTGGACCGACGGACCGACATAAGTTGGTGTACCAAGTTTCATCAAAATATCTTAATATTTGCGACCTGTAGAGTGCGCACAAGAATGCATGGACAGACAGACGGACGGACGGACATCGTTAAATCGAAATAAAAAAAAATTCTGAGCCGATCGGTATACTACAAGGTGGGTCTAGTACCAATATTTTTTGGTGTTACAAACATCAGCACAAACTTATAATACCCTGACCACATAGTGGTGTAGGGTATAAATAGTGGTGTAGGGTATAAAAATAACTGTAACGTTATTTTAAGGATATCGCTATTTCATGTATTTCGGTAAGGGTATTTTAAGGTTATCGATATTTCATTTATTTCGTTATCGGTATTTTAGAGATAATGATATTTCAGTTATTTCGGTAACGGTATTTTAAGGATAATGGTATTCCGGGTATTTCGGTAACGGTATTTTTAGGGTAACGGTAGTTAGTTGAAAGGGTTTTGAATCGATAACGGTATTTTAGCGGTATTGCCTGCCAACCCTGGTATTTTTACAGTAAATAGTTATTTTTGTAAAAAAAGTTATTTAAAAAATAAAAAATTCCGTTGTTTTAGGAAATTCTTGTTTAGTTTGTATTTGTTATTGCTGATATATTCTTAGCTTACAATAAATATCAGAAAATTTTATTGCATCTCCAAATGCATAAAAACATAACAACTACACTCAAAAAGTTTGTCGGTAGAATCTGCTGAAAACGACAGTTAAAACAAAGGTATTTACAGTTAAAAGGCGACAAAGGTATTTATTTACCTTTAAAGTAACTAAAAACGTTATTTTTAACTGTTGAAAAATAACTAACAAAAGTATTAAAAATAACCAGCAAGTCGAAAATTAACTCAAAAAATTTTTACTACAAAAATCTTAGAACAACTGACAAAATAGGTAAAAACTACTGTTTTTACAGTTGATGCTTTTGGTATTATAAAAGTATATATTAATAAATTTTTTTTCTTTACAAAATATGTAAATTACTTTAGCCTATTTAAAATTTTAAGTTGTTTTGTATTTTCCATAGAAAAACAACTGTAATTACAGTTAAAAACGACTACTGATTATTACACAAACAAATATCATGTAGTAACTGTCAAACTTTTTTCAGTGTATTTTCAACTGCCATTTGCAGTTGTTGCTGCCTACATAATTTCCTGAGCGTAATCTATTTAAATGCAATAAAATGTTTGAGTGAAATATTTTCACGAAAAAAAGAAAATATTTTTACTTTTATTTTATTCTATTAATGGTCAGTCTCAGAAATAGTGTTAATCGTTGTACGTCTACGAAATTTTACAAAAATAATTTCTACAATCCAGGGAAATGCACACAGAGCCATAAAAAAGTTAAGGCAATGAAAGGTTAATATATAATCTTGCGTCATATCACGTAAATATCCAACCACGGGGCCAACAGCAAACATAACATTACCCTGCATGAACATAAATAATCCATAGCCGGCAGCAAATCTAAATAAAAAGAGAAAAATATGAATATGGTGTAAAAGTAAAGTATAAAAACAATGGCCCTTACTATAAAAGAGTATTTTAAATTTAAAGTCGAATTTATTTTTAATCATACGGTTTTGTTCATTTTGTGTATGAAAACCCTACAAAAATATTTATATTTTCAAACATTTTGATTGGTTGAAAATAAATTAACCAATCAGAATGCTCTAAAAATAAACCAAGTCAAGGCATTCTGCCACCCAATATTTTAACTAAAGTCGACTTTAACTAAAATATACATTTGAAAAATTTAGATAGTAAGGGTGAATAAATTTATAATTTAATCTTAATTGAGTTTTAATTATAATTAACAATTTTTTTTGGTGTTTGAAATCTACTTTTGTTTCAGTAAATTAATATTTTCGGATTAAATAATGGTTTCAGTTCCATTCAAATTTTTTACATGGGAAACAACCGTAGTCCCTTGGAAACAAAACGTATGTATCAGTTAAAGTAACAGTTAGTACACTCAGAGAATTATGTGATAAAATGAACTGCATTTACAGTCAACAAAGTGTACAACTGCAGTTGCATTTGAATTGACTACAATTTTAGTTATTTAAAAAAAATATAAGTTAATTTTAAATGTATAATGTATATTTGCAGTGTACACTTTTTTGACTGCATTTGAAATTTAATTTTACCAACATAATTATGTATCTTAGTTTAGCTATCTCGATATTGCGAAAATTTGACTAAAATTTAGTAAAATTAACTAACTAACAATGTCGTAAAAATAAAATTTTTTCTACGAAAATTTTAAAACAACTGACAAAAATTGGTAAAATCGAACAGTTTTTTACAGCTATTTTTATTGTATTATTAAAGTTTTTACCTTCGATTACAAAAAAAATTTGTAATTATTTCATCTTACTTTAAACTTAAAGCAAAAATTCCAAAAGGTACTCCAGCTACTACGTTTTTATAAATCTTGGTTGCGGAAATGAATAACAGTAAGGATAACGTTAATGGTATTAATTTCGTTTGTTTCGGGAATTGTAACGGTATTTCAGACTGTTTTGGTACCGGTACGTACCGGTATTCTATATTAAGTTAAAATCATATGAAAACAATTGAAAACTTAGCATATTTTTAATTTTAAGTAATAGAAATACAGGGGGACAACTGCGTAACATATTTCGAAAAGCATTTTCGAAATCGTAAATCTTGCAAATATTGTTAAAAAAATGATTCTGCATAAAAATTCTACTTTTTAATTTATTTTTATCCTTAACCTTGTAAACTATATAAATATAAAAAGCTTTAACCTACGGGTACTTTTTGTCCCTTTTTAAAAAGGGGCCAAAAAGTCCCTTAAATTAAAGAGATAGAGGGTAAAAATGTTCCACAAAAATGTTCCTCGTAGTGTTCTACATAAGTTCGCTGAACATATCCTATACCTAAAATGGAAGATTCACATGGTTTCCCATATGCAAAAGGGGGAAACTTTAACCCCCCAAAAAACCTTATTCAAGACGTGAACTTTTAAAACGCCGATACACGTATAGTTTTCTTTAAGCGACTGTGCCAGAATAAGTTGTCAGAACCTTGTTATTTTGAAAAAATTTGATTTTGTTTTACAGTGTTTTTAATCTCTTCAATCTTAATATAACGGCTTATTAAAAAAACACACAACTTACACTGAAATTTAAGTTTATCAGTACTTGCTTCTGTGGCAATTAGAATGCAACTAATTAATAATTTTTCTTTCTTTGGGATGAGATACCAACAATAAACAATTTACCGTTATCTCATATTACGTCATTGCATTAAAAAGCGAAGTATATGTAAAGGTTGGTCCAACCAAAACGCACGTGTTAATTGTAAATAAAACAAAAAGTTTTCAGAGAATTATCTTAATATTTTTTATTATGATAGAAGGATCTATGACAATTATGTGTGATGGTCCATATTTTCAATGACGCTGAGACATAATTGAGGTCCAATGTCGTTAATGTTCCGAATTATCTCATCCTTTAACTCTTGAATTGTTCTTGGCTTATTGACGTACACTTTGTCTTTAAAATATCCCCAAAGAAAGAAGTCCAACGGTGTCAAATCATATGATCGTGGCGGCCAATTAACATTGCCACGACGTGAGATAACAGGCACCACCCTGTTGGGAGCACATATCGTCCAGGTCCATATCCTCAAGCCACAAGAAGTCCGTTATCATCTCGCACGACGACGAGTCGAGGTTGACGGCTCTTCTGCCACACTATCGCGAACAACAGCAATGTTTTCCGCAGAACGAACTGGGCGAGCATGAACAGCTGTTTTCACATTTCCTACACTCAAAAAAAAAGTCAGTAAAGTCAGCAAAAAATATTGCTGTGTCAGCAAATTTTTAGTCAGGAGCGTGATTGCAAAAAAGTTGGTAATTTCAGCAAAATGTTTGCTGAAAATAAGCGAGCTGATTTCTACCAAAAAATCAGTAATCTTCAGCAAAAGTTTTGCCAACACTTAGTCGATAGCAAATGAAAAAAATCCTTGCTAAAATCACTAAACTTTTTGCTGAATTAATAGACTGAAAAACTCAAAAAACTTGTAGCGAAATTTTACTTAAGTTAATTTATTTGCTGAAAATTTAAATATAGAAATTGTGTAGAGTTATTTTTCTTTCTTATCATTTCCGTTGTCTGTACCACATCCAGACAAGCTGCGACATCTACATCTTGTCTATCTGGTTGTCGTCCACGCTATAAATGCGGTTATCAGCACAATTTTTGTAGCAAAATAAATTAGTAAAACATTAGTTCAAAATTAGTTTAGTGCTAAAAAAATATAACTAAAACTTTTGCTGAAAACGGAATTTCAGCAAAAAAATTGCTTGTATACGAGACGTTTTACTAATTTTTCTACTAACTGATTTTTTTGAGTGTACACACCCGGTTTGCTGAAATTTGCGCACAATTCTCCCGATTGTGGACACATTTGGTCGATTATGCTGATCAAAGAAATCACGAAGTGCACGAAATGCATTTTGATTTTAACGCCCATTTTCGTAAAAGGCTTCAACAATCTTAACGCGCTTCTCAATTGTGTACCTCTCCATGATTGCATTTGTTAAAAACTGAAACAAAGAAATGTAAAAATAAGTTGGGCAAACAACTTGACATTGAGGTGTGACTCACAATAAACATCGTGCATTATGGTTGGACAGCCCTTTATATATTAGAAGCATTCAATTGCGTTGTATAAAGTCATTTGACAAAATACATATTTATTATGATTTACATTAGAGTATGGATATATTCAGATTGGCTTCTGAAATAAATTACTTATTATTCAATGGCCAAAAAAAGTTTGTCATTTAGTAGTGTTATTACTTATTATCAGATAAATAAATTTGTTTTGAATATTATACAGTTGGGAATTAATAGAGACTTTGACATCAAAATTTAAAAAAATTCAAAAAGGGGAGTTAATCGATTTGGCAGGTGAAGCATTCAAATAATTATTAGTTTGTGTTTTTCACACAAACGTTTTAACGAATTTTTCCGATTCTTTTTATAAAAACAGGCAGTTAGTTTTATATTACAAATTATATAAGTCTAATTATATGTGTTTTTAAAAATTGAATAAACTTAAACTGATTTTTAGACTAAAACAAGACCTCCGTAAAACAAAATAAATAAAAAAATTAATATGGAAAATAATTTTAGCAAATTGGAAACATTTTTAAAAATTATGGGAACAAATTCTTACTTACTTGAAAATGTTTAAAAATCAATGGGAAAATTTGTCTTTAACTCTGTACAGAATAAAAGCGATTCAAATTTTTTTATACAAACACTATTTAGTTGAGTGGTTTTTTAAAAAATATATTTTTTAAGTTTCTTTTATTGCCTGTGAAGAAAAAGTTCGATCAAGTACACAAATTAATCAGTGTGTTCGTTTACTCGAAAATCTTACTACTTTTACTACAATTGTGTAAGTAAATGAGCAAGCCTAATGTAAGATTTTTACTATTTTCAAAACGTTGGAAAATTTTGTATAAGTAAATTTAAAATAATTAACTTCAATTTAAAATAATTAACTTTATTATTTTAAATTGCATTTTTTTAAATCCCGGGATTCCCGGTCCAAATTCCCGGAAATGCGGGACGGGAAATCCCGGGATGCATTCCCTACTCGAAAGAAAAGCTTCAATTATAGTTAAAAAGAACAACTACTGATTACAACACAAATAACATAATACGTAATCTAGTGTCCACAAATGCAATGAAATGTGCAAAGAAATTTGAAAATAAGACACAAAGCAACAACAACGAAAATAATTTTGTTTTGTGACCAGAGATAGGCCATATTCATTACCATTAATTTTTCATTTCCCTGAGTAACACTATTCAGCAATAATAGCTGTGTTTGTGCGGCAAGATATCAACGTTGCCTTATGTCATTCTCATACAAATTTGACATTAGCCAACGTTTAGTGTTAACTCTTAACGTTACTAATGCCAAATTTGTATGGGAATGACATAAGCCAACGTTGATAGCTTGCCGCACATACACAGCTAATGATTGATTGAACAATAATTTTGATTGTGTATGCAGGCTTTTAAATTTAAACAAACACAAAATATAAAACAAAAGGATTTTTTTCTAATGAAAATTTCATTACTATTGCTCGAAACTTTATGCTTTATGTAGCAAAAATTGGAAAATTTTCAAAATTTGCATTATTTTTTTCAGGGATGGCAGGCAATACCGCTAATACCGTTATCGATTCGAAACCCTTTCAACTGAGTACTGTTACCCCTAAAATACCGTTACCGAAATAACCGAAATACAGTTATCCCTAAAAGACCGTTACCAAAATAACTGAAATACGGTTATCCTTAAAATACCGATACCGAAATAAATGAAATAGCGTTACTTTTAAAATACCGTTACTGAAATAATCTAAAATAGCGTTATCCTTACCGATAACCGTATCGTTTCGGTTACCATCCATGGTTTTTTCCAAGTTTTCAATATTATCAATTCAATTTTAGTATTATTTGTGTTTAAAAGTGGTTTAAACACTGAAAATTAGCACTCGTCATTTTCAGAAAGTGGTAATCCAATTTCTCTGATATTTTTGTTTTGGTAGTAATAAAAATCAAAAATATTTTTAAATTGAAAAGTTATTTACTTTTATAAAATATATAAATTTTGTAAAAACACAGTTTTTAGTAAAGTATGGAAAACATCCCAAGAAACATTTTTACGGACTCTGCGGCATGTACGGAATCATCAATCCGGCTTTTACGGAACATTATCGGTCCGTAAAACAGTTATCCGTCAAAGCTTGTACGTATACGGAACAATAACGGACCGTACTTTCGGATTTTCGAATATAATACGTTTTGAATCCGTTTTGGTGTATCCGTTTCTGCACCGTTAAATACGGACTTCACCAATTTTCATCAGTTTGAACTCCGGAGCTGACGGTGTCGTCTTTCTTCAGTTTATTCGTGAATTTTTGTCGGCAAAATAGAATTATTTAATTAATTTAATACGGGTCTCGCGGTAAAGTCGGTTAAAAAAGTTTCTAGATATCGCAAAAACGAGCATCCTGTCTTGGCCGTTGCCGCAGTAGCCAAATTACTTTAATTCACATAGAATTATTAAATAGTAAGTGTTTATGAAATTTTATGTTTTTTTCACGATAGTTTGCGAATTGCGTATGAAAAAACTCGAATCGTGAATACATTTAATTAAACCTCGATTAATAAATTGTATCTTTTGCTTGTAGATATATTTTGGATCTAGTTATGGGTAAATTTTGCGAATTTTGAGGCCGATTAATGAAGTTAACCCTTTCGACCCCAACTTTAAATGGCTGGGAATTTTCAGACCAAACTTCGTGTAAATGGAGATCTATACCAAATAAATATTTTTTATTATTTTTATGGCTTTGCAGCACCCCCTAACGGAGATATTTGGAATTAAAGTTCAAACATTAACATGCTACCGGACCCGAACGGGTTAAGATTTTTTTTAAATTTTAATTTTATATTTTTTCTATTACTAAACTCTACCTAAAAGTTTTTGATTTTTTTAATTTAATTCATCACACAATTTTTGAGACTAATTTAAACAAAAAATTTATTTTTCCGTAAAATTTGCTGTGAGAAAAAATGTGTGTGAACACTATTAAAAACAGCTCTCAAATGAACTGTGGAACTGCACTGCTACTGAGTAAAAAAAAATCGTTATAAAAAAATAAATATAACGGGAGTTATAGGCACATAACAATGAAGTTTCTTGTAGGCAACTTTGGGGTCGAAAGGATAATTGCACCGGCGGTAAACATAGTTTTTAATAAAATTAATAAATTATTTAACAAATCTATTAAAAAACATACAATATTAAAGTTAGTAATGTGTCAATTTAGGTAGATATAAAAGTCCGAAAACGGCATTCTAAAAACGGAGTCACTCCGTTTATTACACGACATAACAGTCCGGAAACGGTGCGGTATTGACGGACTTTCAGCGGACTAGTCCGTTTTGTACATGACATAACGGTCCGTAAACGGTCCGTCATTGACGGACTTTAAACGGACTTGTCCGTTTTTAACACGACATAACTGTCTGTAAACGGTCCGTCATTGACGGATTTTCAACGGATTCGAATCGTTTTCTGGATCCGTATACGGACCAGAAAACGGTACGTATACGGAGTTGGATTCCGTTTATGACGGACCGAAAACGGTGCGTAAACGGAACGAATTGTTTGTTGGGATGCTTAAGAACATGCAGTTTTGGCAAAATATTCGTTTATAAAAAAATATGCATTAACAAATCGATCCGAGCCCTATTCATTACCATTAAGTAAAGAAATGGAAATTATTTGTTTTTTAATTTTCATTGCATGTAAATAATGGTAATATTCATTACAAACTAATTATTTACTCCCAACTCTGATTGTGAGTAGAAATCATAAACACAAAAAACCCCTCAATTCACAAATGCTTTGTAAAGTTATAGCAGGTTTACAAAACGTCATTTTTATACAAAATTTGTTCAATAAACCTCCTATAATTTTACAAAGCGTTTATGAATTTGTAGAACTCGTCCATTGAAACTTTTCATAGAATCTAAGAAACAGGTTTAATTAAAGTCAATGTTTATGAAAAGTTCATAACATTAATGAAACTCTTCATAAAATGAATAGACCACTCCTCCAATGAATAAATCATCCAGCCAATGAAGAGCTTCATAAAATCTATGAAGCAATTGCATTTATTATTATTTATTATAGTTGGTTGTTGTCGGTACTAAGCTGGAGTGGATAAATTAAAAGTATGTAGCAAATCCAAAAAGCGTAATAAAATTGTAGCATATTTTATGGATATACAAAATATATCTAATGAACGAATTCATTAAATTAAAAAGTTTCATAAAATTTCATAATAAGCATAATTCAATTACTGAAATTCCTTATTAATGTTTCGAAAAAATTAGTATGATTTAAAAAATTTCATAGTCCAAAACTCTCAGTATGAAAATTAATGCACATTACTAAAACTCGGCCATATGATTACATAAAACTATCAGTGTGTTCGTTTACTCAAAATTCTTACTACTTTTACTACAATTGGAAACTTTTGTAATAAGTAAACGAACACGCTTTATACTTGAGAATTAAATGTTTAATATAAAATTCTAATTGTATGAAAATTTTTAAAAATTAATGAAATAACGGTATTTTATGAAAAAATAAAAACAAGTAAATACCATTGAACAATTTCATATATATAAGGAAAATTTCATTAAATTTATGAAGATCTAATTTATGAAATTCAATGAATCTTTTTAATGAAGTTATGAAATTTTATGAAAGAATAGTTATGAAAAATTTCATAATATTAATTAAATATTATATACATAATGAAATTCTTCATTTAGTTTGCAAAAAAAATTTTTATGAAATTATATCATTAATATCATGAAGGATAATTCTTCCAGTGTGACGTTTCGGTTGTTTTTAGTAACTGTTATTACAGTTGTTTTTATATGGAAAAATACAAAACAGCTATTATGACAGTTATTTAAAAAATCAACTAACGAAAATTATTGTATTCACTTGTTTAAAGCAGTTATTTTTAATATTATAATAAACAACTATTGAAACAGTTTTTTGCAGTAAACAGTTGATTTTGTTAATTATTTAAAAATTTCCTTCAGTTTTTGAAAATTCTTGTTTGTTATTAGTTCTATATTACTAGTTTGTAAATAAAAATCAAAAAATTTTATTGGATTTACATAAGAACATAATAACTGGAATGACTGCGTTTGCAATTTCGACTTTCAATTTTAAGAAGAATGAAGTAACTACACTCAAACATTTTAGTTATATTTTTTTAGCACTTAACTATTTTTGAACTAATGTTTTACTAAATTATTTTTCTACCAAAATTGTGCTGATAAACATACTGGGAAATTTCATGTGTTTTCCCTTTCCCTGATACAATATCTCTTTTTTGTTTGTTTTCGAATTATCTACTGCATTTATATTCAACGCCAACAATAAGCATAAGTTTCCATTTTATTTACAATTATTTATATATATTTTTTAGATCTTTAATTAAATAATTTCGACAATGTGGAAGTCTGGACATTTTTACATCTTACAAAGGTTTTTTTTAAAAATCACAAAAACTCAATTTCAAGATTTAAATTTTCAGCAAATAAATTAACTAAAGCATAATTTCTTTACAAATTTTCTAAGTTTTTTTTTTCATTTTCATTTGATCAAGTGTAAGCACAACTTTCGCTGAATTTATTAATTTTTGATTTTACTGCCATTAGCAATTTCTCTGCTTTTTTGCTGACTTTACTGACTTTTTTTGTTTGAGTGTACAGATTTTTTTTTTATATTTTAATTATACATAACACCGGAAAACATTTACTGTCAAAAACTGTAGTTTTTCCCAGTTCTGTCAGTTGTTTCAAAATTTTTGTATTGAAAACTTGTCTGTTATTTTTGTGACATTGCTAGTTATTTTTATTACATTTCTTAGGTGGTTTTTAACAGTTAAAAACAACTACTCAGACAGAATTTTTTTGGACAAGTTTTAATGAAATTAAGTTTTCTTCACAAAGTAAATGAAAAATTTCTTAAATAGGGTAGAGGACGGATCCTTCGCCACTTTTTTCAAAGCACTGTCATTTCTTAACCCCTAATTATTTTTAAAAATTACTTTCAAATTGAAGAAATACATATCTTGGCTTTAATTTCTATGATTTTTATTCTAATTATTTGCATATTTCCTACTACTTTTTTAAAGATTTTTAAAGTAACCCAAATCGGCGTAACTGCCGCAAACTTGGGGGATATTTGCCAAAAGAGCTAGATACAATTTTCACAAAAAAACTTTGATAATACCGCAGAGTTAATATTTTAGCGACTGAAATAAAAAATTTAGAATAAGTTCTTTAAAATATGTGATTCTTTTTAATAAATAAATCTCTACTACATTAAAAAAATAATAATTTAAGACTATAATATAATAATTCTTCAAAATTGCAAAAAACTGAATAATTAATATAAATTAAAGAATGAGCACCATTGTTCTAATTTACTATTAAACATATTTTAAACATATAGAAAAGTCTTATAGAGCATTTTAGGCAAGGATGTACCAACTCTTTGTAGCTCCAGGGGCCATCAGGTGATTGTGCCCCAGAGACAGGTAATAACATAAAATTAATATTTTTTCACACTTTTTAAGCATTTATTAAAATAAAATTATATTATTTGAAAGCTTAGGATCATAGGTCTAACATAATGAAAAAATCACACGATTTGAGGAAGTTATTGGAAAATGTGGTTGCTTTCAATTATTTGTTTGGCATCCCGAAAAACAGAAAAACACGTCTGTCTGCGACCACATGTGATGTTAATTCGTCAAAGCGGATGTGAAGGAAAGGTAATTGAAAAATGCACAAAATATTTTTGTCCCTTAACATCGGAGAAAAATACGATTAGTGTATGTGCCCCACTGGCGAAGGATCCCCCCTCTACCCTACTAAGAAAAAGATACACAATTTTTACGAAACTATTTTTAATGAGACTTTTTAATTAAATAAATATAAAAAAACTTTGCAAAAAAAAATTGATGAAAAACTTTATTAAATTAATTAAAAGTTTCAATGGTCGAATACTCTCAGTGTATAGTTTTAGTTATCTTAAAGGTAAATGCATTTGCCTCGCCTTTCTAACTGCATAAACCTTTGTTTTAAGTGTCCATTTTTTCTGGGTCAATATAGTAGGTAATTTTTAAATTATGTCTGATTTCTTACCTTTCCTTGGGTAAATATTCTGCAAAAATCAGTGGTAATGGTACATGAACCCATGTTCTCAGAAATCCCATAACAGCAGTTATAATGGACATACTTTTAAAATCCAAAGCATTTAGAAAAACTAAAAAAATATGTGAATAATAAAAAGCGGAACATTTTTTGTTTGGTTAGATGAAAAATAGTTTATGATAATGCAAATGATAATAGCATCTAATCGTCTTCAAAAGATGTATACTAATTTCTAAGAAAACAAGAAATGACTCTGAGTTTTATGATATGGATTTAATAGTTATGTTTATCAAAATGAAATGTTAAAAATGTTATAAATTATGTAGTTTAAATTATGCGTCTAATCGGCACAATTTATTTGTTTAGCAAACTTACCAAATCTTGAAATTACGATAAAAAATGATCCCGCCAAATATATGTACCGTGAGGGCATTTGTATGAAAACCGCTAGAAATGCTAAAAACATGCGAGAAGCTAAATCTGCAGCAGCTCCTATAGCTATAATGTTAGCGGTATCTAGCTGAAATAATATGGTTTAGAAATTAAAAAAATAAATCTGACCATTTTTGTAAAACTCTAGCATTGCAAGATTTAGGAAACTTAATGCAGACTTAAAAGATTTTTACAGTTAAATATCCCAGAACTGTGAATTCCATCATTGTTTTGGTTATCAATGATGGAATTCACAGTTCGGACTATTTCAAGTAGTCAGGCGCGGTTAAAAGGGAGGGGGCAAACAAAAAAACTTTTTTCTTCCAAATAATGTGATAATAGACAACATGATTAATTTTTTAATCAGACATTTTAGAATTTCACCTTAAACATTTTTAATTTTGAGATTTTGTGTAGATTCTTGGATTCAAGAATTTGTTTTGTTCAGGAAACCTGACAGATTCTACATTTTCTCAAGAGATAATTCTCAAATTGGTTTTATAATGAGCTTTTTTTCATAGATTTAATATGAAACTATTAACCATTTTATTACAATTGTACAAATGTTTTGAGGCATTTTACTGAAAAATATTTAGGGCCAGTTTCATTATGAAAACTACCCAGGAAAATTTTCTGTTCCAAAGAATCGGTTGTAGAATAGCTGCTTTTCCTTTACAACAGCTTCTACTGTCAATTCTAACACCGATGATTTTTGTTTGAAATTGTACCAAAAGCAACCGCTTCTATAGCTCCAAAGTGGAACCTGTTGCCATAGAATCGGTTCTGGAACTAGTTCTATAACTGATTCTCCGTCAGTCGTGCCTTCCATATAAGTTCCGTGTAACTAGTTCCGGAACCAGTTCAATGGAATCGGTTGCAGTGGAATCAGTTGCAGAATTGGTTTGGTTGGCAACCGATGGTAAAAAATTTTCTTGGGTAAGATTGATTTCAAACAAAATTACTTACTTAAGAAATATTTAAGACAACAATCGTGCTTAGTTCTAACCAGAGACTATTAATTATAGAGATAGGCAGAGACATATAATATAGAGATGCAACATCGATAATTTTTTAAATAAACTGTAGATGTCGCTAGCATGTGGGAAATTTTGTCAAATGAGGATTTTATTTTGGGAAATTTTGTCAAGGGAGGATTTCTTTATATCAAATGAGGTTTTCCAGAGTTGTTAGGTAATGGGATTTGGGCCAAATTAGGGATTTCGACTTCGTTTTGGGGACAGATTAAAAAATTAGTAAATTTTAAAAGATTTAGGTTTAGGCTGAAAATAAGAATTTTGGTATAAATTATATGCGTATTATTTCAAATAAAAGTCGATCAAATTAGGTCTATTAAAGAATTTAAAAATTTCTATAAAAAATTTTAATTATTGAAGAAATGTTCTCCAAATATTTATAAATCTTGAAATAACGAAAAGCAACCAAGCTCAATAATTAATCAAAAAATTTTCTATTTACCAAATACTGAAATTGTCACATGCACAGAACTCAGAAAAAATAAATTTTGTGTAGGCTCAAAAAATATCAGGGGTTTTCATATAACCTCTTATGTACCTTCTGAATCGTGTAAACTCGACTTATGCAAACTTAATGTTCAGAAGAGTTTACGAGCCCTAGAACTTACACCTACTAGATTTACACTTAACCCAAAACTATTAGTTTTTGAAAACTACTCGTATTTACTTGTCAAATTCCATACAAATTTTAGAAAAAAAGATTTTTCACCATAATGAACTTCGTGTGAAAATTGTGTAGAATTTTTTCTCACGAAAATTTAATATACGACTTTTATTTTGAAACGGTGACATTTCATCTTAATTGTGATTTGTCTTTCGTATAATAAAATTTTTAAATTTCACAATTTTAACAAAGATTTGAGGCCTTTAAAGTTCGAGTGAAACCGTAAATATTTCTTCGTAAAATATTCAATTTTATTTACTTTAATCACTGATTTCTTAATAATTTTCTGAACTTAAGAGCGATGCCAACTTAGCTCCTATTTTTTCTTTTGAGTTTTTGTTTAAATTAATAGTGTATTTAGACTGGGCAAAAACTAGTAGTTTTTGGCCATTTTAAGTTTTTGAGCCGAAAACTACAAAAATAATTTAGTTTTTCCATACAATTTTCATACAAACTGAAAACCACGTTCTACCTGGTTTTTCCCAAAAACCAAGTAAAAATATCTGAAATGTGCATTTTTGATACACCCAGTATCATTTATAATTAATTTTCTATACACCCTGTTACAACGAATATAGAAATAAAGCAAGTGTCAAAAAAATATTTTTTAATTTTTTAAGAATATTTCTGTTTTAATTTGAAATTGTGTGTTGTTATTCATTTTTAAATATGTGACAGCGCATAGAGAAAGGGACCTAAGGGTAAAAATCAATTTTTTTTTTGATGTGGACAACATCTGAGCATCGAATGAGACCGATCCCATGCCCCAAAAGTGTTCCCACCCAGAGATATGCGCGTTTTATGAAAGTGAAGTCGACGATAAAGTAAATCTACTTTTTCGAATTCGTCCACCATTTCATCCTAAAACAAACAGTAAGAATGTTATCAGTTTTAAATTATTTTCGCGAATAACATAATAAGGTTATGTGAAAAAATTTTCGTACTAACAGAGTGATATTCGCGATTTAAAAGAATTATAAATGAGTATTTATTATAATTCACAATTAATAATTTCAGAAAATAAAGCTGGATTCGAAAAACCGCGAGCAAAATTGATATCAAACTCATGGAAACAGCGCGCTAGGTAGAAAACAGTAAAAACCAACTACACAAAACAAGAGGTAGGGACGACCTACGCGCGTTTTCAAGGTTGACCAAAACGTTCCTGACGTCATGAGATGTGTCGCTTTCAAATGAGACCAATACCAACACGCTCAGTGATGGTACACCAAAGATACACGTATTTAAATCTTTAAAATGGCTCTCCTGAACAAAACCAGTTTTTACCCTTAGGTCCCTTTCTATTTTGCGCGTCACATATGTTAATATTTTTTTACATTAATTTAATAATAAAAACAGAAAGAAAAGTGTGCGATAAAAAAGTGATGTGACAAAGAAAAACTAAATAACCGGTGTAAATGACTTGGCTTTTGTAACTTGGTTTTGTACAAAAACCAACTGGTTTTTTGCTCAGTCGAAATTCAGTATAAAATGAATTGGGTATAACATTGGGGATTTAAACATTTAAAATGGAAATAAGCTAAAACTTTTCGGGTAACACTGCTCCCCAATAAAATGAAACAGTATTGCCAGAAAAAACAAAACAACAGTCAGCGCCATCTGTTGCATTAAAACCCGGTATTGTCATTCATCAGGACCATGGGAGACCCCTGACATATTCTAAAATTTTGTCCAAAATATCTCCATATTTTTCATCACACACATAAGCAAAAATTACCCCTTTTAAAATATTTTTAGTGTTTGTTTCGTATTATTTCAAAGAAATTGTAGAAAATTTGCATATCATTGCAAATTTTCTTGTGTTTTAAAATTTTTTTTCTTCGAAAAAATTGGTGTTTTTAAAAACTTTTGTCAAATAAATAAATAAAAGTAGTTTTCAAAAACTACTAGCTTTTGGTTAAGTGTTGGTTAAAACGTAATATGTATAAAAACTATTTAAATTGAAAAAAATTCATTATTCGTTTGTATAAAAGTATTGTACAACTTAATGCACTGTGTAGGACAAGACGACGATAATATTTGCAATAATATTTCAAAATGTAAGGGTACCTTTAGAAGTAATCGAAAGCATTTTTGTTAAAACAACCCTACGGGAAATTTTAACAAACTGTCACCGAACTGGCCCCTTTATATGAAATAGACTGGTCACTTTTACATGGCGTTGTCATAGGAGGTGGAAATTGGCCCCTTGTGACATGTCACAAGACAAATTCTAGGACAGGTTACTGAACTCTCAATTTCAGGGACCTGTCCTGGGATTTGTCTTGTGACATGTCACAAGGGGTCAATTTCCACCTCCTATGACAACGCCATGTAAAAGTGACCAGTCTATTTCATATAAAGGGGCCAGTTCGGTGACAGTTTGTTAAAATTTCCCGTAGGGAAAATTATAGTTTAAAACCAGAAGTGTTGCAAATCCTTTTATGGAAAAGTTTCAGTATCAAGTTTTGGCTTTTAAAAATTTTGCCTTCAGTATCAAGTTTTGACTTTTAAAAAAGACTAAAATATGATAGGGATTATTTATATACATTGAACAAAGAAAAAAGTTGGACACAATATAAAATAAAATGAGACAACCATGTTATTTGAATTTCTTTTTAAACAACATAAGCACATTGTACGTAAAATCAGAGACTATTAATTATAGAGATAGAAAATCATATATACACCACTCACCGGTAGAGGGCGCTGAAACTAGTATCAGTTTAGTACCAGTTGAGCCTATATTTAAAAACCCAAAAACTGCTGAAAACTGTTCAAAATAAGGAAAAACATTCAAATAATAAAATTTGAGATATCCGTTTGTTTCTTTGCTTTCTTGTTTGTTTTTCTTTAAATTTATATAAAAAATAAAATTGTCAGTTTTTTTCAATAAAGTGCCATCTAGTGATAACGATGTTTTTATAACTTATTTTTTTGGTGATGCCATACCTCTGCGTAAAATTAACAGTAATTTTATGCTTTTCAATATCTTCTTTCGTTTTTTGTCTTTTATATTGATTACAGCTCGTTTCATTTTAATATATAATATGTCGAACTTTTTTTTTGTGCACTGTATGTATATAAATTTTAAACTAACCTTACTAAATCCCAATTCAAACATATACAATGGTTGTAGTGTAAAGAAGGCAATATCCGAATACAAAGCAAATGATATGCCCAAAACGATATTAACATATACTGGTTTCTTTAATAAAGTCAAATCCAAAAAGTCCACGATAATTTGCCAAACTGAACGCTCGTCTTTACCACATGTTTCACACTCTTGTGCTGGAGCTATGGTAGAAGGTCTGCGTGATCCAATAACATTGGACATTTCTGGTGAGGCATCACTTACTACAATAGGACCAGACCAATTTCCTAAGCTTGTAATGCTTGAACAACGACTGGATATATGTTCTAGCATTTCTCGGGATAATTTTCGCGAACTCTTACGATTATGCATTAAAGGTGATAAATGATTTGAATCTTCGTCGGTGGGATTTGAGGGCTCATCTATTTTAGTTAAACTCTCATTCTTTTGCAATTTTTGATTTTCTGTAGGTGCTTTATGAAGGGTAATGTCAGCAGGAGTTGTTGGAATTTCCTGCATTTCTTCATCTTCTATAGGTACTGTACGCATATGCCATTCTACCGGTTGCATTAATAACATACCTAAGATGACATGAGAATTAATGGCAGCCAGAATCATCAAGCAACCTCTAAAACCATAAGTTTCCAATAGTTTTTGCATTAAAACAGGATAAAACATACAACCAACACCAATTAGCGTTTGGGCAAAACTCATCCACATTATACGCTTTTTAACAAAATAATTATTAAACGTGGTATACGAAGTGGGTGCAATTAATCCGAAACCAATACCTTGAATTAAACTAAATGCCAATATCAAAGTTATGGTGGAGGTAACAAATATCTGCAGTAGACAACCCACAAAATATAATGAACCACCAAATAAACCTACGGTTCGCAAACCGAAACGACTAAATAATGAACCCGAAAATAATCCAGCAAAACTGTAGGAAAAAAAGAAGGCACTTGTTATAAAACCAATAGCACCCGTCTCGGCTCCAATGTTTTTAAGGAAGTCTCCAAATACTAAACCAAATGATGGTAATGCCGCCAAAGCGCTAATCTGCAATAACAAGCAAAAGTTCAATGCTTTATTTGCTTTTGCTTTATATCAAAACTTACAAATGGCAAGGCCATGCCTATGCATACAAGAATTCCCCAGCCTCCATCGGGTGCTTCTAAACGCGATTTTCTTTTCATTATATTTTTCGTTACCCGTTACTATTAACACTTCAAAACGTAAAATTCAAATGATAGAGTAGCATTTGCCAAGATTATTAGCTTGTCCAATCTTATTATCAGCAACAACAGTAGCATCTTATTTGTTAACTAGGTTGTCGAAAGATAACAAAGATAAGATTTAAAAATTTACACATCGAGAGATATAGACAGATCTAAACAAAATAAAATATTAGTTAAAGTTGTGTCATATTTCAAAATTCACATTAGAACCGGAGCTAAGAATATAAAGTTTTTGCTTGTGACTACCGAATTTTTGTTGGGAATACTAAAATTCTGTTGTTCTATTGAAATTACTGTTGTCTTAGCTGATTTTCTACTATCAACTGAAAAACCTGGTTACCACAACCTAACCAATCAATTTTCCATAAATTCGGTTGTCAGCTGGAATCTGTTACATTTTGACACGATTTGTTTAAAATTCCAGATTCGATATAATTCGGCGTCGAAGTTATTACCGATTTTTAAAGTTATAAGTTTTGTTTTCAAAATTAAAATTAGATTTAGTTATCTAATTTTAATTTTGATGCTTATCGTACAAAGATTTGAATTGAACTACATTCTTCTATGTAATACAATTTTCTTATTACCTTGTAATATAGGTAATTTTAAAATTCTTAATTTAATAAATTAATTCGCAAAACATTTAAGAGTACATTAGAATACCAATTATTAGAAATTTGTGTTACACTACAATGCATATGGGCCTTTAACCCTTTGATGACTATACATTTTCTGCCGAAGCGATTTTAAAAATTTTGTGATTTTCATAATCTCTGACCTAATAATAGTTATGCCAAGAAAAATTGGCTCCCTAGAACCCCTCCTTACCCTCATTTCGCTTGCCAAAAATTTTTTCCATTTGACGACACTGCAGTTCCGGACGAAGCGATTTTTATTAATATTTTATTTTCGTGATCTGGAACTAAATTATGGATACGTTACAAAAAATTGACCTAATAGACCCCTTGCTTGCCCTTCATTTCGCTTGTCAAAGTTTGTGCTTTTTACCCCTTAAATGAAGAATTCTAAATAACCAACTTCGAGCGCTCGCAAGGGGAAAGCGGGACTAGGTAGGGATTTGCTGCCTACTACATTTTTGTTCCCCCATTTCTCCTTTACAAATCAGCTTTGGAAATATTTACTTTATCTTTTGTCTGGGCAATTATAAATGCGAAAACCCCATGGGCAAGCATACTTGCCTATGGTCGTCAAAGGGTTAAGGACTTATTGCGCGTGAGAGATTTCACTGTAAAAATTGTAACAGCAATGATGTAATAATTTTAATAATTACACATTAAGGTAATAAAATTATTATTTTTACAACCATATACGTCACTAATCATATCAATCTAGGTAAATATTTTTCTTTTACTCGTATTCACATTCATACACCTGCATCACAAAAAATCTCGTTTACTGCGTTTTCGTGATAGTTGTCCAAGTGTATAATTTTGTTATATATGTAAATAGGGTATTTTTAAACTTTGTTTACTTTTATTTAACTCATTTCGGCCACACTGTTCAGTTCTTTTAAACGTCTATATTTTTTACTGTGTAAAGATAATTCAGTGATTTAAAAACAAAAAAAAAAATAACTTCATATCTTGACTGCAATCATAAATTAAAAAATTGTGGAAAAATTAAGGTCTCGTTACTAGATCGTAAATGTAACGAAAACGAGTCGTAACGTGGTATATAATTTTTGCTAAGTTACTCAAAATATGTAACGTGCTATTAAGGATTGATAAATTTGATTTTCAGAATAGTACCAACCAGTTTAAAAATGGTACATTTTCGACCCCTATAGTACCAAAACTTGCACTTTTTTATAAAATAACAAGCAAGAACTTTCATAAAAATTCATTGTGGATTATATTTTATCCCTGAAAATCGGATTCAATTTCATTTTAAATCGAAAATAATTTGTAGTGGATTTAGCTCATTTGATTCATTCAATCATTAAATTAGTTTTTATTTTTTATTTACTTTTCAAATATAATATTTTATGTGTTCGTTTTAAAGAAAAGTTTTTGTATGATTAAAAACAAAATGTTTGATTGTTTTTGTCAATTAATTTCTTTTTTAAATAAACTGGATTTCTATACATTTGGAAATAACAAAAATGTGCCAGTGTACCAATCAAAATTTGATTGGCCAAACATTGTACAATTTTGCCACAAATCCCAACATGATATGCAACTAAAAACAGCTGTTTTGCTCTCTCACGTAAAAACGGAGAAAAAATTCTGTTTTCAACAGAAATGTCCGGCACGTTACGACTCGTTTACGACTAGTACTCAACACTATGTGTTTCTCATTAAGCAGGTTGAATCAGCTGATTCGTCACATTACATTTACGTTCAAGTAATTTGGGCTTTATATCCAGAGTTCTTAAATGGAACTTTTTCAAAAAATTTAAAAATATAACAAAGACTAAACTGATTAGAAAAAACTAGACCTTATTCCTGTGCTAAAAATTTGTTCACCAATTATAGGTATGTAATTTATGAAAATCTGACCGATCGAAACATGAACTTTCCAAATATACAAAATCGAAAGTATTCTGTTTTCACTCAAAACATAAAGACTGGCTAGTATTTTTTTTTTTAGTTAAAAAGAACTGCAATTGTAGTTAATTCAAGTACAATTGCAGTGTACATTTTTTTAATTGCAATTACAGTTAGTTTTACCGACATAACTCTCTGAGTCTATATATTTGCAAAGCTTGGTTGAAAAATTTCCAGCGGATCTATGACGTGTCGTTAATGAATTAAAGATTCTCTTTTGCTTTAGATTTAAAAGCAAACTAATTTAGATAAACTAGTAGCAATTATAAAATATTTCAATCAGATTTGTATACTCGTAGCTTTTATTTGATATTTAACACAAATGAAACAGAGTGTTAGATATGTCACATATGTCTGCAAATAAAAATATAGATAATAGTTTTGTTCCCGTACTTTTTAGGTAAAGTTCTGTAAAATGTGAGTAAGAACCATGGTGTAACAATATAAAGGTGGAATTAGATATTAGAAAACAAATTTTGAATTGAGAAATCCCTACAAAGTCAAACAAAACAAAAATCAAAACAAACGAAGAAAAATAAACAAAAAAATAATCCGCATTTAATTATTTTTTAATTTTATTTAAAAAAAAAAATTTTAACTACAGGAATTTATTTAAAACATATAAAAAAAATGTATACCCCTATGTGCATAGGGGTATTACTTTTTTGAGGCGCAAGCTACCAAGGCAAAATCTAGTAGATAATATTATCTTGATAATAAAAATAGTTTTGGTAAAAAAAACCTAAAAAAATTTTTTCTTGTCAAAATGGTGGGAAATTATTTTTACTGATGTTTGTATTACAAAATTAGAAAAAGCTCACTAATTTGGAGCGAAATATTATTTATTTTTTAAATTAAAAAAATAATTAATTTATATAAATCTTCAATGCGTTTGGTGCGGGAAGTTTTTTAACGATCCCAAAAAAGTAGTTTTTATTTTTATATTTTTCCATGCTCTGCTTGAATTTGCCTTGGGAGAAAGGATATGTGAAAAAATTGCAAAAATGTTTGTCTGATACGTACAGAAAATCCGATTAAAATTTTGAGTCAAATTGCTTTTAAATATTTCATAAAATTATGAGAATCCATTTGATGATGTAAACAAATATACAAGATTTTTTTGTCAGACGTAAAATCAGATGCAAAATCAGATAATGTAAACCACGCTTTAAGGAGACTTTTATAAGACAAAACTAGTGTTTCCAATTCGGTTAATCGATTAACCGATTCCTCGATTAATCGCCTCTATTTCGGTTAATGTCGAAACAAATAATTTAAAACTCAAATAATTATTCGACCCGAATAATCGGTTAAAATAGGTCGATTAACCGGTTACATTTTTAATATGGAATTTTTCCTTTATTTTTTCCCAAAACTTCATAATTTTCTTAGCCTTGGCTAAAAAATTGCAAGAAAAGCTTAGAAAAACAAATACTAACTAAAAATACCACCAAACTCTTTAAAAATCGAGAGAAAGAGGACCTTAAGCCTTGAAATACATTTTTGGAGAAACTCCAAGCAAGTCGGCATTGCACCAGCGAGACACGTCATCTGTTTTAAGAGACTGATAAATTTTAATAAAATTTGTTTGCAAATATTTTAACAAAATATCGAAGTTTCTATTTGTAAAAAAGATCTTTAAAAAAACATCGCGAAAGGCCCAAATAAAGGTGTTTTTTAAAACTTTTTCAAAACACACGACGTGTTTGGCAGGTTTTAGGAAATACAATAGACAATGCTTCATTTCTGTTTTAATTCTTTTAAAAATTAAAACTAAATTATATTTCCATGTCCCTTAAGACAAATTTGCATTTGTTTTAAAACTGTGTCACACAATTGACATATTAATTCTGTAAGAACTCTAGCTTTTCTTACTTCTCTCAAAAGAGTGTGTACAATCTGTTCAAAACCACATCAATTCTACGACATGTTTCACTAGAATACCATGTAACCAGAACCCGTTTCAATGAAATTAAATTTTTATTCGAATTAAAAAAATAACCAAAAAGCAGAAAATGAAAGTTAAAAAATTTAAATTTATATGCAATTTGACATCTATAACTGCACACTGAGAAAATTGTGTACATGCTATTTATGAATTTTTACATTCATTTAATTAAGTTTCGCTGGAATTCGTCCATTGAAAGTTTTCATTGAACTGTTTCAGTTTTTGATAAAATTTTACGAAAAATTTCATATTATTTATTAAAAATTTTATACACCCAAAAAATGTTTTATTAAAAAGAGCGTCATAAAAATAATTCACTTTGGGAAGAAAACTTCATTAGCTTACTGAAAATTTTCATTAAAACTCGTCTGACGAAATGCTATCTGCGTAACTCGTCGCTCAAACTTTACGTTATTTTTTTATTATTAACCCTCTAATGCCCAAGGCCGCCAAAAGGCGGTCTTCAGATTTCAAATAGTTTTTGGCTAAATAATAATATTTTATTTATGAAGTTGTCTTATATCCATAGAAAACTTAACTACCTACTTTCTTTTCCTTCAAACTTTTTTTGTATAAGGAACGGTTTTTAAGCCAGAAGCATGTAAAGTGAAAATTTAGAAAATTTGAAAAAAATAACTTTAAAACAGAAAAAAATATTTGAAAAATTGCCAAAAATACATTTAAGATTTGGCGTACATTACCGATAATAACAAATCTACTTTAGAGTCTCTAATTGTAAAATCAGTTAAAAATTTTTCTCCAGGACTCACAGGATAACGCCAGGATACGTTTTACAAATATCTCTCTAACTCTAAAACTGGCCAACAGATTTTATTGAAATTAAACACAGATTATATACTTGGAGGTAAGGTAGAGTAAGCAGAACTAATTCCGTCAAAATTTGTTGATGTTTAGTGCCAAATTCGCCAAATTTCGTAATTTTCAAAAAGCGAAAATCGCCATAACTTTTGAAATAACAACAATTTATCAACAATTTTCGGTGCGTAATTTTATTTTATTGATATTGATTATTTCATTTTTATTTTATTTACAGCAAAAACCGAAATTATTTGACTACTGGGTTTCAAGATACGTCTTAAACCTTTGTTGTGCTATATCGCCTAAATAAAGCGATAAATTAAAATTTTAATATTTGTTCCATAGCAGATTTTCAACGCCAAATATATGGTTTAAATATTATTGTAATCAGAAGAAAGAGCATTAGAGGGTTACTGGCCCTTAGAAAACTTAGACTGAGAAAATCAGAAATATGTTATTCTGACTTTTGCAGCGTAAATTAGTATTTTCATTAACTGAAATTCAACTCAACTATTTTTTTTTATATCGAGGTCTCGATTTTTATTTCTTCAGGGGAGAAGGCAGAATCTTAATAAAATCTTCAAAACTTCAGATATAACATTTATTTAAATGCAATATTAAATTTTTTGCGGCATTATTGACTATTGTTCTTAAATTACTAATATTTGCCATATTTCAGCAGTTTTTCTGCCATTTTAAATCAAATTTTAATAGCTTTAGAAAAATTTTTGAAGACCTTTGTCTACTAAGAAAATTTTTAATTAAAAAAAAACCTCAGATTCCAAAACTTTTCAACGTTAGAATATTGAAACTTTCTTTAAATAACGCGAGTTTATATATCACGTTGATATTTAACAAAAACAGGCAGATCTTTGTGTTTTTATTGATAAAAACTTAAGGAAATACATTAATTTTGTATTAAACGATTAATCGATTAATCGCCAATTTTCTCGATTAACCGAACCGAATAACCGGTTAATAAATTTTAGGGATTTTTCGAATAATGCATTAACCGGTTAACCGCCTATGTCGAATAATTGGAAACACTAGACAAAACCCAATACGCATCACTGATGTCTCTCTTGTATGTATTTTTGAAGAATATTTTACAATTTTTCAAATAAGCAAATGTCAAACTATTGTACGAGTATGTATTTATTTTTGTTTTTCCTCTTTTTCTTATAATTGCCCTGACAAAAGATAGAGTAAATATGTCCAAAGGTTATTTGTAGAGGAGGGTTGAGGCAGCAAAAGCATAGAAGGCGGTGAATTCCTACCTGGTGCCACTTTCCCATTGCGAGTCCTCCAAGTTGGTTAACTAGAATTCTTCATTTGAGGGATAAAAAGCACAAACTTTGACAAGCGAAACGAAGGGCAAGCAAGGGGTATATGAGGTTATATTTTTGTGAAATATCTATAATTTAGTTACAGATCACGAAAATAAAATAATAATAAAAATCGCTTTGTCCAGAACGGCAGGGTCGTCAAATGGCAAATATTTTTGGCAAGCGAAATGAGGGGTTCAATGAGGCCAATTTTTCTTGGAAAATGTATGGTCCTCAAAGGATTAATATATCTTTTTGTTTGGTTTTTATAAAAGCCAACTAAATTTGCTCCATATTGGTAAAACTCTAATGTCCTCATCGCAATTTGGACATGACAATAGCCTAAAACCTCCAGTAGTAGATACTTTACGTTATGGTCGAATAGATAACTTCCTAAAAAAAAAGCCACAACGATAAGCAAAGACAATGTGGGGGCCTCCATTTCAAATCGACAGGTCGGGCAGAGTGTTCCAAATGCGATGCAGGATCTTCTTTTTATATATGCCACTTACGAGATTTATAATTTTTATTTTCTATCGTTATTCAATGAAATAATAGCTGTATTTTGTCTCATGCCTATCAACGTTAAGTATTTAAAGCAAATCTTCGTTAAACCGATTGTAGTATAAAAAATTTTAAACGGGTTATGTTTATAATTGTTCCGTTATAATCGAACATGAAATGTATGTAATGTGAAAATGTATAAACGTTGAGTTTTCAACGTTGATAATTATCCGTGTTGAAAGTTAACGTGCATACGAAAATTAATGTGTTAGTTATCGCCTTAAACGCGTTTTTATGCAATTTCAGTTTTTTTATGAGTTAGCGGATATAGTTAAGTCGAAAACACAGCTAATATTAGTTTATTTAAGAAATATATGAATTTATTTTGGAAAATAATGATAATTTTCTATACCTTTAATGGAAAAATGTAGTTTTTAATAAATATTCCTGTTATTCTTAACAATTTTTTTGACGACAGGCAATAACTACGGATCTATATAAGATAAAATAATTTTAACCTCAGTTTCGTGTTACTAGGGCCCTCACTAGCAAATCATGTAAGTTTCAAACACGTGGCACAATTATTTCTTAATTCAGGAGAAAGTGGGTTAAAATAGTGGCTAAATAACGTCTATTTTTTTTATTTTGTCACTTGTTTTAAGCGGGCATGGCTTTTAATGAAAAATTAGCATGGATGGTAACCGAAACGATGCGGTTATCAGTAAGGGTAACGCTATTTGAGATTATTTCGGTAACGGTGTTTTAAGGGTAACGCTATTTCATTTATTTCGGCATCGTTATTTTAAGGATAACGGTTTTTTAGTTATTTAGGTAACGGTATTTTAAGTATAACGGTTTTTTGATTATTTCGATAACGGTAGTCATTTAAAAAAAAAGGTCTTCACGACAATGAACCCAGTCAGAAAAATACAAACGGGAAAGCGGTGGCAAAGCACTTTAACAGGTGGTACAAGTACTGGCAAAAAGTGCTTTCCCATTCCCAAAATGATAACATCATTAGACAAAAGGACCGGCTGTTCAAAAAGCGCCGGAAAAGCACTGCAAGAACAAAATTTTTAAACGTTGGCAAAACCAATAAATAGGTGGTCTAGAAATATATTTTCCAAAATAAAATTCAAAAAAAGTTCATATGTATTTTTTTTGGTCCTGCCATGATTTGAACCCAGGCCGTCAGATTGACAGACGATTGCTCTACCCACTGAGCTAACGAGACATATAATATTTGATGGCTAAACACATAAATGAGTGATAATAGCTGGACAATTACTGGCTGTGCCAAAATGCTAGTACTGGCAAACAATTTTTTGTAACTAGTATGCCAGTGTTGGGAGGGCAAAAAAAAAGTTGGTCTTGAAGGAGCTTTCCCACAAACAAAAAAATTGATTTTATAAAACAAAAAAAATTTTAAATTAAAAAGAATCCAAAAAAATTTTTTTGCTTGCAACCGGATTTGAACTTGGAACCTCCTGACTAGAAACATTTTTTAACGAAGCGTCAGCATTTTTATAAAATCATTGGTCTACCAGTGAATTGATTCTTGTACGCTTGGTAGCATTGGCTAGGTAGCACTGGATAACCACTGGTTGCAAACCTTGGCATATCACTCTAAGCCAATTCTTTGCCAGTGGTTTTTTTTATAAACCACCGAAATTTTTGTAAAACAAATATTGGTAAAACGCTTTTTGTAAACGCTGTCAAAGCGTCCCAAATGAGTGTTCTGCCAGTCATTTATTTTTAACACCGTGGTTACCCAGGGGTATGCCAGTGCTTGATTTTTTGTACCACTGGCGATTTCTGACTGGGAAGTTTCACGTGAAAATTGTGTATACAAGCAAATTTAATATACAATACTATTATTTTTCTTGTGAAAAAGTGACATTTTGTGTTTACTGTGATTGTGACTTTCTAAAGGCTTCATTAGTCTGATCGTAAAGTAAAAAAACGTATCTGTAATCAATTCAATGTGTTAAAATAATATAGAAATATATTTTTATCTTTTTTCTATGCATTGAAACTGTTGTCAAGTAAAATCGTAAAAAAGTTCTGTTGAAAATAGAAATTTTCTATTTTATTACTTGACATTTAATTCTATGCCCAAGAAAAAGATAAAAAATACAATATTTTTATTTTTTATACTCTTTTTATTCATTATGAGAATGATACGTTACTTTTTTTACGATACTTCCAAACTAATTTGGGCTTAAAAAAATTGTTAATTTTTTAAATTTAAAATAGCTTTTGAGCAACTTGTGGTGCTTAAGGGAAAAAATGTTTTTCTTTGTTTGAAAAATAAGCACGTATTAAAATATTGTCAATACTATGAAAAATTTCTTATTATTTGTCAAAAGGTTTCATTAGAAATAGTTTCATGAAAATTTTAAAGTTTTTTCATAAAATTTAAGAAATTTTTGATTCATTTTGTGAAGACTGAAAAGTTTACTGAAAAAATTCATTAAAACTCGTCCAAGATAATTATGCTTTTCTTTTGTAGCTGTTGGAATAAATTACCATGCTTATGTTCAATCTGTCCTCTCAAAATTACAACTCATTTTTGTGACCGGATTAAATAAAATTCTGAGGAAATATTCAAAAAAATTTTAATATGCTCCAGAGTTTGTATTTTTTATTTAAATATTTTATTTTATTTTTAGATTTTTATAAATAAAATTTTTTATTTTCAGTATAAATTTTTCTTTTACATTTTTTTGTCCAATTTGTGTTTTGTACATACATTTCATAAAAGACACATTTTATATGTTGCTCAAGGTTTTATCATTGTCGTTTCAAATATATTGTAACAAGTTAAAAAATTTCTCTTGAAATATATACAAAAAAAAATTTTACGAAAAGAGGACTTAAATTTGTAGAAAGTTAAATATTAAATTACGATTAAATAAGTACAAGTACTGGCAAATTATTTATTAGTTTTTAGGAATCATTAGTTTAACAAAATTATGAAATGTGAGAATTAATGCAGTTTCATTAAAAATGCTATTTCATTTGAAAATAACTACTATTGCAGTTATTCTAAACTGCTCGTGTTATTTTAAAAACTGAATCTAACAGCAAGTTCAGTTAATTTTTAATGGAATTGCAGTGTACGATTTTTTAATTGTAACTGCTTTTCGTAATTTAAAACGCTGTGAAAAAAGGGGTAACTTAATCAAAGTTGGACCAGGATTTTTTGCCCGCAATCAGAACTATCTGATTCATGAATAAAATTATGTAAGTCCCGTGTAAGAATTCGCTTTGGTACTACAGTTTTTGAACGAGTGCAAAGAAAACTCTTTTTCATCAATTAAAAGTTAAAAAAAAAAATTCTTCCCAAAAAAAAAAATATATTTTTTTTTATTTTACAAAAGTTTTTTATTGCGACCTCAGGATTGCTAGTCTAGCTCTCTACCGCTGAGATATTCTTTGATATGAAAGTTGACTGGCATAAAAACACCACTTTGTCATTGTGAGATGTTGTGCTTTATTCTCTTCAATAATAGTACTTTTTAAACAAGTGCAAAAGGTGCATTGCAATTCATATTAAGGTTGTTCACAAGGGGTGTACTATTTGTTGTATCGTCGTATCGTCCTAACAAAAAACAGAGTTGTTAGAATTTAAATTGAAAAAATACAACATTTGAGAATAGCACGATACAACATTTTTACGTATGTTTAGTGTCCTATGTTTGAGTGTGCTAACTAGGATACCAATCCCGAAAATCCCGGGATTGGTCTTGAAAAAATCCCGGGATTTCCGATTTCATTATTTGGCATATTTTATCGCTTTTTATTTTTATATTCGACCTAAATCACATTAATCTAATATCTTATTAAATTTTATGAAAGCATTAATTTTTTCCATTCATAAATAATAGATTAAAATAGATTATAGATAAAATAAATCTGAATAAAAACCTTAATAATTTAAAAACTTTTATTCGGCAGTGAAACTTATGAAAATCGTAATTCAGATTTATTTCATTTTTTAACGGACATGTTTTTATTTATTTTATTGGTGATTTGCTAAAATCATAACTTCATGCAAAATAATTTTGCCGACTAAAAACAGCAAAATTTTGTTAAATTAGATAAATCTAACAATCTGCCTTTCTGAAATCAGCAGAGATATGTGCTTAATAGATTCACAATGCTGAAGTACTCCACACTGAATGGATTTTGTTCCTTTCGTTTTTGCGCTTATATATTTTTTGTATCATGCTATCTCCATTTTACACACTCCGCAGAGTGGAGTACTCCAGCATTGTGAATCCCGCTTAATTTGTTTATTTTTTCATACTACAAGAAATAATAAGTAGATTTATAATGAATTATTTTAATTTGTAGGGTTTATTTCAGCTATTTATTTTTAAAATTAAAAATATAATGAAACAAGAAATCCCGAAACATCCCGAAAACCCGGGATCCCGGGATTTAAATTTTCAAAATTCCGAATCCCGGGATTTGTAAAAAACCAGTGCCGTTCGGCATACCTAGTGCTAACAGATTGAAAACCCAATAGAAAATCTTTGTTAAAGCCAAATAAAAATTTTAACAACTCTGTTTTTTGTTAGGACGATACAATGATACAACAGATAGCACACCCCTTGTGAATTACCTAAATGTTTTCAGTTCTATTCCATCACTTTTATTTTATATATTTTTAAAAATTAAAAAAATATTGAATTTGAACAAATTAATTATAAATATTAAAAAAAAAATAAAAAAATTAAAAATAAACCCGCGATCATCTGTTTAGAAATACCAAATGATATCAAAATCAATTTTTAGGCAATTATGCTTTAGAAGCAATACTTAAGTTATTTTTTAGATGTTGTTCAGAAGTAATTCTAAAAAAGCTGTAAAAATATACTAACGGATACTTGTGAAGCAGTGAAAGAAGTGATTTTTTGAAGTTGTTCAGAATTAAGCATGTTTTACGAAATTATAAAAAACTTAGGTATTTTGTTTCTTTTAAAATACAACAATTTTTCCAAGACAATTGCTAGGATTGAAAATATTGACAAATAATCTCTATAATATGTAAAAAATGGATATGAAGAAATATGCAGGTTGCAAATAATACATCCGTAAGACATTCATGCTGACAACATACTGTGAAAATTTCGTTTGCTTTTGTAATAATTCGGTAGTCACAACAGAAAAATCCGGTGCAAATGAATCATTCGATAGGCAACAAATTCGGTTGTCAGAGTGAATCTGTTTCCTGAGTGTAAGAAGCATTCGAGACCATATTTCTATAAAGAATATTTATCAAGAGCCTTGACACCTCATAAGTTTTTTTTTAATTTTAGATAAGCATCCCAAATGACTGTAGGCTGTTTAGAGAAAAAAGTCTAATTCTAGCAATATGCTTATTATAAAGTAGAACCCAATTGAGCGACCTTTTAGAAAAGATCTTATAAATGACTCCTAAATTTGTGATTTAAAGGAAATTTTGGTATTTTTTAAGCAACTCTTGAGTCACTTATGTTACATTTTTTTTTAATTATTTGCGAATTGAAATTTTCATATTTTGGTAATGGGCTTTTTTTATTTTGCTTTCAAAAACTCTCTGCAATCCATGGTTTTAAAAATTTCATATATTCTGTTAAATTTTTTTCATTTCTCTGCATTTACTATTTAAATATGTAAATATCATTATTAAAAACTTACTTCCGATATAGAAACGGATATAAAACTATGATTAATTAACATTTTTTCTTAATAAACTATTACTACATGTATAAATATAATAATATTAAAAAGTATTTCTTAAACTAATTAAAATTTTGAACTATCACATACAAGTTCGTTAAATCTATTAGTAACTAGCCATTCTTTATATATAAAAGAAATCATTGTGGGGAATAGTTATTTCAAAAATTAAAAATATTTGTATTTAAATAAAGTAGTCATTTTCTTTTTGCTGAAAACTATCATTAAAAATATGTATATGTTCATATGCATCATAAAATATGTATGTTAATGAATATAAAAATTTTAAATTGGTCTAACATTAATAATAAAGTAAAATAATAAATTAATTGTAACGACTACTATTGTTTGAAATTAATTTCCAGAGCAGTATTATCAGACGCCGCTGCTGCAGCTGCCTTTTTTGTCTTTCTTAGCTGTAGATATTCAATGAAATACTCTATGGACCAGGCTACACCACATAAAACAATACAAACACTTTGAGCATGAATACAAATAGGATAACTATTGGTAACATCACGAATGAGACCTGGATTGTATGAGGAAGAAGAGAATATTGTGTTTTAAAAATGTTATTCGAGGATTAAGGAGAGCATAAAATACTTACCAATTAATGGACCAAAACATATAACAAATACTGCTTTACCTACTAAATGCCAGCCAAAGGCTGAAGGTAATTTCTCCAGAGAGCAGTACTCAGAAACTGTAAGTGTAAAATTACTGAGTGCAGATCCTCTGAAGAAACCACATATAGACAGCCATAACATAAGTTGATTCCATTCTGTTTGTTCGGCCATAACTTGAAGAGAAATAAAAATGTATAGTTAGAAGATGATAACGAAAAATTTCCTTGGAGAAGTGTTTATTCTACACCATTTATTGCCATAGAAGATAATAATTGATAATATATGAAGATAAAATTGAAACTCAGATATTGTGCAAAATACTTTTATTTTCTATAGACCTTAAGAACTTCAATATCATCTAACCCAGAAGCTCTGAATTTAAAACCATTAAGAATCCACACTTGTGTCAGTAAGCTCTTTAGCAGGAATGCACGAGATTTGGGACAACATCCTCAATACACTAATATCAAGACACTCTGACTCTAGTACCTTCAAAAGCTATGATTGTGTATAAATATTCTTCTATTAAGAAGCCCATATTTGAAAACTCTTTCAAATCCACGATTGTGTCCCAATATCCTGTAATCAAGAAGTTTTTACTTTTATACCTTTAAGAATTCCTGACTGTGGTTACGAAGAATCTCTGAATTTAGCAACTATAAGAAACCGCCTATGATGAAGCCCTTAACTAAGTACACTCACAATAACTTTACCCCTAAAAATTCAATAGTTATTTAAAAAGGAAATAGTAAAATAATTTCAATTGAATAAGTAATTCAGTTGCAAAGAAATATATTTTTAAAATTTTTCTATCAGCCATTCAATAAACAAAATACACAAAATACGGCCTTTCAGTATCCAAAATTTTCTGTTACAAATAATCAGTTCCGAATACATCGGCTGAAAAGTCTGTAGGATGACACAGGTGGCACCACTAACGAAAAATCCATATGATTGTTTGGAACTACCAACCTTTGATGATACCTGTCAAAATTTAATAAAAATAATGAATTCAATGCAATTTCGTGTGTTGATTTATCATTGCTTTTTAATGGTGGAAAACACCGTTCAGGCCAAAGCTTGGCTTGATAAGTGTTATTTGCACTCTGCTGCATCGAGACAAATGGTAGAAAAGTGGTTTGCTGACTTTAAACGTGGTCGTACAAATACCGATGACGTCGAACGCTGTGGTAGCCCAAAAGAGATGGTAACCGGAAAACATCAAAAAAGTTCAGAAAATCATTTTGGCAGACCGTAAAGTGAAGTTGCAGGACATAGCTGATATCTAAGGAATATTTCGGCTTTATTTTGCATTTGTCCATGAGAAAGCTGTTTTAGAAATGGGTGCCGCGTTTGCTCACAGTTCACCAAAAACAACAATGTGTCGATGATTGTGCGTTAATATCATCTTAACACGAAATTCTGATTTTAGTGCCTCCTTTCACGAGGCGCTGGTTTTAGTAACTGTAAGAATCCACGATGCTTTGCCAACAACCTCGTATCAATCCACGACTCTCAGTCAATAAGAATCCTTAATCCTTAACTTAAGAATCTACGATATACACTCAGAAAATACATTCGGCGCTGACAAACGCATTTGTGGCCAATCGAATGGTTTGGTTCTGGTAACCGAGTTTTTCAGTTGAGACAACAGAAAACCAATTGAGGCAGGACTAATTTGACTGTGACAACGGAACTTTAGTTATAAAAAGAATAATTCAGTAGTCCTAACCGAAAAATTCATTTGATGTAACTGATAGATTCGATTAGCAAGAAATTGGGTTGTCAGCACTGAATCTGTTTTCTGGGTGTATCAATAACCTGCTGTTAAGCAACTCTGAATTAATTGCCTTTAAGAATCCACGAAGGTATTGTATTTCAATGATCTCCTAGGTAGAAGCTCTGGATTTAGTACTTTTAATAATTCACGATTCTTTGGCAATATTCTATAACTGAATAAGTACCTTTAAGAGTCCACGGTTGGTGTTAATATTTTCCTATCAAAAGATCTATCTTTAGTACCTTCAAGAATAAACGACTGTGTGGAAATATTCTCCAATCAAGAAGCTCTGGATTTAGTACCTTAAGTAATCCGCGATTGTGTGCCAATATCCTCCTATAATTTGTGGGCGTTGTGACAACATCAATTTAGAAAAATAATATTTATCCCCCATACATATCCTCTTCTATCCCCCATACATATCCTCTCATAACACTTTACCCCACCGAAGTAAAATAACATAACAAGGCTATGATCTAAAAAGCTTCAACAAAGTTTGATAACTTTTCATTATGTGGCGCGCAACAACGGTTCTAAGATTTAGCATCTCGCGCAATTGTATTGTTCACATATTTGAAGCCCTTCAATCTTTCACCATCTTTCATTTCTTCTCTATTCCCCCTTACTTCTCTTAAAAAAATAAAAAATAATGATTTACTACCTTTAAGAATTAACGACTGTGTTTTAATATCCTGATACCAAGAAGATCTAAAAAAAGTACAACAAAAAACTCCGACTTTAGTTCCTCTGAGAATCCTCGGTTGTGTATCATTAACCTCATATTTACAATCACTGACTCTAGTTAGTCAAGAATCCACGGATATTTATGTTTCAAAAACCTCCTATTAAGAAACTCTGAATTAAAAACCATTAGAAATACATTTAGTACCGTTAAGAATCCACAACTATGAATCGATAACCTCCTTTTAAGAAGCTCTGACTTTAGTATAGTTAAGAACCCGCGATTATGTGACAATAACCTCGTATTAACCCTCTAATGGGTAAGTATGCCTCAGAACAGCTATCATAAAATTGCCCACAAATGCGTATTTTATAATCATAACTGAAGCAATTCCGATTCAAATCATAATTCCTTAAATCTTTTGAGGAGAAATTTTTCTAATGTAGTGCACGATTTGGAAGCGAGAAAGTGTCAAAATTAAAATTTCGTAAAATTTCAAAAAATAATTATTTTAAAAAGAAACACAATTTTCGAAAATCTAAAAAACATATTTAAGTTCACTAAAAAGTTTTCATAATAAACTCAAAGCAATATTAAAGCTTAAACTTTTATAATCAGTCGTTTCTTTGGTCCAAGGACACACAGGGTTCTATAAGGATACCTTTAAAAGACATCGTATTAGCTTGAAAACTAATGGATGGATGTTTATGGAATTTGGAAGAACATTTTAAAATCCACGATTGTGTGTTATTATCATTCTGCCAAGAAAGATCTAACTTAAGTACCGTGCTATCGACAATTGTGTGTTAGTATTTGCGAAAAAAAACTCTCTGATTTTAGTGTCTTCAACAATATTCTTCATTCAAAAAGCTCTGATTTAAAAATTCACGATAAAGCATCAAAAAGTTCCTATAAACAAGCCCAGAATTAAATGTCTTCAAGAATCCATGATTCTGCGTCAATAATCGGATATAGATGCTCTGATAATCTTCTGTCAAATCCTTAGTTTAATTTCTTAAAGAATCTAGGAACTATTAGTACTTTCAAGAATCCGCAATTCCTTTCAAAATCTATTACATTGTTATCTATGTTCACATCCAAGTAAATCCACATAAATTTTAATTCGGGCCTAATACTAAAATCGGGAACTTGAGTGGATTTTGACTCACACTTACTCGCGCTCTCGAGAAAAAATTTCAATCAAGTACACGCATTTACCAACAAATTGTTTCTCCTCACACTAACTCACATTCACGTGAGTAAATTAAGATTTCACTCACACTCACAAGTGATTTACGTGAATTTTGCAAAAGTCTGCCTACATGCCTTTCTTTAGCTAATACTGAATAATTTTTTGTATGGCTTAAGTTGACGTCTATATCTTTATGTTAAATTAAAATTTTTTTTATTTCATGCACTAGAGTCTGGTGTAGGATAAACAAATTAAGTATTTATAAAAAATTTTCAACTTACTTGATCTTGTTATAGCCACAAATATAATTGATACTAAAAACACTGTTCTCTTTTTAATGCTTGTACGATCGAATATCGGTGGTAAGACAATACGAGCAGCAATATCCGTAATAGCAGTTATAGACAAACAATAGGCCACATCTTTTTTATCATAACCCAAATCGGCAAAGAAAAATGGTGTTACCATTTTAAAATTCATTTCAGCAACATAAAATATCGATAAACCAAATAGTATATTAAGGAACATTTTATCTTTTAACAAATCGACATCCATAAGATCAGCAAATCTAGCCCAAAATCCTGGTTTCTTTGCAGCGTCTTTATTAGCTGCATTTTCGGCAGCCTTTTCCAAATCAGTAGGTTTCATTTTTATAAAAGAATCACGATGAGCATTTAAAAATGTACCGGTAGCTGTGTGGACTCGCTTCAATTCACGATCATTTTGTTCAAATTCATCATCTCCCACATTCATGTGAACTTGTAAAATGGAACCGGTAAAATCCATATAGGATAAATTGGAAGTCACCGATTGTTTACGATTTCTTAAACTCATGTTAACATCTGTATTTGAGGAATAGCCATTAGCAGCCGATTGAACACCAGCCAAGGACATTATGCGAGGAAATGTAGGTCTTTTGGGTAAACCCAAACGTGAGCCTGTCATCGTATCCATATTCATTTCAGAGAAATTCTTTCTCATTTGTTGCTGCTGATGGTTATGCTTATTAAACAGAAGTGTGTTCATTTCAGGTAAAGCATCTTCTTCTGTACCATCTTCATGTATAACTTTAAACTCTGGTTGTGGAGTTGTAGCTATAACCATCATTTCTTCATCGACCTTTTCATCTTTCATATGCCATTTAGCCGGTTGCAGTAGGACTGCGCCTACTGTAGAATTTAAGGCAACACCAGCTAATATTAGAACAGCACCACGAAAACTAAACCACTCCAATAGTATTCTTACCAACTGAGGCATAATTAACATGCCCAAAGCTGTACCAGCCATAGAAAGTCCCACAGCTTGACCACGTTTATATTTGAAATAATGATTTAACGCAACAAACGCCGCAGATGTTGCCAAGCCTACTCCTATACCGTTAAGTACGCCGTACGTGCCTATTATATGGGCCATACTCGCTGCCGGACTTGTAAAGGCTAATCCCAGGCTACATAGTATTGAACCGGCTATAGCTACTTTACGATAGGAAAACTCCTTCAGTAAGGGTCCCACAAAGAGACCCGAAAAATTCATACATACATCTAAGGTACTAATAATCACAGCTGCACCAGTGGTACCCACATCGAGATCACGTAATAAATCACCGAATAATAGACCAAATGAAGGTTCTATTGAGCGTGTGGCCAACTAAAAACACAACCAGAACAAAATCAAAAGTTTATTATAATGATAAGTGGGATACAAAACACTTTTTAAAGGTTCTCATTTATGATTATTTTAAAATTTTATTTTTTATAATGAATCTGTAAAAAATCTAAAAAAAAATTATGATATCAAAAAAAAACGTGGTTATTTGTACAAAAATAATCAAAAGATATAGGAAATAAACTCGTGAGAAGTCAAGATTAATTGCGCGGGAAAAATCGGCTAAGATGAAATCAAGATCATTTATAAGTTGGTCAATGGATTATGTATACAGATCTTGTTTTTCAGGCTTAAATTTAATAATGACAAAAGTTAATCGTTTTTTTTTGTACCCGGGAGTTTATTTAGCGATATCACCCTTTTATCTTCCATATGAGTTATTGCTTTCGTATTGCCTGGAAGATTTGTTTTACGATAAAAGTTGTTTCCGACGAAGGAAACTTCCGGAATACCATGTTTGCTGGGTGATATTGGTTTGAGTATGTTCCTGTTCCAAGGCACATAATAGAACAAATGCTTTCTCAGTGATAGAGAGTCCCCCAATCTCTTTATTATGTATACTCTTTGGTGGCACTTATAAAATATTCATTGTATTGAACTAAAATCTAATTTTTTCAATTTTTGAAAATTTTCCCTCAAAATGTTTTATTTTGTGAAACAGATTGAGGCTTATGTTGCAAAAAAAAAAACAAATCACAACAATTTCTTTTGAAACGATTTCTTACTATTTAAATTCGTTTTATAGCAAGTTTTTCTTAATGTACATTTAATTAATTTTTATTTTATTGTTTCTTGAAATTTAGGATTAAACAATTTCTTTTTTAATTTCAAATTAGCATAATAATTAATTTCATCCATATTTTAACTAATTTAATTTTTTGTTATTTGTGTTTTTTTAAATGTTAAAAATTTGTCAACTTATTCAATTTACAGTTGTTTTCAAGTGTCACATATAGATGGAGCTGTTTTCCTATATTTTTATTGTAAAACAAAAAATTTCGAAAACCAAGCGAGATAGAGAAAAATGAACAAAAATTCGTTACTCCTTAACTGTAAATTAGTTAGTTTGTGTAAAACACCTATACCTCCAATAATGAATATGGACTTTTATGAAGATGTCAGTAGAATCAGTTATGTTTAATTTAGCTAAAAATTCTGTTGATTTAGCAAAATTCTTAGCTATATTAACTATATTCTCAACTCACTGAAAATTTTGCAAACGCGATTTTTTGTTATCTTAGCAGAATTTTTAACTATTTGTACGGGTTTTTTTTTATGAGTGCCTACAATTTACTATCAATTATCGACTCACTAACAATTCAGACGATACAATACAAATTTGTCATCGTTTATCATATTGTATGCCCGCATTTCTGCATTTCATTTAATAGTAATTTGTATAAATGTCTAACAACAATGCTTAATGTATGAATGTAAGTAGTACGCACATCAGTAATATTCAAGCTTATTCAATGAAGGTTTTTATAGATGATTAGAATACGAGGGGTACTATTTATATTTTGGGAAACGCAAATAATAACAAACATTTCTAAATAAAAATGGCTTTATTGTTTTTCAAAATATTCCCCTTGATGATCAATACACTTTTGCAATCGTTCAAACCATTTGTCATAGCAGTTTTTCGAGCCTTTTTTTGAGCGATTGATAAATTATGGGGTATCCAACGAGGGCAAATTTTTTTTACAACTAAATGTTCATGGAAAATCGAATGTATTGAAGTGGAACTAATGTGCAAGGATGCCTCTATCTCACGATGTATCACATGATTATCTTGCATTATCAGTTCACGCACTGCATCGATGTTTTGTGGCACAACAACCGATTTTGGACGACCTTCACGGAATTCGTCGGCGACCGAACCACGACCACGATTGAATTCACTATACCTGCGATATACTGTGGTTTTTGATGCTGCTTTATCGCCATAAAAAGAACTGAGTTCATCGCCACATTTTTGTTGAGATAATTCACGTCGAAAGTTGTGAAAAATAATCCAACGAAAACCTCCCTTGAAATTTCCATTTTTCCAAATTGATTTTCTAACTCACTGTAAACAAAGCAAATAGCAATTGTACATCAAAACTATGTGAGTACGTTTATGCTAAAAAATGCCAAATTTTATTTTGTTGCCAGATTTTAGCTCTTGCATTAGTGTTGCCAGTTCCCGAAATATAAATAGTACCCCTTGTACATACAATGGATAAACTAAATAACCATACTACCATTAGCCCTTTACATTTACAGCCGCAACAACTATTTATAACGATCATCAAAAAATATACGTTTAGTTTTTAGCATGCGGGGACCATTAGAGAAAAACTAAGATAAAGGACAAAACCTCTTTGAAAGTAGCTCAAAACAAATAAAATAATTAAAGGCGGGCATGCAGACTATAAGAAACCCTATACCACAGTATGAAATTCAGTGAAGGAAATTTCAATTAACAGTGCAATACATATAATAAAATATATGATAATATGTGTAAAAAAAATGTAAGTCTTGATGCCCATGGGAGCTCTCTCACACCTACATAACCTCACACATAGAACAAAAATATAATTAGTCGCATATGAAGTATAGATTTCAATGAAGTAGGTTGTCACATCGCTTGTTTGCCAGATTTTTTACACTCTGCATTATGTTTATTGATACATGTTTTTGGTAATTTATTTTTAAGTTTTTTTGTTTTTATTTTTGTGTTGTTGTTTTATGGTATTTGCGTTCGTAGTTGTTGTTTGCTTTTAAATTTTTATTTTATATTCCCATTATAAACATTTAAAATTTTCGAATTATTATACAAACGTTCTTTGTCAGTGCATTGAGAGTGAGAGGCTGCAACTCACTCATACAAGCACAAAATAAGGTTGTATATGTTTGCCGATCCCTGGTTTAGATCAAGTATTTTTGATAGTAAAGCTCGGAAGTAACTAGCTTTTTTCTTTTGTGGTCGTATTTTTACTATTTAATTTTTTAACTATCTTATTTTGAATGTAGAGAAAAAAGGTCATGCTTAAAAAGTGGAATCTCTTTTTTGCAGGGATGATTTTCATTGATTTTAGGAGGGGGTTAAAAATAATACTTTTATAGAGTTTGTTTTTTTAATGACTTCCAAATATATGAAGGTTTTTTCGACATATGAAGGTTTTTTCACTTGAAAATAACAAAACTAAAATACTACTCAAACCACTAAAAATTCTTAACTGCAAGAAGTTCTAGTATAGGTTTGAGCTTAATCTAAATTTTTACATGAATAATGTTTCTTAATATGCTATCAATTGCGACAATATTCGAATTCAATTTCGAGTGCCCCCAAATGGGGCAAATAATTCGGTCTTTTTAAACAGATGTTGGTGACGGTTAGTTAGTTTATCCAGTGTACATAGTTATGTGGTGCACATTTATACTGGCATATAAATAATAAACCATTTACGATGTTTTGACAAAAAGAATATACAGTTCAGGTATCAAATTGCCAATTCTTATCATCATATTTGTATGTATTGATAACAAACATACATTTGAATTATATGAATTACGTTCTATATTAAATGGGTACTCGAGTTTGAGTTAAATACCCAACGACTGCGCAATTATTGGCCTTAAAATGTTTGTACTAGTTTAAAGAAATTTTAGATATCACAATGGAGTTTTGTGTTTTATAGTGAGCTTAACTCGAAAATCGCATTTCTTTTAAAGATGCCGTTTTTTATGCTGCCTACACACAAGGGAACATTCGGCAGAACATCTGCATCATTTTTTTTTAATTTTTTAATACACACGATGCCACATACAAACAAAACCTCAAACGAAACATCAGTTCTTTTGTTTGTCGAACTGATCACATCAAATATGCGCGGAAGAAAATCAAATTTAATTAATTTGTTAATTGTTAGGTTTTCATATACTGCTGTTTTTTTATTTTTATTTTCTTAGCTATCACATTTTATGTCCCATTATTGTCGCAAATTTTTATATTCATTTATAAAATTAATCCAGTTTTCATTATTTGTAATTCTCGCCACTTTCGTCTCTTTTATTTTCTTTACTGCGCAAATTACAAGAGCACCTCACAGCACGACTGCTCTCAATCAACTAACACAGCAAAAACAGTAAACATCGATACACACGATGGAATATTGAGTTTGGAAACACCAATTATCAAAAAATTTTGATAACACGAATTTCAACACAATACATTGATATACACGAAGGAACATTCGTCAGAAAATGGGCATGTTCTGACGAATGTTCCTTCGTGTGCAGGCAGCTTTATGTTTGCTGACAAATTTTAAGGCCAGATTGGTTGTTATTAAAAAAAATAGTTAAACATTTACCGTTGCCGGTGTTTTAAAATATCGGTATATTTTTAGAAGAAAATTGCATTATTTTCCTAAGGTTTTTTTCTCTTTTAATAAATTTGTTTAACCTTTTTGTAGAATTTAGTTTCAGATGTATGTCTTAAAGGGTTGGCAAGGGCAATTAAAGGGGCATTTTTCCCCTCTTTGCCCCTTCCTGTAAAAACTCTCATATACATAACACATCGACTAAAAAGTCCGTAGGATAACCATTCAAACAACAATTTTGGCAAAATTCGACTTTATTAATCAACAAGATGATTGATCAATGATGATAGAATGATTTATCTTTGGCCTCAAAATAGGCCTCTGTTTCAGCAATCCCCTCTTCATTCGAACCAAATCTCTTTCCAGAGAGCATTTTTTTAAAGTCTGAAAACAGGTGAAATCGCTGCGACCCAAATCAGGCGAATACGGTGTGGATTCGGAAGCAATTGAAAGTGTAATTTGTGCAATTTGGTCATGGTAGCCAACGACTTGTGACACGGCGCATTGTCTTGCTGAAAGAGCACTTTTTTTCTTCTTCATATTGGGCCGTTTTTACGATTTCCTAATTCAAATGATGGTCTGGCGTTTTTCAAGGCCAAATAATAATGCCATAACTTTACCAGCTGACTGTTGGGTCTTTGGCTTCTTCGGGCGAGGTTCGCCAGTTGCCGTCCACTCAGCTGGTTCCAGTGGTTTGGGCAGGCCGTCAAGTGGGGGATTGTTTGCCTTTGTGCCCCACCTCGTAGGAATTTCCAGAAATCCCATCTTAGTGGACGTCTACGTCGGAGGAGAAGTTACGTACCAAATTTCAACTCCATAGCTTCAGCGATTTGGGCTAGGCGATGTTGAGACAGTCACGTTATTCTTTTATATGTAAAAGACCAAATGTTTTATTGGGTTTCAAATTCTCTGGGTGTAGTTAAAACAGTCGTTTCCATCCGTACTGGTTCGTTGCTCTATCTCCCAAGCATATTTCCCATTTTAAATCGCAAAAAATATTTATTATTTTGCAAACTTGTATTATAATTATTTAAACAAATAATAATAATAATGCGCAATGTTATTAACTCCCATTGTGCTATTGAAAAGTGAATTTATTTATGCCTATAAACGATGTATTTTACTAATTCACTTATTTCAAATGTATACAATTTGAATTTTCATTTTACTAATGTTTTATACACTTAAAACGTAAATGCAAATAATGTCTTTAAAAACTAATAAAATTTCAATCCAAAATAGGACCACTAACATTCTATTAAATTCAACTTGCATTGTCTTTTATTTTTGACTATTAATAAAATTAATCACAAATTAGTCAAAACAACTAACAAAAATTACTTATGTTACATACATTTTTTTTTTTGGTTTATTGTTTTAAAAAACAAAATATCTGAATGAAATGAATGTTACAAGTTCTCAGAATTTTATGTTGTTTGTTTTTTTAATGACTTCCGAATGTAGTCAAAATTTACATTTCTTCTACAAATTAATGTTATTTTCATTTAAAAAAAACTAACATATTCTGACTGCAGAAGTTTCCTTGTTGAAAGTAGTAATTTGTTGGTTGGTTTAAGTGGCAGCTCGTGCCGTAGTGAGCATCAATAAGAGTCAAGAGCAACTTCGTTTTAAAAATACCACACTACCCGTAAGAAGCTAACATCCGGAAAACTAGACCCAACTCATATAAGATTAAGATAACGGATAAGATCACATAATCTTACCCCCGATATCACCGATAGGTCGTCTAGTATATGATTGCCCAAAGTCCTATGTCGGATACCCTGTTGCGCCGGGCAATCACAGAGATAACTGACCGTCTCCTATTCACCTGGAATGTCATAGAGAAGGCATAATATATCACGCACCCGGCCGAGTCTATTGCTGTGTCTACCCAACAGCCAGTGTCTGATCAGTACTGCCGTCAGCCTCGAGACGTCCCTCTTGCTTCTGCTAAGGAGATATTTAGTGCGGCTCAGATCATAGTCGGGCCACTTAAGTCCATCGGTCCTACAAGTATCCAGTCCAGTCCAATTACTCGGCCTTTTGGAGTTAGTGCCCGAAGATGCCACCCTTAATGGATTCCAGCGATGTAGCGACTGGCATCGCTGTGTAGACATTCAAGGCAGAACCTGCCCTTGCCAACTCGTCTACCCGCTCATACCAACGTAATCAGAGACTAATGACTTAGCATATACAGTCGTTCCCTACACTGCCTGATGAGGATAGAAGATGTAGTGTAGGAGCTCCAGGATATAAGCGCCGCCTGGCTATCAACGAAGATACCCACATACCCGAGCCTACCGGCTTCCCTGATAGCCAGATGCCCACTTCTTAGGAAAAAAAGCCTTCGATAAGAGCACAGTGTAATTTTTGCGAAAATAAGGGTCATTATACGAATATGCCGATAAAAACTTGTACTCTATAACCAGCATAGTTATTATTTAGAAAATTAACAGTGTTGATGAATTTTTAGCAAATAACTACTAATTGATTGCTGATTGAACACGTTTATATTTTAGAAACGTTAAAAATATTCATTATTTTTTAATGTTTAACAAATTAATGCTAATAAACAAAAATAGGATATAAAAAATTCGAATTCGATAGTTATAAATTGACACCTATGAACTGATAATTTTTCACAACTTAATTGCATTAACTTCTTTCACTCAAAGAAAAACTTATTTATGAAAGTTCACTCAGAGAATTATGTCGGTAAATTTAACTGCAACTATAGTTAAAAAAGTATACACTGCATTTTAATTTGAATTAACTATAATTGCTGTTATTTTTAAGTGCAATTGTAATTAAAATAACTTTTTAATTGCAATAGCGGTTAATTTTACCGACATAATTCTTTTAATGTTCTTATAAATATGATGGAAACTTCAAAGTGTTTCTTCCAATGAAATTTTTAATAAATATTTATGAAACTGCTTCATAAAACTGTTGGTAACTTGATCTTGTTCGGAATTTGACCCGGACCTGGGTCAATTTTATTTTAATATTTGTGAAAACTTCATACATATGATCTTGTTCGGAATTTGACCCGGACCTGGGTCAATTTTATTTTAATATTTGTGAAAACTTCATACATATGACAATTATTTGAAGTTTGGCGCCAATGTAACTCTTATATAAGTACAAACGGTTCGTCTGAAACAGCTTTAGGTTTACAAAAATTGAATAGAAATTTCGACCGTACTGGGCTAAAGTATGACCCTGTCAATGCTTAAAATGGCTTTCCGCACATATTCTGTGTAATCAAATTAAAAGATTTTCCCCTTATATTAATGACATTTTCCTTTGAAATGACAAATCAGTTATGAAACATTTTTTATAAAATTTTGTTAAAAGTTTTGTAATATTTGCCAAAACTTCATAAATATGACAATTCTTTGTAGAATGGCTGTTTAATGTAATTGTTTTAGAAGTGTACACGGTTCGTCTGAAACAGCAAGAAAAAATTCCGTTTGAAAAATAATATTCGACTTCTAAGCGGATTTTAGGTATAAAAATAACTTTTTTAAAATTTTGTCTCCGATTGCCCTTAAATTTGGATATGTGATAGAGAACATAAAACTAACGCACCCAGCAAAACCACACATTACCAAATAATGTATAAAGTAATGTGTAGCCATAGAGGCCGATTCATTACTTTACACCTTACTTCACTGATGCATTTTACAGGCGATGAGCCCCAAAGTAATGCATGGGGAGGAAGTGATAATGTAAGTGGTTACTTATGTGGTTGCAAGGATATGAAAAGTAATGTATCTAAAAATAGATTTTCATAAAAAAAAATTTATTTAAAAAAATTTTATTTCAAATATTTTGTATTAATTAAATAAGCGTGGTTGCGCTGGGATTCGAACCTGGGATCCCTGCATGTTAACTGAGCTATCGACACATATAAAATTTGGTTGCTTAGAAAGTAAATGAATTGTTATGTTTCGTATTTTCGTTCGTGATGTCGAAAAATATATACCTTACCTTTATGCTTATAAATAAACATAAAGTAATGTGTCTAAAAATAGATTTTTAAAAAAGTTTTATTCATTACTTTGCTTTTGTAAATCATGCATTACGCAATCAGTGATCGGTAAGTCATTACTTTTTAATTGAAATAATTCAAAAGGTAACGAGCTTTCATTACAAGGTAATGCGTGAGTATATCGCACCCATTACCAACGTTTTCCTGGGAACCTATATTTGCTTAAGTAGGCTACATTTTACATTTGATGGACTAAATTTGTTCCTACTTATTGTTTCTAAAATTCGAAAATAAAGTCTAAAATGCTGTAATATTAATTTTAATACGAAATCTATAACTCTAACTAAAAACATATTTAATTCAATTATTTAATATCCAGTTAAAATAAATAAAATAAAAACATTTGTAGTTATTTTAAAGGCCAATACCTTTGTCGCTTTTTTAACTGTATATAACTTTTTTAACTGTCATTTTCAGTAGTTAGAAAATTACAATTTTAGGTCGAAAAATAATTAGCGATGCTGGTACTAAAAATACACTTGCGAAATTATTTAGTTCTGAAGGGACTACATTGGGCACTAGTTAATTTGGACCAGAATTTTTAATAATGACAGAATTAAATTACGCATATTTACTTAATCGTATTCTAAATATTTTGATTTCATGCTTTTTAATCACTAGTAAAAATTTAAGTGTTGTTTTGCAAACAAGTTTATATTAATAAAAACAGAATTAGAATTTTAGAACTGGTACTTTAATTCTTTTGAAACAGTGTCTTAATAGTTCCCTTTAGACTGGTGTCCGGATGGTTCAAAATTATTCATTTGAGTACTGGTTTTGTATTCACTAATCCAAAAACTAGTACTTTTAGAATTAGTGCGACCATTTTCAACTGGGAATAATATATAAAAGTTACAAATTTATTTTATATTGCAATATAAAATAAGGTTTGTTGAGAAAACTTAATTTTAATTATACATTTTTTTGTTAGTAATTTACAATATATTTGTATTTGATGGTGATGAAATTTATTAAGTTCCGTAAAATCTTCACAACTGCATTTAGTTAATTTTAAAATTATCGTTTTAATTTCTTAAGAAATTACTACTACACAAAATAGTCTATTATTTTTATTTTAAATTATTAACTTAAAAAATTAGATAATTACAAGGAAATACAATATAATTAATATTAATTGCATTCTATGTTAAAAACAATTATTTTCTGGTAAATACCGTAAATTTCGTATTCTTTTCCAAATTTGTTATACAAATATAGACATAACGTTATAGAAATCAAAACAAAAATATTATTTATTTACTAAAAAAATTAATAGTGTACTTGTAAAAAGCGTACAAAGCGTTCAACAGTAACTATTTTTGCAGTGTAAACGTGGCAACACAACAATACTTGCTATAAATTATTACCGGTTACCAAGTTTTCAATATTGATTTAACGTTTTGAAAATTATTTGCCAAAGAAATCAATATATATACTAGTAATTAGGATATAAATGAAAAGTTTTATTTTAAATAATAATATTCAAAGCATCCCAACAAACAATTTGAGTAGCAACAAATACTAGTACAGGTTGGCATTTGTCCTCAAACTCCCAGTTTGGAACTAGTTGTAGAACTACATAGTTGGAAAATTGCAATTTAAAGACGAAAAATAGGTAGCGAACTGATCCGAATATTAATCTTTGCGGAACCAATTCTAAAGTGATTCTTTGGTGCCAGTATTGTGCCAGTTGGTTAAGACAAGAATTGTAAAGTAAAAAAATAATGTTTCCCTTTGATGAAACGAAGGTTAGACTGATAAATTTCTCTTAAAGAGATAACAAGGTCTATCTGCGAAATGCTTAACTGGCATTTGTGAGATACTTACGACACTAGTTCTGGAGTGGCTCTATTGCACAAGTACTGTACCAGCGAATTGGCACCTTAATTCCATTCACAATAAAAAAAACTGAGTTGGCAGTACTGTACCAGCGGATTTGGACCTTAATTCAATTTACAATAAAAAAAATCTGAGCTTGCAAATACGCACCTAGGGCCAGTTTTATACTCTCAACTGATATCGATTTTTGTCTTAAATACTTTTTATAAAAGAAATTTTGTTTGAACATTTCTAACTTAAGAAATATCTAAGAAAGAATTCGATATTAGTTCTGACTATAAAACTGGTCCTAATGCTTACCTCCAAACTCAGATTTTATTATTGAAAACAAAACGAGCATTTAAAAACTCTCATTAAAATTTAGGTATTCTTGTGACACAGTCCCTACACAGATCTTATTAAACTATTATTAGTACAGAACTGTTTCAAAGTTATTGTTTTGTGTTTATTAGTCCTAAAACTAGTACTTTTTTATACTATTTGGACCATTTTCTACTGGGAATAACACAATACTCGTATATAGTTAAATTTGTACTCTCTGTTACCAAGTTCTAATTAATAAATCTGTTTTTTTTTTTGCAATATTATGATGGCAACAATTGTTTATTTACCTACTTATCACAACTAATATTACGTCTATACAATTTATTTTCTACTAATTATATCAGATTTTGCCATTAAGGTGTAGCATGAAAATTAATAAATAAATACCCGTGTAAAAATAATTGTATTCAAAATGAATAAAATTTTTTCAATTAGATTAAGTGTTAAAATGGTTTATTCGTTTCTTTATATATTCAGATATTGCTTATACGTTGTAACATACACTGAGAGTATGAATGTATATGATCATATTGAAATTTATTAACTTATACGAGTATATAAATGTATAAAAATGTCAATATGACCAAAATCCTGTTACAATTGTATCAAATTATACTCAAAAATATATTAATTGGTATAATTAGACTTTATTTTGTTAAATATTATTAATCCATTTTAGGAATTAAATTGAATAAACCATTTTTTACGGGTAAACTTTTTTATATTTGTTGTAAAATATTTTTATGACTAAATTCATATAAATTTTAAGGTGTTTTCATGGTATTTAATCAACAATTAAATCATAATTTTATATAAAGCATTGTTTTTGTTGGTTTTTGCAATTAATCAACATATTCGATGAAATTTTATTGGCGTTAATTAGACTTTTGATTATCACTACCAAATTGTAGTTTTTTTTAAAAAAATATTTTGGTATAATCTCTTTAGAAGTGTATAAATTATTTTCTATTATTTAGATAAGTAAATATTTATATTAAAAACGAATTTGTACGTTTTTTTAAAGATACACTCAAAAAAGTTTGACAGTTACCATGACAGTTGTTTGTGTAGTAATCAGTAGTTGTTGTAATTTCAGTTGATTATATATGTAAAACACAATTATTATTTATGAAAAGTGCTGTATTTCGTAATAGTTGTTAATAAGCGGTAGTCAAAAATGTTAAAGTTTCCAATGGAAATATCAGCTGGCGCCTAACAAGTGTTATAGTGGCCAAGGCTTAAAATATAAGTAGTTACCCTCATATAGATCATAAAAGCTGAATTTAATACCTGACATTAGAAATCAGAAAGTACGTGGAATTTTTTCGTGAATTTGCGTGATTTATGTGAATCAAGTGTGAGCACGCGTTATTGAAAACTAAGTCCCCTAACTTCAGTGAGAGTGAATAGAGTGAGTAACAGTGCGTGACTCAAATTTCACTCACGTGACCATCTATATTTAACATTACTAAACAAAAATTTATTTTAAAAATTTTTTTTTTCAAAAAAAATTTATTATAGTTTGAAGTTTAACATAACACGACCCAGTCAAATTTTTTACAATTGGTTGCCAACATCAATTCTGCAACTGGTTCCACTAGAACCAATGCCATATAACTGTTTTCGGAACCCGTTCCACATGTAATGTATAACTGAAGGAGAATCAGTTCCGGAACTGGTTCTAGAAGTTCTAGAACTAGTTGCAGTACTGATTCCACGTTGGGGGCTATAAAAGCGGCTTTTTACTCAATTCTAAATTTATAGGGAAGATTATTTGAAAGCTAAAATATTCAATGTTTTGTAACGGGAATTACCGTAGTTTTTTGTCGGACACAAAAAAAAACGAGTAAAAGGGTTAAAGCCGGGCATGCCGACTATACAATACCCTACACCAGTCTGGTTAAAAGCCAACTAATGTTTGGATCCGAAATTCGAAAGGGTTAGAATTGGACTTGTGGCAAAATGTTCTATAAAATGATAAAAGAAGAGAAAATCGTAAATATAGCCCATATGGGCGATAGGTCCAAAAATGGACCGATTCTATCTAGCTTTGTTCTTAGGACCATGTGAGTCAGCGAACCAAATTTCATTGAAATATCTTCGTATTTGCGACCGGCAGCGTGTAAACAAGCCAATTTTGGGTGGACCCTTATATGGGCACTAGGTCTAAACAAATACCTTTTTTAATCAAAATCAATAGGCTTTGTCCTTGGGCCGACATAGGTCGGTGCACGAAATTTCATCAAAATATATATTTGCGACCTGCAGCGTGTAAGAGCCAATTTGGCGGGGGGGGGGACCCTTATATGGGCACTTGGTCTAAACATTGACCGATTTTAACCAAAATCAATTTGCTTTGTCCTTAAGCCAACATAGGTCGGTGTACCAAATTTCATCAAAATATCTTAATAAGTAGTGCTGGTAAATTCGGTTACTTTTCAATACTCGATACTACTCGATATTTTTGATTTGGATACTCGATACTATTCGATACTTTTAACGGCTTTTAAATTTGAATTTTTTTTAATTTTTTAATAAAATACTTTGAAAATGTTTACGTTAATTCAATATTTAAATTTATAAACATATTTTTAAACTTTTTCACCAACTATTGCTTGCGTTTTTCATATTTTATTAACATATACTTTTAAATATTTTAATTCTGATTTTTTCTTTTAGCAGAGTTGTAGTTTTTTGATAAATATTTTAGCAGAGTCACATTTTTGTGGTAAATATTTTAGCGGAGTCACATTTTTATATATTTTGTCTGTCCAAAATGCAACTCTGAAAATATCGAGTAGTATTTTTGAGTATCGAGTACCCATAAAAAAGACAAATACTCGATACCTACTACTCATATTTTTACCAGCGCTATAACCAAGCCAATTTTGAGGGGACCCTTATATGGGCACGAGGTCTAAAAATTGAACGATTTTAACCAAAATCAATTGGCTTCGTCCTTGGGCCGACGTAAGTCGGTGTGTCAAATTTCATCAAAATATCTTAATATTTGCGACCTATAGAGTGCGCACAAGAATGCATGGACAGGCGGACGGACATCGTTAAATCGAAATAAAACGTGATTCTGAGTCTATCGGTATACTATAAGGTGGTTCTAGGTCCAATATTTTTTGGTGTTACAAACTTATTATACGCTGACCACGTAGTAGTGTAGGGTATAAATAGCCTTTTCACAGCTTTTAATATTTCATTCAATTGAATATAAAGCATTTCACTATGTTATTTTTAAATTTTTTTAGTTTTTCGAAGTTAATAAAATGTATTATTTAAAGCGGCTAAATTTTGCCACTTTTTCTGCAAAAATCCCCAAATGCAAATGCAAATATGGGAGAAATATTGGATTTCTCCGAGATTGCGCCGAAATCAAAATCAAATTGGGATTTCACTTTGTATGGTAAATCTATTTAAAATTCCAAATTTTTATTGGATTTTCTTCGAAATCAACTTTTAACACGATTTTGATCTTAATGTAAAGTGTACTTTTTAAATACCTCTTCAAGATTTATACGAGTTATCATAATAAACCCACTTCCCCAGTTTAGGTTAAATAAATAAACAATTTAAAGTTAATGATTTTCTATTTTGCAAAATTTTTATCTAACCTACATTATGTATTTATTTAAATTAACATTAGTATGATTTATTTATTTAACAAATTATTTTTTATTTGCTAATTGAAATAATATGTAAATAGAGATATAAATGCAAAATAGATTGAAAACTTTAAATAGAACTTAACAGTTTTTTCCCACCAATATGGTATTGATAAATATAAATATAATTAGTATTTTTTATTATAAAAATGAAAAAAGAAATTAAACCATTTATTTATACAAATGTTAGATGATGGGCGGTTCTATGAATGGTATAAGGTGTTTTTAACATGGATGGTAACCGAAACGATGCCGTTATCGGTAAGGGTAACGCTGTTTTAGAATTTTTCGGTATCGGTATTTCAGTAATTTCGGTAACGGTATTTTAAATTATTTCGGTATCCATATTTTAAAGATAACAGTAGTCAGCTATTTCAGTACATACCGCAAACTAAAATAAAAACTAATAAAAAGGTTATAGTCGGGCATGCCGAATATATTAGAATCAGAAATTCGAATGATTTAAAATGGACTTGCATAAAAATTTGTCTATAAAATGATAGAAAAATAGACTAAATCAAAATTTATTAGATTTTTTAGTGTTCGAATTAAAATTTAGTTACAAATTAAGAAAAAATAATGAGAGCAAAACTGAAAAAAATATTAAAACTCATCGAATAACTTTGATTATGAAGGTGATTGGTTTATAAAACCTACTTATTTGTATTAAACAGCGTCATACAAATCTGAAATTCTTACATCAAATTCAAAGGATTAAAAAAAGCATTCGGTACTAGCGAAATTTTCTTAATAAAGCGTACGTCCTTAATTCTATAAATTTTTACTATAAAGTAATTAGTGGATTGATTACCGGCATGCAATAGATAAAAAATGTTTTGCTGGTAATTTTTCGGATATATATTTTAATGAATATATTATATGATATATATATAAACAAATGTTAATTAAATACACAAATACATAAAATACTTTGTACCTTATAAATTTCCAAAACACATTTGTCGTTATAATAAAGTGATTGGCATTTAAACAAAAGTTATGATTATTGTTATTAATTAATTTTGATTAAAATGTGTTCATTTCTTATACTTTATGATGCATCCATTTAAAGTTAATAAAAAAAATAAAGAATTAAGTTCAATATTCATAGTATATCGTGTCAATTGGATCCAGTTACCAAGCGCGTGATCATCATGTGATTTATCTTAAAAAGACGAAAACAACCAACTAACAAGTTATAAATTGATTTTAAAATAAAAACTTCAGAAAAACAAAAAGCTCCCTCATCATTATTTATAATCAGGGGAAGTTTAAAATAACACAAAGAATGTTGAAATTGACTAAAAAATGGCACGCAGAAAGGCAAAAAGACATACATGCATATCCCAGTGTAGAAACCGGAATGACATTTCGCTATTTTTTGGACTACCAGTAATGACACCGACTTTCTGCATTATTTTAAAACAAATAATATTGAATTGCTAATAGCTAGTTACTTTTCCCATATTTCAAAACAGAAAGTAATGAGTACCAATAATGACTCATTTTTATCATTATTTCAAATATAAAGGATGTTTTAAATTTTTTGTAAAGGTTTTTCCAAATCTATTTTTAAAATAAATATTTTCTCAACACTGGTAAGGACATATGTATGTTTTTTTTTATAATATTTTGTATGTAGTTGCGCGTAAGTATTGGGTGTATAACTTAAAAATGCGGAATTTTTGGCAAATTTTGGGCGTTTATTGTGAAACATTGGTACCACTATTTCTAAACAGCTTTTAAACGGTCTTGCAACATCCCAGGAAAATTTTCTGTTCCAAAGAATCGGTTGTAGAATAGCTACTTTTCATTCCCAACCCCCCAGTGTAGAAAATCATTACCAGATATGTGGTTATGTAATTACATACTTGGTAATGGTAACTACTTACTTTTGTTATTACATTTCTTATTACCTTTATATGGGGATGTCGCGAAAAATAATGAGTTGTCGTTACACACCAGCATACGAAAAATCAAAAAATATATCGTTACCTAATTGCTTACCAGTACTGACAAAAATAATGAGTCTAAAATAGATTTTCAAAAAAATAAATTATATAAAAAAAATATTTTTTATTGTATTTTTTTTTTTAATAAAATTTGCTGGTGCGGGAATCGAACCTGGGTCTACAGATTGCCAGTCAACAGCTCTACCATCTGAGCTATATCGACGTGTAATATTTAATAGATAAAAATATAATTGACCTGCTGCACACAAGTAAGCTTACTCGCCAACATACAAAAAATCAAAAAATATGTAGTATTTAAAAAATATTGAGTCTAAAAATAGATTTCAAAAAATTTTAAAAAAAATCTAAAAAATTATTTTGTATTTGGAATAATGGTAAAAATAAGTCATTATCCGTAACTCATTATTATATGTTTTAAAATAATGCAGAAGGTAAGTGGGTGTCATTACTGGTACCCCAAAAAATAATGATATGTCATTACCGTTTCTACACTGGGCTTCTACTGTCGATTCTAACACCGATTATTTTTGTTTGAAATTGTCCCAAAAGCAACCACTTCTATAGCTCCAAAGTAGAACCGGTCCTAGAATTAGTTCTAGAACTGATTATACGTCAGTCACACCTTCCATATAGGATCCCAGGATCCGATCTGGAACCGATTCCATGGAACTGGTTCCAGAACCAGTTCCATGGAATCGGTTGCAGTGCAACCAGTTGTAGAATAGGTGTGGTTGGCAACCGATTGTAAAAAATTTTCCTGGGATGTGACCATTTTGAAATTGCTGACAATTTGATTCCTAGCGGTGATCCAGCGAAACGCCGGGACACGTATAACTTCTTTTTTTACCGATATAACTTTCCCCGGTAGTTTGAACCCTTCCCGATCGCTGACCCCTACCATTTGTCTCACAGTGTAATTATCCGCATTGAAAGTTAATGTGCATAGGAAAAGCAATGTGTTAGTTTCTTCTCAAACAAATTCTATGGCCAGTTTTATAGTCAAAACAAAGATTGATATTTTCTTATATATTTTGTTCTCAGATCGTTTTTTTTCTTCAATAAGAAATTTTCAAAGACTCTAGTTCTGACTATAAAACTGCTCTTTAAGCACTTCTAAATTAAACCTATTAGATTAGGAAAAATTGTTGTATTCGAAAAACTCTTTCGACACTGAAACATTTTTTATATTCTATGTAGGTTTGATATGAAAGTTGTAGCATTTGGAATAATTTTTCTTATGAAACTTTAACAGGCACTTCAAAAAATTTTACAATTTAGGTCACATTCCTACCCAGGAAAATTTTTTACAATCCGTAGCCAACCAGACCTATTCTATAACTGGTTCCACTGCAATCGATTCCATGGAACTGGTTCCGGAACCAGTTCCTCGAAGCCTATATGGAAGGTTTGATGGACGTAGAATCAGTTCCAGAACTAGTTTCAGAACTGATTCTAGGGCAACCAGTTCACTTTGGAGCTATAGAAGGGGTTGCTTTTGGGACAATTTCAAACAAAAATAATCGGTGTTAGAATCGATAGTAGAAGAAGTTGTTAATGAAAAGTAGCTATTCTACAACCGATTCTTTGGAACAGAAAATTTTCCAGGAATATTCTGAGAACTTTTTCATATCAGAATCTCCACTGTGTTTCCTATGAAAATATTATTTAATTTTTAAATGATTTTTACAAAACAGAACATTAAAATCTTGTAATTATTTCAGTAAAGAAAACTAACAAAACATTAAAAAAATGTCGAAATGGGGTTGAGCAGATTTTCCCGAACCCCTTTTTGGTACTTTTTGGAATAACTTGGCAAACCTAGGCTAAAACATGTATTAAAACTTCTACTTCTAGCCAGACCTGGGGGTTAATCATTACATTTCAATTACAATTACTATTACATGTAATGTGTAATTGAGGTATCCCCAATTACAATTACAAAAAATGTAATTGTAATTGAGGATCAATTGTAATTAAAAAAATTTCATTACACATTACAAGTAATTATAATTGAAAATGTTCAATTACATATTACAAGTAATTGTAATTAAGCAGTAATTAATTACTTCCAATTAAACCGAATTCAATTACATTTTGAAAAAAAAACATTTTTAACTAAAAATTTTTAAAAACGAATTCTGAAATGTTTTGGATAGGTAAAGTTAACATAAATAGCAATAATGAGGAGGTTTTAAATTTTTAAATGCTTGTTAAAAAGGTTAACGATTGCATAAAATAATTTCAAAAGATTAAATTTAAGAAATACTTGTTTCATTGTTTTCGTTTTAAAATAAAGCACCTTATTTAATTATATAAATAGGATTGTTGTTATTATTTTGAATTTTGTTATATGTAATTGATAATTTTTGTAATTAGTATAAGAGATGCAATCGGACATCATACAGAACATTATAGACAGTTGATAAAAAAAATGTTAGAATTAAGAAAAAAAAAAAAAAATACAAAAAAATATGCAAATATCAAAAATGTATTCTACACTTGAAAATCTTGCCTCAGAGTATGATGATTAGTGTCCGACCGAACTCAATTTTTTAAGGCCGAACCGAAGCCGAACTTCGGCCAAAATTACTAAGTTCGGCCGAAACCGAAGTCGAAGCCGAATAATTTTGTGTTTGAATAAAAATACAATTTCATGCAACTTTTTCAAATTCAAAAATGCGGAAACCAATTTCTAAATATTTCTAAATTGTAAAAACATAAAAAAGTTGTATTTTTCGCTCTTTAAGTAAAAATTAAGTTAATTATGTGCATATTTATAAGTTACTATACAAAATTAAAGAGCTAAATGTTGCAAAATATGGATTTATAGAAAAGTTCGGCATTCGGCCAAAATTTAGCCGAACACCGAACTTGGCCGAACAACACTTTTTGGCCGAACACCGAAGCCGAAGCCGAATACTCGGTCGGACACTAATGATGATATAGTCATTACTGGTGATTTTAATTCAAATGTCTTAATGGAGACGGCACTCCCTGATAATATGTTATCGCTTGGCCTTTTTCCAGTTAACGTGACAAATCCAACACAACATACGTCCACAACAAGCACGCTGATTGACCTTTTCCTTGTGTCTAACATGACCTTATTTTTCTAATTTATAACTTTCAAGTTCAACAAGCTAAACAGTGTTTCAGTTATCGTGACTTTAAACACCTAGATTTTAATCGTTTATATGAATATTCCTCTTACATTGCCTGGAGTGACATCCATTTTATGTCCTCCGTTGATGAGCAATCTTTATTTTTGGAGCAGAATATTCAACATCTTTTTGACCTAACTGTACCTCTGAAACATAAGAAAACAACACCTAAACAAAAACCCTGGTTTTCAAATGCTGTTGAGAATGCTATACACCAAAGAGATTTTGCATATGCCAGGTGGAAAAGATTTAAAACTTCCGAGCTTAAAATACAATATTCCGCTGCCAGAAAAGTTGTTAACAAACGTATCAGATTTGCAAAAACCGAATATTATTCCAAACGATTTAGTACTGCAATCAATACTCAACAAACTTGGAATACTATTCGTGAAATATGAATTGGCAATGCAAACAACAATATTGACTGCGAAGTGGATGCAAATATGCTTAACAGAACGTTTACTAACACCCCTGTAACCCAAGCAAATCCCACTTTTTTTAATTTTTCCTCAGACACGTTAGATACTGATAATGAGATAATCGGCGAACATTTTCAATTTTCTTGCATTACTCAATATGACGTTATTACAACATGCTCTTTGATAAAATCAAACGCAGTGGGTAGTGATAACTTACACCCAAAATTCATAAGATTACTTTTGCCTTTGATTTTGCCGTATGTTACTCATCTGTTTAATACTATTATAATTTCATGTATGTATCCGTTAAACTGGAAACATGCAAAAATTTTGCCATTACCTAAGTCGAATGGAGAATACAGACCTATAGCCATCTTGTGTTTCCTATCGAGAGTTTTAGAAAAACTTTTGTATAAACAAATGATTGCATATGTCAATACTCATAATTTGCTTAACAGTATGCAATCTGGTTTTCGTCAGAATCATAGCTGCGTTACTGCTCTTGCGGAAGTAAGTGAAAATATACGGCAAGGACTGGAAAATGGGAATATTAATTTTTTAGTGCTTCTGGACCATTCTAAGGCTTTCGATACGTTAGACCATGGTATACTCATTAAAAAACTGAAATACTTTTTTAGATTTAACGATACATCTACTAAACTTATATCATCATATCTTTCGAACCGCACACAATCGGTATTTGTAAACGATGTATATTCAGATAGCTTATCCCTTATTAGGGGAGTGCCTCAAGGTTCTATTTTAGGTCCACTTTTATTTTCCTTATACGCAAATGATTTGCCAGAGCAACTGAAAAATGTAAAGTACATTTATACGCAGATGACGTGCAGCTAACTTTAAGTAGCCCAGTTCAAAATATTGCTTCAGGTATAGCTTATCTAAATGATGACTTAAACAGAATCTACCTTTTGGCTTCTGCAAATGGACTCTGTCTGAACCCGCGTAAATCTAAATGCATTGTAATACGCAAGAAAAGTTTAATTCCCTCGATTTCTGAGGATATTGTTTTAAATGGTGAGAAGATTGAAATTGTTAACACAGCGAAGAATCTTGGGATAATTTTCAATAGCAATTTGACATGGACTGATCATGTCAATTCACTGGTTGGTCAAACCTATGTAAAGCTACGAGCTGTCTGGTCAACACAATATTTCACCCCGTTAAGAATTAGGGCATTACTTGCCAAGACGTACCTGATTCCCTCCCTGATGTATGGTTGTGAATTATTTGGAAGCTGTGATTCAGTTAGCTATAGAAAACTAAATGTCTTATTTAATAATATTATTAAACATGTGTATGGATTGAAAAGGTTTGATCATGTTTCCTCTGTTTCAAATAACTTTTACGGAGTCTCTTTTGAAAATCTGCTAAAAATTCGCACCCTGATGTTCTTGCATAAATTAATAAACAGTCAAACCCCCAGGTATTTATTTGACAAAATACGTTTTTTCCAATCGCCACGAAACCGAAATATTGTAATACCTCGACATCAATTCCTAATGTCTGAATGGCAATTTTATGTACATGCCGCTCGTCTTTGGAATAATCTTCCACTAAGTCAACAAGTAAATAGCAATGCTAATAGTTTCAAAACATTTTTATTTAATTTTTTCAAATAATTTTTATTTTTTTTCTCTTTTTGATTATCAATATTATTATATTTGTAAAAAGTTTGTTATGTTAATAATTTATATATAATTAATAATATGAAAATAATTTTTTGTAATGTAATACGCTCCTGTACTATAAATATAAGACTCAGTCTTGTTGTACAGGAAATGGAATCAATTAAATAAATAAATAAATAAATAAATAAATAAATAAATAAATAAATAAATAACAGTTTTTTCATGTGAAACTTTAAGCACCGTAAATTGTTTTTCAGGTTTAACAAATTTACTTAAACTTTAAATGCCGTAAATTGTAATTTAGTTTATAAAAATTAACATTTTTTTTTTATAAGAACGACACTCATAACAAACAAAAAATGTAAATTTTTCACCAGAAAAATAATAGTTTTGTACGTTAAATTTGCGTGAAAACAAGCCCTACATAATTTTCAGGTGAATTTCATTATCGTGAAAAATCATTATTTATATGGAGTATAATAGTTTTTTCATTATAGTTTATACTCTGTATAAAATAAAACTGTTATGCTCCATACGAAGCAAATTCTTTTTCACGGTAATGAGTTTCACGTTAAAGAATTAGTTTTCTCGATTTAGTGAACAAGACTGTTACTATTATTTGGATTGTGTGTTTCTTATAAAAACAAAATTGCTCACTTTCACAAATTATGTTACAATTTGAAGCCTTTAAAGTTCGCTTAAGACTTTAAAGAGCTATCGTCGTTAGCTAGTATGACTGTTAAAGTTTAAAATTGTTGTTGATGTAAATAAATATATTCCATAATGTAATTTCTACAAACATAAAAAAAAATATTTTGTAAATGAATGTTTTTTTTTTAGTTTGATTTCAGATCATAAATTAATATCACTTTCTGTTTAAATTATTTTTTAAATTAAAGAAAGATGATACAATTTTCACAAGTAAATTACAAAGAATAAAAAAATTTTTTCAAAATTTTTCAAAAAATATGTACAAGAGTTGGATTTTGACTACATATTTTTTATTTTTTATCAAGGAAATGTAAAAATAATGCAAGAAATGACAAAATTTGAAGTTTGGTGGCAGAAGCCAAAAACAAAACTTGCCCTGTTTAGAGGAAATGCATAAAAACAATAGCGAAAAAAACAAATAAAATTTTTATGTTGTTCGCTTTTATTGGTTATTTTACTGTTATCGCCCGTTTGTTTTCATTATACATGTGCGTAAATGTATACAATAAGTAAACATTCATATCTTGTAGAAGTATTGGGTAAGGGAAAAGGTTTTTTATATTTTTAATAATCTACTAATTTTAAGTGCCTACATTATTTAAAGTGGACTTAGATGTTCATAAAAACATTTTATAATTAAACGTTTAAATTTCCATAAACTTTTGTTATATACGCAGAGAAAAGATATGGTTGCAGTATGATGACGCCTACAGAACTTTGTTCTCTACCGCATTAATTGGTTGCTTCAATCAAATTATTATTGCATAAATCTTACTTTACTTATGATGTTGTCTTCTATAATCATTTTATTTTTTAGACCACAATCATATATTATCTGGATGAATATGTTTTTCGCTTCTTATTACAATCATATTATTATCTGAATTGAAATCGAAATCATTTTATATTTGTAGCAATCATTGGTAAAGTATTACCAACTAGAAGATGGTCAGCTTATTTTTTATGAGCCTCATAGTTCATCAGGCGTTATATCTATTTAAGATTTTGTGAAAAGAAATTGAGAGAAGCAGTTAAATAAAATAATATTAAACGAAAAGACATAAGAACTACACTCTAATAAATATTTGTTGAAATGTACTCTATTAAAAGGAGGTAACTTGATACCTACTATAAATTGGGTAAAAATAGGCACAATGTTTAAAATCAAAATATATAGACACAATGTGTTTAAAATAAATAGACACAATGTGTTTAAAAGTACTTTTTTAATTGTATCAAAAAGCTTTAGCAACATTTGAATTTTGTTTGAATTTAAATTTTAAGTGTCTAAAAAAGCTATATTAAATGCGTGAACTGACATTAAAGGTGATCAGAAACACGCTTAATATTGCGTACATATACAACAAAAATCTTTTTTTAATACTGTATCATATATTGTTCCTCAAAATAAAACAAAATGCATTTTCGAAGGTAATTACTAATTAGTTTATTAATGAAAGAAAACATAACAATTAAAGAAAAATACGGAATAAAAACAAAAAGAATTATCATTAATATTCCCAATTTCAACAAAAAATTTTAATTCACAACAAAATGGATTAAATTTTAGTTTTTTTGTAGAAAACCGCAAATTTTTTCTCTGAATTATAACAGGCCCTTTTAAAACTTTAAACTATAAGGACCTTTTCCTATAAAAAAAACACCGATATTATAACAACTTTTCCAAAAAATCTTTAGGTTTCTATAAGTCTTAGTACACATTTTAACTATTTATTTTGAGATTTTTTTCAAGAACATTTCTCTATAAGCTTTTTTCTAGTGTTTTTCTTTTTTATATGAAAAATTATTTTCCATATGGAAAAGATTTTTTAATATTTCAGATATGCTTAGAATCTGGTGTTTTCTGTAGCAGAATCTGAGGGTTTTATATATAAAAATTCAAGGATGTTTTTACAGGAGGAATTTTTTTTCTTAATGTTCCTACTGAAAAAGTCTCAGCGAGAAAATATGAAAAAAATATGAGGTATATGAAAAACTATTATAAACCTGAGGGTTTCTTTGGAAAAAGACGCCAAAATCAGAGAGTGTTCTTTAGAAAAATACCTCAGAAACTAATGGCTTTCTGTAAGAAAAATGAATTTTAATCCGAGGATTTTGCTTTAGGAAAAGGTTTTCAGACACTACAGGAAAAGTGCTATTCAGATCTTAAGTACTTTTTTATGCAGAAGAACAAAAAATCCCACTTGAAAAACTCTCAGATTCTGAGGACCTTTTTCTATAGAAAAACACTCAGACTCAAAGGGATTTTGCCTAGGAAAACCTCAGTTCCTAAGAACTTTTTTCTATAAGCAACATTTAGATTTTCAGGAATTTTTCTAAAAGAAAACCTATTAACGGAATTTATCCTATAGAAACCCCTCAGATTCTGGACACCTTTTCCACGGAAAATTCCTTCCAACGGAGTTTCTTCTTAAGAAAACCAATAGAGTCTGAGGTTTTTTTTGGAAAAGAAGATCAGTTTGATTTTGATGGATTTTTCCTATAAAAAATAATCAGATCCAGAAGAGTTTAAAAAAAATCATATCCTAAGGACTTCTTCTTATTGAAAAAGCCTGCACTTATTCCCATGAAAAAGCAAGAAATTTTTCGAAAATGAAAAGTCTTAGATTATAGAGATATTATAGAGATCTTCTTACGTACGGAACTCTTAGCTTCTGGGATTCTAGGGAATGTCTTCAATAGAATCTTCTTGAAATTCTAACAAATATTTCATATTGAAAAATCTTGTTAACCTAAAGGTTTTTCTACAAAAATTCCCCTGAATAGGATGATTTTTCTGACTGAAAATGTTTTCAGAATCGATAGTTGAAAACCTCCGACATATCCAATAGAGCACAGTTGACAAGCGAAAGACACGGTTACAGAACACGATATTTGATAAAAATAAGAAATATGTAGGAAGTCATGCGGATCTACGCAATATTACGCCTTCCGTTTCACTATACCAAATGTTAAACATTACTGCTGATGGCAACAAATGATTTTTAACCGCATCTGCATCCTATTCTGCGTACTGCTGAATGCTATTTATTATCTGAAATTATATTTTAAAAATTATTTAGATAGTATTTGTGAAATTTTCGATTAGATTACTCACTTTTAATCCACTTCGTTATGTTTTAATTTAGTCTTTTTTTAATTCATATTTGGGATTCGTTTTCTGAATTTTAGCTTTAAAAACCGTCTATTTTTCTTTAAATTTCTAATTTATATTTCCTTTTTTTTGCATTTTGACATTTTTTCTAGTACTACTTTAAGTATGTATAGTTACGCATATTATGCCTGATATTAAAATTTAGGCATAATGTGTGTAAATATAACGAGCAAATGTTTATTAATTTAGAAACATGTATACAAACTTTCAAAATACTATATTTGTGTGTTTTTTTAAAGACAAAAGTGTCTAATTAAATTTTGTACACATTTTGTGCCTAACGTTACTCATTCTGTGCAGTTTGACATAAAATCTTACTCTATTTATAGCAGTAATTTTACACGCAATTTTTAGAGTGTAGAAAAACAATCGATTTTTTTTTTAATCGATTAATAGCCAGAATAATTATTAGAGGTTTTTCTTAACCAATAAATCGAATAAAATTTTAAAATTAATCCAACAAAATTTTATGTAAAATAATATACAAGTTTCGCTGTTTTTAAAGCATTTTATTTAAAAAATGAAAATAAATAATTCAGTAACTCTTTGAAAATTCATAAGTACCAAAAATGAATTAAGATCATAAATATTTTGTAAACAGTTTGATTTTTTCAGTATCCTCTGCCACATATTAAATTTTTTTCCAAATCGGAGTTAACCACCCGCGAACCTTTGTTATAAGTTTAACATTTTATAAAGTCAATCCTTAAATAAGAACAGAACACCTCGTATTCTGCCTGTTTTCGTATACGAACTTTAAAAAATCCTAGTAATCATAGGAACGTAGAAAAGAAAAGTTACGATAATGAATTAAGTAAGATTAATATTAGAAATGGGTATGTGAAACGAAATGTTTGTGAGTCACTTGTGATCTTCAGTAATAATTACTATACTCAAGTGATTCGTGCGTGAGCGTGAGTAAGAATAAATTTCTCGTGCGTGATTTGTACGTGGGTTTTGTTTTTTTTTTTAATAATTTTTACTGTTTTTCGTCATAAGTTTGTGATTGTGGGTGATTTTATATACTTATACTTATGAGAGGGTGATTTGAAAAAAATTGCTTGTGCGTGAGTCGTGCTTAATTTTTTATCACTTGTCTCCAAGTGGGTGTCCAATAAGAGGGCATTTTTTTATTTATTTTCAATAGCCTTGAAATGGAAAAATTTTTTTTTTTAAATATACAAATTCAGTGGAAATTTATGACATAATTTTGTCTTGGTAGAATAAGCAAAAACCTTTATTGACATGTAGATAAACTCCTTTTTCGCTTCATATTAGCATCACAGAATGTTTAAAATGACTGAAAAAAGTATTGCAAAATTATATATTTTTAATAGGACACCTGGCATGATCAAGAAAATCTACGTATATATATTTTTCCATGGGTGAAATTACATCTGTAAGGTGTAATAGGTGCTATATTAAAAATAAGCGCTAAATTGGTTAATATTTAACCACGTCTTCTTCGTCCACTGTTTTTAGGAAAAAATTTTAAACAGTTCTTCCAATTTTCATTCGTATCATATAGAACAATACATACATACTGGAAGTTTGACATTGAAACGATACAGTTGGCAAGGAAAGCACCATATGCTTTTTTTAAAATTTATATACTCTTTGGTTCTTCACAGAAAAATAGTAATGTGGAAGCCTCGAGAGTTTAATTCTAAACTACCCAGCAAAACCCTCAATTACCAGGTAAATTGTCTAAAGAATATCGGTATAGACTCAAATAAGTCATTACGAAGACAGCATTGAAATAAGTTGTTACTTATAAAATAAGCACATTCTTGTAGGAAGTAAAATAAGTCATTACACCTTGGCACGTAATTCATTGGTTACTCGTACACATAGGAAAAAAATACGCTTATAGAAAAAAGTCCGTAAAAAATTTAGTTAAAATTACTAAAAATTAGTTAAAAGTGATGCTGCAGAAAAAACTGCTAAATTAGCAGATTATTTTTGCTCTATATTAGTAATATAGGAACAGCAAAAATAAAGCTGTTAAATTTACGGAATTTTAGTTATATTTGAGTTAAATTTTTGTTAATGGAAAATAGCAAGTTAACCTCCTAAAATCAGCAAAAATTTTGCTAAATAATTTGGGTAGAACTGCAGTTTATGGGGTTTTGGCAAAAAAAAAGGAAAAATATATGACCTCCTCTGGAATTAAAAAGAAAATAACCGAAATTATTTTTGGAAGGGGCTCGGACCCGGGAGGCAGGTGGGGAGCAAAAAACGGGGCAATATAGTAACATGTAAGGAAATTGTCTCACGTCTTTATATCCATAAAATTTAGCCCTAACTAGAGCCATTTTTCGACCAATAGGGGTGTTCGAAAAAAGTAAAACATTAATATGAACGAAATGGGACTTAAATGAAAGGAAATTTTCTCACGATTTCAAAAATGAGGGTTCTTTACTAATCGGTTGGACGTGAATCGAATTAGAGGCATTTTGTTAAATCTTAAACCTTCGAAAAATTAAAAAAGTCTAAAATCACATTATTTAAGTTTTGGTAAAACCCTGTAAATGTCCATTTTTTGTTGTTTATTTTGAAAATTTGGAACACAAAAGGCAGTTGGAAGTGGAAATGACAAAAGGAGTCAAATTTTTATTGATGAGAAATGCAATTTCAGAACTGATACACCCAGAAAACAGATTCAGTTCTGATAACCGCATTTGTAGCCAATCGAATGGTTCGGTTGTGGTAGCCGAATTTTTCAGTTGTGGCAACAGAAAACCAATTGAGACAGTACTAATTTGACTATGGCAACAGAATTTCAGTTGTATTAAGAATAATTCGGTAGCCACAACCGAAAAATTCATTTGCTGCAACTGAACCATTCGATTGGCAACAAATGGGGTTGTTAGCACTGAATCTGTTTTCTGGGTGTATAGTTGAATTGCGCCGCAGGCAAAATAATTTTTGGTATACCCAAAAAAATTTTTTTTTTTTTTAATTTTAGGTATACCCAAACTTTTAAGATGCTATAAAAATTAAACTTTTTGATGGAAAATGGAGTTTGAGAAGTGATATACTGTTATTGCGCCGTAAGAAAATTTTTTTTTGTAAAAATTTATATAAAATTTTTTTTTTTTTTTTGTAAATGTCTAAATTTTTAATGCGTTTATCGATTATTGAAAAAAAAATAGTTTTTGAAGTCGTGGGGACAGTTTCTATCATTTGAGTACCATTTTACCATACAAAAAAAATTTCATCATTTTCAGTCCCCTCGCTTAAGGGACTAAAATGGCTCTAGTTAGGGCTACGATATATGGATAAAATAATAACATTTTTGAAATCGTGAGACAATTTCCTTTAATTTGAGTATCCACACTTACATGTTACTATGTCCCCCCGTTTTTTGCCCCCACGGGCCTCCCGGGGCCGAGCCCCTCCCAAAATAAATTTAATTTTTTTCTTTTTTAATTCCAGAGGGGGTCATATTTTTTATATTTTTTTGACGAAACCCCATAAACTGCAGTTTAGCCACAATTTGTAGCCTAAAAAATCAAAAAAGAATTTAAAGTTTAAAAATTTTTTTTAAATGCAAATAAAAATCGAGCCTTTTGAAAACAGCAGTTTACAATTTTTTAGCAAATATTGATTTTAGCAGAATAGGCTGCTATTTGCATTCAACTTAATTTAGCTTAAAAATAGCAAAAATTCTGCAGATATGATAACAGCTTTTTTTTTTTTGCTATTTTTAGTCTACTAATATTTAGCAAAATTTTCTGCAGATTTTACAGTACAATTTCCTATTTTCAATTAACTAAAAGTTAACTTAAATATAACTAAAATTCTGTAAATTTAACAGTTTTAATTTTGCTGTTCTTAATTTACCACCCAGGAAAATTTTCTGTTCCAAAGAATCGGTTATAGAATAGCTACTTTTCATTCACAACCCCTCCTACTGTCGATTCTAACACCGATTCTTTTTGTTTGAAATTGTCCCAAAAGCAACCCCTTCTATAGCTCCAAAGTGGAACATGTTGAATCAGTTCTTGAACTGATTCTACGTCACCCACACCTTCCATATAGGATCCCAGGAACTGGTTCCGGAACCAGTTCCTGGGATCCTATATGGAAGGTGTGGGTGACGATTCTTTGGAACAGAAAATTTTCCTGGGTAGTATTTAGTAAAAAAATCTGCTAATTTTTGCAGTTTTTTCTGCAGCATCATTTTTAACTAATTCTTAGTAACTTTTTCTGCTATTTTTACCGATTTATTTCTATGAGTGTACCATTAATAACTTTAAACTCATTACAAATAAGAACAAAATAACACAATATTAGTTACGATAATAAATTATTTTAACCTTTAAGTTTCAAAGTAAAACAAAGGGTAAAGGGGTACCCATTGCCATTCAATGCGTGAAAAAGGTCCAACCCATTACCAAAGTTTTGCTCTGTAGTTTGCATTTGCAAAAAATTTACTACATTTAACGAAATTGATTTTCTTCTAACCCAATATTTGCATACATGCTTATTGGCATGAGTGGCTTTTTTATTATTGTTGCACAAAGTGTTTACACAAATAATTTAGTCACGTGATTAAAGTGGTCTTGTATTGTCTAGTAACAACTACTAGTTTTTTAGTATGTATGTAAGTCATTCAGTCAAGTTAGTTAGCATAAATGTGCAAACTTATCTATCGGAAAACCCATCATGTATCATACGAGCAGTATTTATAACATATAAGCAGACTTGTTTAAGTCGGTTCTTGAACTTTAAAATATCAGCAAATGAAAATAAAAGCCAAATTGAATACATAACGAGACAAACTAGTTTTTATATAAATGTAAGCACAAACAAAAGCATACTAAAACATTAGTAGATCTTGTAAGCTTAACCATAATTACATTGGCTTATAATAAAGTTGTAAAGATATTACAAATTATTATAATGGTTAGTTGTATTAACCACAATTTACACTACAATAAATTTGCAGTTAATAGGAATTAATTGTTTTTACTTGTCAAATTACATACAAACTTTAAATCAAAAATTATAACTTTTAAAAACTATTAGTTTTTGATTGTTGTGTAAGTTGTGGCCTTTATGATTTTGTTATAACTTTTAGGGTATAATTTTGGGCGTATCCAATTTTTGAGTTCACACTTAAATACATTGCAAATTTAAAAGACAAATTGTTAATCAAATAAAAGAAACAAATGTTTGTGGCCATAACATAACATATGTATTGTATGTACATATGGGTGAAATCAAAAAATGTGATAAGTTTTTGGGCCAAATTTGTGAGAAGCAAAAAGTGTTAATATTTCGGTTTTTTTTTAATGGAATCAGTAATCTTAAATATTATAAACCTAATTGCAAAAAATCTCTTCTACAAGTTGTCGCAATAACTTTTTTTGCACAATTTTATTTTTTTTTTGTGGTAATGGAGTTTACATTTCCACAAGCAATAGATATAACAAAAAAAAAATTGCGTACGAATTTTCTTCAATTTATTAGTTTTTCGCATTTGGGATTTCAACATGCTTTTCAATAATATAGAATTTGAGTTTATCAAATTGGCGGTTTCGCGAATAAAAATACAATTCATTCCGCGAAAATTTTGTTTTTTTTTTAATTTTGTATATTTGGTCCTTTTAAATGCATTTCAAAATTAAAATCCAATCAGCGGAAGCGAAGTTACAAAATAATATATTAAAAACATAACATTTCGCAATCGAAAAATTCTTAAATTGTGTGAAACAAATTTAATTTGTCAAACTAATGTCAGTAATGGATCGAAATATCGATTTCAAACCAATGAAATGCAAAATCAATCGTTTTTCGCTCCAGAAGTTTAGGGTAAAAAACTGATAACTTTTTTTGATTTGACGCAAAATTATTAGTTGAATCATCTTTTGACGCATAAATACTAGTTGAATCACCTCTGTTTATGTTTATTTTAAAATATTTTAAACATTTACCTACATTTTTTTGAATGCAATCTGATGCAAACACTTTACTTTTTTACTTTTTTCGTTTTCTTTCAGAAACGCTTTGTCAGAATTTTTTCCGAAACAAAATCGTATGATGCCTACAGCGTCAAATATGCCATTGTTTTTCTTACTCGTTAAATAGTTTGGTGTAAAAATTAGGAACGGAGTTTACAACATTTTTTTCAAATCTTATTAAAGACATGATTCTTCATCTCGAGAATGTTACTTGCTGCAGAAAAACTTCAAGTCTGTTATACTAGATGATTATTTACAGTCCAACGATCATTTGAGTAGAAATAAGATTATACTTTTCGCAATATAATTAATAGATAACTCCAAAATTCTGGTGTATGCATTTTTATCAAAAATTATCGTAAAAATCGTTACAGAGTTAAAGTTGTGTTAGCAAAGATATAGGAAAAAGTTTGTAAAATGTATTAATTTTTATTAAAAACGTCACTTTTCCTCTTCATAAAAATTGTTACGGCTAGTGTTTAGCTTCATTGGTTATTAAAATATAAGCTATTAAAGTTAAAATACCTCATGTCTTACTGGTTACGGAGTTTAAATTTGGCCTATAAAATTGGTCACAAATTTTATGTATTACCCAAAAATTGGTAAGATTGTTATAAATTTTGTAAAACAGGTGACAATGCGTTGATATATATTGAAATATATAACTCAAATGTAATCCATGCATTAGAAATTAGCTGGTTACATGGTTTTTATCCTTTTTTTGATATCACCCATATATTTTCATGTCTATCAATTATTCATATGCAATGCAAACTTTTTACTAACATTTTGCTGTTGAGAGTATTTTATTAAGCCTTCCTTTTCAAGTGTGCACGCGTTGGTCACATGTTCAACACATTTGGTGTTTGAAGTTAAAACTGTTTACAAACACAATAGCAGTAACATATTATATTAAACAGACTTGGGAATAGTTCATTAGTATTCAATTCAATGTTTCTTCACCGATCTAATATAATAAGATGGTAATAGAACCGAAATCAAGTCATGCCTGTAAGAATGGCATTCAAAAATTTTATGAATAAATAAGAAACGTTGAAAGCAAATAAGTTTTGGATCAAGGTCCAAGTTTGGCTATAGCTCCATATGAATACGTAATTGAAAATGTTATACAAAACCTTCATATTATTTGTACTGAATTTTAAGGATATTTATGACCTACATCACTATCGACTTTATGATGATGTTTGTAACATGAAAAAATATTGGACCTAGACCCACCTTTTAATATATCGATCGACTCAGAATCACGTTCCCATTCGTTTAATTTTCCAATTTATAGAAAAAACTATTAGTGCGGATCTCAAAACTATATCTAAGAATTAGATCACGTTATATCAAATTATATATAACTGATCAAATTTAATGAAGCCGTTATTTGGATTAAATTATATCAGATCCTTTGGGATTAAATGAGATAAATTTATATATGCCATTTTTCGGATCAAATAAGATATGAAGATATATGGAATTACATCTGTGACTATATATAATTATATCGGAACTTTTTTAATCGGGTAAGCGTTTTTTGCAATTTTAGGTCAGGAGTTCTCAAAAACCTAATGTGATGGAGAAATTCCCTGCAAAAAAAAAACATCCACTTTTTTAATCACGATTTTTTTTCTCTACATTCAAAATAAGATAGTGCAAAAACTAAATACTAAAAATACAACAACATATACAAATTTCACGCACAAGCATAGTCTTCTACTGAAAATATGTTAAATTTACTACGGTATCGGTCCCTTACTATGACACGCACATGTTAAATTCAAATTTGGTATTTTCATCATTGAATTTAACATAGGAAAGAACCAATACTGTTGTAATTTCAAGAAATTTTCAGTAGAAAACTATGCTTGTGCGTCATTTTCCTATGTGTTGTTGTACTTGTATTATTTTATTTTTGCATATCAATTTATTGGAGTTAGATGACATAGTCATGATTTTCGAAGTAGTGCTTAATACATTTCCTGGGTTCTAATTAATTCAGCATGCCAAAAACATTTAATTAAGTATAATCTTGTTCCAGACTCTGGAGTTCTATCATTTTTTCTGGGCCTGTGTAATCAATGGTTGAGTGTATCCAAAGCTGTTTCGATTGCCACAACTAAGACTATTTTCTGGGTGTAAAAATATTGAAAATAGACACAAAAATTAATGATCTAAATGCTTCTTTTTCCATAGAAATACTAATGATTTTAGCATGGAGTTGTCATAGGGGCTAGTACTCCAAATTCAAAATTTGTTCAGTACCTATTTTTTGACCGAGTGCCAAGTATAATCTGCTTGATCAATTGAAAGTAAAAAAAAAATTAACAAAAAATAATATTTTATTATTTATTTATTTGTTTTTTTATTGCCGATACCGGGTATCGAACTTGCGACCTCGATATTGCTAGTCTAGCCCTCTACCGATTATTCCTTGATATGAATGTCGTCTGGTATGAGAACACTACTTTGCCATTGCCAGATATTGTATTTTATCCTCTACAATAAAGGTACTTATTAAATAAGAGCAAAAAGTGCACTCCAATTCAATATTTTTTCAGTGCTTTTTGCACAACTGCATAAACAACAAGTTTTCATCATTTCTATTTTCTTTATTTTTTAAAAATATTGAATTTAAACAAATTAACTGTAAACATTAAACAGAAAAATATAAAATAAAAAAATTAAAAAGAAATTTTAAAAATGTTGCTCCTGCTAGGATTCGAACCCGCGATCTTCTGTATACAAATAAACTGTTCACTCAAAAAAGTTTGACAGGTACTACATAATAGTTGTTTGTGTAATTATCAGTAGTTGTTTTTAACCGTAAAAAAATCCAAAACAACTTTTATGACAGTTATTTAAATAAGTTATTTTTAATACCATAAGAAACAACTACAAAAACAGTATTTCTACGGTAAACAGTTGTTTTTGTTAGTTATTTAAAAAAAAATAGAAAATTTCGTTGAATTTTAAAAATTCTTGTTTAGTTTATATTGGTTATTATTGATGTATTCCTAGTTTGCAAATACAACTCAGAAACTTGTATTGTATCTTTAGTACATAAAAGCGTAACTGGAGAACGGTTCGGAGTTTTTACTTAAAATTTTAAATAGGCTGAAGTAATTACATATATTTTTATAAACGAAAGAAAAAAAATATTTTTTTATTAACAGTACCCGTTTTTACCCGTTTTGTCAGTTGTTTTAAAATTTTTTAGTACAAATTTGTCAGTTAATTTTACGGCATTGTTGGTTATATTTATTGCATTTGTTAGTTATTTTTAAACAGTTAAAAATAACAACATTTGTCGGTATTTTAAACGCAAACACCTTTGTCGCCTTTTTAACTGCATGTACCTATATTTTAATTGTTAACTTCAGTAGATTCTACCGACAAATTTTGTTGAGTGTATCTAAATTAAATTACACTTTTAGGGCAATAATGCTTTAGAAGTAAATTTAATTTAAGTTAGTTTTTGGATAAAAATGTAGTAACGGATACTTTGGAAGAAATTAAGCAAGTGATTTTTATTAATTTGTTCAGAATTGCTTTTAATAAAGTGATAAAAATACTTTAGAAGCAATTAAAGAAAGCAGGACTTCCATTTTTTGCTGGGATTAATTATGTTACAATATAACCCCTAAATTCATAAACGCTTTGTAAAATTATAGGAGGCTTATTGAACAAATTTTGTATGAAAATGGCGTTTTGTAAACCTGCTATAACTTTACAAAGCATTTATGAATTGAGGGGTAAAACTGTATACGGATCCTACATAATTATAAAATCACAATATAACCGGAAGGTAAGAACAAACATGTATTATTTCCATACTCGTAAACTGCCTTGTTCTGGCCATAATACTTTTTGTACCAAGATCTGTGACTAACATTAAATAAGAGGTAAATTATCTTGCTAATGTTAATGACCCAGACCTGTCATTACGTTTACATAATGATTTATTTTATTGTTTTGCAACTCAGTGTGAGTTACCTTACTGTAACAAAATATTTAGGAGATTCATAAAAGATCTCGTATATCATGTAAAGTGTAAAGTTTACACTTTTTATATCAATCTTCAGACACACAAAATAGAGTTTACAAGTGTACGATATGTACGAACTTTTCTTGAATCCAGAGCTGATGGCCTTAAATGCTAGTGCTTGGAAAAAAAACAACTCTGTAATCATTTTATTATTATTTACGGTAGGTCTCATACTGCAGGTTTAAACTTTAGTTAGTAGCTAACCCAAAAATTTAATGTTGTTTTGTGTACATTTTTTTTGACATTTTTTTGTTGTTTATAGTTAAGTTAAAGTTAAACCTACAGTATGAGACCCACCGTTAGTTATTAAATAAATAATAAATAATTTCTTGAATACACTTAATAAAAATAAATCACTTCGTATAAATTATTTGTATTACTGTCGGAAATGTGCAACTAAATATATTTTTTTTTGTTTGGTTATAAATCAAAATATCCATAAGTAATTAACGAATCAATTACACAATTTTTATAATGTAAAAAGTTAGTCGGTAGCATCTACTGAAATTAGATTTACTGTTAAAACAAATGTTTATGCGGTTAAAGAGGCGAAAAAGATATTTACATTTAAAATAAGTAAAAATGTCAGCAGTTAAACTGAAAAATAACTTACAATGTAGTAAAATTAACTGACTATTACTACAGAAATTTTAAAACAACTGACAAAATGGGTAAATACTACTATTTTTTACAGTTAATTTTGTTAATGTTATAAAAATATGTTTTAATAAAAAGAAAACATTGTTTTCTTTCGATTATAAAAAAATGTGTAATTATTTTATCGGTTATGCAGTTATTGCCTTTTTATGCATTGGAGATACAATATAATTTCCTGATTTTTATTTGCGAACTAAGAATATATCAATGATAACAAAAAAGAATTTAGAAAAATAAAGTCCATTTTTTATTTTTGTAATAACTACCCAGCTAAAAATCGACATATATAAATCCATATAGGTAAAATGTATGTGCGTGCATGCTCATAAACATGCATTCATGACCATACATTAGGGCGGGCCAAATTGTATGGATAAAAATTTTTTGATATTGCGTAATCGATTTTTCGAAAGCTTTTAGCATGGGGGAAAAAAGTTACACTACGACATATGAAAAAAATCATTTTCGAGGCTCCCAAATTTAAATTTTTTGCAATTTTCTAATAAATGCTAGATTAGCGCCATCTTGAGGTGGCTTTTTGAAACAACTAATAAAGTTGTAAACAATATAACATTACAACCTTTCCAGAAAGGTATTACTTATGAAAATCCGATAAAAAATGTGGCAACTAGAGGTAAAAGTATATAAGTAAAATTATTTTCTCCTTGTTGTCATCAACATCATTATCATCATTTCTCATCATTATCATCATTTCATCATCAAGCAGAAAATAATTTTACTTATATACTTTTACCTCTAGTTGCCACATTTTTTATCCGATTTTCATAAGTAATACCTTTCTGGAAAGGTTGTAATGTTATATTGTTTACAACTTTATTAGTTGTTTCAAAAAGTAACCTCAAGATGGCGCTAATCTAGCATTTATTAGAAAATTGCAAAAACTTTAAATTTGGGAGCCTCGAAAATATGTCGTAGTGGAACTTTTTTTTTCCCATGCTAAAAGCTTTCGAAAAATCGAGTACGCAATATCGATTGCTAAATCAACCCACCCTACCATACATGGATACATAAATCTCCATACATGAATCATATATGACCATACGTGTGCATTAACGAAATTTGAGGTAATATCTACATGTATGATCATGCATGCTCATTCGTGTTCATGTATGTTCATGCATGTACACACATGTAGATATTACCTCAAATTTCGTTAATGCACACGTATGGTCATATATGATTCATGTATGGAGATTTATTATCCATGTATGGTCGTGAATGCATGTTTATGAGCATGCACGCACATACATTTAACCTGTATGGATCCATATATGTCGATTTTTAGCTGGGTAACGAAAATAACTGTTTACTGTGCAAATACTGTTTTGGTACTTGTTTATCACGATGTTAAAAATTATTGCTTTAAGCAACTGTTACGAAATTACTGTATTTTTCGTTATTTGTTTTCTTAAATAACAATTTTTTCATCGAAAAACATTTTTTTCTGCAAAATTGTTGTGGAAAAATATTTCAAATTGAGGAAATGTAAAATTTTAAAAATCTGTTAATATCTAGATTTCAACTAAAATTGAGATTTCAATGAAAATCTCATGTGAAATGACGAGATTTCCCAAAAATTCGCGAGATTTGTAAGAAATCTCATGAAAATATCACAAATGTGGAGAATTTTACAGAAAACAACACTGCGTTTCGTTTAATTTGAAGAGATTGGAATGAAAAAATGGCTACGCCGGTGAACAGCTAACTAGAAAAAAAAATAACCTAAAAATAACACAAAATAATGAATTAAAACAATTATAAAAACATAATAAATATAACTATCAACCTAATGGAAATGTACTAATAACACTATGAAACATTTTTGGGATTATTGTCTGGGGGGTGAGAAATTCCAAGTCAGGGTGATGGTACTAGGTCAGTATAGTAAAACCCTCAAAGGGTTTGGCGTTCGTATGTGTCATTTTTTTTTATGACCTTTTACATTTTTTCCTTATCTTGATGTTTTTTCGCTTAGTTGTAACTCGAGAACCACTTGTCCGATTTTGATGAAACAAATTTAGAAAAATTTAGAATTACAATTTCTTTAATCCGTTCATATAACATTTTTCTTTATAATCAACAGTTTTGCCGGTAAAAATAAATTTGTGGAGAAAAAAAAATATTTTTTTGCCTAAAAATTAAAATTTTTTATGAATTTAAAAAAAAAAAAAATTTAATTTTTAGGCATTTCGGAATTTCTCACCCCCCAGATTGGCTGTTGTACTGTGTAATTAATATAAGTATTGCGTGGTTATAATTTTTGCTTCCGGCGAAGCATAACTATGAAGGAAGCTTTGGAAAGTGCAAATTTACTAATATAATTAACGTTAAATCTTTACATAAAATATTATAAATTGTACTCTGCCAACGGCTTTTAGAAATATTTTTAATTTGAGTTTATTTTTATGGTAATTTGTTTACAAACAAAAAAAAAATGTCGTTGTCAAATCGAAAACACGCTACTGTCATAAAGTACAAATGTAAAGGGTCAAGATAAATGGCGAGATTTGCATCGAAATCTCATGATTTAAAAACAGATGTGAACGCAGCATAATCGATCGCAGTTTTCGAGTTTTGAAAATCGACCAAGTTGCCAACAGTCAATGAATTTCGTATGATAGCTACATCGTTTTAGTTAATTTTGTCAAGCTGAACACAAATATGCCAAATTTTTTTAAATCGGTTGAAAGTTTTTTAAAACATGACAACCCTGTTTTAGATAAAAATGGTGTTTTGGATCGTTACTCTAGGATTTGTTTTCAGATCCTTAATATTTTTGCTCTATCTCTCTTAGTTTTCGAGATATGGTTCATTTTAGAAAATCGGGAGGGAACAAAATAGCGCCATCTTTAAAACTTCGGATATATTGGTGGCGCCATCTACCGGGTAATAACAGTAACGTGAAAATATTATATTTTAACAACAAATTTTGTCAAATTTAACGAATGGGGTCTTAAAAATTAGTTTTAAATAATTTTGAAAATTACTACACAAAATTAGTTAAAGTTCTGAGTATTTTTAGTATTGTGTTAAATGAATATAACTAAAATTTTTGCTTAAATCAGTGTTTCAACTAAAAATTTGTTAAAAATTAGTGAAATCTATTTGACAGATTTTTTTACTGACGTATTATTTTAAGTGTATTCAAAATGTGCCAACTCTGCTTTAGATAAAAATGGTATTTTAACCGTTACTTTAGGATTATTTAAATCTTTTTTTCGACAGAATGCAGAATGTGCCTAATGTAAACTTTAATTTGAAAAAAAAAATCGTCGTGAGTATATTGCTCCAAAGCCCACAATTTTGTTTGGGTGGTAAAGTATTTTTTTGCTCTTCCTTAAAGTTTTTCGACACGTCGACACTATAACAGGTTTCTTTAGTTATAGTAAAATTTTTATTTTTCTAGAACCTGTTTAACCGGTGGTAACAAAAACTTGATCTAGAATAAATGCAAATTTATGCGATTTTTCGAAATTCGGTAACTTCTATCGCTTAACATCCATAGCCGAATCACACTACATAACGACAATAATGTGAGTGCTGATAAGGCTGATTTAACAACTGATCATTTAAACAAAGAAAATGTCGAAATTATGACCCATTCTTCATAAGTTCAAAATATACGATTCTGAGAAGTTCAGAGTCGAAAAAATGCTTCGGTTTATTAGAATGTAAAGTTTATAGATCATAATGGCAAAAATATACCAGAGGACCATCTATGAAATTTAAAATTATATTGACAAATTTCCACATTTTTTGAATTAAAATTTAAAGTTTTGTTTTATTTCAACATAAAGTGAAATAAAAAATTTGGGCACGTTAAAAAAAATGATAATTGTATGAATTATAAATTTCAAATTATAAAACACATATTTTAATTGCTATCAATTGCTGTTAATTTAGTTTCACTTTTCAATAATAATATTTACCATGTTTACTGCTTACACTAGTTTGCAGCCATTTTGCACACATAATGCAATAACGTTTTTTTATGTATTATAGCCAGTTAGTTTTAGATATTTTTCTCGGTGCATAGGTAGTATCAATACAAAGAAAATAGAATATAAAACAAACTTCTTGAACATAGTTTTTCAATGTCAGCAGGACTGACGTAAATGCACCTGTCGCAGGACTAACCCCAAAGAACCTGTCACAAAACTGATTAAAAATTTCGAGTTACAGAACTAGCGCGAAAAAACCTATCACAGAATGTAATGTAATGATGTAATTACCATTTTATCGCATTATGGTTTTAATTAATTTTTTTAAAATTTTAATTTTTGAAATAAAAAAATTATTTGAGTAATAACAAAATAATTATAAATAACATTAAAAGTGAATTTTATTTAGTATTTTCTATGAAATTTTGAAATCACAGTAAATTTATCTACGTTATGGAAAATTGGGAGAAAAAATAAATTCATTAAATTTTGTTATAATTCAGTAAAAAAAATAAAATATTTACACAAATGTCTAAAGGCAGTACACTCAAAATAATACGTCTGTTGGCTGGACAGAAAAATTTGTTACTTTAACAAAATTTATTCCTGTTTTTTGGCTTAAAATAAAATTTGATGATTTTTTTTGATGATTAAGTTTAACAAATCTAAATTTAAGTAAAAAATTTGTAAAACTACAGTTTTATCTGTAATTATATTGAGTCCTAGAATTTATCCAAATTTAGGGTCTCGGGACTCTTTCCGGGCCTAGTCCATATCATGTGAGAGCGTATAAAGGCACTCAGTAGAGCAAACATTTTGTCCGTTTTGCTCTATCTCGCTTAGTTTTCGAGATATGGGCCATTTTATGAAGTGGAAAATTTTTATTAAAAATTTCCGAGGGTCCAAGGCCCCGCCAATGTCCATTTTTGGATAGTGATACCATCTTTCGCTGGGGTTAGGGTTGGACGGTTAGGGGTAGTCGAATTTTCATCAATTTTGCTCTATCTCTCTTAGTTTTCGAGATATGGTTCATTTTAGAAAATCAGGAGGTAACGAAATAGCGCCATCTTTAATACATCGGATATATTGGTGGCGCCATCTAACGGGTAATAACAGTAACATGAAAATATTATATTTTAACAATAAATTTTGTAAAATTTAACGAATGGATTCTTAAAAATTAGTTTTAAATAATTTTGAAAATTAACACTCAAAATTACCCAGTGTAGAAAATCATTACCAGATATGTGGTTATGTAACTACATACTTGGTAATGGTAACTAGTTACTTTTGTTATTACATTTCTTATTACCTTATATGGCGATGTCGCGAAAAATAATGAGTTGTCGTTACACACCAGCATACGAAAAATCAAAAAATATATCGTTACCTATGTGCTTACCAGTACTGACAAAAATAATGAGTCTAAAAATAGATTTTCTAAAAAATAAATTATATAAAAAAAAATATTTTTTATTGTATTTTTTTTTTTTTAAATAATAAATAATTTACTGGTGCGGGAATCGAACCTGGGTCTACAGATTGCCAGTCAACAGCTCTACCGTCTGAGCTATATCGACATGTAATATTTAATAGATAAAAACACAATTGACCTGCTGCACACAAGTGAGCTTACTCGCCAACATACAAAAAATCAAAAAATATGTGGTTACATACATATATCCTTACCAGTGTTTAAAAAATATTGAGTCTAAAAATAGATTTCCATAAATTTTCAAAAAAAATCTAAAAAGTTATTTTCTATTTGAAATAATGATAAAAATAAGTAATTATCAGTAACTCATTATTATATGTTTTAAAATAATACAGAAGGTAAGTGGGTGTCATTACTGGTAGTTCAAAAAATAATGATATGTCATTACCGTTTCTACACTGGGTAGTTAAAGTACTGAGTATTTTTAGTATTGTGTTTAATGAAGATAACTAAAAACTTTGCTTAAATCAGTGTTTCAACTAAAAATTTGTTAAAAATTAGCCAAATCGATTTGAAACCGGTTTAACAGATTTTTCTACTGACGTATTATTTAAAATTGCATCAAAAAATATTGGTTAACATTTGGTTTTAGTTTTATTCGTTAAATAAGTTATGTTTTTTTCTAATAAATATAAGCACAGTAGACACGAATATGAAGAAAAAAATTAAATTACTTCTTTAGTTTTAGAGATACGTATTAAAAAGCCGCGATATTTCTGAAACTAAAACACCGACCTTAAATTTTTTGCAGATTCGTAATAGCATACTCACGAAGGGAAAATTTTCCTTGTCAAGGTTTAATGAATTTTTTCAGTAACATTTTCCTCACAAAATGAATAAAAAATTTATTCATTTTAACGAAAAAGCTTCATCATTTTTATGAAACTAGTTTCCAATGAAACCTTTTCATTGAGTGCATGAAATTTTTAATAAATAAAATTAAGTTTTTTTTTTTGAAAAATTGTATTGATTTAATAAGAAGTTTCAATGGACGAATTTCAGGAAAAGCAACTAAAAATTAGTTAAAAAGACGTTGCAACAAAACTGCTGAAATTAGCAGATTTTTTTGCTAAATACTAGTAAAGTAAGAACAGTAAAAATAAAACTGTTAAATTTACAGAATTTTAGTTATATTTAAGTTAAATTTTAATCAAGGTTGGTTACCGTTATCGTTATAATACCGTTATCGCCAAAATACCGTTTCAAATTGAATACCGTTTCCGTTACCAATACCTCTAAAAAATTTTACAATTACCGTTATCGTTACCGTTATTTTTATGGGTAGTTACCGGTATTTTACCGGTATTTATTAATTTATATAAAAATGCAAATTTTTTAACTTTTTTGTAATGATCTTCAGTCTTTTTTTCTACAAAAAAATTTATGGATAACAATTTTAGTTATAAAAACTCCCAGCATTGAATTTAAAGCTTATAATCTGCATTTTTAACTCTCAAAATTGAATATATGTTAAGTTTTTACTTGTTTTTATATGTTTGTAACATAATTTATAATACCGGTATTTACCCGTATTGCTGTTCCGATAACGGTATACCGTTACCGAAACAGTCTTAAATAGCGTTACCTTTACCGTTACCGAAACAAATTAAATTGGATACCGTTACCGTTACCCTTGCCGTTATTCGTTTCGGTAACCAACCTTGATTTTAATTAATTGAAAATGACAAATTCTACTGTAAAATCTACAGAAAATGTTGCTAAATATTAGCCGGCTAAAAATAGCAAAACAAAATTGTTGTATCTACAAAATTTTTGTTATTTTTAAGCTAAATTTAGTTGAACGTAAATAGCAGTCTATCTTTGTAAAATCAGCAGAAATATTTGCTAAAAAAACTGTAAACTGTTGTTTTCAAAAGGCTCTTTTCTTCTTCGAAAATTTAAAATTTTTTTAGGTTACTAATTATTTAGCAAAATTTTTTCTGATTTTAGTAGGCTAATTTGTTATTTTCTATTAACAAAAATTTAACTCAAATATAACTAATATTCTGTAAATTTAACAGTTTTATTTTTACTGTTTCTATCTTACTAATATATAGCAAAAATAATCTGCTAATTTAGCAGTTTTTTTCTGCAGCATAATTTTTAACTAATTTTTAGTAGTTTTAACTAAATTTTTACGGACTTTTTCTATTAGTGTATGCGTGATTATATCGCACCCATTACCAAAGTTTTGCTGGGATATTCTGTAAACGAATTCAAAATGTGATTTTCGAGTTCAAAAAACATAAGAAACAAATACATGATTGAGGGCACAGAAAAATTAAATTATTTTGCAAACTAGTGTTATTTATTAAATTTTCGCTATAAAATTTTTATCAGCACAAAACGAATTCCCATATAAAAAACGTTCACGTGATCTTTAAAAAAAATTGCTTTTTTAAGACAAATACGGAACAGAAGAATATGAAATACTTAACACAAAAAAATATACATAGTATACTGATAAGAAACCAAGACGTGAAAATCTACATTGTAGTTTTGTAATATATAGAGTTCAATTAAAATTGTATTGTTCTTTTTTTTTTACATTAATAAAAAGTAAAAACAGACAACAAATGAATCACACGATTAAGAAAAATATTGTACTTCAAAAATTAATCAGTGCAAGGCATACATGGGACTAATTATTAAGGTGGACTAATTAATTGATGATTTCATTACCATTGCATTGATATCATTTGTAATGAAATTATTTTCATTACCATTTTTTTAATTAATGGTAATGATTCTCAAATTTAATTTTATTGATTAATGACAATGATTTCAAATTTCATTACCATTGATAATGAATAAATTAAAGCAAATAATTGCCATTGACAGAAAAACGTAAAAATTGAGTAAAACTCGCTGAAATCAAATATGGAATATGCTCATTCAGGCTCATGCTCATTTGAAATTAAATATTACTTTCCATTCCATTGTTATTTGTATCCAGGTAAAGTTTAACGGAATGGAATGGATCCTCCTTAAAAAATGATGTTTTATAACTTCCCCGGCCAAACCCGTTGCTCGTTTTCATTTGTCTGAAATTTTTTGGAAACAAATGGTTTTTAATCAATTGTAATTAGTTTTTTATGCATTAGTGTAATTTCATTACCATTAGTAATGATGTTTCTAATGAATAATATTTCATTACCATTAAATGGTAATGAAATTTTTTTCATTGTCATTAGTATGAACTAATGGTAATGAAATTTCAATGGTATTAAAAAATTCCCATGTATGGTGCAAGGTGATTTAAATAATAGAAATACTGGACATAATTTAATTTCTATTCAATAAAAAGAAAACTACTAATACACCAGGCGATGCGATTTAGAATAATTTCCATTATACAATTTTGTTCGGGGACGCGTCAAAAAATTTACGAAATTCGAAATGAAATTTGCATAACATGCCGAGTAAAAAAGTACATAAACCCAGCAGAAATTCGGAAGCTCTCAAAATGGTTACTGTTTCTTTAGTGCTTCCACTAATATTTCTTAGGATTTATAACTTACAGTAGTGTGTTTAAAAAGGCAATCGCGTTTTTATTTACCACATTTTATCTCTTTATTAAAGCACAAAGGAATGACAATGATAACGAAATTAATTTGTTTAATAGCAATGAATTCATATCATTATTTAGGGCTTTTGACTAACACAAATTCTTTGGTATTTTACAGAAAAGAAATCTTAATATCACAGTAAATCACACATTACCAAATAATGTATAAAGTAATGTGTATAATAATTTATAAAGTTACTGAACACATTACCTCACTGATGAGTTTTACAGGCGATGAGCTCCAAGGCAATGTATGGACCCAGACGTACGGTTATTAATATGAGTTGTTAGTATTATATTTTTTACAACAACAAATAATTTATTGTGAAAACGCAATTTTTCAATAATAACGATACGTATTAGTATTGATGTTTGGGTTACGATAAATGCCATACCGATACGAATGAAATACCGCTGCCGATACCAATACCGAAACAAGAAAAAAAAATCGAAAGCAATACCGTTATTGGTTTCGGTTGTCAACCTTGTTTAAAACACTCAAATGAATACCGTTAAACTTCAACTACCACTAGCGAATTAACTTAAAATACACTAATAGAAAAAAGTCTATAAAAATTTTAGTTAATACTACTAAAAATTGGTTAAAAATTACCTTGCAGAAAAAACTGCTAAAATTAGCAGATTATTATCATTACCGAAACAAAGGAAATGTGATACCGTCACCGTTGCCCTTACCGTTATTCGTTTTGGTAAACAACCTTGGTATAGAATATTCCAATCAGCTTAATAATATTTTTCTAATTTTTTTAGTAACATATATTCGCGAATTTAAATTTAAAATTTTTGGTGGTTTCAATATTTCAATGAACATTTTAGATTACGCCATACAATTCTATTTCTCCCGAGGAATAATTTTGGTCTTTATTGTTTTTTCATACCTCGAATAATTTTTGAATAATTTAAAAAATTTTAATTTTTGCAAATTCGAAAGAAATTTTTGCAAAAACGGCTCGATTGAATATTTCGAATGAACGAAAGTTTGATGGAGAAGATCATTGATAAAGAAGGGAAAAAGGATAGGATTTATGCTTAATTTAAAAATGTTTCTAAAAAATAAGTTATTTCAGATATGATATAATAATTGATTTAACTATATTTTTTTCTGTCTTTTTCTGTGTATTTAAATGAAAATACCCGACTCAAATATACTTACATACACAGAAAAAAGTAGGCACCAACAATGGAATTTGTAAAAAAAAATATTTTGTTTTTTTAATTGAAATTCGATTACCAACAATTTTTTTTGTCTGAAATGTTTGTAAACTGATATTTTTCATACATATATCAATTTGTTTGATAATAAACAATTTTTTTCTTCGATTTGCAACTTCCATTGTTGGTGCCAGAGCTTCGAAGAATTAATTCTTTAATTCAGTTTCTAAATTCTGAATTAAAAGTCAATGAATTAATTCACAAGAGACTATATGTGACAGCGCATAGAGAAAGGGACCTAAGGGTAAAAAAATCAATTTTTTGTTTTTTTGTGGACAACATCTGAGCATCGAATGAGACCGATCCCATGCTCTCCTGACCTTAGGTCCCTTTCTATTTTGCGCGTCACATATATTAAAAGGAATTAATTCATATTTGTTTTCTTTCGATTTCTTTTGTTACGAATTAATTCAATTGCTATAGTTCTTCTTATTAAATCAAATGAATTAATTCACTTGTGAACGCATTTAATTTTATAAATCGAATGGATTAAAATTGAATTAAGTCCTTGCTGAATTAATTCGTTCAATTTCATTTTCGTTCAGTGAGTTAAAAAAAACGTTCACTGAATTGAAAAACAAAAAATTATGTTCACTGAATTGAACAACAAAAATTACGTTCACTGAATTCAAAAGCTGTTTTCTGCCATTCAGTACAAAGTGGAGTGTTTTCAAAATAGTTTGGAAATAATTCAGCCATAATTGGTTGACTGGTATGAGATGAAACTTCACAGGCCCATAACAAGACTCTTTTGCCTCCAGATTAACAGTTTCTTTAAGAGTACATATAGTAATTATATTTTTCTGAAAGCATACTTCTTTTAGATGGGCCTAATGGAAATGTTCTCCATTTATCAATTTTTCTTCCCCCAGACCATTCCGAATTCTAGTAAGAAATCCCATTTTCGGTAAATGTTCACAGTATTTTGGGAGTTGTGGGATTTTTTTTCATCTTCCCAGCTAAAAATCGACATATATGAAGACATACAGGTTAAATGTATGTTCATGCATGCTCATAAACATGAATTTATGTCCATACATGGATACATAAATCTCCATACATGCATCAGATATGTCCACACATGTGCATTAACGAAATTTGAGGTAATATCTACATGTGTTTACATGTATGAACATGCATGATCATGCATGTAGATATTACCTCAAATTTCGTTAATGCACATAAAATAGCAAAACTTTTGCTATTTTTTAAGCTTAATTTAGTTGAATGCAAATAGCAGACTATCTTGCTAAAATCAGCAGAAATATTTGCTAAAAAAATTGTAAACTGCTGTTTTCAAAAGGCTCGATTTTTATTTGTATTTAAAAAAAAAGTCGAAAAAAACTTTGAAAATTTTAAATTTTTTTGTGATTTTTTAGGCTACAAATTATTTAGAAAATTTTTTTGCTGATTTTAGCAGGTTAATTTGCTATTTTCCATTAACAAAAATTTAACTCAAATATAAATAAAATTCTGTATATTTCACTGTTTTATTTTTGCTGTTCCTATATTACTAATATATGGCAAAAATAATCTGTAATTTAGCAGTTTTTTTCTGCAGCATCATTTTTAACTAATTTTTAGTAACTTTTTCTGCTAAAAGTAATAAGAAATGTAAAACCAAAAGTAACTAGTTACCATTACCAGGTATGTAGTTACATAACCACATATCTGGTAATGATTTTCAATACTGGGATGTATCTGACAATGACAGCACCTATTTCTATATAAATTGCTCGAGCATTTTTATAGTTAAGACTGCAAGTTGTTGAACATTATTTTTGTATTACATTTGGAAATGGTTTTGAAGTAAGATTGGGCTAAATGAAATATACTTATCTTATATGCCTTTTTTATCGTTTCTTCAATTATTTCGAAATTCAATAAAAATTTACAATTTAATGTTTACTTTTCTTCTTAGGCCCGTTAACTTATCTCAATTTATGCCATGGTTAAGACCTCTACTAGCCTTAACCACTGGTAAACATATTTTTTGAATAACTTATCTAAATTTTAACCAAGCATTTCTTCTAACCAATGCTAAAATTTAACCACAGAAATTTCTGTGGTTAAGAAATTAACCAAGGCTATTTTAGAACAATTCACCCTACATAAGATATTTTAATAAATTAAACTTGTAATGATGATAATTAAAAAAATCTAAAGCGCAGCTTTAGCCAAATTTTGACTAAGAATCGTTTATGATACATATAAGTATTTTCGATGTGTATTTCCCTACTTTACCAAAACTTAAAAAAATTGCATCAGTACTTAAAATCGTGTACAAATTTTTGCTATTTAGGATTTAGGTTTCTGCGATAGCTTACGGAAATTCGCCTCATGTAGGAAAATAGGAAAAATTTATCTTTTTATTGGTTCAAGGAGCCAAAATCTGCCTTGAGTAATTAAAACCAAAAATGGGGACCAATAGTAGAGCAATTTGACACGAATTACACACCTCTACAAAATGAAAAGTCGCTGCTGTTAGAAGCTCAAGTCTCTATTCCGAATTCGTCTCTCACCAATCAAAATTTAAAAAATCATGATCAAAAAAGTGGAAAATAGCTTTTTTACCTATTTTGAAATACTATACAAAACGCATCCAAATAGCTTAAGACTTTTGTTACGATGATAGTAAAGAATGAACTTTGTTCTCTAAAATACATAGGACAACTTTTTTTTTTAATTTGTGTACCGTTATAGGAAAATTTTCTTTTAGAAACCACTTTCAGAAAAACAAGTATTCCATCAATTTTTGGGTAACTTGCATTTAAGGAGTTAGAACCAGCGTATCAAATTCAAAATGAATCATGTATCAAAGCTCAAACCGCTGAAAGTTTGTTGAGGTGTGTTAATAAGGACTTGCAGAATTTTGGTACACGTGAAGTATAAGACTACTGAATTTAATTATTAAATATAAAAAAGCGCATAGAAATCACTCGCGAATTAACGAAATGTGATCCAATCATGTTTAAAATATTTTAAAAGTATTTGAGGAACCCCTGGACAATCCACAGCTTTGACTCGCAATTACAAAAAGATACAAAATCATGCACAGCGATTATTTTTCTACTCACTTTGATGTGCTGAACACATAAATTGCTTTAATTTAACAATCTATCACAAAATGTCCACTGTTTTTTTTTGTAATTTTATGCGCGAATCTTTCCGCGGTTGTCTTGATCAGCACGAAATACTTATTAATAGTTCAAATAATACACTTTTATTTTATATACATACTTACCAAATGGATTTAATTAAATCACCTCGTGTAGTATGCAAAAAGACACAATCATTTTATAGTATTTCCCGACCGCGAATCCTAAAAAAAATGACGTGGCCAAGTGTATTATTTTTTTTATGACCAGAAACACACAAAAAACCGCGATAAAAACTTTCGATTTTTCCGTATTGAAAAAAAAATTTTTGTTATTAATTTTTGTTTTTCCTTTTGTTTTTATTCTGACATTTCATACTAAGGTTAACTACCCAGAGTTAAAATATTCATAAGTTATGATGGTTAAATTTTCATAGGGATAAATATTTAGTATTGGTTAGTTACCCATGGTTAAGTTAAAGTTAACTGCTCGAGAAAAGTTAATGGGCCTTAATCACAAATTTTTTAACCTATTACACCAGTTTACAGAATATTTACATCTTTGTGCGGCATTTTTTTTTTAAATCTTATTTTTAATTTTCTTAGGACTAGTTGAATTTTAATTTTTTATTTTCAGATTTTCGTCGATGGCAGTTTGATTTATTCGAGTGGGTGTATCTCAAATCTCAGATTGATTGATTACGTATCATAACAATACGGGTGATAACAATATAAAGACTGGTTCGAAAGTTTAAGCGTAATGGGCAAAATATATTTAAAAATAAATCAAACTTTACCGAAAGCTAAATTTTTTAATTTAGCAAAAGTAATGTTAAGAAGAAGAATAAACGTTTTTTTTTTTCTAAAAATGATACACACCAAATTACACTATACTAATTTCTTGCCTTTTCAATGGACATGTTTCATCAGTTATTTTCCACTGAATTGTGCTGTTTATAGGTCAGGTGCAATATGGTTGTAGGATGCCAGTATGCGTCTATTCTTACAAGACAAATGTCAGATTCACGTATGGTTTTTACTTTAAAGAGTGGACAGCTTCTGCAATTGTAAAAACAGGAGCCGTGTACGAGTAAAATAGTTTTTTGAGCTTAGCGTAGAGAAGACATATATTCCAATGAAGAAAAGGTACACTAAATATATTAATGAAAAGGGCGGATGAGTGTTGCGTTTATGGTAGAAGCCAACACTCATACGACTTGGTTTAATTAATTTAGTGGAAAATTTGCATATATTTTTAATATAATTCACCATAAAGCTCAGTATTTTGATCGTACTTTTGCAAAGAAAAGCAGTCAAATTAAAATATATGAAAAAAAAAAGATTTTTTGCGTGGAATTATTGCGAAATTACTGTGGAATTTATTTTATATCAATTTAAAAAACAGGATCCTATGAAAATGTGACATTTGGGTTGGTTACGATTGCAGCTTTCCATAGATTGTAAAAAATTTATGCATTTTAAAGTTTTTATTGTAGATTTGGGCTCCAAAAATAGAACGAAAATTATTCGCTCTTGTGAACAAAATACTGCACGCAACTTTGGAATTTATCCATGGAGTGGAACATGTATATATTGTACTATGCGTGCAGCGAACAGTGTTAAAAAATTTGTTTCCTATATTCGAAACAAAAAGCTTAACATTTCTTACAAATTACCATGATATAATAACTACACTCAAAAAAATAAGTTAGTAGAAAAATTAGTAAAACGTCTTGTATATCAAGTGTACTAGTTTTCATTTTTTTTTTTGCTGAAATTCCGTTTTCAGCAAAAATTTTAGTTATATTTTTTTAGCACTAAACTAATTTTGAACTAATGTTTTACTAATTTATTTTACTGCAAAAATTGTGCTGAGAACCGCATGCATAGCATGGGCGACAACCATCATTTTGACACAGCAACATTTTGTGCTGACTTTACTGACTTTTTTTTTTTGAGTGTAAAAAACGTATTCACATACGTAGGCAAAATGGTTGTAAACTAGGGTTATTTTCGAGTACAAATTAAACTAAATATTGACATACATAAATAAGGTTATCGAGCTATACTTGCTTGCAATAAAGTATGAAGAAATATGTTGCTAGGTCAAATATTTGCAAAGTGGTTTTCTTATTTGTGCCACATGGTGAGTTGGAAATGGAAAACACAAAAGAATCAGCACTTAGTACACGTGATAAGAATTTGAGGTATTTGAAATAAAAAAAAAGAAAATGTAAACAAAAACAATGTTCATGAGCTAATTTATACATAAATATTAAATAAACTATAGACGCAGATTAGTAAACAGTTATTATCTTACTGTGAGCTGTGATATTAGTACACTCATAGAAATAAATCCGGAAATCTACTAAAATTAGGTAAAAAAGATCCTGAAGGAAAAGCTGTTGATTTTAGAAAATAATCGTTTTTAGTTCTGGCCATGAAGGAATAACTAAGGAGTGATACCTAATTACAAAGTATTTTGTCGCCATTACTACTTTTTTTTGACAAATTTCAGTATTTACGAATTTTGAACAGAAAATAAGAAAACTTTTTTCGGCATTTATGAATTGAATTCACACTACAATATATTGCTGTTGAAAAACATCGGAATAGTTTTAAAATTTCTATTGCAATGAAAAAATGTTAAACCATATTTCAAATTAAGAGTACATTTATAGAAATAGGCCTTTAAAAATAGCAGACAGCAGAAATAAAACTGTTAAATTTACAGAATTTTAGTAATATTTGAGTAAACTTTTACTCAAAATGACAAATTATGCAGGTTTTACTGCAGAAAATTTTGCTAAATATTAGTAGACTAAAATAGCATAAACAAACTATTATTTCTAAAAAATTTTTGTTATTTTGAAGTTTAATTTAGTTCAATGCAAATAGCAGTCTATCTTGCTAAAATCAACAGAAATATTTGCTCAAAAAAATAATGAACGGCTGATTTCAGAATGTTAGATTTTTATTTACACTAAAAAAATAGAAAAAAATCTTTGAAAATTTGTAATTTTATTGTGAATTTTTGGTCTATTAATTAATTAGGAGTTTTTTGCTGATTTTAGCAGGCTAATTTGTTATTTCTATTAACTGAAATTCAACTCAAATATAACTAAAACTCCGTATATTTAACAGTTTTCTTTCTGCTGTTTCTATCTTAGTAATATTTGGCAAAAATAATCTGCTAATTTAAGCAGTTTTTTCTGCAAGTTAGTTTTTAACTAATTTTTAGTAGTTTTAACTAAAATTTTTACAGACCTTTTTTCTATTAGTGTAAAGTCAATTTAAAAGGTTCAATCGTCTTCGAATGAATAAATCCACGTACAGAAAATTTAAGTTGTTTATGCCGACTTCCTTTGATTCTGAAAATGTCAAAATATTGTTATTGTTGTGGTTTATAGCACACAAATAAGTCCTTACTTCGTTCATGGTTCTCATTATAAAACTGGCCCCTAAATGCTTATATATATTTTATTTTTCATTATATTTTGGTCACAGAAATTTTGTGACATAATTACTACCGACTACTTGACGTTACAGAAATTTGGCAAATTGTCTGGCGCAGCGCAATTTTTTTTCTTCTACACATCTGTTTAAATTTAGTGCGACGTAGTAAACTGCAGTGCTGCCAGATTATTGGATTTGGTCCCGAATGTGGTCAACTTAAAAATGTCGACAAGTTTTCATAGGGAGCATATTTAAAATGATTTGAATTATTTTTGTAGAAAACATAATTAACTACATTCCTTTTCTTAGACTTTTCGTTTAAAAATTATCAGAAATATGATCAAACCACATTGATTATATGTAATTTTTGCAAATAGTTGGATAAAATATTCTTTTACCGTCTTGGACACTATATTTCGGAATATTTTCTTTTACAGCTACATAAAATTTTAAACTTTATCTATGAAACTTGATGCATAAATTTTTATTACCACAAGGTTTAAAGCTTTTGGAAACGGTTAAAATCGGTCGATATTTCTAACTTTTACAAATGTAATTGTAGAACCTTCACCTTGAAATATTAAATTATTAATTCAATAAAACCAAACTATTTGATTTTAAAGAAATTTAGATATTTAGTAAATTGTGAAAGGAAATCTGAGAGCTGCATGACTCTGTTTTGGACAATCACGAGGATTAAAAATTAAAATGTTTGTTGCCAACAGAGTTTTGAAGCATTAATTCGTTTTTGAATGAATTCACTACCAATCGAATTAAATTTTCTTTAGAATTGAATGAATTCCTTTTCTTAAGTAATTCACTGAATTCGTTCAACTGAACGCGTTCAACAAAAAACAAATTCAAAGAATTAATTCAATTGCTATACTTCTTTTTATTAAATGAAATGAATTAATCCCTTACTGAATTAATTCACCATTGAATTCGTTGAATTTCATTTTCTTTCAGTGAATTAAAAAAAAGTATATTCACTGAATTAAAAAACAAAAAATTACGTGCAGTACACAGTGGAGTGTTTTCAAAATATTTTGACAATAATTCAGACATTTCTTATTGGTTACTATTCTTTGTATGCAAATAGAAAAAATATTTGAGATAAAATAAAAAAAAGTCCACAACTTCCAAAACACTGTGAACAATTTTGTATTTTTTACTAGAATTCCAAATGGTCTGGGTGAATAAAAATTGACAAGTGGAGAATATTTTTTTTTCACTAGGCCCACCTAAAAACCTAAAAATATGCTATCAGAAAAATATATACTTTTAAAGAAACTTTTAATCTGGAGGCAAAAGAGTCTTGCTATAGGCAAGACCAGCCGACCAACAAATAACGGCTGAAATATTTTGAAAACACTCCACTGTGTACTCCACTGTCACTGAGCGCATTTTTTTTAATCCACTGAACGAAAAAGAAATTGAACAACTTCAGTGGCGTACTAATCGTAATTCAGCAAAGAAGTAATTCACTTTCTATCCGTTCGATTTATAAAAATAAAACGCGTTCACCAGTGAATTAATTAATTCATTTGATTTATTTATTTTATTTTAGTGCAAATAAGACTTAAAGTTTCTTAAAACACATCGAACAATTGTACATTAACATAATTAAATTTATAATTAATACAATTTTAATTGCAATAATAACTTATTAACAATATATAAGTCGGCTTCAAATAACATAATCAAAGAAACAAAATTCGAATTGAACAAAACAAAAATTAAATTAAAATAAATAATAAAAAATAAAAATAACACATTCTAGTTCAAATTTAATATTTAATTATTAAAATGATTAGTAACTGCCATTTTAAATAACAAAACACGGCGATCGGTTTTAATGTGATTAGGTAAATCATTCCACAATTTCACAAGAACTATAACAATTGAATTCGTAACAAAAGAAATCGAACGAAAATAAATATGAATTAATTACATTCAATATATAGTCTTCTCTGAACTAATTCATTGAATTTTTAATTCAGAATTCAAAAACTGAATTAAAGAATTAATTATTCAAAGCTTTGATTGCGTCATACATATTTTCCATCACATATCAAAATTTCATTTAAATCGAATATGTTAGTTTGAAATTGTTTTCATTTTTAGTTTTAAAATAATTTGTTGTTACTAGTTTTTGGAGATTTAAACAACCAAAATGGGAATATGAGTTGACATTTATCTGGCAACACTGTAAAATTAAAGTATACATATGTTTGCTGTTGTATTGTTTTAAAGAATTTTATTTTCAGACTATTTTTTTTAATGTATTTCAATGTCAGCAATTTTACTGACCATATTATTGCCTAAATAATATACATTTTACAATTTGTCATTAAAAAATTAAAATGAAATGAAAAATTTAGTATTTCGAAGTTAGTATAGGTCATAGGTAGGTTTAGAATTATTGTATTCGGACAGAAAAATTTGCTTTAACGATAGTAGAAAATTTTATAAGCGAAAATAAAACTTTCTAATCTTTATCTTATAAATATATAAACTTGTCATAATATATTTTTCAAATTATGATAGATTGTTTTTAATATTTATCAATTTATTAAATAAATCAAAACACTTAAGTTTGGCATTGAGTAATAGGTATTAGAGAGGACTTTATTAAAATTGATTACACCGTCCGACAAAATTCAATGTTTGGTTGCATCAATGAGAAAATCCAATATGTTCTGAAAGAAGCGTAAGAAGAAGGGAAGGAACAAGAAAAAGAACGTGTCTTATAGTTTTCTAGATCAATTCGTTGGTCCGTTTAAATCGACAGCAATTATTTAATTTTATAAGGTGTACGTCGTTAAAAAGCGTAGCACATAAAAAATTTAATAAAAGATGACTGGAATAAGTTAAAATAAAAAAAAACTACTTGTTGCACTTTTTTAAGGATTTATATTCTGCCATTTTATATAATATATGTATTTTAATCTTATGATATACTTTTTTCATTTTATTTAATATGCCCCCATAAGCAATTTTACAGTGTCTTCGGTGACTTCTTTAATACCAGCTTTAAATTTGTATCTGAAATTGGTAATGGTTTTAGGCATTGATGTGGTATCCTTTAGTTCCCTTTTAACCATAGCCGAGTATCTTTCAACTGGCAGCAGTTCTGGGCAGTTTGGTGGGTTGACCTCTTTTCGTACAAAAATAACATTCGGCCTTATTACGGCTGTTGTAGTCGAATTCGAGAGTAAGAGATTAATCAGAACTGGGTCGACAACGACAATTGCTTTTTCATATATTTTGTATAGGAAGCAAAATTTCGCCATGTCGACCGGCGATTTGTCGTCGTAATAGAATATATTCTATTTTCATGACGACACACTAACACACACTCAACATATATGCCAAATTGTTGCCACATTTTTAACTAGTTAATGGTTGCCATTAGAACACAGTTGTAGAAATTTGTATTAGAGTTGCAAAAATTCGTACTTTGTTTACAAAAAAATTATATTTTTTTCACAGAAAAAATATAATTGAAAATAAAAATACATAATTTACCGCAAGAAAGCAAAATTAGATACAATAAAATGTAAAACAACAGGAATTAATGCAAAACCAATTGAATTGATGAAGAATTGTGGCGAAACAAATACAACCACATTATTGTTTTGCTTTCCTTTTTTTCTAAACGTCAACAAATGTCGACGGTCGATTGTCGCTGAATTTAAATTAATCGCGACGACCTTTGTTGTTAGTCGACACAGTTGTGATTAAACTTGTAAGTCGAATTTGTTGAAAAGTCATTAAAACACAACTTTTTAACAATAATAAACAACACTCCGATTGTAAAAAATGTGCAATCAGAATTTAATCTCCTTATGATTTCCAATTTACTCAAAACCATTTAGTATGGAGTCCCATACGTCAACTACAAATTTGACAACCGTACTCTGGCCGATTTTGATTGCATGCTCAGAGAATTAAAATGAACTGCATTTTCAGTTAAACAAGTGTACACTGCAATTACATTTAAATTAATTACAATTACAGTTATTTTTAGTCCAAGATTGTAGTCACAATAACTGCAATATCAGTTAATTTTAAATGCATTTGCAGTGTTAACTTTTTTAACTGCAATTGCAGTTAATTTTACAGACATAATTCTCTTAAAGTACCATTCTATTATGCTTTAACTGTAATGTCAAGAAGCCAAATCTAGCCCGAAAAATGGAGATACGTTGGATTATCTTAAAAATGGAAGCCATCCCTTTTGAAAACAATCTTTAATGTATTTGCACGGTATTCGGTATGTTCAAGAATTATGGGAAAAGTCCGAAGTTAAGCAAAGAAATCACTGTTCGGCCGCCGAAAGTTCGGCCAAATTGGAAAAAGTTTGGCGGCCGAACAGTTAACTTTACAGCTAAACTACGGGATTTTCCTTAAATTTGATATTCAAAGTCGCATTAAATCGGCTCAATAAACATTTTCCTAGTACCAGAATTTCTCAACAATACCTCTAGATATCGAAAAACTGCCCAAATGTTGCTTTTAGGCCGAACTTTTTGGTCGGACACTATAAATATCTGAGATTATTGAGCCCAATGTAATTGACTGCTTCTTCCGCAGTTCCATTCACAATGAATTATTTTGAATACATTCAAAATTTTTTTTGTACACTTGTCATTCTTTCTCCATTGATAACTAATAAACAACTCGAATTTGACAAGCCGATGCATTTTTAAATCTGACATATTTCTCAAAGATATTTTAACGAAGAAAAATTATTTTATTAAAGGTGTAAAAAATTATTAATAAAGATGTGTGTTACATTTTTTAATGGCGCAATCTTTATTTGTATGGCAGCCTGACCTAATTTTTAATAATTTAAAATATTTTCGCACAACGCCGATTTATTAATTTACCAGTACTATTTTATAGGTCTAAACTAATATGAACATCAAGTGTAGAGCATTCAAAATCGAAAATCTGTTAGCCGGTTTTTTCATATTTAAACAAAGACCAGTTTTGGTTTTTTTCTAAATTCGAATAAATTCAAAACCGGGTTTTTTGGCACAAATTTCCAACTATTTTGTATATTTTATTTAATATAATCCTTTTCATTATGAAAAAAATAAAAAATCAATTCTATTTTGAATGAAGTCCCTAAAATTAATTTGCTTCTAAACATTAGCAGAGACTTCATTCTTTGGAATTCATTCGATCGAATTCACTTTTAGAGAATTCAATCAATTTATCTCATTCGATTTTGTTAATCATTGAATTCCATCGTTAGATTATTTGGATAGACTGACGAAAAAATTATCAAATTGGCAACAATATATTCCAGATGTTTACTTTTCGAGTAAGAATTACTCGAACAAAAAGCAGATTTTTTAGTAGGTTATCGGTTGCCACAACTGAATTCGGTTGGAGAAACCGAATTACGAGGTTGCAGCAACCTAACCAATTCGGTTGGAAAAAATTCGGTTGTCACAACGGAATTGTTTTGAGAGTGTAGATCTAGTTTCTGAATTTTTCTATGGATAGGCTTCTTCAGTGATGTTCGATTAAATTGTATTTTTGTTTATATTTTATTCTCAGATTGTCTATATATGATAATTTAGGATTCGAACCCGTGCATTCCTACATTACAAACGAAACTACACTACAGTCCGACAGCTTAGTCATCTAACCCAAGTAAGGCCTTGAATGTAGTGTAGCTAATTCATAGTTTTCTTTCTTATTCACCTTTCTGTTATTGTTTTTTTTTTTACTTTCAGAAGTGTTCAAATAGACACATACAAACATTCTACTTTAGATTTTTTGTTATCTTCTGATCTCCTCCGTGTTTCCTTTTTCGCAAATGTTGCCACACTGACAATCGAAATATAAATGAACATACATGATCATACATAGACTTTTCTACGATCATGCATGGGCATACGTGATCATATACATACGTCCATGCATAGTTCAATGTTTGACCATACATGCTCTCATATATTTCCATATATCTTCGGATCCTAAATATGGAGGTATATGGTCATATATTATCATATATAAGCACATATGAAATATATATGAGCATATATGGTCATATATGAACATGTACGGTCATATACCCTAAAAAAATATTGATCTATGCATGGCTTTATATGACCATGTATGCCCAGGCATGGTCAAATACAAGTCTATGTATGATCATGTATGTTCATATATATTTCGATTTTCACATGGTTGTAAAAATTTTAAATGCGAATAACTATGCATCTATTGAAATCAGCAGAAATATTTACTTTTAAATTTTAGCTATTTTATGTCTACTAATATTCCACAAATATTTTTTCTGAGTTCAGAAGGCTAAATTGTCATTTCCAATTAACTTAAATGCAACCCAAAATTTGGAAATACAAAATATTTGTTTTGCTGTTTTGATTTCACTAAAATTTAGCAAACTGTTTCTGCTGCTTTCAGCAATTTTTTCTATAGGGCCATTTAAAAAAATTTACGCTATTTGTACAGAATTATTTATTTCTGTGATTGTATAAATAAAAAAAATGTCTTTAGCGGCCTATATACGATAAAGCATGCTGACCAGCTTGTTTGACAAACAAAAAATGGATTTTTTCGACCAACATGCTTGGTCATCTATGGGCCGCTTTTGTAGGAAGATTATCCTAATGAAATCATACTTTTCTTTAACACTAATTTTATTTCCAGATTTATTCAAGGAGTTTTTAACGAGATTTTAAAATGCGCATTTCCTTAGAAATTGGTAATATGCCCTGGAATAAAATCCGGTTTCAACCACAGGTAAAAGTACATAAAAGCAAAACTATAATAAATTTTATTAAACAAAAATTTACTTACATAAATTTAGCATTGGGTGTGTTTCAAAAGTGTTGAAGTGTAATAAAAGCAAGCAAGACTATAACCAACAAATCGCTGGCAGGGGCAATTTTTTGCGTGTTTATTTTTTTTGTATGTTCTTTTGGTATGATTTTTTATTTTTTGTTTATTTTTACGATGATTTTTTTTTGTACAAAATATATCTATGTATGTACATTATGGTGTCCTGATAAAAAAAAGAAATGATAAAGGTCTGTACCAGCATTAAAAGCTGGCAATGTTGGTGTATATGGAAAAAAAATTTTTTTACAAAATTGTGCACAAGACCGTTAAAAAGTTAATATTTAAATTTAATATTTTAAATTAATAGTTGCGTTCTCCAACTGGATAATTTCTACAAATTTGCTATAGATGGCGTTTGTATGAAAGTAAACAAAAAGAAAAAAGAGAGGTAAAAGTGCCAGTTCGATAATGAGAGATTTTCTTCTTCCTGAAAATTTTACTGAAGAAATTTCTTCCAATAAGAATTTTCTAGCAGAAAAAACATATGATTGTTGTTTTGGTAAATAAAAATTCAAAATATTTTACAATAGTATTGAAATGCAATGCAATAAATGATGGAAAAGATAAGAAAACCTAAAATGTTTCAGATTCACATCTTACGACATCAAGAATATTCTTTTTTCATATTGACCAGATAAAATTCATTTGTATATATGATGTTATAATCAACGGTATGTATCCACACATGTACAAATTGCTGCAAATTCGTTGCGCACTTTTTAGAAAATTTTGTTGTTGAGAGTAAATTTGTCTTACTGGATTTGACTGAAAAAAAGTACCCGAACGGAGGTAATGTTTCTAAAAATCGCACAAAAAGTTATTTTCCTCACACGTAATTTTTATTTTCCCCAAAATTAATAAATTTAACGGGACACTCTAATATACATTTAGTTTTTGCTTTTGGCTGAAAAAGACAATTTCTTCTGTTGTGTAGTTATTTTATGGAATATAATGTAAAGTGAACAAAGAATTATAAGAAGTTTGGATAAATGAAGAAAGCAAAACACATAATGGAAATTTTTTACAAAATCTTTATAAAAAGGAATCACGTTTTGAGAGCATGATCACAATAACAAAAAAATAATAATGACTTGAAATTGAAGCCTAACCAACAACAAAAGCATTAGTTAGAGGTGTTCACTTAATGCTGAAAACAAGTAGAAATCGTATGGAGTTTAAATATGCTAAAATCCCAAACGTAATTAACAAATTGTGAAAAATAATCCGTTTTAGGCATGTCCCTATCCGGATTTCATTCTTGCCTAAGGAAATCGTCAGCGGACGACGTTTTTAGAATTTCTGGAAATATTTGTTAAGTTGAATTACAAACTCAAGGAGAATTTCTTGTTCTCGTCTAGGAGCGTTATTAAACATTTAAAATATCAAAGAAAAAACAAAACAACAACAGAAAATTTTCCACAATTTGCTTTGTCATCTTCCAATGTACTACTCTGTTGTTTTGACAGATCTAGCAATGTAGTGACATCCATTCATGTAGAAACAACAATAGAAAACAATATTTTCTAAAGTGTCAGTAACATTTAAATTTGCACAAGCACTTGCATATTAGTTTTTTTAACCAATATTTCACCAGCTTTCAAAGAAAGCAACACGATAGTAGGGTAAAAAACCGGTCCAACTTTGGCTCAACTCCTCTCGGTTTTTTTTTTGACAGCGTGTTAAGGTCAGAAGTACCAATTCAAAAATCAGAACTCAAGGTCTAACTGTAGTCCTAGTTTTGGTCGCGTGACCGACTTGGAAGCCGAAAATATAGGGTATTTTATTAAACGCGTTTTTGATGGATTTATTGCACGGAGGCTATATAATTATGGTGATGTATAATGTGGTGATGTATGTAACTACAAAACTACTTCATCCACCCAGCAAAAAACAGATGCAAAAGCGATAGAAAAATTACTACAACTAATGGTCTATATGTACTTTTTTTTTTAAAGAAATACTAATAATTTTAACACTGAGTTGTTATCTTCAAAAATTTTTTTTAATTTTTAATAATTTTTTTATTGGCGCCACCGGATATAGACCTCCGACCTCAAGATTGCTAGTCCAGCCCTTTACCGCTGAGCTAATCTTTAATATTTTTATTTACGAAATATTGCGACTCATTCTCTTCAATAACGGTACTTATTATTTTTTTTATTACTTTTTTCACAAAAAACTAAAAACAACATTGGTACTGCCAGGATTTGAACCAGTGATCATCTGTTTAAAAATAAACTGTGGCCAAATCACTTCTTAAGAACTTCACTTTTAGATCAATAATACATTAGAACCAATATCTATTTCGAACATAATCTAAACGATAGCAATTGACAATTACTTTCGTCAAAAATATATGGGAAACAAAAACAAATTTTCGTTATTTTGCTCTAGTTTAGACCATTTTCGTAATACATAAACCGGGGCTAAAGTGATTTTTTGGATATTGTTCAGAATTACTTCTAAAGAAGCTGTAAAGATATACTAACGGTTACTTTGGAAGAAATGAAAGAAGTGATTTTTTTGAAGTTGTTCAGAATTACTTATAAAAAGCAGTAAAAATACTTAGATGAACTTTGGAAGGAATGAAAGAAGTCGTTTCCATTTTTTTGCTGGGATAGACATACTTTTTATTACACTGATTGGCTTAGAATCACTTTCTAAGTCAAAAGAGTAGATTACGTTAGTTCGCTTGTACATGTAATCTTATAATCAACCCACAGGTCGCAAATAAAAATATTTTTTGATGTCACATAAGCTCACATTGTGCCAAGGACGAACTATATTGATAATAGTGAAAATCGGAATATGTTTGGGCTTAGTTCCCATCGAACGATCCCATCTGAGTTCGGCTTAAATGACCATGATACACGCAAATCGCATATCGTCGTTAATATCATGCGTGGTTTCAGCAATTAATATAAGGGAAAATTCATACTTCACCGTGCCCAAGTCAATCTGACATGTGATAAAAATCGATCGATTTCAAATCGATCGTTTGTGAAATTTCAATCCTTAATATTTCGTATATATTTGATATCCCGTGTAAAAAGATCAGATCTGGTCAGATCTCAGTAGATCTTACCAGATCTAGGCATATCTGGCGCAATCGTCCAGATCACTTTAGATTTGAACAGATTTGGCACTAGATCTGATAAGATCTTGCCATAAGGTATTATCACATATGCCATATCTGATCATATTTGATGAGATCTGGTACAGGATATAATTAGATTCAATCATATCTATTTAGATCCAAAAAGATCTGATCAGATCTAAACTTTTTTACACGGGATTAGAAATCTAAAAAGAAGTACAATAAATCGATATGCATATTAGAGATCGCCCCAAAAATTTGATTTTCGGATATCATCAATTTTTTTTAAAGTTTTTGAATAGAAAAAAAGAATGGCGTTTTTTTTTTCTTTTTTATTTCAACTCCTTCCACTGGCGCAAGTCGGCCAAAAACGGTAATTTTAAGACCCTTTCCTCCAGAGCAAAAACAGCTGCATTTATAGGAAATCTGATTTTACCATTCGATTCTACAACAAAATTTAATACACAAAACTTTTTTTTGCATCTTCGAAATACACCAGATATCCATTAGAGTGGTTCGAAAATCCGCTTTTTTCAAAAACTTCTAAAAAGTAATTTTTTTATTACACACAATGAAAATGTATTTCCGGCGGAGTACATGGGTACAAAAATTTTTTTCAATTTTCGTGGGATATGTTATCATATTCAACGGAAGCGATTAAATATTTTCATATTTGATTTAAAAATATTGTGTTTGTAAAACATTAGTATTTTAAGTATGATTCGAACATTAAAATAAATCTAAACGAATTTAAAATTAATAATTATTTTTTACTTATGTTCGAAAATATATAGTTTTACTTCTACACACATGTAATTTTTTCAGGCTCGTGCTAAAGATATATTAAAATCTATGTACTTTGGAAAATAAACAATATATGATTAAATTTTTAAAGCTTTTGGTTTAATTTTTAATTACAGATTCTTTTTATCTTCGTATAAGGATCATTGACAATTTAATAGCACCATGATCCCAGGACAAAAGGAGGCTTCATGGTGATCAAAAATATTCTCCAATCAACTTGAAATATTTATTTTATATCATGAAAATTGTGATCTTATACCTCATTCATACTGAACCCAAAACTAGTAGTTTTCAAATTATTTTGTTTTCGATTGTCAAATCCCATACAAATTTGAAATCGAAAACTTAAAAAAAAAACGAAAAGTTCTGGTTTTGGATTCAGTATGAATGAGGCTTAAATAAGTGTAAGTTTACTTAAATAATATACAAAATACATAAATAATTTAAAACATTCTTAATTTCAAGTTTTATATAGTTGATTATTGTAAATTGTAAATAAAAGTCCATAACAAATAAAATAGTTTTATTTTTATTAAGTACAAGTAGAATGAAACACGAGAAAATAGATCTACTTAATTCAATAATTTTTAACTTCAACGTGAAATATTTTTAAAAAAATATAAAAATATTTAAAATAAATACATACTAAGTTGCTTTTTTTATATATATTTTAAGTATGTTTCTATTTCATTTTAATATTTTTTTTCAGTGTAAAGATGACCTCTTGAAGAGTTTGTATTAAAATTAATTTTAGACTATTATCCAAAAAAATCATATTCAATTGCTCAAATTGATTTAAAATTGAAAAGTTCAAAATAATAATAATTCTTTAAGTTACATACATACAAACAACTTTAATTCTTTAAATCAGCTTACATTTTCTTTATCTTTAATTATGATTTTTAAAAATATTAATCGCTAAACACTACTGTACTAAAATACATTATTTGCCCTGTGGTAACCCGTCTCCAATATATAATGAACGTAAAAACAATACGTCATATAGAGACAATCTGACAATAAAATATGTATAAACCCCAATACAATTTAATGGAAAATCACTGATGAAGCCTGTCCATAGAAAAAAAGACGGAAACTAGATCTAGTCTGATTTGAAAATGAATGTGTTTATAATTTTCAGAGAAAGAGGTTTATTCTTCTTCCTAACCTCAAACCTGCTAAATTAATCATAAGATTTAAGTACTCTGAAGCTAACATAGCGGCATTCCCACCAGGTGGTTTCAAGATTTAAAAATCTATAAAAATTATCTGAATTTCCACGATAAAAGCATAAATTTGGCCAAAATTGCAATTTTGTGACAATTTACGCAAATTTCTGATTCACTTTCAGCACAGGCTGATAATCCCGCTCACGCTGCAAAAATCGTTCTCTTGGTTTTTGTATGCGCACATTATGAAGGTTCGGTATGGGAAATTTGCTCAAATTTGCTTTTAAATAGGGGAAATTTGTTTTGAAATCAAAGAAATCCTCTCACTTTGCAGACAAATTTGCTTTGAAATCAGGGAAATTTGCTCAAAAGAGAGGGAAATTCTCTCATTGGGGAGCCCGTTACAGAACCTTTGCAATCTGCATAAAATTTTGTTGGGGCGGTGAGGTTAACCGTCCCTCTATAGTATTCTTACTCTATGCTTTCAGTGTCAAAAAATCTAAAAGATCCATTATTGTTATTAAATCAATTTTTTACACTATCATTTGCAGGTTTTTGTTGCTTATGAAGAATTATAAATAATGAAGTGAATGTCCTTAATATTGTAGTATTTTTAGCCTATTTATTTTGGAACACAAATGAGAACCTTTAATGTGTTTTGGTTTTAATAATATAAAATTAAAAATATATTAAAAAAATACTTACATTTACTAAACTAACACCAAAACAAGCTACCCATCCCCAGCCGCCATCAGGAGCTACTTTTTTTGGTTGTTGTTTCATATTTGGAAAATTTGTTTGTTGGTTTAAAATTTAAGATTATTTTAAAATTGGCACGTAAATTTTGTGACTTTGGTATTCGTAATTTTTGTTTTATGATGCTATAATTTAAATTTATTTCACTTTCTAGAATTTATTATTCGCTTTTTTTATGTAAATAAAATTTAATTTGTTTTCATGTATTAGACATTTTTGTAGTTGCTGTAGAAATATCGTTACAATCTCGATCGAGTTAAGACGTATGTCACTTTTTATTGCACTTTTTCACTTCCGTTGTATTAACTAAATGACTGACGACGGTATTGGGGTGATATTTAACAAAAGCTGGCCTTGGATTTCCTTAAACTATATAAAACAAAATAAATTCAAACAACGGTTAAAAAATTTATTTTATTTTTATTTATTTTTATTTTTGCAAATTTTCCGGTAAAATGTAACAGAAATTTGTTGCGAATAATGATGTCACTTTATTTTTTAAATACCGCTATATATTGTTATCGATCTTTGATCTTTTTATAGAAATTTGAAAAGCTGCTTTTGTAGTAGAGAAAATTATAAAAAGATGTTTTGTTAAAAATTCCATTTAAGTGGATTTTAAGTGCTTATTTGCTAAAAATTTGTAATTTTAGTATTCGAGTTTGAAAACTTCTATTTTTTTCTTTAAAAAAAAGTGCAGCTTTAGAACAAAGACTTTATTTAGTTCTTTTTTTAAATTGTTTTATAGTTTTTAACAATATGGGTTTGTCAATTTTTCAACGCTTCTTTGTTACTCTTCGTATTGTTTTGTCTCCCCGATATGACTTCTCTTTTGAAGTTAAATCACTTGTGATGGTTTTTTCTGTTGGTTCTATGTTTACTCTGTGTTGTCACAAATTAAACTTGTGCGTCAGTCACTATTCCAAACAAGACTGGCATTTCCAGTTGGTTAACCAGGCAAACAACCAGCTGATATGATCCGCACAATCCACAATGGTAAAACAATAAAAACATCGATTATGAGAGAATAAGTAGAGCCAAAAACATACATATGTATGTACACCAGCAAGAGCACAAATGTCTCATTGTGTATAATTACTGTCAGTGATGCCAACGATTTTGATCTTTTATAAACCAATGTTGCCACTTCCTGTGTAATAACACAAATTGCATGTAATTTTTACTTGCTTGTGTAGTCCATGTGCATTTTATGCGTAATTTCCATCGTAACATCCAAAGTATTGCCTTTTTTCTGCCCTTTTTTTAAAAAATGTATTTTTGTGCATAGAAATAATATTAGGTATAAAACTAAAGGTATTTTAAAGACCTATTTAACTATGCTTCAAAAATGTCCAACAATATTCAACTTATTTAACAAAACACCAAAATATAGAAAAATGTGACATTTTGTTAAATTGCACGAAAATTAGGGAATAATTAGACATATTTTATACACAGTTAGATTGATATCTGAAATACCTTTAATTTGATACCAAATTTGTCTATGTTTACCTTTTATTGCTATACACAAAATGGCATTTTGTAAAAAAAGGGCAGAAAAAAGGCAACATTTTTTTTCAGAAAAGAAAACGCCATTAGACTTTTTTGACTTTTTTCTATAGAAAAGTTTAAGATTATGTGTTTTATACAAAATTTTTAAAAATCGATTTCATACTAAGAACTTTTTCTTACAAAATTGAAGAACTGTCAGATTCTGCAGTCGTTTCGATAGAAAAAACCTTATATTCTGAGGACTGTAGAAAAACTTTCCTCAGCGAAGTCGGCTTTGGACACATCCAGTGAAGAAAATCCTTGAGCCCAGCCGAAGGCTAGTTAAGAAAAAAACCTTTGCTCAGCGAAGTCAATTTCGGACATAACATAGCGTAGAAAACTCCTTAGGCCGACCACAAGCCACTACATAGGAAAACTTTACTGTGATTATGACTGCCCGTCAGGGTTACGACATATTAATAAAAAAACAGACTTTATTCAATTTACGCAGTATACGATCGATACGAAAACTCTAGTAATGGGTTGGTATTTCTTTTGTAATTTCCATTACCTGTATTTGTAATTCGATGTGACCCGAATCACATCAGTATAACCAGCAATGCATAAAGGAATTCCAAAGAAGTTAGTTGCAGTTCTACTTTTTCGGCAATTATTAGAACAATAATATTTTCAAATTTTTATAAGAAAACTTTTTTGGCATCTATGATTTAAATTCACATTTGCTTTAAAATAAATTGGTTTTAGAATTTCTTGTGGAGTTAAACATTTTTTTAACGAAATCTGTATGTTGAAGAGTAGCTTCTAATCCAAGGGTGGACACGGATTTGTCACCGAGGGCCATATTGTGGATTTTATAAATTATAAAGGGCCGCATGCCTGCATGATATTAATTAATTTTTGCATAAAAACAACAAAGTTCCATTGAAACTTTTCATAAAATTCTCTGAGAAATTTTATTTTATTTATACTCACAATAACTTTAACGTAAAAGTTCAAATTGTTTAAAAAGTAAATCAGTAAATTGGTTTCAATTGTAAAGGGTTGTTCAACAGGGACGCTACAAAAGTAGAAACACAGGGACAGCAAACGACGCCATATTTCTTGCCGCTCTTTTGACATTCCTCTTCAGTAAGGTTTGCCATTTCATGATGGAAAGATATACGAACCAACAATGAGTCGAAATTATTAAAATTTACTACCGAAATTCGGAGTCAGTGGCCTCAACGTTAAGAGCGCTACGTCCAATTTATGGTCGTCATAATCGTCCTAGCAGATCAACAATTGAGCGTGGGGCTACGTCAAATCTATGGTCTATGCCAACAAGCCAGCGGCGATTGCTGAATTTCGTACGAATATCGAACGTGAAATTGCAGCAGTATCGGCCGATTTATGCTTGAAAACCGTCGAAAATTGGGTTCAGCGTCTGGACTACTGCAAGCGTGCCCGTGGTGGCCATGCAAAAGAGATCGATTTCCATATATAATGGAACCTACTTTCACAGGAATAAAGAATTTCATTGATATCCAAAACCGTTTTTGTTTTATTTAAACTTTTTTACTTTTGTAGCGCTCTTATTGAAAAACCCTTTATAAGTAGTTAAATTTATTTATTTATTGAGTCGACTGATAATTATCTTACAGACTATTATAATTAACAAATTAGTTTATTTAATAAATTAATTCAAATAAAAAGAACAAATAAATTTAATTTAAACTAAGATTTATTGACATTAAAATTTATTAATGGAGAGAAACTGTTACAAAGCTTTAAACATTTAGTAATTATTTCATTACAACCATAACTAGTTCTATGAAATTCCTCATAAAATTGCAAAGAAATATATTTTTTAACTTTTTCTATCAGTCATTCAATAAACAAAATACACAAAATACGGACTTTCGGTAGAAGTTAAAATATTCGATCAAAATTTTCTGTTAAAAATAATCAGTTGTTATAATACGAATAATTCTAAAAAAAACGAGAAATCTATTATTTTTACCGACTTTGCCAGTTAATAAATAAACAATTAAAAATAAACGACAAAATACAATTGTTTTGAACGAAAAGTGTGTATTCCTTTCGATTGGTTGGTTTTAAGGAAAAAATATTGTGAGTGTATTAAAAGTTTCATAGAATAAATGAAAAAAGTTTCACTAAAACTAGATTCATAAAATATATGAAGCTATATCATAAAATTTAAGAAATTTTTCATTTACTTTGTGATACTTCAGTAGTTTACTGAAAAGTTTCATTAAACTCTTCCAACAAAATTCTCTCTGTGTACATTTAAAAAAGGTTAATTGTCACTAATGTTTTACTATTATTATTATTTTAAGTCGGTTTTCAACTTCATCTATTCCAAAATTGGTTTTACAAGAACCGATTGGAAATTAAATTTTTGAAACTTCTATTTTGGCATTTTTAAATAAAATAAGTTGAATTACAAATTTTTGGACATTTTTTGTCATATTTTTGGCTTTAATCTGCTTTATCGCGGAATCGACCAAATGAAAATTTAAAAACTTAAGGAGTTATAAGAGACTGAATATCATTCTGATAATAAAAGTACCCAGTGTAGAAAATCATTACGAGATATGTGGTTATGTAACTACTAGGGTATTCAATCGATTAATCGTTACTCGATTAATCGAACAATTTTGCTCAAAAATTGTTCGAAATATTTAAAATGTCCAAATTTCGAATAACGAATAATACGAATAATTTCATACGATTAATCGATTAACAGAAATTGGTAGAAAATTACAAAAATGTTTAAAAGTTATTACTACTAACTTTTTATTAAAGTAAATGTGCTAAATTCTCAAAAATTTTTTTAAAAAATTGTGATAAATAATTTGCCGTAGGCTTGTACCTATCCGGATTTCATTCTTTATTATTAAATAAAAGCATTAATAATGATTGTAATTAATGAATATTATAATTATTAATTTTAATTAATGCTCAATGTAATAAAGCTTGTTTAGTGAACAATCTGAATTAATAAAATAAAGGGATGGAGGCAGAGGGAAAATCAATTCTTAACAGAATTCCTCTCTACATTTACGTTCTTTATGTATTCAATGCATACGGAAGAGATACAAATTAATGAACGGGGTCTTATATTCTTTTTTAACTCTTTAATTCATTGCGGCGTGGTTCTCCCCGATTTGCATAACATTTGAATATGTAAAAGAGGGCATAGAAAAAATAAAAATATTGACAAAATCTGATCTCAGTTATTAAATTTTTTAATTTTTGTGAATTTCAGAAGTTACTGAATTTATTTTTGTTCCTTTTTTTAAATAAAATTATTAAAAATACAGCAAGTTATGTATATTATTTTACAGAAAATTTTTTCGATTAATCGATTAATTTTAAAATTTTGTTCGATTAACCGGTTAAGAAAAAAGCCCGAATAATTATTTGCACGATTAATCGATTAAAATAAAAAGCCGACTAATTGAATACCCTAGTAACTACATACTTGGTAATGGTAACTAGTTACTTTTGTTATTACATTTCGTATTACCTTTATATGGCGATGTCGCGAAAAATAATGAGTTATAGTTACACACCAGCATACGAAAAATCTAAAAATATATCGTTACCTATGTGCTTACTAGCACTGACAAAAATAATGAGTCTGAAAATAGATTTAAAAAAAAATAAATTGTATAAATATTGTGTATGTATTTCTTTTTTTAAATAAAATTTGCTGGTGCGGGAATCGAACCTGGGTCTACAGATTGCCAGTCAATAGATCTACCATTGCCAGTAATAGATAAAAGCATAATTGACCTGCTCCACACAAGTAAGCTTACTCGCCAACATACAAAAAAATCAAAAAATATGTGGTTACATATATCTTTACCAGTATTTAAAAAATATTGAGTCTAAAAATAGATTTCAAAAAATTAAAAAAAAAATCTAGAAAATTGTTTTCTATTTGAAATAATGATAAAAATTAGTCGTATTCAGTAACTCATTATTACATGTTTTAAAATAATGCAGAAGGTAAGTGGGTGTCATTACTGGTAGTCCAAAAAATAATGATATGTCATTACCGTTTCTACACTGGGTATGTATAAAAAATTGATTAAAATTGTTATTTAATAATTTCGTTGCACAGAGCAAAAAATTAATTTAGTCGATAATTAAAAAATTAGATTTTTTCAGTATTTTTGATTAACTAAAATGCCAACTTTTTCACACAGTTCTAAATTTAAGGTCAATGAAGGCCAGTATTATAGTCAGCACTAGCAAGGAAGGTTTCTCAATGAGATTAGGATATGTGACAGAGGAAAAAAATAATGTAGATGTATTTTTTTGTGGCTAAGTTTTATTTTACCACCAAGTTAACTAAATATGGGCTTACTCTTACAAAACATCAGGTTCTGTTAAGCTATTTAAGGGATCAAAATACTAGGATCGGCCTAGCTAAAAAATATAATCTTACTTTATTTATGTTCTTGAGGTTCGCTAAAAACATATGAAAGTTCCCAGCAAAATTTTTTTGAACTGGTTGGCTTTGAATCTGTTCTAGAACTGATTCCTGGAAGTCACACAGGTTCTAGAACTGATTCCTGGAAGTCAAAATGGAAGGCTTCAATATCGCAGAACCAGTTCTATAACTGGTTCTAGTAACGGTTCTAGTACCGGTTCGAAGGCAACCTGTTCTAGGAACAGAACCTGTTGCTATCACCGATGATAGAACATAAATTGGAACAGGTTGCATGCAAATACAAGTTGTTCTACAACCAGTTCTTTGCATCCGACAATTTTTCTGGGTTGTGCCAACAAAGTACTAAGATTTAAAATATTTTATTTTGAATTGTATCTTCCTGCAAAATTTATTTGTGTTCTTCGGGAAATTGGATAACGAAATTTACGAACTATTCCTAACAAGGTTTCTTTGCACAGATCCTCAGATTTTAAGTGAGGCAGATGCAGTGATCCCAATAAACACCGATTCAAGCCTTAGAAATCTTGAGATTAACAATTGATATCAAACGTATTTTTAAAATCTTCCTCTATGAATAAAATGTAGTCCATGAATTCGATGAAAAGTAAGTAGTTATGAGATTTTGAATAATAAGTGGTTACACACATGCTTACGAAAAATTTAATTATAAGTGGTGATCCGACTGCTTACTTGGTTCTTAAAAATAAGAAGTTACACAGATACTATTAGCTTAAGGAAACATGTACATTCAGAGAAATTAAAGTTTGGCCTAGTGTGTAATTTTAAGACTCATCATAAAAATTAAAAAAAAAAAAAAATATTACATTAAAACTCCGGGGGACCAGACAAATTAGTTCGATATAAGTTCAAGTAATTAGTTCAAAAATTGTAAAATTTTTTTACTTGATTTCTGAAATAAATTGTTTGCAATATATTTAAGAAAAAATGTCTGTATAGTCGTTTAAAATTTGTCAAAATACAAAAAAATATAAAAAAAAAATTACCAAATTTTGAAAAGTTCGTATTAAAAATGGAAAATTTTATGGAAATATGTTTGTGGGTCCATCAGAGAAACAGTTCGTTGTAACCGAGTGTTCGTATTAAGCGAGATCGTATTAAAGGATGTTTTTTATATTGAAATTGTTGCCAAAAAGTCGGAAATTTGAAAATAGTTCATATTAACCGAGAATTCGTCTTATCAGAGTTCGTATTAAACGAATTTTACTGTATATATTATAAATAAAAAATTTATAAAATTTAACTTTTTAAAAAGTTCTTATTTAAACTATTACGAGTAAGTCATTATTTTATATTTAAAAACAATGACTACAATAGGCCGTTATTAGGAAGTCATTATTTTATAATTCAAAATAATGCAAAAGGTAAATGTTCAATTAGACGTGCCATATCGCCATAGCCGTAACCATAACGCCATAGCAGAAAACCAAAATTCAATTGGTATCTACGGTTACGGTTATGGCGTTATGGCATGTCACCAATAACCGAATACATTGTAGCCCATAAGATTGTTTTGAACAGCTGTTTTATATGGTTATGGTTATGGCACGTCTAATTGAGCCTTAACTATATAACATTATTGGTAATGCAGATAGTAATGAGGTGTCACTACTAATATTTTGCTGGGTAATATTAGTTAATTAACAATTATTTTAATTTTTGCATTAAAAAATACAAAAATTGTTTCTTAGGACTTTCTATATTTAGATTTTATTTGTTGTTTCAAAAAGGTTTACTATTTTCATGATAGACAGTGTTGCCAAAACTTATTTAGGAAAAAATGCTAGATTTTTTGCATAAAAATGCTAAAAAATGCTAAAAACTAAAAAAATATGCTAGAAAAAATATGCCAAAAAAATTTTATAAAAATATGTTTCAATTTGTTTAAAGAAATACTATTTTAGTGACTTTTTAAAATTAGACTGAAAATAAGTCATCTCTAATTATGAATTTAGTTCATTTTATTAACTAAATTTATATAAAAGAAAAATTAAAAACAACTCAAAAGTTAATTCTTGTAAAAAAGTTCAAAAATCCTTTAAAATAAATTTATTATTTGATTTCCCAACTGTCAGGGGGTTTCCATCAGCTGCTTTTATATTTTCAAGCAAGAAACAGAGGAATAACAGAAAGAATATGAAGAAAATTAACAGCGAATGAGATAAAATGAAGGAATTCGGGAAAACAAAAAAATAATAAAATCGTTTTTACAACAAAAAAAAAAAACAAAAGTTAAATTAATTATTATTTATTACCTTATTAAAGTTGTTTTTGTTAGTGTTTTTAACAGTAATCGCAAAAAAACAAAATATTAACTTTTTCACTTTTCTTTTGTTTTTCTCATTCTTCACTGAAATTAACAGGCCAGAGCATCCATACAAATAATTGAGCACGAGTTAACATAATTTCTTGGGAAGAAAACTCTCTCCTTTAGATCCTCTTTGCAACTGTGTCACTGAAAATATGTTATCTCATAAAGTTAAAGGCGGATAAACAAAAGTACCTCAAAATGTTTTATTTCTAAAATAGGTGGTAATGTGGAATACTTTGGCGTGTAATATGAATTTCCCATTCAGCCTTAATTTATCTACTCCAAATTAATTTAATGGTTTTTATTGCACGCTCTGTTTACCGTTTTCAAATTTCTGCATCTCTGGGCTTACCTGCATGAAATTCTTTAAAAAATTTATTTTCGCGATCAGGGTTAATACTTTTTGTAGTGTTGCTTGACGTTGTAAAATTTTTGGTATGATTAAAGAAAAATGTACAGGTGTAAAAAAATCAAAATTCACTGAAATTCTTAAAAGATAGGAATTTATCACAAACGCTATCCAGATTACCCTCTATGACCCAAACCTAAAAAAACATCAATAAAAATTGCAAAAATTAAAAACGAACCTTATCAACATTTTGCAATTCTATTAATTCTATTTTAAACTCTATTCTTTAAATTTTTATTATTATTTCTTTTTTTACCAAAAATTGAAGTATTTTTGTGCAAAATCACTCCTTCACCATAACAACAAAAAGTAAAACGAGTAAAAAGTTAAAGCCGGGCATGCCGATTAAAAATTTTAATATTAAAGTACCATAAAGCAATATTTTTATACTTTTGGGATCATTTTTGAATTTCAATCAATCCAACCCTGTTAAATACAAGTTTTCGCTATTTTTTCCCCCAGAAACATTTTTTTTCGCGATTTTTGTTTTTTTTCGAAAGAAATTTTTTTTTAACTCTATTAAATATTTTTCTAAACCCTATTGAATATACACAAAATAACATAACACATACTTTCTATTTGCAGAAAAAAATGTTTTTGCAAAATTTTTGCGAAAAAAATTTATAAAAAAAATTTCGCAAAAAAATGATAGCTTCCTTAATGTTTTACATATTTAATAAAATTTGATAAATTTATAATTAAAAATGATCCCAGAAATATAAAAATAAAATTTTTTTGGTACCCATCAAAATTTTTAATTGCGAATATCGCGAATACGAGAGCACGAGAGCTAACTTTTAAAAACTGCTATCACCATTGAATACAGCGTACTCGAATTAGCTTTACCAGTAGGGTTTCCAGATTGTTAAAATTTGCAACTGCACAGTGTAATTAATGTGTACGTATAAAAATAGTTCCTAGTACTTACTCTAAAAGTAAAAAAAAATATTTCTTTTTCATATTACATTTAAATTCAAATTAATGTAGAATATTCTAAAAAAAAAAACAGAAAATAAAACTGTAAAAAATGCTAAAAATATGCTAAATTTTGTTGGAAAAATGCTGAAAAAAATGCCATATGCTAGATACATTTTTTTCATGCTAAATGAATTAAAAAAATGCTAAATCTAGCATTAAATATGCTAAATTGGCAACACTGATGATAGACAATACAATAGTTTCGTGGGCATCACACCAACTCATTAGTTGTCCGCAATAAGAAAATGATTATTGAAATACACAAACCGAGACATTACATATGCTATATATGAATTGTCTGATTTGGTAAAACCAGTCATAAATCAACACTTTTTGAAAAGCAACATTTACATAAAAGTACCCTTGTATGTTTGTGTGTTCGTTGTCAAGAACATTTGTAAAATCAACGAGATTATCCCAAACAAAATAAATATTTTGGGTTAAAATTACCCAAATTTTATTTTATAATGATATTTTGCTTTAATAGAAAAATTCTAATTCTAGTTTTGGGTTGTACAAAAGCATTAATTCTAGCGTGAAAAGCGCTAAAATGACATCGCTGGTTAGATGTCAAAAAACTTAGATATGTGTTTCTTTAGGTGCGTATTTTTTCGTTTAAGGGTTAAAATATAGGGTCTAAAACTTCCAAAAATTCTTTTATAATGAGTTTTTAGTTTTGCGGTTTTTCATGATCGTTCAGTATCAAAAAATCGATTTAACCAATAAAAATTTTACAGTTTAATTTTTACTGTCCTTTCCTTGCGAACATTTAGAAAAAAAAATTGGCTATTTGGACAGTTTTTTCTTTTCTGCAATTTTTGCATGTTTATTTCTATGAGAGTACTCAAAATTTTATAAAACTTTTAACACTATTTTTGCAGGTTTATTTCTATGAGTGAACTCAAAATTTTATAAAATTTTTACCACAATTTCAAAACACAAAAAAATAGCTGCTATTAGAAGTCTATTCCCAACAATTCCACATTTACATATTCGATGAAATAAAAAAAAACATAAGAAACCACAAATGAGACGATCCCTAAGTCCCTGAGTTGGCCCCAACGCGGAGACAAGTTGATCTTAAAAAAAAATTACAAAATGTCCGCGTTTTAAGTTTGTGAATCGGAGTGATAAGCTCGGAAGAACTTCCTTGCAATAATCTAATAAATTTTTCCTTTGGGATCTGAATGATTTTTGATAGGAATGTTTTGAGATAGGAATGTGTAAAATAAAATTATCCAAATAACGTCCAAAACATTTTTAAATTTATTCATTTTTAATAATTATCTAAAAAGTGGCAACACTGTTTTGATGTCCTAATCATCTGACATCGCAAAGGATTCGTACATATATATATATAATTTTGCAAATGTGTAATCTAAAAAACGTTAAATTGGATGGAAAAACACTAAATTGACATCTTTAATTATAGCTGCAGTTTAAAATCGAGTGTAATATGGGTGAAATGAGAAAAATTTCTCAATATACACCAAAGAAAATCAAATCAAAATACATGTAACCATATTACAGCAAATCAATGTCAATGGTTTAATTTTAAAAAACAATGAACTTTAGTAATTTCACTACTACCAACAGCTGACGGAACAAAATTAATCATTACCGCATTATTTTTAAATGTAAAACAATTTTTTCACTTTTTTACACAGAAGATTAAATTAAAAAAATACATATTTTTATAGCCACATTTTTCTTAAAATTTTACACTTTTTTTGATATTTCCTTTAAAAGTTATTTTAAAATTCTTACGCAAAAATTAAAACGAAATAAAGGAATCTTCTATTTTGTATATAGAATCAACCAGCCACCTGTTGTTTGGCTCCTTCGACGCGTTAAATTATACTGAAATATAATTGTGTAGTAAGCACCATCTAACAAACTTAATATTGCTCATTTTTTCAAACACAAAATCACCTACACATCGAAAACACACTACCGATTGAATGTTTCACAGGGATGTACAATTCACGAATTTAGTATTAAAAGTACTAAATACTTTTTCATTAAATTTAAAAAAATCTGAAAATTTTATAATTCTTTAGTTTATCGAAATGTAAATGAAAAATAAGAAAAAAAAGTTAAGGTAAAAAAAATGGTACAGTTTTACAATTGAAATTTGCAAGAAAATAATTTTGTACAAACGAAATATTTATTACAATAGAATCCATAGTCTTAAGCCACATTCACAATGATGGAGTACTCCACTCTGCAGAGTGGAGTGTACTAAAATAGAGATGGCATGATACAAAATGTAAGTGAGAAAAAAAGAAAGGAACAAAATCATTGTGAATGTGGCTTTAGGGTTGTTTAATTCGAAAGCGGTCTAGGAAGACGAATGACTTATTTTCAAAAGCCCTTAGGGATTTTTTAGGGCCAGTGTTATTATGAGAACTAAGATCGATTGTGGCTTTGACAACATATCACTTATTTAAAAAAAAGTTTTAGAAAAAACCGTTCTCAAATCTGACTGTAATGCTGCCTACATACGAAGGAACATTCGTAACATAACATTTTTTCATTTTTTAAATTTTTTAATACAGACGATGCCACATACCAACAAAACTTCAAACGAAACATCAGTTCTGTTTGTTTGTCAAACTGATCACATCAAATACGCGCGGAAGAAAATCAAATTTAATTAATTTGTTAATTGCTAATTTTTCATATGCTGCTCTTTATTTACCCAGGAAAATTTTCTGTTCCAAAGAATCGGTTGTACAATAGCTACTTTTCATTCACAACCCCTTCTACTGTCGATTCTAACATCGATTCTTTTTGTTTGAAATTGTCCCAAAAGCAACCCCTTCTATGGCTCCAAAGTGGAACCGGTTGCTCTAGAATCAGTTCTGGAACTGATTCTACGTCACCCACACCTTCCATATAGGATCCCAGGAACTGGTTCCGGAACCAGTTCCATGGAATCGGTTGCAGTGGAACCAGTTGTAGAATGGGTGTGGTTGGCTACCGATTGTTAAAAATTTTCCTGGGTAGTTTTATTTTTTTAGCTATCACATTTTATGTCCCATAATTGTCTCATTTTTTTATACTCATTTATAAAATTAATCCAGTTTTCATTGTTTGTAATTTTCGCCATTTTCGTCTCTTTTATTTTATTTAATGCGCAATTACTAAAGCACCTCACAATGAACTAACGCATCAAAAACAGTAAACATCGATACACACGATGGAACATTGATTTTGGAACCACAAAATATCAACAAATTTTGATAACACGAATTTCAACGCGATACATAGGATACACACGAAGGAAAATTAGTCAGAAAGTGGGCATGTTCTGACGAATGTTTCTTCGTGTGTAAGCAGCTTAAAACTGGCCCTAAATCTCAATACATTTTAGCAAAAAAGTGTCACTAGAACTCGATAACTTTTTTACAGATTTTTTTTTTACAGAATTCAAAGAATTTGATTTCCGATAAGATTACAAAATGAATAGCCGGCTTCGAAAATGTACAACATTCGTTAATTTTCAGTATCATTTCAAAAGTTCACTTTTCCATCCCTGATGTTTAATACAGATGTTTTTCCAATGTATATATAGATAGATAATAAAACAATATTTACTCTGTCAGAATAATAAATATATCAAAATAAAATGTGCAACAAAGTAAAATAATAACAAAAAAACAAATAAGCAAAATGAGTAAAATTACTCGTAAAAAACCCCCAGCTGGTAGAGCCAGTCAACAAGTATGAATTTTTACTTTTGAAATTTTATTTTTTGATAAAAGAATAGAACTGATACTAATTTTTATAGTATGAGTTTTTATTCTCAAAAACTCAATTTTACTCAATATATGTATTGATTTTTAGTTAAATGTTATTTAACGTGATGACTTGCAAAGTAATCAGCTGTTTGGCAAACACATATTGAGTTTTATTTAATTACGAAAAGAATACGCGTTTTAAAATACTCACAGCAAGTGGTGAATAAAGGCTTTCACAGTTAGGTGTCATAAGTTATGACAAATAAATTACAAATTTACGATTAAAAGATTTGTTCGTTATAAAATTTTAATTCTATGACATCAATGTATAGATGGGCAAGAATAGTATCGCATGTGATAATCTCCGATCTTGGTGAAATTCGGATATTTTATAGAGTAATAAATTCTAAGGTCGGTATCTCTTGCCAAATATTAAAAACTAACTGACAAATTAAAAACAAAAAAAAAAAAAATAGCTTATCAATAGATAAATTTTTGAAGTAAACTCACCAGTATAATGTTTAACTAAAAAATTAGAAAATCTCATTAAATCGCCAGTCGCAATTACAAAAGTTAAGTCGTAAAATATGTTTGAAAATCGCCACGTTTGGCGAGAAATCTCCATATTTTCCGAGGGTCCACGGCACCGCTAAGGTCCATTTTTGGATAGGGATAGCCCCTTTCGCTGGGGTATTGTATGGTAAAGGGTAGTTGAAATTTTCGTCAATTTTGCTCTATCTCTCTTAGTTTTCGAGATATGGGCTAGAGATGAGCGATCCGGTGATTTGTTAATAACGCTGCTACCAGTGATCGTGATTTTCAAATCACCGTTCTTTTAAACAGTGACCGCGATCACGGTTTTGTAATAGAGATGGGCGATCCGGCGATTTTTCAGTAACATTGTTCTCAGTAAATGTGATTTGCAAATCGTTGTTCTTTTAAAATGTGATCGTGATCATGGTTTTTCTATGGAAAAGACTGCGATTTTCTGATAAATAAACGAAATAATATTTATGACGAGTTTTTAAGATGTCAGTTAAACTTGGTTTAGTTAAACCGAAAACGAATTTTATCAGCCATTTCAAAGTTTACTAACAAAAATTTGCCGGAAAAACTTTTTCTCGAGTATAATTTATTTCTTTATTGAAATAAAACAAAATGAATCACATTTTAAAAGCAGTATTCCAGTTACAAACTGCGTTAAACTAAGTTTAAAGATAATCCACTTCCTAAAAACTGGGCCTTAAAAGAAGAATAGTTGCGACCGGTAACAAAGACAAGATAGAAGGAGACATTTTATTCAGAAGAGTGTGAAAGCAAGTCACTGTTATTGAAAAAAAACATGTATTACTGTGCACAATGAAGTTTGCAAGAAAGAATAGTACAAAAATATTAAAAGAACGACATTCCGAGTAACTGCGACTTGAAATATTTGATCACTGCCATTACCAGTGATTTTTCAATAACTGTGATTAAATCACCGGTATGAAAATATCGCTCATCTCTAATATGGGCCATTTTAAAAAATCGGGAGGGAAAGAAATAGCACCATCTTTAAAACTTCGGATACATTGGTGGCGCCATCTACCGGGTAACAATAAATTTTGTAAAATTTAACGAATGGGTTCTTAAAAATTTGTTTTAAATAATTTTGAAAATTAACACTCAAAATTAGTTAAAATACTGAGGATTTTTAGTATTTTGTTAAATGAAGATAACTAATTTCTTTGGGTAAATCAGTGTTTCAACTAAAAATTTTTTAAAAATTAGTAAAATCGATTTGAAAGCGCTTTGACCTGATTTTTCTGTCATATGATTTGGAGTTGCAAATGTGTGATGAAACATATACCTTTCGCGATTTTAGGAATATTGACATTGAGCTTTTGTATGAAAACTTTTTTAGCATTGATTGGAATGATGTGTATGTTATGGCTTCAGTTGATTCTCAACTACAGTTTATTGAGTCTAACATCTTAAGATTATATGATATTTTTGTACCACTAAAAACTAAACGTATCTCAAAGAAGTCTAGACCTTGGTTTACATCCTCCATAAAACTTTTAATTGAAAATAGGGATATAGCGTACTCACGATGGAAAAGATTCAAAACTACAGAGCTTCATAATGAGTATCGTCAATTGAGAAGAGATGTTAATAATATGATCAGAAAAGCAAAATCTAAATATTTTTCCAATCGCTTTACTAATGCTATTAATACTAAACAAACATGGAAAACTATAAAGGAAATAGGCGTAGGAAAGCTTGTAAACGTTGTTCATTCCCTGGTAGATGTTAATTAAGTAAATAATAGCTTTATAAATATCCCTATGACTATTTCAGATCCTAGTTTCTACAATTTTACTGAAAACACGAATTCAACCACAATTTCCGACAACAGTGAAATGATGAACATGTTTGAATTTGAGTGCGTTGATCAAATTGATGTCCTGAAGTGCTGTTCTAGTATTAAATCAAATGCTGTTGGTTTTGACAATATACACCCAAAATTTATTAAAATACTTTTTCCACTTTTTCTACCATATATCACACATCTTTTTAACACAATAATTACAACAAGTTCATATCCTCTTAACTGGAAACACGCTAAAATTATACCTGTGCCAAAATCTAGATCCGAATTTAGGCCCATTGCAATCCTACCATATCTCTCCAAGGCTCTAGAGAAATTATTACACAACCAAATGAGCTCCTACATCAGAAATCACAACCTCCTTACTGAAAGACAGTCAGGGTTTCGTCCAAAACATAGTTGTGTTACTGCACTTTTAGAAGTTACTGAGAGTATAAGATAGAAAGTTGATAATGATGAACTGGTTTTCTTAGTACTACTTGATCACTCAAAAGCATTTGATACGATAGACCATACCATCTTGAGTAAAAAGCTAAAACACTTTTTTAATTTCTCTACTACGTCGACAAAACTGATCATGTCATATCTATCGGGGCGATCGCAATCTGTTTTCCATAACGACAATATATCAGATGTCGCATATATTTTAAGAGTTCTCTCTTCTCTTTTCCTTATATGCTAATGATCTGCCAGCACAGCTTGAATACTCCAATGTGCACATGTATGCTGATGATGTACAGGTTTATCTTAGTAGTTCGATAAAGTCGCTTGATGATTCGGTCAGTAAAATGAATCATGATTTAGATAAAATACACCGTTGGGCATCGGCAAATGGACTTTGTCTCAATCCCAAAGAAGCTAAATGTATTGTGATTCACAATCGAATGTCAAATATTAATCGTGATCTTGATATCAGACTAAATGATAATAAAATTGAGATAGTCGTATCCGTGAGAAATCTTGGCATAATTTTCAACAACACACTTACCTGGTCTAATCACGTTAACAGTATCGTTGGTAAAACATATAGCATGCTACGCTCTCTTTGGGCAACACAGTACTGTACACCACTGAATATAAGAAAGCTTCTTGCTAAATCTTATTTAATGCCGTCTTTGCTTTACGGCTGTTAAATTTTTTCTAATTGTGACTGCGAGAGCAAGCGTAAATTAAATGTCGTCTATAATAACATTATCAGATATGTTTTTGGTTTGGAAAGATATAGTCGTATATCTCAGTTCTCTAGCCAGCTATACGGAATATCTCTCGAAAGTCTGCTTAAGCTTAGGACTCTTCTATTTCTACACAAGATTATTTATGACAAATCACCTAAATACCTTTATGATAGGCTAACTTTCAACATCTCTAATAGAGGCAGGACAGTTACTCCTATATTATTTCAGACTCTGGTTTCAGAGTGGCAGTTTTTTATTAATGCTATACGTTTTTGGAACGTATTACCATCCAACATCCAGCAGAATAGTAACGCATTAAAATTTAAAAATGAAATAATAAATTTACTTACATAGTTCATTAAAAATAAATTTTCACTTTCTAAAATAAATAATTATGATCATTCAATTCAAATCTTTTTTTCTGTGAATTTTAATTATTAATGTTATTATATTTTCTATTTATTTTCTATTTTTCTTTTATTTAAATTGTTGTTTAATTTTTACTTTTATTTGTTATTTTAATTTCTATTGGTTTTTATTATTATTATAATTTTTTTATTTTTCAACTAATTATTATTGTATTATTTATAAAATTTTTCATTTTTCATTGCTTTTTTTTATATAATCAATTTTTTTGTAATAAAACAATCAACCTATGTAAATCAATTTAAGTTCTATGCTGTAATTATAAGATTATATCTTGTAGCATAGAAATTCAAGTAAATAAATTCAAATTCAAAAAAGCGCTTTGACAGATTTTTTTACTGACGTATTCTTTTAAGTGTACCTATTACCTCTAGGTTACAAAAAAACCCTAAAATAATATGTTTTTTTTTTCTTAAAATTTCAATTTGTTTTATATTGTCTATTAAATTGAGAATTACATATTTTTAGGAAAAAATTTTTCTTTTTACAAGTTTTGGTTATAAAAATAAGCATTTTGTTAAGAAGAGGGTAAGCTCTTACTTTTATATTACTAGGGGCGAGTAACTTATTTCCAACATAACCATGGTTAAATATTAACCACAGATATTTCCATATAAATTTGAGATTCATAACTATGATTAAGCACTAAACTCAGTTTATTTTGAGATAAGTTAACAGGGCTATACCTATTATTTTAACAAGGGCATGCTCACTGATGTAACTCCTTTCCTAGTAACATGTTATTCTGAACTTACAGGTAAGGAGTTTTTAAAAACATTATGTTTAAATTTTAATTTTTTAAACCGAATATCAATTTTAAATTCACGGGTTTTTAACAAAAAATTTAATTTATACAATTTTTTAGAAAAACGAATTATTTATACCAAGAAAACATCATAGCGTACAGTCAAAATACTGTGTAGTTTAAATTAACTGAAAATGTAATTTAAAATAAATGAAAAATCACCTGAAAACCGGTCTACTAACTTTTGATTTAAATCAAAAGACCTTTTCATTTATTTTTAAATGTTAATAAATTAACTACAAAATTCTTAAAAATACTTTCAACTTTCAAAAAATTAACTAAAAAATCCGTAAGAATAAATGATATTTAGTTTATTTCGTTTCTTTAACTGACCTAGAAATCTATAAGGGTTTCTTTTTTTGTATTTTTAATGCAAAAATTAAAATAATTTTTAAACATATTATATGAAAATATTAACTGTAACAGAAAATCCGTATTTATATGTAGTTTGTTTTTTAAATAAAAACGGTTGAAAAATATATTTCTTTTCATTTTAACTGTATAAGCGGTTTGATATATTACTAGGTAAAATGCATAGTGTACCCACATATTACCAAGGTTTTGCTGGGACACTTACAAAAACCTCTTTTTTACAGTTAATTTTATTTGGATATGTTTCAATAAAAAATATTGAAGAAACAATTTTTTATAACAATTACAATAAAGTGTGTAATAAGATTTTTATTTTTATTTGCAAGTCAAGAATTTATCAAAACTACACTCGAAAAAGGTTGTCAGTAGAATATACTGAAAAAACAGTTAAAATTGTTATTGAAAAATTATTAACAAATGCATTAAAAATAACTAATAATTTCGTAAAATTAACTGACAAATTTATACTACAAAAAATTTGCAACAACTGTTTGTCAGCAATTGTTGCAATTTTTTTATAATAAAATTTGTTGATGTCATAAAACTATATTTAAATAAAAATTTATTATAAAAAAATGTGTAGCTACTTCATCGCGCTTGAAATTTGATTTAAAAATTTTAAACGTTTCTCAAGTTTTGCCTTTTTATTCACAGGAGATAAAACACAACTTTCTGATTTTTATTTGCAAACTAAGAATACTTATATTTATTAAGAACAACAAATATAAACTAAACAAGAACTAAAAAATTTTTTATTTATTATGATATTAAAAATAAGTGTTTTAAAAAACTATTATGAAATTAAATAACTGTCATATTAATTTTTTTTTTTTTATTTTACCATAGTAAAACTACTGTAATTTTTACAAAGTTATTAAATTTTTCACATTATTCATATTTAAGGGTATCGAAACTTTCTCCCGACCTAGCACGTATGTGTCTAATAAGGGCTTGCATTTTTACTTGAAAAGAGCAAACGTTTTGTCCGTTCTGCTAACCTAGATAGGTTAGTATTCGAAATATTGGACATTTTAAAAAATGCAATAATTTTCCAAAAAATTTCCGAGGTTCTGGGCTCCACCAAACATCACTTATGCATAGGTATTATATAGGGATATGAGTTTAAGTTTGCGTCCATTTTGCTCTATCTCTATAAATGTTTCCGATATGGACCATTTTAGAAAATCAGAATAGGACGTAATAGCGTCATCTTACTAATTCCGAACACCCTGGTGATGTCATCTACCGGGTAATAGCAGTGACATTAAAATGTTTATTCTAACAATAAATTATGCAAAATTTAATAAATTAGTTCTACAAAAATATATAGAAGAAAAAAATTGAGAGTTAAAACTCAAAGTTATAGCATGGTTATAGCACTGAGGATGGATTTGTTCAAATCAGTGATTCAAATAATATCTGTTAAAAAAAAATAATCAACTCGATTTAAAAGACGTTTGATCGATTTTCAACTAACGTAATATTTTAAGTGTACTGTGATTAGCCTAAATGATTTAAAGCGTGTCACTAATTATGTCAGCATTTATATAGTTATGTCTTTTTTTATTGGTAGTTGTGTAATATGTTTCCTTTTCCTTATCAACACATGCATAAACCCATAGTTGTTTACGTCACGCATAAATATTTCAGTATCAAATAGTTTTATTTTGTATACATCCTAAAAGTATGTGATGATTTTTGTAGAAAGTAAACAAAGAAAAATAAATGTAGGTAGTGATACGGAAATAGATTTTTAATGTAGAAAAAAATGAGTCAAATTAAATAATAAGGGTTGCCAGATTATTTTGTTAAAAAAAAATCGGCACATTTACTGAAAAAACCGGGATTTTCGGCTAAGTAATTTGGAAAAATCTAAAGAAAATCGCCATAATGAAATACCACTCCTACCCAGTAGGAAATTTCATGAAGAGTGTGAAAGTAAGTCACTGTTATTGAAAAAAAAACATGTATTACTGTGCACAATGAAGTTTGCAAGAAAGAATAGTACAAAAATATTAAAAGAACGACATTCCGAGTAACTGCAACTTTAAGGATTTTTCCGGGCTAAACTATTTAAGTTATTTTTAAAACGTTTAAGATGCTTGGTAAGGTATTGGCATTACATTTTGTTTTGTAATCTATTAAATCTGAATATTTAAAGTTAAATCATTTTTAAATAGGAGAGATAACACATCACTGTAAGCATGTCTGTATTAAAACAGAGTGACCGAAAACCAATATTTAGAAAGCTTAATACCTCCTCTACAATTTCCAGTTTGTTTCATAATGATCGGATGAGCAGTTTAGAAGTTCTATATTTATTACCACTTTTTTTTGGAAAAGCCTCCTCTGTGCGTTGACAAATATTTTTAAAGCTATGTTTTGCCAGTGATTTTTTTATAAACGGTGGTAAATTTTGCAATACAAGTATTAATTTAAAAAACTCAGTAAAGTTTTTTTTTATTTTTTAAATACTTAGCTAAAAAAGTTCTTTTTCTGTTAAAATACGGCGTTGATAGTTGTTTATTATAATATTAAAAATAACCGTTTTAAAAACTGTTGCGAAATACAGTACTCTGCTTTAGTTGTTATATAAATAACTGTCATAATAATTGTTTTGTTTTTTTTTTCAGTTATTAAAATTAAAAGCAACAACTATTGATTACTGCACTGACTAATGTTATGTATTTCCTGTCAAACGTTTTTTGAATTTCTGTGAATTAAAAAGTTATTTAGATAAACAAAACCGTAGATTTATGTTTGTTATTTGGGTTGTATATAAAACAAAAAATCGTGCCTACAAATTTACTATGATTTTTGTAATTTGTTTTTTTGCGATTCTGTGTATTCTTGGTATTGATGATTTATATACAGCTAACCCAGCAAAAAAACAAAATGGAATTCATGCTTTACAAATCCCTTCCTTCGTTGCTTGCAAATTATCCGTTATTGTATTTTTATTGCCTTTTTGGAAGTATTTATGAACACATTTGTTTCATGGCTTTCAAAGTATCCGGTAATTTAATTTTACAGCTCCACCCTAAAAATCACTTATTATTGCTTCTAAAGCATTATTTCTCTAAAAGTGATTTGGATACGGTTTATTTCCAAAACGGATGTTCGCGGGGTCGAATCCTGGTGGCGCCAATTTAAATTACTATTAAAAGCTTTTAAAATGTCAGTGAAAATTTTGCAAGTGAAAAAGAGCTTACGGTGCTTTAATGCATAAGTTGTCTAAAAATAACATGTCAAAAATTTTGTTTTTTTATTTTTTATTATTATTGCTATCTAAGCATCCATTTTTATCTCTTTTAAGATGCGTAGAGTTCAATATGGGTTGTCAGTAATAACACCCCAGCTAAAAATCAACATATGTGACAGCGCATAGAGAAAGGGACCTAAGGGTAAAAAAATCAATTTTTTTTTTTTTTTTGTGGACAACATCTGAGCATCGAATGAGACCGATCCCATGCTCTCCTGACCTTAGGTCCCTTTCTATCCTTAGGTCCCTTTCTATTTTGCGCGTCACATATATGGATCCATACAGGTTTAATGTCCTGCATGCCCATATATGGATACATAAATATTCAAACATGAAAGGAAAGAGATTTGGTTCGAATGAAGAGGCCAAAGATAAATCACTTTATAAAAAAGGAATGAAATGTTAGAAAGGCTTTGGAGTGATTGTATCGTCGAATTTTGCCAAAAAATTTTTGTTTTATTGGTTATCCTACGGACTTTTCAGCCAATGTGTTACTAAGTGTAGTATTTACCAATATTGTCAGTTGTGTTAAAATTTTTGTAGTAACTATCTGCCAGTTATTTTATAATAATGTCGTTATTATATATTTTTACTGCAATTGCTAGTTATTTTTTAGAGTTAAAAATAATAACAGCTTAAGTTATATCAAAGTTAAATACGTTTATCGCCTTTTTAACTGTTTATACCTTTGTTTTTACTGTAACTTTCAGTAGAATCTAGTGACAAATTCTGTTGAGTGTTTCTATACCATAACTTGCACACACAAAAAAAGTAGGCCCCAAAAATGGAATTTGTAAAAACAAACACATTTTTTTTTAAATGTTTGTAAATTATTATTGTTTTTATAAAAATTGTTTAAAAAAAATTGAAAGCCTATTTAACAGTTTTGCTTTTGTATTTACAAAAACGGTATGAGAAAGATGTTTAATAATTTAATTAGAATTTTGTAAAGTTAGGGTGGCTCGAAAACAGCTATTTTTCAATTTCTTGAAAACAAAGGTTATATAAATAAGATTGGCAAATTACGGTTGAACGCATTCGATTAACATATGTATTCAGTGTTTTAGAATTATCAGCATCGACTTTCCAATGGCTAAACCAACTTACAAGTTGTGTGTGTGGTTCCCTTAGATTTGAATAAAATTTGGATATGTAATAGAGAAGACAGGAAAAATATGTATAAGCACCATTTTAGCGGCCCAACTTCATATTTGAGGGATTAGAAGTGGGCTATATTACCTCGATTTTATTTTTTTTTTAAAGGGAAGCAACACTTAGTAATAATTTCCTAAGTATTGTTTCTCTTAATTACCGTGTTGCTTTCGTTGGAAATTGAATAGAGCAGAGATGAAAGGTGGTGAAAGTTACGGCAACACTGTAATTGCGCGAGGTGCTGAATCTTAGAAAAGTTGTTGTGCGCAATCTTATGGGAAGTTGGCGAACTTTGTTGAATCTCTTTAGTTTATACCCCTGTTATGTTATTTTACTTCGGTATGGTAAAGTGTTATGAGGGATAAAAAACTCAAATATATTATTTTTATAAATTGATGTTGCCGTGGCTGGGAATTGAACTCGCAACCTTATGTGTAACAGTCCAAATCGATAACCATTACACCACAATGCCCCTCTATTACATTCCCAAATTTCATCGAATCCGCAGGAACCCAGAAACAGGCTCTCCTTGTATTTTCAGTTTACCAATTTGTAAATAAATTACAGTTAAATATACTTTGATTTGCTTAGAGTGAACTTTAAATTATTTTTGAAGATTTTTGGAGACTGAAGAATCGCATAAGAAATTTGAGCAAATTTAGGATGGGAAGAGCTTATAGATTTGTTCCTTGTGCTTGGATCAATCACATTTAGGGATCTTCATATCATTCGAAGTAACCGAGTTATTATCTGTTACGTTTAAGTAGATAAAAGAAAATCGAAAGCGTTTCACTGTAGGTGCCAATAAAAATAAATCAGAAGAGCACAAAAAAAAAACAAAAAACAAAACATTTGGCAGTTAACATTATCAATAAATTCGCTTTAATGAAATATTATCAAAAATTTTTATGGCTGTGAAGTTCACCAAAATTAGTTAGTGTTAGAAAACGAAACCGAAAAGTGGTATGGTTTCAAAATAACGGAAAACTTAAACACGCTTAATTAGAAAACAAAACGGAAATTTAAAAACAAGGACTCAAAATTAATGGAAATTAATACGAATCGATTAAAATTTATAAAATGTAAATGTTTTAATAAGTATTAATACACATAAAAAATAAGTACTAAAGTCACTGCAAATATTTGTAAGATATGTGGCCAAAAAGATATTGAGGCAATATCTTCTTTTTATCTTCATAATAAATGTCTTAAAGCGTCGCGTATTTATCTTTCCGGCAATAACTAATGTCTTGAATTTTGCGGATTTATCTTCCCGGCGATAATTTTGGGAATTTTTCCCTATAGTCTGGAAGTATTACTTTCGTCTAACAGTTTCTTCAGACGGAAGATACTTCCGCAATAAGAAAATTATTATCGCCGGTATTAAGTATTTCCATACAGGCGATATGTTTGGGGATTTTTCTTCGTATTGTCGTGTTTGCTGAAATATATTAATTAATTCATGAGTCAATGTATTTGTTTGTGTAAAATAAATTACGAATCAAATAATTGTGTTGACTCTCGTGATCACAAGTTATTTTTTTATATGGTGATATTTATTTATCAAACGAATTCAAAAACTATTCATATTTTATAACTAATTAATCATTGACTGTGATTTAAATATTTGACAGTTTAAGGAAATGATATCAAATTTTTTACAAAAAGAAAACATTTTATCATTTAATGACAATTGAAATTGGAATATAATCAACTATAATCAATGAAAAAAAATAAACAAAAACACATTTCTATAATGCAAAAATTCCTAAATAATTGTAATAAAATTTTCAGTTCAGACGAAGAAAAATTAGTTAAATAAATACTTTAACCCTTTAAGGTACAAGGTGATTAAAAAGAAGACAAACTTATAATTTTAAATAAGAAAGAATATTTCAAATAAAATATTTAAAAATGTGTACAAAAGCAAAAAATTTAATTTTTATTTTCTTGTGTAATGCGGTATTCACACTTACGTGTTAAACGCCTCAAATCGTGTTTAAAGCCCAATCCAGATACTCACAGTGACAGTGGCAGTATTGTCAAACTTTGTTCTTGAATTTCGCGATAACTATTCAATATTTTTTAGAATTTCTTGTTGAATTTCGTTTGAATTCAGCTCTTGTTTATTTAGGAAATTTTCTACTTTCTCGGGAGTGACAAATAAAGAAAATACAAAAACCTGATTTATCGACAAAACGTCGCACTGCGGTCGACACTGCCCTTATCTGGTTTAGGCTTAAGCGTTAGACACTGTTTAAGAAAAAATTTTTATAGTACATTTTTCTACCCTTAAATACTTAAAATTATCATGTTTAAAATCTAAACACCTTGTTAAACGCGATACGTTTAAGTTCAATGTTATCAATTAGTGTGAATGACAAGTTTTAAACTTAAGAAAACATAAACAAAAAATTAAAATAAAAAATAAAATAAAAGTTGAACAAAATGAATTAAATTTAAGTAAATCCTATTTAAAAGCTGCTTTTTTCGTAATAAAGTGACAGACGAATCCAAAAATAATTAAATTTTAATTCCGCTGAAAAAAAAAAATATAGGAACAGCCATGAAGTTGTACCTTAAGCCCAGTATTTTGTTTAAAAGAGCGAAAAAATTTCGCTGAATGTTTGGAGCTCAAAAACTATAATAAAAACATTAAAATTCACAAATTTTTTATGGTCTATAAAAAGTTACAATCATAATTAACCACAATGTCACTTCTTCGCAACATTTTCAAATGGTCCTGTCTATTAAATTGATGCGAAAAAAATTCCACAGCAATTTCGCAAAAATTCCACACAAACGAAAAATCATTTTTTTATATTTTCGCAAAAGTACGAACAAAATACCGGGCTTTAACCAGAAATTGAAAAATCTTGTTTCCAACTGGGGCGGACAATGTACATAATTTCACTTTTTATAGTAATAATAACGTTGGATAATGCCAAAAATTAATTATTTAATACACAGAAAAAACTGAAAACGAGTTTTACTTACGAAATTGATTATATTAATTAAAATTTTAATTGATTTTACACCTGTCACTCAAATGATACTATTAATTACTAAAAATTGTATACGATTAATTGAAACAATTTAAATATTAATTAATTCAATTAAATATTTGATTAAAAACAGTTTTTATTTTAATCATATGTTTAATTCGATATTTTAGGTTATTTATTTTTTCTGTGTAGTAGGCCAAAGAAAAACTATCTTTTTAGAAAATTTTGTTAAATTTTTGGTTTTTTATTTACAATTGTTAAGGGACAGCTGTTCGAGATAGTTTAACTTCAACACTTCAATTTCATGTACGACAAAATATACTAACGGATACTTTGGAAGCATTGAAAGAAGTGTTGTTTTTTGAAGTTGTTCAAAATTACTTCTAAAAAGCAGTAAAAATACACTAACGCATACCTTGGAAGCAATTAAAGAAATGGCTTAATTATTGTTAGACTTCTTGAAATTTTAAATTCTTCTTGTCAAAAATTACTAATTAAAAAAAATCTGATTTGTTTTTAGAAAGAATCATAAAAGGTTTGTGACAAATTATTAAGGTAGTGTTTCCAGATCATGTATTGCTTTAGACGAACGAAAAACAATAACAAAATACATGCAATACAAAAACAAAAAATATATGCAGCCGTTCGTCATGACACGAAAGAGTGTGTCATGACGAACCTAAACTCAAAAAGTTGTACAGTTACTGCATGAGTTTGTGTAGTAATCAGTAGTTGTTGTTTTAACTGTATTTACAGTTGTTTTTCTATGAAAAAATACACAACAACTGTTACTACAGTTATTTAAAACAACAACTAATGAAGAGCATTTGTATTTGGTAACAGTTTTGTTTAAAGAAGTTATTTTTAATATTATAACAAACAAACTATCAACACACTATTTTTGCGGAAAATAGTTAATTTCGTTAGTAATTTAATGATTAAAAAATTTCGTTGAGTTTTTCAAACTTTTTACTTAGTTTATATTTGTCACTGACAGTATTGGTTTTGAAGCGGTATTGCATGCCAACCCTGTTATTGATAAATTATTGGCTTTCAAATCAAAATTTATTACATCGGTAATGCATAAAATGTAATAACTGAAGAACCGTTTGCAATTTTAGCTTTAAATTTTAAATAGGTTAAATTAATTCCATATTTTACCGTAATCGAAAGAAAGAAATTAATTTTTTTCAACTAATTTTTACAGTTGTTTTAAAATATTCGTAGTAAACACGTTTCAGTTATTTTTACTGCATTTGTTCGTTGTTTTGCAACAGTAAAAAAAACACTACATTTTTAGTAGCAAAAATATGCCATGGTCTTTTCAGTGTGTATAATTATTACTAATATTTTTATTTTTTTTAGTAATTTGGAATCAAATGATGAACCCTTTCATTCAAAACTTTGAGGTTTTTTAATTTAATTTTGAGCTCTGGTTGTTCATAATTTTTAGCTTTCTCCTATAAAATCTGAAACTTTGAGAATTTACTTTTTAATATCGAATACCAAAAAGTAGATCAAATACTCGCATACTCGATAATCATTACTCTTTTTTTAACCCTTTAAGTGAGTACCCCGTTATGAATTATGCAATACTTTCACAATAGTATTGTGTTTTTAAACTAACAGTAATCATGAAAACAAATAAAATATGATATAAAAGCGGCCGCCAAATTATATTTAGTTATTTAACTGTCATTCGGATCATCAATGTACATCATTTGTTTGCTATTAATCGATACTATTTTCTCACTATATTTGAATCGGTCATTAGAGGGTTAAACAATTTACTATACAAATACAATTTTAACACTTAACGTTGTAATCACATTACCTAACAAATTTATTTACGTGCTTTCTTGATATCCATACACTCAGATAACCCTGTCGCTAGAATCTACTGAAAATAACAGTTAATGCAAATGTACATGCAGTAAAGGTATTTATTTACCTTTAAAATTAATAAAATGTAGTTATTTTTAACTGTTGAAAAATATTCTAAAATTGCATTAAAAATAACTGAGAAAGCAGTAAAAATAACAGAAACTTTTAGTTAACAGAACTATTTTTTTTATAGATATTTTGTCGATATTATAAAAAAAAAATATTTAAAAAAATATAATTTTTTATTTTCCGATTACAAAAATTAAATTAATTAAATTACTTCATCCTACTTTAATGCGAGTGGTATAATGTTTTTATGCACTGAAGATATAACAGCATTTGCTGATTTTTATTTGCAATATAAAAATATATCAATAAAAAATATAAACTAAAAAAGAATTTTTAAGACTCAATGAAATCTTTTAAATAACTACCAAAAATTACTGTTAACTACAAAATTACTGTGTTGGTAGTTGTTTATTATAATACTAAAAATAACTGCTTCAAACAACTTTAAAGGAAAGCAGTATTTTTGGTTGTTTGTTTTTTAGTAACTGTGATAATAGTTGTTTTGTAGTTTTTTTTAATATAAAAACAAATGTAATTACAGTTAAAAGCAAACAAACAACTGTCATGTAGTAATTAACAAACTTTTTTGACTGTTGTAAATTTCTTATTATCGCTAACAATTTTCGCATTTCATGAGGCCTGGACAATTCTTTATGTGATAGAAGTACTCATTAGCTGTCAAACTCTTAAAGTTGTTAAGACACTTAAAATTAGTGCTGTAAATTATAGTAACTTTTGAATACTCAATACGACCCGATACTTTTCAATTGATCAAGTACTCAATTAAATTTATCTTAATAAACAAAGCAAACAAATGGAGTGTCAGCAGTGTTTAACCGCAGTGCGATATTTTGCCGATAAATTTTTTTTTTTCTTTAGTTTCTAAATAAAGAAGATCTGCCTTAAAACAAAATTCAGTAACAAATTTGTAAAAAGCATGGATGGTAACCGAAACGAATGCGGTTATCGTTAGGGTATCGGTATTTTAGGTTATTCCGGTAACGGTATTTTAAGGATAACGATATTTGGGTTATTTCGGTAATGGTATTTTAAGGTTAACGGTATCTCAGTTATATCGGTAACGATATTTTAAGGATAAAGGTAGTCAGTTATTTCGGTACATCCAGCATTTTTTTTTGCAAAAACCACACTGAAGTAAAAACAAAACGAATTAATTGACTTAATTTATGTGAAATACTCAATAACAACGTGCTATGACCAAAAGTAGAGAATTAAAAATAACGGTAACGGTATTTTAAGGATAACGCTATTTCATGTATTTCGGTAACGGTATTTTAAGGTTATCGATATTTCATTTATTTCGGTATCGGTATTTTAAGGATAACGGTATTTCAGATATTTCGGTAACGGTATTTTAAGGATAACGGTATTCGTAGTCAGTTGAAAGGGCTCTAATCGATAACGGTATTTTAGCGGTATTGCCTGCCAACCCTGGTAAAAAGCGAATAGTTCTCTTAAATGTGTAACTTAAAAATACAGCGGTACATATTTTCATTACAAAATTATAGGTATATATTCCTCTAACTCCCACTGGAGCATAGGGCGCCAAAGGTATATACACTGAGATAATTATCCTTCATGATATTAATGATATAATTTCATATAATTTTTTTCGTAGAACCAATGAAGATTTTCAATATGTATATAATATTTACTTAATATAATGAAATTTTTCATAACTTTTCTTTCATAAAATTTCAAAATTTCATTAAAAAAATTCATTGAATTTCATAAATTAGATCTCCATAAATTTAATGAAAATGTTCTTTATGTATGATTTTATTACGCTACGATTTTATTACGCCTTTTGCATTTGCTAAGTACTTTTTATTTATCCACTCCAGCTTAGCAACGATAACAACCAACTATAATAAATAATAGTAAATGAAATTGCTTCATAGATTTTATGAAGCTCTTCATTGGCTGAATGATTTATTCATTGGACGAGTGGCCTATTAATTTTATGAAGAGTTTCATTAATTTTATGAACTTTTCATAAAAATTGACTTTAATGGAACCTGTTTCATAGATTCTATGAAAAGTTTTAATGGACGAGTTCCAGTGACAATTTTCATTGAAAATATGAAGAAATTCATTACTGAAGTGATGATAGTTCTCTCAGTGTACGTTAAAGTAATGCAATGACAGTATTGAGAAATTCGTTTTGAGATTTCGGTACTCTAAAAAATTGTAAATATCAAGTATCCGTTACTCAAATATTCAGTACTTTTACAACACCTCGTAGGAAAAGTGAAGGCTCCTTATTGGTGCGTCTTTAAAGGGTTAAAAAGTAATTGTGTTTGTAGTTGTATCACTACATATTTAACTGACGCCGGGCCCATTTTAAATATATGTAATTATTGTTGTTTATTTGGTGCTTCGACTACTTTAGTTATTTATTTTTATCTGGATGATTACCATTAAAATATCGAAAAGTTTTCTGTTTTCGTAATTTTTGTGATAAGGCGAAAAAGACAAAACTCTAATGTTTTATGGAATATATAGTACTACATAATTTATAATTGATATAAATATGTTGAATTATATGACTAGGCATTTATATAAGTCAGAAAGTTTAATTTCGTTTTTTTTTATTATAAATTCTAAAATGCTCGTGCCAGGGTACAGGGTAGTTTTATTTAATTTACTAAGGCTGCTGGATAAGGGTGTTACTATTATGAATTTTATGATTTTGCACCAATCACGCAACTGATAAATCTATCAGGAAACTATGTAGGTAGGTAGAATCGACTACAAATGATAGTTAAAATAACTGCCCTTGCAGTTGAAAAGGTTTACACCATATTTGCAATAAAGGTTTGTTTTTTTCGGAATTTATATCTATGTATAACTACTTGTAAAAAAACGACTATCCGTACTTACCTGACTTTTCTTTTATATTTTGTAAACAAATAAAATTAAAATATTTGGGGACGCCTTTGAACAAAAGCTGTTTTCGTACAAAGACTTCGGCGGAACGCGAAATGGAGCAATTATCTTGTGTGCCCTGCTCTACCTTTACTAACAAATGCATAATTCATTTGTTAGTTTTTTTTGTTTTTAATATTTTATGAAATAAAAAATACTAGAATTTTTAATATTTTTATGACAAATATTTTTGGTTACATTTGAAAGAGAAAAGCCAAGAATTTTTAAGACTTGGTAGCATTTTTATAACTACTTAATTTTTAAGAAGCTAAATTTATACCTACTTAAAAATTTTATAAATGTTTAAATTTGTACGAGTATGGAATATTTATACAAAATTCGAAAAAAACAAACCTTTAAAGTTTGGTAGTAGAGCGGTACGATTTTGGGTGAGACATACTGTATTTAATAATTTTTCGCTCATTTTGTAAATCCTATATGACCCTCTCTAGTTTCAGTATTAATAATCCAAAATAGAAGAGGGCACGAATTTCCTTATGTGAGAAATAATGTGTGTGAAGAGTATATCTATACTTAAACCCCAGCAATCTGTCAAATTGAGTGCCCTCCATATGTTTTGCATTGATGGGCCAAAAAACTAGAATCTAGAAACCAAGTGTCATATAGGCTTAACTAAAACTTTTATTAATTTAATGAAAAGTTTCATTAAATGAAAATTATGTCACGTTATATATTGCTTTGTATGGAACTATATATAATAATACAAAATTTTCGTCCTTCGAACAAATTTTATATGACCCAATATTTAAATATATCTTTTTACATATTTAATCAGATCTCGGCCATGGAATTTTAATTGTAAGACCAAATATAGCCCAGTTTCATGTTTAATTTAAATTTAATTTAAGATTTTATCGAAATTAGTTACGATCCATTTATAATTGGAAAATATTTTTTTACAAAAACAAACTTTGATATAAAGTTAAAGGGATTGAAAAAATAATAACATGAAAACGAAAAACCGGTAAAATATTTTTGTAAAGACCCAACAAACAATACGTTCCGTTTACGTACCATTTTCTGTCCGTCGTAAACGGAATCCTACTCCGTTTACGCAGCCTTTTCTGGATCCGTATACGGACCAGAAAACGGAACATAAGGAACATCGAATCTGATTCGAATCCGTTGAAAGTCCGTCAATGACGGACCGTTTACGGACCGTTATATCGTGTAAAAAAAACGGACATGAGTCCGTTAAAAGTCCGTCAATGACGGACCGTTTCCGGAGCGTTATGTCGTGTAAAAAACGGACAAGTCCGTTTAAAGTCCGTCAATGACGGACCGTTTACGGACCGTTATGTCGTGTAAAAACGGAGTCACTCCGTTTCCGGTCCGTATCCATACCGATTTTTTAAACATAAATTCACCCTATTTTTTATATTATGAGTAGTATTTTTATTTTTTAGATTTATTAATATTAACATTGATTATTTAAATTTATACTATATTTACATCTGGTGTGGGTTACGCCTTTATCCAATGCGTCAATAGTGGCCTATAATATTTAGAATTCAATGACTTTTTTTTAAATAATTATAAAATTTAATGGTCAAAAATATATATACCTCTTTGTATTTAACGCTGTGGTGCTTGTTTTGGTTTAGGAATTTTCGCCAGCAAATTTTGTATTTAATCTTTTCCTTTCCAATCTTTTCATAACTCAAAGAGGTTTACTATGGCTCATACTATTTCTTGCACCTTATCCAAGTCCACATTTAATTCAGCAAACCACTCTTTCGTTGAATCTTTTTGTAGGATAACACAAGCAATTTGTAAACAGGCAATAGCAATCTGATATGATGGATAGATATACCAAACAAACATCCGTCCGGTGGGAATAATCTGCTGGCGTAGCTTTAATTGTTCACCCAAAACCTTGGCAAAGAATATGAATACTTTTTGATATTTTTCTTCGCTGTCTTGACGATCTAGAATCCATTGTTGCGAATGAGAACTTTGCCAAAAATTACCAGCCATTTAGGATCGTTAAAATTATAAAAAATTTAAGCGAAAATCTTTTGCTTCTTGAACTTTTATTTTAAAAACAAACACAGGTGAAGTCCGTTTTAACCGGTACGAAAACGGATACACCAAAACGGAGTTAAAACGTATTGTGTTCGAAAATCCATTTATACGGTCCGTTAATGTTCCGTATACGTACAAGCGTTGACGGATACGTGCATTACGGACAGTTAACGTGCCGTAAAAGCCGGATTCATGAATCCGTAAGTGCCGGACAGTCCGTAAAAATGTTTCTTGGGGAATCTGAGTGAGATTATCTGACGTTGAAAATATTTTGTTAAAAGAGTTAATACTTAACATACGCAGTTAGACTTTATATAATGAACTCTTAATATCTTAGTAAATTGAAATTGAAATTAATTTTCATTTAAAATGACAAAAATTTACATCGAAACAACAGATTCTTTTATTTTTAAATTGAATATTGGGTCATATTAATAAAAGTTAGCTAATTCTTTGAAGTAATTTTTTTGGTTTAGGAATAACTTAGTACCACATTTATCCACATGCTTGAAGGATACCATAAAATATAAATGAAAATTAAAACAAAAAAATTGTCTACCCGCAAGCAGACCACAATTGTATAATAATAATTTAAAACCCTAATAAATAATTCCCCCTATTAGTGAAATCTAGTTTTGTATTCATAAAATACATTATTTCCAAATTTCAAAAATTTTAAACTATTATTTCATGACATTTAATTTTATTAAAAACTGTTTCATATCAAATTTGTAATCAGAATTTTAGTGTATTTTTCTCGTTTTAAAATGAATAGCCCAAAAATTAAAGCTTCATTTGAACTTTTCTCACTTTCGAAATGAAAATTAAATTAAATCCAATTTGATCCACTTAGATACAATTGTATTCACCATTTTTCGGATCAAATTGTATCTGATTAGTTATTGTGTTCTATCAAATTAGATATATATCATCTTTTTTAATCGGGTATACAGTAATATAATAAACTTTTATCTATTTATAGAATCAATATCAAGTTATGAGAAATCACAGAATTATACATCATGAGAGATAATGAAACTCCAATAAATGGCTCCACGAGAGAAAGACATCTTGAAAATAATAATAATAACGAACCTGCATCAAAAAATGTATCCAGCTTTACAACACCAGATAATGGAATAAACAGTAATGCGAATACTTTAGACCATGAAAAACCCACCAAAAAGAAGAGACGTGATAAAAGTGATTTGGGTGATAATTTTGTAGCACCCGATGGTGGCTGGGGTTGGCTGGTCGCCATAGCGAGTGGTGTTACTATTGTAAGTATATTTTTAATAAGGGATTCATCCAATTCAATGAAAGTTATTGCAGAAAGAGTTTTATAATTAAACTTCATTGATTTTATGCAACAATTCATAAATGTAATGGAAACATTTACTAGCACAAATCCTTGCTAGGAGATTTAAAACAATTTATTTGTTTTGCAGTTGGTATCACTTATTTTGGCTCAACAATTTGGTATTATTTTCCGTGATCATATGATAATGCTGGGTATTTCTAATTCTCAACTGACTACGATTATTAATATTCAAGTTGCTGTATCAGCTATAGCAGGTAAAATAACTGAAAAAGAGTTGGATTGTTATTCTAAATGGTTTGGTTAGAGCAAAATAAGAGAGTGACTATTTACATTTTAAGCCTAAAGCACAGTAAGTTGTTTCGATTTCACGTGAGAAAACTGTTATACTCCACACTGAGAGAATTATCCTTCATGGTATTAATGATATAATTTCATAGAATTTTTTTCGTAGAACCAATGAATAATTTCATTATTTATATAATATTTAATTAATATTGTGAAATTTTTCATAACTTTTCTTTTATAAAATTTTATAATTTCATTAAAAAAATTCATTGAATTTCATAAATTAGATCTCCATAAATTTAATGAAAATGTTCTTTATATTTATGAAATTGTTCAATAGTATTTACTTTTTTTAATTTTTTTTTTATAAAATATCGTCATTTCCTGAGAGAATAATGTTTTATAATTTTTATTTTGTTTTTTAATTAATTTTTTATTATTAATTTTGGACTATGAAATTGTTTTATAAATCATGTTAATTTTTTCGAAACTTTTTTTTATGAACCATTTTAATTTAATGAATCCTTTGTACATCCGTAAAAAATATTTGCTAAGCACTTTTTATTTATCCACACCAGTTTAGCAACAACAACAACCAACTATAATAAATAATAGTAAATGAAATTGCTTCATAGATTTTATGAAGCTCTTCATTGGCTGAATGATTTATTTATTGGACGAGTGGTCTATTAATTTTATGAAGAGTTTCATTAATTTTATGAAGAGTTTCATTAATTTTATGAACTTTTCATAAATATTGACTTTAATAAAACCTGTTTCATAGATTCTATGAAAAGTTTCAATGGACGAGGTCCAGTGACAATTTTCATTAAAACTATGAAGAAATTCATTACTGAAGTGATGATAATTCTCTCAGTGCATATAAAAAAAAAATATTTTTCTTTGTTTTCTCGTAAAGTTAATATACAAGACTATTATTTTCTTGTGAAAAAGTAACATTTAGTGTATACTGATATAAAATAAAAAACTGTTAATTTTTATAATTTAAATTGTAATTTGAGACCTTTAAAGTTTGAGTGAAAATTTTTCATGTGGAAAACAAATTACGGTGCTTAACAATGAAAAAACAGTAATATTGAAAATGTCTATATTTTTTTCAAAATATTCTCCTTTATGATCCAACCACGTGTCATAGAATTTTTTCCATTCCGCATGAGACACCTCCTTAAGATGGTGTTTGAATGTTTCTTTTGCTGATGAAAATCGTTGTCCACATTGTTTATCTTTGATGTGCGGGAACAAGAAAAAGTCATTGGACGTCATGTCAGGGCTATACGGCGGATGACCCATTAATTCGATCTTTTGAGTTCTCAAAAGTAACTTGTTTGAGCGGTTAAATTATCAGTTTTTGGGGGAAATTCTCATTTCTCCGAACGCTTCTAGCACACAAATGCTGGTGTACCATTCAAAATAACTGTTCTGTGACCAGTTTTTACAAAAAACAGCCGACCACTGGTTTTGAAGTGCTTCGAGAGGGAAGCATATTTTTAAACTGTTGTTAGTTACGAGCAATCCAACCAGAAGAAATCTTTTTTTACGGCTAAATTTTTAAGCAATATTCTATTTATGCTGGTGGAACTTAAGCCTAAGGAAGCCTCAATCTCAGAGTATGCTACATGACGATCCTGCATTATCACTTTTTGCACAGCATCAATGTATTCTGACACTGATTTTGGACGACCTTCTCGAAATTCGTCCTGGAGCAAAGGACGTCCGCGATCAAATTCGTTACACCAGCGTTTTACAGTTGCAAAAGATGGAGGTTAGGGTGCTCCAAGCTTGTATGAAGCAAAATAAATAAATGAGTTATTGACCGGGCTACTCCCTGAAATTATTTATTTGGGTGTAAAACTAGGTCCCCAAAAAAACTAGAATAATCGGATATTGGGCCTGAAGTTTGGAAGACGGATTACAAAAGGAAAATATGAGTGTTTTGTACATTTTCTCAAAACCATTGATAACTTAAAACTAATTCGAATTAAAAACATTAAAGAATCGTGGATCGGAGTGAATTGTCTTTGTAAAAAAGCAATTAAAATTTAAATCGGTTAAAAAGCAGCCGAGTTATTAAAATTTCCCCCGGTAACTGATATATCACAGACTACTTAATCAAGAAATTCTATCCAAATTTTTAAATTTATTGAAATAATCTACTACAGAATCATTTTTTTTTTTATAAGTTTCCGGAAACTCAGATAAGAAGTATTTTTATACCCTACACCACTATGTGGTCAGGGTATTATAAGTTTGTGCTGATGTTTGTAACACCAAAAAATATTGGTCGTAGACCCACCTTATAGTATACCGATCGGTTCAGAATTTTTTTTATTTCGATTTAACGATTTCCGTCTGTCCGTCCGTCCGTCTGTCTGTCTGTCCATGCAATCTTGTGCGCACTCTACAGGTCGCAACTATTAAGATATCTTGATGAAATTTGGTACGCAGACCTATGTTGGCCCAGGGACGAACAAGTTTGATTTTGGTGAACATCGGTCCATGTTTAGACCTAGTGCCCATATAAGGGTCCTACCAAAATTATATTGTTTATACGCTGCAGGTCGTAAATATTAAGATATTTTGACGAAATTTGGTACACAGACCTATATTGGCCCAATAATGCAGCCTATTGATTTTGGTGAACATCGGTCCATGTTTAGACCTAGTGCCCATATAAGGGTCCTACCAAAATTATACTGTTTATACGCTGCAGGTCGTAAATATTAAGATATTTTGATGAAATTTGGTACACAGACCTATATTGGCTCAATAACGCAGCCTATTGATTTTGGTGAACATCGGTCCATGTTTAGACCTAGTGCCCATATAAGGGTCCTACCAAAATTATACTGTTTATACGCTGCAGGTCGTAAATATTAAGATATTTTGATGAAATTTGGTACACAGACCTATATTAGCCCAATAACGCAGCCTATTGATTTTGGTGAACATCGGTCCATGTTTAGACCTAGTGCCCATATAAGGGTCCTACCAAAATTATACTGTTTATACGCTGCAGGTCGTAAATATTAAGATATTTTGATGAAATTTGGTACACAGAACTATATTGGCCCAATAACGCAGCCTATTGATTTTGGTGAACATCGGTCCATGTTTAGACCTAGTGCCCATATAAGGGTCCTACCAAAATTATATTGTTTATACGCTGCAGGTCGTAAATATTAAGATATTTTGACGAAATTTGGTACACAGACCTATATTGGCCCAATAACGCAGCCTATTTGGATTTTGGTGAACATCGGTACATGTTTAGACCTAGTGCCCATATAAGGGTCCTACCAAAATTATACTGTTTATACGCTGCAGGTCGTAAATATTAAGATATTTTGATGAAATTTGGTACACAGACCTATATTGGCCCAATAACGCAGCCTATTGATTTTGGTGAACATCGGTCTATGTTTAGACCTAGTGCCCATATAAGGGTCCTACCAAAATTATACTGTTTATACGCTGCAGGTCGTAAATATTAAGATATTTTGATGAAATTTGGTACACAGACCTACATTGGCCCAACAACGCAGCCTATTGATTTTGGTGAACATCGGTCCATGTTTAGACCTAGTGCCCATATAAGGGTCCTACCAAAATTATACTATTTATACGCTGCAGGTCGTAAATATTAAGATATTTTGATGAAATTTGGTACACAGACCTATATTGGCCCAATAACGCAGCCTATTGATTTTGGTGAACATCGGTCCATGTTTAGACCTAGTGCCCATATAAGGGTCCTACCAATATTATACTGTTTATACGCTGCAGGTCGTAAATATTAAGATATTTTGATGAAATTTGGTACACAGACCTACATTGGCCCAATAACGCAGCCTATTGATTTTGGTGAACATCGGTCCATGTTTAGACCTAGTGCCCATATAAGGGTCCTACCAAAATTATACTGTTTATACGCTGCAGGTCGCAAATATTAAGATATTTTGATGAAATTTGGTACACAGACCTATATTGGCCCAATAACGCAGCCTATTGATTTTGGTGGACATCGGTCCATGTTTTGACCTAGTGCCCATATAAGGGTCCTACCAAAATTATACTGTTTATACGCTGCAGGTCGCAAATATTAAGATATTTTGATGAAATTTGGTACATAGACCTATGTTGGCCCAAGGACGAAGCCTATTGATGTTGGTGAACATCGGTCCATGTTTAGAACTAGTGCCCATATAAGGGTCCCCCCAAAATTGGCTTGGTTACAAACTGCAGGTCGCAAATATTAAGATATTTTAATGAAATTTGGTGCGCTGACTCACATTATAGAAAATTTTGACACAAGCCCCATTTTAACCCATTCGAATTTCGGATCCAAACAATACACCAGACTGGTGTAGGGTATTGTATAGTCGGCATGCCCGACTTTAACCTTTTTACTCGTTTTATGTTGCGTTTTGCTCACTGGTTTTAAATTAGTGCCAAAATGGTCAGAATTTTTAAAAACTGTTTTCAAATCTACAATTTAAAATTTTTTAAAATTAAAATTGTAGATTTGAAAACAATGTTTAAAAATTCTGACCTTTTTGGCACTAATTTAAAACGAGTTAGCAAAACACAATCAGTGTGTTCGTTTACTAGAATTTCTTACTACTTTTACTACAATTGGAAAGTTTTGTTTACTTTTTATATTGAATTTTTCCAGCTGTAGTAAAATTAGTAACTTGTAGTAAGTAAACGAACACGCTTAATATAAAAAACTTCTTATCTGAGTTTCTTGGAAGTTATAGAATAAAAAAAATTTTTATATAGTAGATTAGTTCAATAAATTTTAAAATTTGGACCCGAATTTCTTGATAACTGGTCTGCGACACATCACTTACCCGGGAAAATTGTAATAACTCGGCTGTGTTTTAACCGATTTAAGTTTTTTTTCTTCACTCCGAATCACGATTCTTTAATGTTTTTAATTCGAATTAGTTTTAAAATATCACTATTTTTGAGAATATGTACAAAACAGTCATATTTCATATATCGTAATCTGTTTTTCAAATTTCAGGGCCGATGGGCACGTCTTCCCGATATCTGATAAACCTAATTTTTTGGGGGTCGTAGTTTTACACCCAAATAAATATTTCAAGGGGATAGTCCCATCAATAACTCAATTTTTTTTGGAGACCCTAATGGAGCTACATCACCAAAGTTATATTTAATTTGTCTAGGCACTCTTATCTAGATAATGCGCATCAAAAATCGTAATAAATCATTGCACGAAAATTTTCACGTGTTAATTCAATTATCTGCTGACTCACAATTTCTACTTTTTTGTAAACAACACAAATAATGCTCAAATGACAAAAAGTTCTAAGCAAGGTTATGGTCAAAAATGTTAAAATTTCTAGTAGAAATATCACCGGGCGAATAACAAGTGTTATAGTGCCTTACAATATAAATAGTTACCCTCGTACCTTTCTTAGGTAGCTTAAATTATATTATCACTACCGAAAAATTCTTTCTTTCCATCCACTTAAGTGCAAACAATTCGTCCTTAACAAATATACTTTATCAAGTGTTTTAAATCTTATTTTCTATCTTTATCAGGTCTTCTCAATGGTCCTTTATTTCGTAGATATTCATATCGTCAGGTAGCTTTGGCTGGATCACTTATCACATTCATTGGCCTCTTTGCCACTGCATTCGCTGATTCATTTTTATATTACGTTCTATCATTCGCATGCTGTTATGGTAAGATTTAACTCATATCTACTAAAAAGGTATTATCAAGTTTAATAAACTATTCTTCATTATATTTTAGGCATTGGTCGAGGTTTTGTTCTTTCGGCTTCAGCTTTAGCCGTAAATACTTATTTTAAAGAAAGAAGACGTACAGCGACTGCGTATCAATTTGGTGTAGCCGGTTTGGGTCCCATCGTTTGTCCCCATGTGGCCACTTACCTTTTGGACTGTTATGGTGTACAAGGCACAGTGTTATTCTTTGCCGGCCTATCATTAAATACCATAGCTTGTGCTTTAATTTACCAACCAGTTAAATGGCATGTTAAAAAACAATTTACAGATAAAGAAGCATCAAAACAACTGTTGACTATTGATGAGAATGAAATTATAGCACATCCTATAGAACCAGAAACACCAGTATTACCTAGAGCCAATGATGGTTGGTATGGTTCAAGGACATCCCTGAATACACCTTCCATAAGAAATAGGTTGAATTCTCTCGAAAAACAAAAGGAACAATTAATGGAACTGAAGTGCTTAAATATTCAGGAGAATAATACTAAGGCCAGTGGTAAAAAACGTACTTTCTCTGTAAGTCATAGTATTAAAGAAGAAGATCAAGAGCAGCTGGACGATCACCCTTATAATAATAATCATGATCGTCATGAATATCAAAATTTAAAGCAGCAGGAAAAGGAAGATAATTTAACTGACGAAAAAGAGGAAGAAGAAAGACGTAAGAAAATGCCTTGGTATATGAAAATCGTAGTTTTCTTTGACTTGGGTTTGCTACGAGATTTCACTTATGTTAGCTTAAGCATGGGTTTGACTCTAATTAATTTTGTTGAAATTAATTTTGGAATTTTAACACCTTTTATTCTTTCCGATTTTGGTTATACAAAACATCAAATTGCCATGGCTATGTCTACACTAGGACTATTTGATTTAATTATACGTTTCCTTATACCCCTGATAACGGCAAGGATTAATTTAAGTAATCAGGCCTTCTTTGTTTTGGGTATATTGGGTATGTGCATTGGTCGAATCTTCTTAACTTTTACTACCAATTTCTATGTAATGATTGGTATATTTATATGGTTGGGCTTAAATAAGGCATTCCGTATTGTATTTATGTCTTTAATTATACCCGGCTATGTACCGCTGAAAAGATTACCGGCTGCTGCCGGTTTACAACTATTAATGACTGGTTTATTTTCGTTGGCATTTGGTCCTATAATTGGTAAGTTCTATGGAGGAAACTGCCGCTTAAAGGATGTCTGTATTTGAAAGGGATTTATTGCTTTTACATGTCTTTGTCCACACGTGTCACTGGAGTGTTTTAAAAAACACTGTTCGGTGACATGTCCTAGGTTAGTTCTGTAATATGTAACACCACTCACAATAGACTTGGGCATTCTAGTTCGTTTTGGTGAACGCTATTTCTAGTTCAATTTGTCGTGCAGAACTAGTTCACCCTTTAATCGCTCTCTGACAATTTTGTTGAATTGTTCATAAAACAATTTTTTTTGTTATCTTAACAAAGATATAAAATATCAGAGAAATTAAGAATTTTAAGAAAAAATAAAAATTTTTGTGAAAATTTTTTTTAATTAATTAAAAAGAAATAAATTATCCCCGACCACAGGTAATAAAATGAACGATTGAAATTAAAGAGTGATTAGGACTCAAGTAGGTCTTTCGATCAATTGAGTAGTTCAATTGAACTAGTTTGTTCAAGTCTAACTCACAATAGGGATTTTCCTATAAATTCGTAAATTCCTTGCAAACCTTGTATAAATACAGACCATATTTTTATGTATGGAGTTTGACATTAAACTCATAAATATACTAGTTTTACATCGTTTAGGAGTAGGATACGATATATATTTTTCCTTAAAATCTACTGAATATGCACATTAGAACAATCAAAAATAAGTTAAAAAGGGCACTAACTACTTTTCGTTTCAAAAAAATTGTATTTTATCACTTAATTTTAATTGTAAATCAACCGATAAAACCGGCAGAAATAATAGATTTTTCGTTTATATTAAAGTTAATTATACACTCATAGCAGAAATAGCAACTAAAAATTACCTGCCAGAAAAAACTGTGGAAATTTGCAGATTTTTTTTTACCAAATATCGTAATAGTAAAATAACCAAAAATAAAACTGTTAAATTTACAGAATTTTAGTTATATTTAAGTTAACGTTTAGTTAATTGAAAATGACGAATTTTACTGTAAAATCTGCAGAAAATAGCAAAAAAAAATCTCTCAAATCTACAAAAATTTTCATCAGAATATTTGATAAAAAATTGTAAACTGCTGTTTACAAAAGGCTCGACTTTTATGGTATTAAAAAAAATCGAAAATAAACTTCGAAAATTTAAATCTTGTTATTATTTAGCAGGTTAGTTTTAGTTTTCTATTAACAAAAATTTGATTAAAATATAACTAAAATGCTGTCTATTTAACAGTTTTATTTTTCCTGTTCCTATCTTGCTAATATATAGCAAAAATAATCTGCTGATTTCAGCAGCTTTTTCTGCAAGGTAATTTTTTACTAATTTTAAATAGTTTTAACTAAATTTTTTACAGACTTTTTTCTATTAGTGTATTTTAAGAACTGATTGGTTTTGACAGCAAGGTCCGCATTGTGAGTGTAGGTATATTTGAATTTTCTATGACAAAGCCATATGAAAGGTCCAGTTTTATGGCAGTTTAAAATTAATATTTAGATATTAGTGTCCTACTAATTTTTTCATATTTCTTTCCTCTTTTAGGTCTAATGCGAGATCGTACCAATTATGCTTTCACCTTAAATTTTCTAAATGGTATAGCTCTCTTAGCTCTTGCAGGTTGGGGACTGGAGTCTATGGTGCATAAATATAAAAACAAACCAAATCGGAGTTCAAATTAAAATCCCTTATTAAGTTGATGTAATTATGTTTTTTTTTTATTAAATATTATGCTAATTTTTACACAGATAAAAATATTACCAATTTTTAAATGACAAAAATAATTAAAAAAATAATTGAATCAATTAAATTTTTTGTTGATATGACAAATTTCCAAGGTTTTTTTCAAGTAAACTTTTTTGTTAAAACTCAACAAACGTGTTTGTTGAAACTCAACAAGTTTTTTGCTGACTCAGTCATTTTCGTTATTTCGAGTCAGTGAACTAGTTCTTTCAAAACTGCGTGTCGTAAACTGATTTGTTCCTTTCAGAACTTTTTTACGCACTTTTCAACTTTTATTTATGTTTTTTCAATGTAGTTGTCTATAAGCTAAAGTCATCAGAAAATCTGCAACTTTATTTAAAAATAAAAAAAATTGGATTTGCTAAATTCTTTTTTTCTTTTTATGAAGTTTGATTGATTTTTCTTAATTTCGAACAAAAATATTGCTTTTTCCTAAAAACCAATTTCAACTTCAAACAATTTAATTGAAAAGGAATATAAACAATTATTCCAAGACGAAGGAATGGTGATCTAGTTCATATCAAGAATGAATCGTTCAATTTAACTAGTTTCTCAATGAGCGAAACAACTTCATTATACACATGCGTAAACGCTTACAAAAGAGTGCCAAAATTAAATAAAAAATAGGAAAATATTAAATTAAAAGTGTTGTGTGTTTAGATAATTTTTAAATTTCATACGATTTTATGTAAATTAGATTTTTTATGATTGAAATTTTAGAAAAAACATGTATTTTTTATCCATGGAGTGTTTTTTAATTAAAAAATAAATAAAATCAATAATCAAGTGTTGAATTTCAACAAACTCGTGTGTTGATATGACATCGTTTGTTAAAATTTACTTTGAATTTAAACAAATGTGTTTGTTGGATGTTTAATTGAAATAAATTTAACAATCAAGTAACAAACATGTTGTTTGCTCTTGCAAAATCAATTGTAGGCCCAATATCAATTAAAAGTTTAATTGTATTGACAAAAAGTTTAATTGTACTTGCAAACTATATTTATCTGTATACAGCAGTATTATTTTCTGTGGTTATAACTGATGTTATGTATTTGGTAAAGTCCAACCGAATATAGGTTTTCAGAATAAAACCGACTATTATATATTCTAAATTAATTTTTTTGAATACAATCAAAATCAACAGTTTTCGGTATGACTATGTAGAATTTTTTAAACAAAAAATATTTTTTTTTTTGCAATTTTTTAAGTATTTTGTACCTTAGGGCTAGTTATGTAATCAGAACTAAGAACGATTTTTTTTTATAATTTTAGTAAGAAATCTTTGAACAACATTATTTATTCAAGTAATATTTAAGATCAAAATCATTCTTAATGTCTGTATTTTAGTTTTAAATTTTATATATAAATTAGTTAATAAAATTATTTCGAAAAATGTATCTTAAAAAAAATAAATATATATATGTATATGTATCTACAAAACAAAAACATAATCAGTTTTTTACTCAATAGACGAAAAAAATTAATAAATTCAGCAAATATTGTGCTAACACTTATGCCACATTCACAATGATGGAGTACTCCATTCTGCAGAGTGGAGTGCACCAAAATAGAGACGGAATGATATAAAAAAATACGTAATTGCGAAAAGGAAAGACACAAAATCCACTCTGCAGAGTGGAGTACACCAGCATTGTGAATCCCGCTTTACGGATTAATCACAACTGGGTCGGCTGTAAGCTAACCACAACAAATGTCGTTGCGTTTAATTTAAATTAAGCAACAAAAGACCGTCGACATTTTTTGACTTTAAGAAAATACAATAATATAGCAAAACAAGAATTTGGTTGTATTAGTTTTGTCTCTTTTTCACCAGTTCAATAAGTTTTGCACTAATATTTGTTGTTTTTAATTTTGATTTTTGGATTTGGATTTTTAAACAAAACACGAAATTTTCTGTCAAATTGCCAGACCACTTGTCAACATTTTGTTTATCATATAAAATGTATATGATTAATCTCTAAGTCTATTGCAAATGAAAACAATTATTGCTAAAATCATTAAAACTTTTTGCTGAATGTTAGTAAACTGTAGTTAATTCTTTTGCTGAAAAACTGAATTCTAGAAATTATTTATTTGTGATTCTTTTGCAATTATTTGGAAAACTTTGTAAAATATAAAAATATCCAGACCTCCACACTGTCGACATGATTTAATTAAAAATCTAACCCCTAAATTCATAAACGCTTTGTAAAATTATAGGAGGTTTATTGAACAAATTTTGTATGAAAATGACGTTTTGTAAACCTGCTATAACTTTACAAAGCATTTATGAATTGAGGGGTAAAAATATATAAAAATAACTTTAAATAAAATATAAACAAAATTGTATCTTAATTGCTTGTAGATAATTCTATTTTTTCTTCTGTGTAGTTTAAAAGTACTGAAAACAGTTTAACTGAATCGGTAATTATTTGGTCACCTCCTTAAAGTATGTGATAAATTTCATGAAAATTAAATAAACAACTACAGCAGGGCTGGCTCAACTATGGCACGTAGCAATTTTTAGTTGGCGAGAGATGTTTTGATATACACCTGCGGTCACGCACATCTTACCACTGAATTTTGTTTGACAAACGCTTGTACAAATACAAATTATAACGGTATATTTTGCTGTATCGCAATTATATCAATTTATCTGTGCAAGAAACTTTAAACTGAAAATAAATACGGAATATTGTGATGAAAAAAAATCATTTATAAATTAGTAGTGGCATATTAAACAGATAGACCTCAAAAATGAGTCCAAAATATAAGGGGTTGACTTGAGACCAAAAGGTCATTATTTTTACATTGGAGGAAGAATGAGTACCTTGCCGCGAAATCGCAAGACGGGTAGGCTGTAGTCATCCAACCGTGATAAATTTTCTGAAAAAAAAGAATAAGGATGACCGATTAGAGATCAGCAGTAGGAAAAGAACTAGGAGAAAGACATCTGATCGAGCAGATACCGTTACACACCGAATGAGCCTGAAGAATTAAAAAGTGCCGTCGAAATAAGAAGAGATCTCGAAAAAGACCACCAAGTTAGCATTAGTGTGGAAACGGTTCGCAGACAACTCCGGGAATTCGGACTTTGTGGCAGTAGACCAGCAAAACAAAAGCCTCCTGACACAAAAAAATTTCAAGTCAAACAGTTGTAGTGGCCCAAAATGCACCGCAATTGGACTGTCGACCAATGGCGAAACGTTATATGGTCTGATGAGAGCAAGTTTAACTTGCATTGTGCCGACAATCTTCCGTACGTGCGACGTTTCCCAGGAGAAAATTTTAAGGACACGTGTATAATTAGAACGGTTAAGCATCCTCGGATTCAAATGATCTGGGGATGTTTTTCTTATTATGTACGGAGTCCTTTGTTGTTTGTGTGTGGAATTATGAACGGAGAAAAATATAGCGAAGTTATAACGGGACTTGTAGTGCCTATTGTGGAGGAGCAATACGGGCATTCTAGTGAGGCTATCTTTCAGTATGACTACGCACCACGTTACCGTGCAAAATCGGTAAGTTTTGATTATAAATATGTGGTATCATTATATTCGCATGTTTGTAGCTAAAAATTATGAAATAATCTTTTAAATCTTTTTTAAAGGTGCAAAAAACATTCATGGACCTCAGTATTCAGTACATGGGTCTGGAAACTCCCCGGAATATAAATCCTATCGAAAATTTATGGCACGTGATGAAACGTAAAGTGGCTCAGCATTAGCCACAGAGTAAACTGGAGCTAATAAGAATTTTGGAAAATGTCTGCGAAAATGAGATTTCAAACAGTGAATTTCAAAAACTTGTTGAGTCAATGCCATCCCGAATCGAAGCTGGTATAACCTCCAGAGGGGGGTCGACACCTTATTAGACTTAAGATTATAATAATATTTTATCTAATATTCAAGTAAACAACCAGCAATTTTTTTATATTGTTTAATATTGAAAATATTTTGAAAACCGGGATAAATATATGAAAATCAAACTATCCTTTTATGCATTTCATATGGAAAAAAAGAAAAATACACTTTCGAAATCAATAAAATTTTGTTAAAAACCGTATTTTTATTTATAAAATCCATGTTTATCAAATTTTGCATGTGACCCAATCATAAGTTGAGAAATTTAAAAAATACTGCGAAAAATGAAGTGGTACTCACAGGAAAAGAAATTGCCAACCGAATTGTTAAGCTTATTTTGGTTGCTACAACCAATAAATTCGGTTGGTGAAACCATATTCCAATGTGATTCCTAAATATTTTGGGTAATGCAGCTAAAATTTAGTTGTATAAACCGAATTTTGTTGTGATAACCAATTTTCAGTTGCACCAACCTATTTTAGTAGATATAACCGAATTTTAGTTGGAAAATGGCATATTTTTTCTGTGTGTGTAAGATGTGCGTGACCGCAGGTGTAATTATATTTGCAAAAAGTTATTAATTTTATTTGGTGACTAATTAATAATTAAGCAGGCCACAACAAAATCCTCCTCGTAGAAAGAAAGGCAGATCCTTTTAACGTTTGAGCTTCTGAATTCAAATCCGTTTTCCAACATATTTTTTTTTTGTGAAATACGACTCAAAATGGTTCAAATGGAAACTGTTGGCAAAATTTTGGAATTTTTATCGGTTCGGTTACATCCCAGCAAAAACATGGTAATGACAGGTCATTACCATACGGATTACCAAGTAATGATAGGCCATTACCTTTTGCATTACTTTAAAATACAAAATAATGACTTACCGATAATAAGTTATAGAAGTACTTATATATTCGTGCAAAGTAATCACTTACTGGTAATTGATTAAATAAGTACTGAATAAATCTTTTTTATATTAACATTTTATTTATAAATTTGTTTTAAACTAACTAGGAAATTTTCCAAGGTAAAAAGTTTTATTTTGCCAATATGACCAACTATTTTACAATGTAGTGTAACCACTTATTTCCTAACTTCTGAGTAACCACTTATTCTATCTTTGTGAGTAACTACTTATTCTTTCACTATGGGTAACTCGTTATTCGCACTTTTTTTGTAAGCGAGAGGGTAATGACCACCCATGAATTTTTGGACATCGCGAATAAAAGTAATTTTGCGAGTAAATAGCCTGGTAAGTACCCAGGAAAAATTTTTTAGTATTTTGGAAGCAGTAAAAATACGAAGCGCTTAAAAACGCGCTACAAATTCTGCTTTACAGAGTTACGCCACTTTATGCGTATACAATACACAAAAAATTTTGCAATTTGATGGTATACCCTGCAAAACTGCCTTAAACGAAGCAAATCGTAAGCAAGTTATTTAAAAAATTATAGTGCTACGCTATTCCCTTACGACGAAGCAGGTTGCAAGGAAGTAAAATAAAATGTAAGTGATCCAAAGATTAATGCGCACGAAATCTGAGTCATCTCAATCGTGTTTTACCCTTCTTTAGTAGAGTTTAATGTATAAACGCCACATAAACATGAGTCGGTCTGCATTTTGAAGTCCCCGTGTAAAAAAGATCAGATCTGGCCAGTTCTCAGTAGATCTTACCAGATCTCAAAATTGGGGACAAATTTGAGATCTAATTAGATCTGATCAGATCTAGGCATGTCTGGCCAGATCTTAGTAGATCTTACCAGATCTAATTAGATCTCAAAATTGGGGACAAATTTGAGATCTAATTAGATCTGATCAGATCTAGGCATATCTGGTGCATTTGTCCAGATCACTTTAGATTTGAACAGATTTGGCACTAGATCTGATCAGATCTTGACATAAGGTATTATCACATATGCCGTATCTGATCATATTTGATGAGATCTGGTACAGGATCTAATTAAATTCAATCATATATATTTAGATCCAAAAAGATCTGATCAGATCTAAACTTTTTTACACGGGTCGCAAATGAATGCATTTATTTTCATAAAAAGTCGCGTTTAAATGAGCTCAATGAAAATCATGAATTTACTGCATCTTTTCAGTAGCAAAAAAGCACTTTTTCCAAAAAAGTGCATGAATTTATTTGCGGTTAAATGCACAAAAAACATGAATTTACTGCAATTGTTCAGCAGCGAATAATGCGCTTTTTCTCACAAAACAATGTGCTTCCAAGCGGGCCCTTTGTATGGAAAAATCATGCCTTCCGTAAGCAGCTTTGGAAGGGATTAATTTTATTTATTCCCTTACAAAGCTGCAACCAGCGAAGCAGGTTTTTTGCTGGGTAGTGAAACCCTTTGTGTGCTACTTACTCGCTTAATTACTCGGTAATGTCTGTTTTTGCTGGGATTGTACTCATTGCATTTAATATCATCGCAAAAAAGAGTTATTTTCATTCACATATCTATTTTTGTAAAAAATCTTGGGCGAAACTATGGCACGCGTGTCGGTAGTGGTACGGATGCACCTCTATTATCCGTGCATAACGATTGTGAATAACCATTTTTTAAGACAATCAATACTCAGAAACTTCTTCCTATTACTTAATGTATTGTTTTCTTTGGAAAGGGGTTAGAGGAGGGGCGAAAGGTTGTTTTGACTAATTTCTGGTTCATTTTATTGACAGTCAAAAATAAAAGAAAATTTAAGTTAAAATTATTACATTTGCAAAAAATTAGAAAAATTTAGACATTTTTTGAAATTTTAAATATTTCATAACTTTGGAAAAAATTTAATTTTTTTCCTTTCGCAAAACTTTGTTATATGATGAAAGAAAAGTTCCGACCAAAATTCATCCAAATCGAACGGGGTCGATTCCAACCATTGCACTGTGGGCCGGGATGGTCGTTTTTTGGCCAAAAGTACAATTCAGGTAAAGGGAAAATATGTTTATATATATTCAAAATCTAGAATTGTTAAATATTTCGTGAGTGAAATATTGTATCATTGTGGTTACTCCTAAATTTTCAAAAAAAAGCTCCAAAATGTTCCAAGAGATATTTGAAAAACTTGAATACCAATGTGTTCCATAAGATGTCTTCTACCTAGATTTTTGCGACCGTTTGCGGCCGTTCATAAACTTTCGAGATTTTGACCTTTACCTGAAAAAGTACATTCAGATCTCGCTGATTTCCAGCCTTCTAGAGTTTTAATAAAAACTAAAAAATAGCACTAAAAATTACCTTAAATGAAGGTTCTGGTTTTCTCACACAGACTATGCCCCTAAAGTCCAGGTGTGTGGGACATTTGAGGAACAATTCGAAATGAACCCTTAATCAAATTTTTTTTAAGTTTTGACTTATTTCCGGCATTGAAGTTAAATTTTCAACTTTGATGTCTTCAAAGACTTATAGTAGAATTTCATAACAAAAACTTATGGGTCTTTTTTGACACTTTTTAAAAAGGGCCAAAAGAGACCCTTTAATTGCAGAGTTAGAGGGTTAAAATGTTCCACAAAAATATTCCTCGTAATGTTTTACATAAGTTCGCTCAACATATCCTATACCTAAAATGGAAGATTCACATGGTTTCCTATGCCGATACACAATAAACATTTTCAAAAGAGGGGAAATTTTAACCCCCCAAAAACATAGGGCCAGACGAAAACTTTTAAAACGCCGATACATTTATACTTTTCTTTGGTCCCTCTGCCAGAATCAGTTGTCATCACAACCGTTTTTTTTTTGTACAGTGTAACTTATTTTGCAACACATAACAATTTTAAATTTATGGCCGCCATATTGGATCCGCCATGTTGAATTTTTAAAATTTGATTTCAGATTCGTAATCTGCTAACTAAAAACTTCCCTTGGTGGAAATTTGAAGTAAATCAGGCGACATAAGAAATTTAATGAAAAAATTGTTTGTCGCCATATTGGATCCGCCATTTGTAATTTAAAAATTTTAATTTCAGATTTTTATATTTTGAATTTTATATTTTTTATTTCAGATTCGTAAAGCAAACAAATCCCCCTTTGTGATATCTTTTAGTCTCACTTAGTCAATATTCTAGTTTTGGCCAAAATTCGATGATGCTGGCCCACTGTGCATTGGTCGATTTGAGATGGAATGACCCATATAAATTGTCAAAAAAAAATTACTTAATTTAAGATCCACAAGAAAAAAAAAATTTATTTTGTTCAACAGTTTCTCTTTTCATTAAAGAAATTAAAAATGCTAAAATTCCAAAACTTATTTCACAAATTGTGAAAAGTAGTCTGTTGAAGGCATGATCATATCCGGATGCAAAGGAAATCGCCAGTCAACGACGTTCTTAATATTCCCAAAAATATTTATTATGTTATATTTATTATTATATTTATCCCCCTTTGTGATATCTTTTAGTCTCACTTAGTCAATATTCTAGTTTTGGCCAAAATTCGATGATGCTGGCCCACTGTGCATTGGTCGATTTGAGATGGAATGACCCATATAAATTGTCAAAAAAAAATTACTTAATTTAAGATCCACAAGAAAAAAAAATTTATTTTGTTCAACAGTTTCTCTTTTCATTAAAGAAATTAAAAATGCTAAAATTCCAAAACTTATTTCACAAATTGTGAAAAGTAGTCTGTTGAAGGCATGATCATATCCGGATGCAAAGGAAATCGCCAGTCAACGACGTTCTTAATATTCCCAAAAATATTTATTATGTTTGATTACAAACTCAATGAGAATTTCTTGATTCGGTCTAGTATATTAAATAATAACAAAAACAACACCAATTTTCACAATTTGCTTTGTCACCTTTCAAAATACTACGCTCTTATTTTGACCTAGCAATGTAGTGACATTTATGTATAACCAAAAAAGAAATGTTTTCTATAAGTGTCAGTTACATTTAAATTTGCACCAGCAGTTGCATATTAGTCAATTCAAATTTATTTTTATAGCGAATAAACATTAATTGCGTTGAAGAAATTAATTTAATTGTCATCGTTGGCAAATTTTTGATATTTTGATTACTCGCACTTAATAAATATTTAGCTGATGTATTTGATACTATAGACCCCATGGGGGTCTTAAATGAATCTAAAGGAAGCAACATATCATGGATCATAAAACCAAATGCATTTTGTGAAATCCTGAAGAAATTTTCTTTCATTTGAGTATCTGCACTTAAAATAATACGTACCCGTGTAAAAAAGTTTAGATCTGATCAGATATTTTTGGATCTAAATAGATATGATTGAATCTAATTAGATCATGTACCAGATCTCATCAAATATGATCAGATATGGCATATATGATAATACCTGATGGGAAGATCTGATCAAATCTAGTGCCAAATCTGTTCAAATCTAAAGTGATCTGAACAATTGCGCCAGATATGCCTAGATCTGATCAGATCTAATTAGATCTCAAATTTGTCCCCAATTTTGAGATCTAATTAGATCTGGTAGGATCTACTAAGATCTGGCCAGATATGCCTAGATCTGATCAGATCTACTGAGATCTTGCCAGATCTATTTTTTTTTACACGGGTGGGTAAAAAAATCTGTCAAATGGATTTCAAATCGATTAGACTAATGTTTAACAATTTTTTAGTTGAAAAACTGATTTAAAGAAAGATTTTAGTTATCTTCATTTGACACATAACTAAAAATCCTCAATACTTTAACTAATTTCGAGTGTTAATTTTCAAAATTATTTCTAACTTTAAAATTTAATATCTTCATATTTCTGTTATTACCCAGTAGATGGCGCCACCAGTGTATCCGAAGTTTCAAAGATGGCCCTCCCCTCTTCCCTCCTGATTTTTTAAAATGCCCCATATATCAAAAATAATGAGATATAGAGAAAAAATGATTTCGTCTACCCCTAACCATATAATACCCCTGCGAAGAGGTTATCTCTATCCAAAAATGATAAAATGGCCCATATCTCGAAAACTAAGCGAGATAGAGAAAAACGGACAAAATGTTTGCTCCTTTGGAGTGCCCTTAAATGCCCTTAGGTGATATGGAATAGACCCAACAAATTTTACGACACATTATAATTACAAATAAAACTGTTGTTTAATTTCTTACTTAAATTTAGATTTAGAAAATTTTTTTAAAATCAACAAATTTTATTTTAAGCCAAAAAACAGGAATAAATTTTTTTAAAGTAACAAATTTTTCTGTTTAGCCAACAGACTTATTATTTTGAGTGTACCCACACTTATATGTTACTAAATACGCGTATCAGTTTTCAGGGCCTGGGAGACCCGTCCTCCTTACCGATAATAGAAAAAAATTCTTTTTTAATTGTAGAGGGGGTGAGGTACTTATTTTTTGAAGAAGGTCCGATAAAGTGCACCTAAGCCAATAAAATTTTCCCTGAGGCGCTGCATACGAAGAGATAAATGATTTTTCATTCCATTTTAATTCCTTTTGCAGTAAATTTCACGAAAACAAAAAAATGCTAAAAAATTTAACGTACACAACAATTAATTCAGTACAATTTTCCGACTTTATGGAGGGTCTCAGAGCCCCTTATCCAAAGATAGAAAAAAAAAATCTTTTTTAATTCCAGAGGTAATTTTTTTTTAAAGAAAGCCCAATTAAGTGCACTTTTGCCATAATTTCTTCACAAGTTTTTTGAGTTTTTTTCAGTCTACTAATATTCAGCAAAAATTCTTACTGATTTTAGCAAGGATTTTTTAATTTTCAACTTCTGCTGAATTTACAAATTTTTTGCTAAAAATTGTTTCGCTGTCTTTCAGCTAAACAATTTTGCTGACATTAAAGACTTTTCTGCTAGCATCCTCCTGAGCAAAAATTTGCTGATTTTTTTTGCCAATTTATTTTGCTACCAAAATTTGTGCTGTTAAAAGCATTTACAGCGTGGACGACAACCAGATAGACAAGATGTTGATGTCGCAGCTTGTCTAGGAGATAATTTAAAAAAACAGCTCTATACAATTTCTGGATTTAAATTTTCTGCAAATAAATGAACTAAAGTATAAGCTTTTTACAAATTTGTTGAGTTTTTTTGTGTCTTTTAATATTCAGGAAAAATTTTTATTGATTTTAGCAGGATTTTTGCTTTTGTTTACAAAGAATTTTTGCTTTTGCTGAATTTATAAATTTTTTGCCAAGACGATTTTGCTGACATTATCAGTTTTTCTGCTAGCACCCTCCTGACTAACAATTTTCTGAGTCAGTAAACTTTTTTGCTGACTTAACTTTTTTTTTAGTGTAGTGTAAACAACGTTTCCTTATCGTATCAATTAAAATGTGCTAAAAATTCGAAATGTCTAAATATGTATATAACACTTTGGACACACCCACCTAAACCTTTGTACTCTACTTTTGCGGGCTAATAAAATTATTATTCAACTAATCGACCAAAACCACCAACTCAAAATCTATTTTATTTCTTTAATATAGTTTTTTATTTATAAAGTTTATCATTATACCCTACACATATACTCGTATCAGTTTGTCATTCCTCTTGTAACATGTCTGAATGAATATTGGATAAAGCATATACATTAGAGCGTACCAGCTTATAGGCAAAAAAAAAGTGCGCCGTACACTCTCCAATATGAAGTATTTTTGCAAGGAGGTTTCAAAAAAAAAATTATTTTTTTTGCCGAACGTAGGGGTCGCCATTTTACATGACACATCGATGTTTTTCTCCCGAGGAGACCAGTGTTTTACTTTAAGAGCCATTGACCTCAAGTATCCCGTTCTAGTAGTTACCCACCAGATCTCAGTTGCTACCACCCTAATGTACAACCCTAATGTCAGAAAATTAAAGCTCGCAATAAATCTTTAAACTTTTGCTAAGGAAGTTTTTCGATAAACCCAGTAGAACTTTTTTTATATATTAGTTGCCGAACGTAGGGGTCGCCTTTAAAAAAATTTTTTATTGGATTTTTTCCTTTACAACAAAACACTGGTCTCCTCGAGGAGACCTGTATCACACTTTAAAATCCAACTTTAAATGCCAAATCTATAACGAAAAATTAAAAAAGTAAACCCTTACATTCGGCAAAAAAAATTTGTTTTTTGAAATCGCCTTCCAAAAATACTTAATATTGGAGGGTGTACGGCGAACTTTTTTTTGAGGTACGGTCTAATATACATATTTCTTAAGCAATTCTAGTGTTTATAATTTAATTACAATATTAATTGTAACTGTCTGTATGAAGTTCAAACAACACTGTACTAAAATACATTATGAAATTTGCCCTGTGGCAACGCGTCTCGATATCTACGAAAGCTGCATGCTCTTTGTAAAACCCGTACGTCAATTTGGCAACATTTACGAAAAGGGAGATACGGAGAAGATTGGAAGATAAGTAAAAATCTAAAAATAGAATGTTTGTATGTGTCTGGGTTGATCACTTCTGAATAAAAAAAGCACTAACAGAAAGCTACGAATTATTTATATTGCAATCAAGGTCTTACTTGGGTGAGATCGTTAAGCGATCGCAACTTAGTATAGTTATAGTTCGAATTAAACAGCTGATGGTTTCTTGAAAAAAAATTATTATATAGAGACAATCTAACAATAAATATATAAACAATTAATATAGTTTAATAGAAAAACACTGATGAAACCTTTTTATACAAAAAGAAGAAACTAGGTGTAGTCTGTTTTGAAAATTAATGTGTTTATAATTTTTAGAGAAAAAAGTGTCTTCTTAACCTGAAAGCTACTAAATTTAGCTGTGAACAGCCTTCCAAACAGTTTGGTATTAAAAATAAACAATATCGGTTCAGCGGCTAAGAGTGAAAATGTAGTACAATTTGATGGTAGCGGCTAGTAAGTGAAATAAATTGTCATATTTTTTCACTGGTTCCTGGAGGAGAATAAAAGTTTATATTCAACTCCATTTTTTTCGTACTCGCGCTCTCGTGAGTTTAGGAAAAAATGTTCACGATCACGAAATTCTCGCGAGTAGTAAAAATTACTTAAAATCTATGATGAAAAAACTAAATTCACGCAAGAGTTATTTATTCCTAATCACGCTCACGCGCGAATCACGTGATTCGTGCGTGTCACGATCATGCGACTCGCAAACATTTCGTGTAAAGCTCCCATCTCTAGCAAAAACTCTTATTTCCCACCTCCATACTATTTTCCATTTTATTTATTTTTTTTTAAATATTTGTAACAAAAACACCGAGGAAAGTATAAAAAAAATTCTGTAAAATCGAAATTATTGCCGTTATTGTTTTTTTAAATAAAGGTTGCCTAAAGGTTCGTCGACAAAAAAAAGCAATTACGATAACAACAAATTAATTAATTAAATTATAATATAAAATAATATTATTTTTTTTAAATGTGAATATAAATAAACATGCAAAACTTTAATTACATATATTAATTAAAAATGAAGATCAACTGCGGAGAAATAAAATAACTACACGATATAAGTATAAGCTCTGGAAACTTTTATTTTTTTTTTACTTGAACGAGAGATATTCATGACAATCATCAAAGTTTTACTCATTTTTTTAATAAAAACCACTGACTTTTGACTTTGGAACAATATGTGTTTAAAATAAAAATTGTATAAATACAAAATAATGACGACACAAAAATTTTAAAATAAATACTATAAGATAGTGCTCAGTAATACGTAATTTTTGAGAGAATTTGGCATGCGTTTTATGCGTAATTGATTACAATTAAAGCGATCAGCGATGGTTTTATAAAACTAGAAAGCAAACTATCTTATTTATGTCACAAAATTTAAAATTTTTTAAAGGGAAACAACTGCGTGTATATTTTAGCTAAAAGTTTCTATAAGCAAAAAAGTTACAAAAATATGCAAAAAAAAAAAAAATCGAAATCGATTGTAAACTATGAACACTAAAATTCCGAATTAGTAAAAACCGTAAAATTTGCAACCTTTTTATAGATTAAGATGAAAAATTTCTTAAAATGTACCTAACTGTGCAAAGAAAAATTCAGCAAAATTATATACTAAATATAAAAAGTCTGCAAAAAATATTGTTAAAATTACTAAAAATTTGTTAAAAATGATGCTGCAGAAAAAACTGCTAAATTAGCAAATTATTTTTGCTATATGTTAGTGAGATAGGAACAGCAAAAAAAACTGTTAAATATACAGAATTTAAGTTATATTTAGGTTAAATTTTTGTTAATAGAAAATAACAAATTAATTTGCTAAAATTAGCAAAAAATTTTGCTAGATAATTAGTAGCCAAAAAATAACCAAAAAAAATTTTAATTTTCAAAGATTTTTTTTCGATTTTTTTTTAATGCAAATAAAAATGGAGACTTTCGAAATCAGTTTTTTACTATTTTTTTAGTAAATATTTCTGCTGATTTTAGCAGGATAGACTGCTATTTGCATTCAACTAAATGTAACTTAAAAATAACAAAAAGTTTGTATATATAACAGTTTGTTTTTGCTATTTTTAGTCCACTAATATTTAGCAAAATTTTCTGCAGATTCTACAATATAATTCGTCAATTTTAACTAACTAAAAGTTAACTCAAATAAACTAAATTTCTATAAATTCCATAATGAAAAAGTCTATAATGGCTACTGAAAATTTTGCTGTTATTATGGGAAATTTAACTGTTTTGAGCCCAGCGGTATTTTTTTGCTAATTATTAGTAACACATGTCTACTGATCTGTAATACAATAAAATTAGTAGCCACTACTAAATTTTAGCAAAATTGTTGTAAACTGCAAATCAAAATCCGTTAAAAATTTTTCTAAATATCACTAATTTTAGTACAATGAAGTTAGTATAAATAATTAGCAGACGCTACTAAATTTCAGTAAATTGTTGTAAACTGCAATTAAAAGCAGTCTGCTGAAATTAGCAAAAAATTGTTGTAAAAATAAACAAACTGTAAAATCTAAAAAAAATTAAAATCAACTTTAATAAAAAAAAAAATTTTTTTCTTTCGATTGTAAAAAATGTATAATTACTTCATCGTACTTGAAATTTGGAGTAAAAATTGAAAACGGTTCTCAAGTTATTACGTTTTTTACATTGGATATATAAATAAAATTTTCTGAGTTTTATTTCCAAACTAAGAATATATCAGGGACCGTAACGGTTATAAGTGATATCAAGAAAGTTCTTATATAACAGTTATTTTTTGACTTAAAAAAGAAAAAACCATCTAAAACCGTTATTTTGCAAAGTAAAAATAAAAGGCCGTCATAAAATAAAACTCATTTGTAGAGTTATATTTTCCCGTCATAAAATAAAACTCATTTGAGGAGTTTTGTTTTTTCCCTTAGAAATTTAAAACTCATTTCATGTAAATTGACACCCTCTTCAAAAATTAAACTAAATATTCCAAAAAATTACTTTGAATATTGTGCACCAAATTGCTTTCATACTGCTCAATTTGAATATCATATCGAACATAATTTTTTTGTTTTAACTGGGTCACAAAAGAAATTATTTTTAAATATTCAGTATGTTGAAATTCTTACTACTTTTACTACAATTGTAAAATTTTGTTTACGTTTTGTATTGAATTTTTCCAGCTGTAGTAAAAGTAGTAAATTGTAGTAAGTAAACGAACACGCCTATTATTGTAGTATGTCAACATGTCAACTTTAAGGCAATACCCAATTTATATCAGAAATCAAAAATTTGAAAAAACCATTTTTGATCAGGGACTCAATAAATGAATAAAATAAACAAAAAATACAACTCCTCAAAGGAGTTTTATTTTGGGCGGAAAAAATAAAACACCTCAAAAGAGCTTTATTTTATGACGGCGAAATAAAACTCTCTTTTTAACAGTTTCATCCGATATTTTATTTTTTCGTTGAAAAATAACTCTTAACTGTGGAGTTGAGATTGTTTTTTTAAGATCATCATACATTCTCCCTTGACTCTAACATGAAGAGATTTTGAGTTAAAATTTTCTGGCTGTCCCTGGAATATATCAATAATAACAAATATAAACTAAACAAGAATACTAAAAAATCAACTAATTCTTGTAAATAAAATTTCGTTAAAAGTATCCACTTGTTGTTAAATTACTATATTTTTTTGCTAAGTTTAGCACTCGATTTTGAAAAATTAGTAAAATATTTTCATGAAATCATCAACGAAAATTAGTAAAAAATCCGTAATTTGTAATATGATATCAAAAATTATTGAAAAAAAAATTGTACTAAAAATCAGTACAAAAATAGTAAAATGCGATTGAAAACAGTTTAAAATTTTTTTTACTTTTTAATCTGAGTGTATCTTCATATTTTCACTCACAACTTTTTAAGCACGCCGGAAAGCGGGATAGTTGGTCAGGTTAGGTATCAACAGTTAATATGATTCAATTTTCAAGGAATCGATTCGCAAAACTTATTTTACTGTGTGAATTAAATTGCACTTTATTCTTCAATCAATTACTAATTCAAGGAATTTTTATTACTATTTATTTTTTTGGTATTTTCAAAGAATTGAATTGATTCATATTCGACAAATCATTGCAAGCAAAAATTGTCCATTTGATTTATACTTCACGAATTAAATCATAAAATAAATTATTCAATCAATCGAAGTAAATTTGAATCAATATAAAGGTACTTTCACAATGGTAGAGTGACTCTACACTGATAGAATTTTGTGCATAGTATTAATGAATTTGTTCATTAATTCAATTATTTTTTTCATTGAAAAGTCCCCAAAGAACGCGTTCATTAGATCAATGAAACGTATTCATTAAATGAAAACTAATTGAAAAAAATAGATTTTTTTTGCGTTACTTTTTTTATTTATTTTAATTTTATTAATTTTTATTTGTACATATATTTCTTTTTCTTTTTTGACATCTCTCTGAAGTCGACTTGAACCCGCAATCACCAGAATGTAAACATTATCGCGTTACCGATTGATCTAAATAGCCAAAACAAAATGATGTCATTGTTTGGACTTTTATATTTAAATAATTTCAGTTTGCAACCCTAGCGTTCATTACTGGAACATATATCTATTTTAGTATTTAGCAAATTCAAAACCCTTATAAAAATAATAGCATATCTTACGGGTTAGTTGAAAATATATAATGAAAAATTCATTAAATTAATGAATTTTTCATTAACTCAATGAACTTTTTTCATTAAATCAGTGAATCCAGATTAATGAAATCGATTCATTAATAGTATGAACGAAAATTCTATCAGTGTACTCTGCAGCACAGATTGAAATGTTAACTGTTCAAAATGCAGAGTAGAGTTACTTCAAAAAATATTTGACACTTCAATACTTACATTTCCTTTCGCGAATGTCTAGGCTTTATATCCATTTCCTTTATTTTAAAATATTTTTTTATTTAATTATAAAATGTCCAACACAATTATTTTGTGTTGGTTTTATGATTTTCAATATATTTTTTTTTTAATTTGTTGACAATTAGAGATGTGAACAAATTAGTGATGTGTTTTTTAAGGTATATTTGTCATGTTAAATAGTTAACAGAGCAATGTTAACTCTAGAGTGCAACAAATCCGTACTCCAGAGTCAAACAACTTTGACTCTGGAGTGGAATAAAAAAAGATAGCAAAATACAAAAATGTATTAGTAAGAAAGAGAAAAGAACTAAATTTGCTACAGATTGGAGTACTCCATCATTGTAAACGCACCTTAAATTAGACTAAATCATTACTTCACTATAGTCAAAACCAAATCATTAAAGGAATTCACAGTTTAAGTGCTAACGTAAGCACGTTGTAAGTAAAATAGCATTATTTTAAAATTTACCCAAATAGAAAGTCAAATTTACGATTAATTCTACTTTACTACTGAAAATGGTACGAACTATGAATTCCATCATTGATTTAAAGCATGGTTGGTTACTGAAACTATGTGGTTATTTCGGCATTATAAGAATAACGGTACACCCAGAAAATACATGCGGTGCTGACAGCCCAATTTTTGCCAATCGAGAGCTTCAGTTTTATGAAATGAATTTTTCGTTTGCGACTATTATTCTTGATACAACTGAAACTCCGTTGTCACAGCCAATTTAGTCTTGTCTCAATTGGTTTTCTGTTGTCACAACTGAAGAACTCGGCTACCACAATTCAACCATTTGATTGGCTACAAATGCGGTTGTGAGCACCAAATCCGTTTTCTGCGTGAACTTCAGTTATTTCGGTAACGGTATTTTAGAGTTCACCATAGCCAGTTGCAAGGGCTTTGAATCGATGACGGTATTTTAAAGTTTCTGCCCGCCAACTCTGATTAACAGTGATACATTTTTACTGATTTATGATAGGACAAATATGTGCAAAGTATCTTGCTATGATTTTACTCAAATGAAAGAAAATTTTATGTAGAATTCAAATCAATAAAACAAAAAAACAAGTAAAAGCTTTTGAAGTATTTCTCCACAATATGAAGCCATAACTTTACTTAAAAACACTTACGGTGTGTCTCATACTCAAGATTTAAGAGTTAACTAAAGTTAACCCAAAAATTTGTTGTTGTTTGTATATTATATTTTGACATTTTCTTTCGTTTAATAGTTAAGGTGCGTTTACAATGACGGAGTACTCCAATCTGTAGCAAATGTTATTTTTTTCTCTTTCATACTAACACATTTTTGTATTGTGCTATCTCTTGTTATTCCACTCCAGAGTAAAACTTGTTTGACTCTGGAGTACAGAATTCCTACACTCTAGAGTTAACATTGGTCTGTTAACTGTTTAACATGACAACTATACCCAAAAAAACACATCACTAAATTGTTCACATCTCTAATTGTAAGTGTCAACAAATTAAAAAAAATAATAACAGAATATATTGTGTTGTTTTCGGTAAAATTTAAAATAAGAAAATTATTTAAATTAAAAACGATAGAAATTATGCCAAAAGAGTCGTGAAAATACGGAGTAAGTACTAAAATGTCAAATGAGTTTTGAAGTACATAACTCTACTATGCATTTTGAACAGTTAACATTTTAATCTGTGCTGCAGAGTAGAGTCACTCTAACATTGTGAAAGCACCTTTAAGCTAAATTAAATATTTCTCCTGGGCCAGGGGTTAAAAAAGAAAGGCCCACAAATCAAAATGTTGACTTCCTATTTGTGTTTAGGGGCCACAATACTGTAAAAAAGTTTTGGTAGAAGTCTGTGCAAATTATTTAAAAAAATTTTTAAAAAGAAATAGAGAATAAAAAAACATTAGATATAATCTGTCGCCTTCGTTGTGTTCACAATCCATAGCAAGCGTGTTCGATACATCATACGAATTTTTTTGTATTATCAAAAAATTAAATGACATTATAATTTGACTTTTAAATTATCATCTTGTCTATATTTGGATACTTCTAAAGTTGTTAATTAATTTAATAAACTTCTGAACAAAAGTTCAGCATGTGATGCAGCTGTAGTATTTGGGAATAAATAATTTGGAATATCTAGTAATTGAAAATCAGAAAAATTAGTATTGCTCCAAAACAGCTGTTGATTTCCTTATATTTTTTTTTAACAGAGAGTACAAAAATAAACATAGTATTGGCAAATACTTAAACAAAATTAAAATTAACAAAATTTTGATAATAAACATTATCAATAAATTTATTTGTGTATGCTCAAACGCTACAACGATGGAACTATGAGAAAAAAAAATCATACCTCAGTATGGTGAAGTCCACTACAACTAGTTGGTGTTAGAAAACGAAACGGAAAAGTGGTATGAATTTTTATTAACGGAAATACTTTTGCGGTTTTAAATTTTGAATAGAAAAATGGAAGGTTTTATTAAAGTGAATTGAAAAAGCATACGCTAAAGTTTACTGGAATTTGAATTAAATATTTAAATAAATCTAAGGAAAATTACAAAAAAAAAAAAATACTAAAACATTTTTAGCAGTACAAATAACTGATAAAAAGGTATGCGTTTATGTGTGTGTTTTAAATTTTAAAATTTATTAAACTCAAATAACTGCTGTGTCGTCATTTCCGAACATTTGTTTGTTCAGTTTTGCGTACCACGAAATACTAAAAATTTGATAACGCAAAGTACAATTTAAAAGATCAACAATAACTAGAAAAATAAATAATTACAAAACAAATAATAAAAATATTATTCATATTTCGAAACGAATTCATCATTAAAGCACCGTAAGTTGTTTTTCATGTGGAAAAAATTCACTCGAACATAAAAGGCTTTAAAAGTTAAATTAAATTTAAAAAATTAATAATTTTTTTCATTTTATTAAAAAGACACAATCACAAGGAACAAAAAATGTCACTTCGTAATCGAAAAAACTTAGTGTGCTAAAAGGTGATTTACAATTTCTGATAATTCCAGAACTGATAAAAAATTTCCCAAAAAATGCAACTTCTACCAAAAATGTAAAAAATAAAATTAAAAATTTAATAAAACCAAAGAAATATACAAAATATGTTAAAGAATTTTATGTTAAAAATACCCTGTAATTTTTTTGAATCCTCTATAATTATATAATACCTCGTAATTTGTTTAAATCCTCTATAATTGTAACTTAAACAACTAATTATAAAACAATCATAAAAGGTTTAATACAAATAATAAAAAAAGTTGTTTAATAACTTTTTTTTATAAAAATGTTATTTTATCGTTTAACACTGTAATCATTAATAATAAATTTTTTTTTTAATCGATTGCACATGTTGTTGTTGTTGTTGTCATATTACATTTGCTGAATATATTGGCAACCTTTTTATTCACTGATAACAAAAGTGATTGACACACAAATATTTTTTAATAGACAAAAATTTTTGCACATACGTACATTAACACTTTAACCGACAAGGCAAGTCTTTCTACTGTTTCTAAATCACGGAAATTTCGAACACAGTGAATAATTTTTTCCAAATTTTTTCGATTCGCATTCTCCAAGGAAAAGTTTTTTCTAAGATTTCCATTTATTGTGTGGATTATTGTAGCACTGGGTCTGGGTAGCACTGTGGTGTGAATTTGAGCAAAAAAAAAATCGGATAACTTAACTCTTGGCGCCGTGCGACCAAAATTTTCCATTTTTCAAAATTAAGAAAAAAATATGTGTATATCTTGCTACACTTCATTTAAAATTGATTTTGCTGACGACAAATATTATAATTTTTTTTAAAATCGGTCTAGCAGTTGTCGAGTGATTGCGACTTGTTTTTTTACTAGAAATGAAGTTTTTCCTCTATTCTAGTAAGTTTTAAAATATAATCTTAGAATTTTTTTCTTACGCTTTTAAAAAGAATAGAAAACGACCTCTGATTTGAGGGTAATAACGTAATACTAAAAAAATGTCTCCAACATTTTTTAATTAAGTTTACGAAAATGAAAAGCTTTTGAAAAAGTTACTAAAAATTCGTTAAAAATTATGCTGCAGAAAAAACTGCTGAAATTAGCAGATTTTTTTGCTAAATACTAGTAAAATAAGAACAGCAAATTTGAAACTGTTAAGTATACAGAGTTTTAGTTATATTTGAGTTAAATTTTTGTTAATGGAAAATAGCAAATTAACCTGCTAAAATCAGCAAATAATTTTTCTAAATAATTTGTAGCCTAAAAAATCACAAAAAATTTTAAATTTTCGAAGTTTTTTTTTAGATTTTTTTTTAATGCAAATAAAAATCGAGCCTTTCCATAACAGCAGTTCTCAATTTTTTAGCAAATATTTCTGCTGATTTTAGAATGATAGATTGCTATTTGCATTCAACTAAATTTAGCTTAAAAATAGCGAAAATTTTTGTAGATATAAAGTTTATTTTTGCTATTTTTAGTCTACTAATATTTAGCAAAATTTTCTGCAGATTCTACAATACAATTTGTTATTTTCAATTAACTAAAAGTTAACTTAAATATAACTAAAATTCTGTATATTTAACAGTTTTAATTTTGCTGTTCTTTTTTTTTACTAGAATTTAGCAAAAAAACTGCTAATTTTAGCAGTTTTTTCTGCAGCATCATTTTTAATTAATTTTTAGTAACTTTTTCTGCTATTTTTACAGATTTATTTCTATGACTTCAATGTCAGAAATAAGTCAAAACTTAAAATTGAACCACTAAAATCCAGGTTTGTGGGACGTTTGAGCGCTAATTCTGAATAAGTACGAAATTAACCCATAAATACATTTTAAGTATTGACTTATTTCTGGCACTGGAGTTGAATTTTCAACTTTGATGTCTTCAGGGACTTATAGTAAAATTTCATGGGAAATATTTTTGCGGAACATTTTAACCCTAGAACTCTTCAACTTAATAATATTTTTGTCTCTCTTTAAAAAGGGACAGCGTTATTTAACATAAAAATGGGTCATTTTCACATCAGGCTCCTAAACAGGTTAATTTTGATTTTTTTTTATAGAAAATGCTTAATTAAAGGTTTCTATGGCATTCAAATGGCACTTTTTACACTTTAAAAATTTGGGTTCATTTTGACCCCATGTGCCTACAAGGGTTAATTTCTATTTTTTTTTTTTATTATTATATATACAAATTGGTATTAACAGAGCAATTTAGAAAATTTTCACCAAACTCCGCAAGAAATAACACAATGTTTTGATATACTTTAAAGAAAAAAATTTCAAAAATTTTATCTTTGACCTTGGTAATAAAAGGGTTAACGTTGTTGAAGTTTTACAAAATTTTCGGAAAATAATCTCTTGTGTCAGAATTAAAAAAATTGGAAGTAATTTTGTTACAGCCAGCTAAAAACGCAAAAATAAATAGTATTATCTAAATTATTGGGCAAAATACAATTTTCTCTAAAATTTTCAAATTTAAAATGCCGGCACTGCTAAGTTAAAAGAGGGATATGTGTAATTTTGAGCAGAATTATTCTCTGAGGTGTATTTAGAAAAACTCTATGCGTTGACAACTTTTTTATATTTCGTTGAACAAAATTTTTGAGTTTTGCAAATTTGTTTGAAAAATCCCTTCTTTGGCCATACCTAAGCCATAATTCAAGAGACAAAAATCTATATCCGAATATTTGTAGATATTGGAAATAAAACTTGAGTATAACATTAGCTGTATTTTGTCTCATGCATATCAACGTTAAGTATTTAAAGCAAATCTACGTTTAACGGATAGTTGTATAAAATTTTTTTAAAGGTTATGTTTATAATTGTTCCGTTATAATCGATCGTACGTCAGCAAAAGGTTTTAGGAAGTAACGCAAATAAGTTACGCTAGATGTGAAAATGTATGAATGTTGAGTTTTCAACGTTGATAATTATCCGTGTTGAAAATTAACGTGCATACGAAAAGTAATGTGTTAGTTTTCGTCTGAAACGCGTTTTTATGCATTTTGAGTTTCTTTGTGAATTAACGTATATAGTTAAGTCGAAAACACAGCTATTGTAACTTTTTGAATAAAATATTTAATTTTCTTACGATTTTCATAATTTATTTCATTTTAACCCTACTTAAATAATTTCCAACCGATTATGGAATTTTATGCATGCTGGAAAGGTAATTCAGTCTAGATTACGATTCTATTAAAATTTTACAGAAACACGGTTATTTCAAAAAATGGCAAAAAAAAAAGTAATTTTGTTATTCGTATTACAAACTTCAGGGCCGATGTGGCACGTGTTCCTGTTATACGATCACCTTAATTTTTTGCATGATGTATTTTTATACATAAACGAACATTTCCTTAAATCGCAAGTTGAAAAATAAGGTTCACCCTAATGTTCATATTTGTGCCTTAACGAAACTTCAGGTAATATAGAATTTTCATTCGTAAATTAATGAATCAATTCATTAACTACATGAAAATTCATTGTTACAACATTTTTTCATTCGATTTTTTTTAGATTTTTCATAATTTTTTAAAAAAAATTCATTAAATTAATGAAAATGTTTTAAATTTTTTAGGTAAAAAATTTAACTTGTAAAATTGAATAAGTTTGTGCTGGTGTTTGTAACGCCAAAAAATATTGGACCTATACCCACTTTTTAGTATAAAGATCGACTCCGAATCACTTTTTGATTCGATTTGATGATGCCTGTCAGTCCGTTTGTCTGTCTGCACTGATAGAATTTTCGTTCATACTATTAATGAATCTGAATTCATTGAGTTAATGAAAAATTTTCATTGAATTAATGAAAAATTCATTAATTACCTGAATTTTTTCATTATATATTTTCAACTAACCCGTAAGATATGCTAAAACTTTTATAATGGTTTTGAATTTGCTAATTACTAAAATAGATATATGTTCCAGTAATGAACGCTAGGATTGCAAACTGAAATTATTTAAATATAAAAGTCCAAATGATGACATCATTTTGTTTTGGCTATTTAGATGAATCGGTAACGCGGTAATGTTTACATTCTGGTGATTGCGGGTTCAAGTCAAGTTCAGGGAGATGTCAAAAACGTTATAAAAACAAAAAAGAAATATATGTACAAATAAAAAGAAAAATTAATAAAATAAAAAAGTAACACAAAAAAAATATATTTTTTTCAATTAGTTTTCATTTAATGAATACGTTTCATTGAAATAATGAACGCGTTCTTTGGGGACTTTTTAATGAAAAAAAAATCATTGGATTAATGAACAAATTCATTAATACTATGCACAAAATTCTATCAGTGTGTCCATGTATTCCTGTGCGACACTACAAGTCAAATATTAAGATATTTTGGTGAAGTATGGGACACCGACTTATTACGGCCAAGAACGAAGCCTATTGATTTCGGTTAAAACAGGTCTATATTTAGACCAACACTCATAGAAATAACTCTGTAAAAATATCAGAAAAAGTTACTAAAAATTAGTTAAAAATGATGCTGCAGAAAAAACTGATAAAATTGGCAGATTTTTTAACTAAATACTAGTAAAATGAGAACAGCAAAATTAAAACTGTTAAATTTACAGAATTTTAGTTATATTTAGGCTAACTTTTAGTTAATCGAAAATAGCAAATTGTACTGTAAAATCTGCAGAAAATTTTGCTAAATATTTGTAGACTAAAAATAGCAAAAATAAACTGTTAAATCTACAAAAATTTTGACATTTTTAAGCTAAATTTAGTTGAATGCAAATAGCAGTTTATTCTGCTAAAATCATCAGAAATATTTGCTAAAAAATTGTAAACTGCTAGTTTCAAAAGGCTCGATTTTTATTTGCATTTAAAAAAAATCAAAATAAAATTCGAAAATTTAAAATTTTTGGTGATTTTTTAGGCTAGTAATTATTTAGCAAAATTTTTTGCTGATTTTAGCAGGTTAATTTGATATTCTCAATTTACAAAAATTTAGCTCCAATATAACTAAAATTCTGTACACCCAGAAAAGACATTCAGTTCTGATAACCCCATTTGTAGTCAATCGCATGGTTCAGTTGTGGTAGCCGAATTTTTCAGTTGTGACAACAGGAAACCAGTTGAGACAAGACTAATTAGAATGTGACAACGGAATTTCAGTTGTATGAAGAATAATTCGGTAGCCGCAAACGAAAAATTCATTTGATGCAACTGAACTATTCTATTGGCAACAACCCAGCAAAATATTGGTAATGACACCTCATTACTATCTGCATTAACAAAAATGATATATCATTACCTTTTGCATTATTTTATAATATAAAATAATGACTTCCTAATAACGGCCTATTGTATTCATTGTTTCTAAATATAAAATAATGACTTACTCGTAATAGTTTAAATAAGTACTTTTTACACAGTTAAATTTTATACATTTTTATTTATTATATGTAAATATGTTTTATGTTTAAATTTTTATGACGAGTCCTAAAATTACACACTAGAAAAAACTTAAATTTTTCTGAATGTATTTCCTTAAGCTAATAGTATTTGCTTAACTCCTTATTTTTAAGAATCAAGTAAGTAATCGGATAACCACTTATAATTCAACTTTTTGTAAGAATGTGTGTAACCACTTATTACTCAAAATATCATAACTACTTATTTCTCATTTTCTCGTAAGCGAGCGGGTAAGCGTGACTACTTATAAAAACGACCACGCCAAACAAAAATAATGGGTTTAGACGCCAAAAAATAAGTTGTGCGGAGCTATGAATTTCTATTATATAACCACTTATTTGGTATTGAAAGATTTTGCTGGGAAATGGAGTTGTCAGCACCGAATCTGTTTTGTGGGTGTATATTTAACAGTTTTATTTTTGCTGTTCCTATATTACTAATATATAGCAAAAATAATCTGCTAATTTAGCAGTTTTTTCTGCAGCATCATTTTTAACTAATTTTTAGTAGTTTTAACTAAATTTTTTACGGACTTTTTATTGGTGTAGCGCCCGTACAAAGGTGTACCAAAAATGGATATGATCGAAAACTAAATTTCGTAAATATGAAGATATTTTAATGAAATTTTGATTCTATATAGAATCGGCATATATTTGGACCTACCAAAATTTCTTAATGTTTTTGTAGCATTTGATTATTTTATAAACAAATTATAATACAAGTCCATTTCAACCCATTATAGTTTCGGATCCAAACATAAATTGGCATTCAACCAGAGTGATGTAGTCGGCATGCCCAACATTAATATCAGACATTTCATAATTTAAATAAAAACAAATTTTTCATGGTTTTAGTGAATTATTTTTATAAAACATATTAAATATAAAGAAATCATTATACTAATAATAATTTGATGCCTTACTAAAATAATTTCATTAAGTCTGTGCTAAAATGAAAAATATTTATGAATATATGTACATATTTCATACAAGTAATAAATTTATTTCATTAAATACATAAAACTATCACAACGGTTATCTTAAAATTAATGAAAAAAATTTCATACTTTCTATAAAATTTTCATTAGTTTAATGATGCCTTTCATTAAAATTGAAATTGATTTAATGAAACGTGTTTCATTGAATCAACGTTCTTTGGGGACTTTCCAATGAAAAATTCATTGTATTAATGAACAAATTCATTAGTACAATGCACAAAATTCTATCAGTGTACTGACAGTAAGTTAGTTGGAATTTTATCGTGGGCTTTTTTTTGCCGAAAAGGGAGAACATTAACCCTATATGATCAAGTTACCCAAAATAATAATTATTATCAAGTGGAAACAAATTTTTTTTTATTCATTCAAAGTGAAAGGTGTTATTCTGTAAATTTCCTAGTGGGGCGCTTTTGGCCAAAAGTAAATCGAAATCGAAAATCGACAAATTGCTATTTTAACGGACAGTCTAATATGCATATTTAAATTCAAAGTTAGACAACAAATAAACGTGTCTGTGGTGCTGGGGGTAGAGACAGCCTGATAGTGTTGGCAAACTCAGTTCAAACCACAGCAGACATACTTTTTTTTCTTTTAAATATTTTTTTTTTATTTTTCAAATTAAAAGACACAATTGATTTTTCGTTGTTGATACTCAAAATATTCAAATTTTCAACCAAAAAAATTGAAATAAGACCAAAGAATTTAAATTGAGTTTAGACTAGAGGAAAAGCAATAAATAAATTTTGTGGAAAATGTTATTCTATTTATAGAATTTATAATCCATAAACATTAAAACAATCAATTAATAGAACAGAAATTCAAAATGTGTAAATAAATTTCGGTTATTACAACATTACAACAGTATTAAAAATGAGTAACCGAAAAATTCGATTACAACAACGAATCTGTTTTCTGAGTGAATATGATCATTAAGGTGTTACAAAAAAAAAATTGGAATTCACGAGCTCCACAATCCTGCAAACATTCCATTATGAAAATAAATATGGTCTGCCAAAAAACATCTCCAAAAAAGTTTTGTCGATTTTTTCGCCGACCGCCATTGAAGTTTAACAGTTATATTAAAGGAATTAAATATGCTAAAATCCCAAACGTATTTTACAAACTGTGAAAAATAATCTGTTGGAGGCATGTCCCTATCCGGATTTCATTCTTGCCTAAGGAACTCGTCAGGGGACGATGTTTTTAGAACTTCTGGAAATATTTGTTAAGTTAAATTACAAACTCAATGAAAATATCTTGTTCTCGTCTATGAGCGTTATTAAACATTCAAAATATCAAAGAAAAAACAAAAACAACATAACAGTTATACTTGTTCTATTATTTTATACTTGTTCTATTATTTTGAATTAATTAAAAAATTAGAAAAATTAAATATATTTACTATGATCGTGACACATCAAATCTAATATATGTTCTGGGGCAAATTACCGCAATCGTGATCGAGTTTTATTCGATAGCAATTATTGTTACTTAAAAGATTACAAAGATTAAAACTAAGTTAGAGGAGAAGCATTTTGTTCCTTTTTTACAAATGTGAGTTAAAGTGGTAACAATAGTTATTCGTCTTTTTTTATTTGCACTTTAAAAACGTGATTTTTTTTAACAATTTCGAACGCTTACGACTGCGGGAATCTGGCCCCAGGTGTACATTACGGATTAGGGGTATACCTTTTTACCGTGCAAGCTCCCAAGGCAAAACCTAATAGATAATATTATTCTGATAATAAAAACAGTTTTTCTAAATCAGTTTGGTAAAAAGACCTCACGCACCGAAAGCGATTTTTGAAATACTTCAAATTTCTTATTTTTGGTAATTTTTTTTTTTTTTCTTATTTTATTAACGAAGTAAAAATGGTGGCAAATGATTTTTACTGATTTTCGTATTATGAAATTAAGATTTTTTTGTAACCAAAGTGTCAACCAGTAAAAACGACTGATCGATTAAATACACATAATTATTGTTAGTAGTTTATAGCCCTAATAACTTATATTTGACTAATAACTATTAAGATATTGAACGTTTTATTTTCATAATTTAGTTTATTTTTGTGATAGGGTACAATTATAGAAGGGTTCAAGGTATTATTTTTGAAAGAGTAACAAAAAATAAATTTCCCAAAAATGAGCTAAAAATTTTATGATATCAATTGAATAAATTTTTTATTAAAGTGTCGGCATTTGCCAAAGTTAATCAACTAAAGGCTGTAAACGAAAATTTGTTTACAAAGTTCAACGCGTATTGTGCAAAATCTATATAAATATACGTATGAATGTACAAAAACAAAAATTTAATACAAAAAAAAATGTAATGCTTTTTTGGTTTCTTGGTCTGTGGACTACATAAAAAGTTTTGATTTGGTAATCATAAGTAAAGTTTGATTATCAATTTGTGATTTCTAGTCTAATTATTTAGCAAAATATTTTGCTAATTTTAGCAAGTTATTTTGTATTAGCTAAAATTTAACTCAAATATAACAAAAATTCTGTATATTTAACAGTTTTGTTTTTACTGCTCCAATCTTACTATGGCGCACAATAACTTTTCTAACATTTATTATCTCGAGCAATTACCCTTTAAAAGGTGGTGAAATACCTTTTATCTTTCATGAGTTTTGCTTCTCTTTGAAAAAATGCAGTTTACTTTATAAAACTGCTTTTTTTCGAGTAGCGGTGCAAATCGAGTATAAGGAATAAAAATAAAAAGTTTGATTCTTTTAAATGATGGGTACTTGATGGGTTCTACTGCATAATATATACATAATTGTTACATTTTAAAATTGATTGAAAAAGTTAAAAGCAATTTATGTTTAACTTGATTTTACTAGAAATAAATTTTATTTATTTCTCTAAGAAATTTTATCGTTAACGGTATTTAATGCTTTTCGTTTGGTTATTTTAAGGTTAACGATAGTCCTTTTTTGGAAATGTTTGACAACAACGTTAAAATCGCTACATGTTTAAATTTAGTGCCCGTTTAAAAGTCCATCACAAATTGACATGCTCGCAAACTACAATTCGTAAATACATATAGTTATTTTAATGATATTTGGTATTTTGGCTCACATGGTCTCAAAAACAAAGCCTATTGATTCTAGATAAAATCGGTCCATATTTGGACCTAACAAAATTTTTTAGCGTTTTTACAACTTTTTACTATGTTATGTTCAAATTTTGGTACAATTCTATTTCAACCCATTATAATTTCGGATTCAAACATTACTTAATTGGCATTCAACTAGACTGATGTAGTCGGCATGCCCGACTTTAACTTAGACATTTCATAATTTAACTACAAACAACACAAAACAAATGCAATAATAAAATAAATGCAAATTTAAAAAAACTGTTTACAAATTTTTCATTATTTTAGTGAAATATTTTTATAAAATCTATGAATAGCTTAATCAAAAATATGAGGAAATCATTATATGTACTCATAATAATTTCATGCCTTAATAAAATAATTTCATTAAGTCTGTGCTAAAATGAAAAACTTTTATGAAAATATTTCAAACAAATAATGAATTTATTTCATTAAATACATAAAACTTTCACAACATTTATCTTAAAATTAATATAAAAAAAATTCATACATTCTATGAAATTTTTATTAGTTTAATGGTTGCTTTCATTAAAATTGATTTAATGAAACATTTTTCATTGGTTCAATGAAAATCGTTCTTTGGGGACTTTCCAATGAAAAAATGCATTGCATTAATGAACAAATCCATTTATACAATGCACAATATTCTATCAGTTTAGCGGAGAACATTTGACCATTTCATGCAGTGTTGCCACCAGTAAAACAAAAAATTACACAGCTGTAGGTCAAAAATTATCCAAAACCGTATGAAATTACCCAAAAAATTATAATTTTTTAATGTTATTTCAAAATAAAGCTGTATTCACAATTAAATTTTTAAACCTTCACTACACCCAAAATATTATATAGTGGCATAGTTAAAAAAATTCATAGTCAATTTAAAGGTTATATGAATCAACTATTATAATTGATAACAACTATGGACAAAGCAAAAAAAAAAAAAATTTCTAGTCGCCCCATAAAACAGAATTTAAATTGTCAATGTTGTTTAAAAAAATTTCGAAATTAAAATTTTTACGACAAAAATTCAGTAATTATACAAACAAACATCCAGCTCAATTATATATTGTAAGTTAAGCAAATAAATATCTTTCAAAATTATAATAATAGTGCTAATTGATAATTAATTGCAAATTATACAATAACATCTAAAACATTTTTATCGGGATAAATGCCATCAACAAATTAAAGAATATCGTATAGATGCAAAAAGGAACAAAACAACATAGCGAAAAGTTTTAAAAATTGTAAACTTTGTGCATGTAAATAAAAATTATTTAAAAAAACAATAGGATCTTTATTTTTAAATAGTTGAAATAGTTGAAAAAATAGTGATCAGCTACTATGTAATTTTAAGGGTGTAGTTTTGTGATTTTTTTATGTTTTTTCATTTTTGATTGTTATTTTTAAATTTCTTTTGTTTTCCTGTATAGAGAGATGGAGATGGAACTCTACGAAAGTTGACTTAAGGTTAATGTGGGTGCATTCAGAGCTTTGAAGAATTAATTCTTTTTTGAGTGAATTCACTACCAATCGAATTCAATTTTCTCTAGAATTGAATGAATTCCTTTTCTTAAGTAATTCACTGAATTCGTTCAACTGAACGCGTTCATCAAACAATAAATTCAAAGAATTAATTCCATTGCAATAGTTCTCTTTATTAAATCAAATGAATTCATTCACTGGTGAACGCGTTCAATTTTATAAATTGAACGGAAAAAAGTGAATTAATCCCTTACTGAATTAATTCAGTGAATTAAAAAAAAAATAAAATTACGTTCAGTGAATTAAAAAAATAAAATTAAGTTCAGTGAATTAAAAAAAAAATGAAATTACGTTCAGTGAATTAAAAAAGAAAAAGATACGTCGAAAAAACAATTTTTATTTTTTAAATAAAAATTAAAAACCAATAATTTGCTTTATTTTCACCAAATATTTGACTTACTCAGATTTAAGAATTCATTTTATATTTTCTTAATTGTCTTATTGTTATTTTTTAAATTATTTTGTTTGTTTAAAATGTTTTAGTTCGATTAATTTGGATACGATAAGTTTGGATTGAAAATTAACCAATTTTCGAAAATTGACTTAAGCTAAATATCTCTATAACTAAAGACTATTAGTTATAGAGATAGGAAATCAAAACTTACACTACTCACCGGTAGAGAGCGCTGTAATTTAGTATTACCTGAGCAACTATTTAGTATCAGCTGAGCCTATATTTTAAAACTCAAAAACTGCTGAAAGCTGCTTAAAATAAGGAAATAACAAGCGCGGAATATATTCAAATAATAAAATTTAAGATATCCGTTTGATTTTTTGCTTTGTTGTTTGTTATTATTTAAATTAAAATAAAAAAGACAATTGTCAATTTTTTGAACAAAGTGCCATTTAGTGACGATATTTTTATAACTTATTTTTTTGATGATGCCATACCCCTGATATGGATGCTTCAATATATTTTCTGTTATAGCTTTTCCCTTAATTAAATTTCGTTGAGTACGGTTGGGCATTAATTGTCATTTAACAGGTACATATATAAAAATCGTGCATACACTTATTAGGCCCTTTGGTCATCGCTTTGCGGCTGGTTGGATTACTATGGCACTATCGAAGCAAAATTAATTCCGAGCTTAAGTCGTGACGTGCTAATCCACATATCAGCCAGGAACTGTGCCATTTGACTCCAAATTAGGACAGCTCTAGCTTATGAAAATTTTGAAAGCTTGCCTTTTTTGATTTTTGAACCGATTTAAAAAACATTACATTTTTATAATTAGGAATTAAGTCTGTTCATCATATGTAAAAATAAAATTAAAAAATAAGACATAAAATTTAACTATAATGCACAGAATAATATGTTAAATATGCCTAAATTGCTGAATTATTCCCCATATATTTTCATTCTGCCACGCTGTACTAAATTTACAAAATTTTTGTCTGACCAAATATCAGTATCATGTTAGCTACAGCAAAAAAGTCTTGTTTTAAATTGTCAGAAATGACTTTAAAAATTACTAGTTTTTATTCAGTCTTTTAAGAACCACAGTCATAACAAACCCAAATATTAATATTTCGCTACATTTGCAAATTTTCTTGTTTAACCTAAATACTTAAATCTATCTAAATTTAATCTAATTTACGAAAATTTTCTGTAAAAAGTGAAATTACACAAAAACTACACAAAAATTATCCAACGAATATGTTAACAGTCCCGTTTTTGAATAGTTATTCAAAAAGTGGCAACACTGATTTCATGGCAAATAAATACCATAATGTTTTCTTTGAAAAACGACAAATTTTATCAACAATTATTTTTTTCTCTACAAATAATAAATAACAAAACTTTTCTCCGTTCTTGTTTACTAAAATTTATGTTGTTTTTGAACGCTAAATGAAAACCAAAAGTGGCATTTTCTAGCAGACATCATGGTAAGAGCCGCTTGCAGGCCAACGATAGCATGATATTGCAATAACATTGAAATTTGACAATTGCTCACTATGATTTTGTGGCATGTGAAGATACTAGGTAATACACAGTGGGAGAAATTTACCTTTTTCTTGGAACTATTAGCTCAGAACTTTTAATGGATTTTGGAACTAAGAATGATTTTTGTCTTAAATATTTTAACAAAATTTCTTAGTTAAGAACACATTCTTTCTTAGTTCTGACTATAAAACTGGCCGATTTTTCCAATCACTTGGATTTGATAAATCCAAAAATTAGTTCTAAAAGTGCTCAACAGATGGGGTTAGATTCTCCCTAATTTAAAAAGAATTTTCTGTCCGACACTAATTTCACCCTAATTTTTAATACCGAATTCGATGATGAAGGATTTTACTTTAACTTTTAATTTTTAATTCTATTTTATATAATACAGCGATAAACAGTCTTCCTTTTCAGTTTTATCACTTCAATTTTTATTTTTACACAATAGAAATATTCCATTGCAATATTTAATATTCACTAATTGGATTTAATTAAATTACTTACAGTTGAGTGAAAAATTGTCATTCCTATTTCAGCTATTTCTCCATGTCCAAGATGGAAAATACGCATTTGGTGAGGTGTAGCTTTTTTTTCTAAACATATTTCATATAAAAAAATTTAAGAAAAACCTTTTTTTCCCAGTGTAGAAACGGTACTGACATATCATTATTTTTTGGACTACCAGTAATGACACCCACTTACCTTCTGCATTATTTTAAAACATATAATAATGAGTTACTGATAATGACATATTTTTATCATTATTTCAAATAGAAAATAATTTTTTAGATTTTTTTGAAAATTTTTTGAAATCTATTTTTAGACTCAATATTTTTTAAACACTAGTAAGGATATATGTAACCACATATTTTTTGATTTTTTGTATGTTGGCGAGTAAGCTTACTTGTGTGCAGCAGGTCAATTATGTTTTTATCTATAAAATATTACATGTCGATATAGCTCAGATGGCAGAGCTGTTGAGTGGCAGTCTGTAGACCCAGGTTCGATTCCCGCAACAGCAAATTTTATTTAAAAACAAAAATACAATAAAAAATATTTTTTTTTATATAATTTATTTTTTTGAAAATCTATTTTTAGACTCATTATTTTTGTCAGTACTGGTAAGCACATAGGTAACGATATATTTTTTGGTTTTTCGTATGCTGATGTGTAACGACAACTCATTATTTTTCGCGACATCGCCATATAAAGGTAATAAGAAATGTAATAACAAAAGTAAGTAGTTACCATTACCAAGTATGTAGTTACATAACCACATATCTGGTAATGATTTTCTACACTGGGTTGTTAGTTTTGCAATTTTTTTGTTTCTCTTTTAATTTTTATTCGTATTTTTTTTTTTTTTTTACATTAAATTAACAGAGTGTTTCACATTTTTGTGCTTTTATTGTTATAATTGTTCTTTTATTCACTCAGAAAATAAACACAGTCATTTTTTTTAATTAGTTGTTTCTGAAGTTTTTCCGTTGAGTTATTTTTAAAGTAATAACAGTTGTTCGTAGAAGAAAAATAATTTTTAACTTTTTTCACAAGTTATTTAAAACTTAAACTAAATGAAAATACGGATATTTCGTAACAGTCAAATTTTCTAGTCAATTTTTATTGTTTTAAAGTAAAACTAAAAAATTAACCAAAAAAGGTATTTTGTAGTAAAAGTTGTTTGAAATAAAAAACACCAATACAATTATTTGAATTGTTTTTATTTTAAATTTTTTAGTAAAATCAAATATAAATTTAGTTCTTCGCACCGTTTTCATTGTTATTTTTGTAGTAAAAATAAATAAAATTTAAGTTGATTTTACGGTTTCTTATAGTCAATTATTGATAGTCAAAAACAAATAAAGAAATTGTTAAATTAAATGAAAATGTGAGTAGACTGGTTTTTAACTAAAATTTTATTTGTTTTAAATTGTATTTTAGTTAATTTTACCGTCATAATTTTTAGTGTGTTGTTATATGTAAACCCAGACAAATAAATCCAGTTTTTTTTTTTGATTTAAAAATCCACTTTTTGTATGAAAAATTCTAAATCCAGGTGATTAAAAAAACGCCTCAGAACTCAGTTATGAGCTTTTATCAGTAACAGAATTGAAAGAGGAATCTATAAATGTTTTGCTAGTCTGAGACAAAAAAATGCATTTTAAAATTTAACTGTACGATTTTGTTAAGTTGGTGGTGTTTATGATAGTGTTTACAGAAGTTATAAATGTCCAAAATAGCCATTTTTTGATGTTTTACTTTACATTTACTTCGAACCCTGACGTGATATACATACAATTTCTGAGTTCTAATTCGTTTTAAATTCAAATTAAAGATACACACTCAATTCGAATCATACAATAGCTAATGACGATCGACATTGAAATAGCCCAAATTCGGATTAACGGCATTCGGATTATCTAGAGTTTACTGTGTTTTGGAAAAGAATACAACAAAAAAAGAAAGTTAAGTTTACGTAAATCTGTTTGGTATCACTTTATATAAAATTATTACAAGGTTTATGAAAAAAGAATTCTTTTTTTTTTTAAACAATGATAAGGTTTTCAAATATAATATAAATAATGCGTCTTAAACTTATTTTTTAGCTTCAAAGCAGCGCGTCATAGCATCAGTTGATATTGTTCGCAAAATACATTATCTGCAGAAATACTTTGTAGTAACAACACTGTGGCCACTCTTTAGAATTTTATTACGAAAAGTTGGTAAATTCATATTGCAAGGCAATATCCTATCCGTGTTGCTGTTGGTTGTAGACAAATATATGACATATTAACTTGTTCTGTAAATATTGTTCATCTTTGTTTATTTTAATTAATTGTGCGAAATCTTTGTTCTTAGTTTACAATTTTAATCAGTAAAATAATTCTTTGGTTGCAACGCTTTTTCAATGTTGCTATTAATTCTTTAATGTGGGTCATTATCATACCATAGTGGTCTTCATAAGTAGGTAATCGATAAAGAATTATTGGCCTAACTACTGTCGCGAGGCCAATGTGTTTGAAATATTGTTAGCCATGCTTCAGATATAGTCATAAAATTATTTTTAATCGCTCTATGTACTTCACCAACCACTGTGAGACATTATTTTTAGAACATAACTCGATAGCGATTAGTGTGTTGTGATTACCAGTTTTATTAAGATTTTTTTTAGTAACGCGTGGCATATGCAAATAAAACAATATTAATATATTAATTCATAATTTTATGAATAAAAATTGTTAATTTAACCTTAATAATGTTTAATATAATATTATATTTTTATATTCCATTTCTAGAGAAATTCGCAAAGAGTAATGAGAAATTACCGATATCTGCATCATGGGAGATAATGGACAGTTAAAAACACCTACAAATGGTTCAACGATAGAAAACCAACTGGAAAATAACAGTACACATGGAACAAAAAATTTCCCTAAACTTATAATATCAGATAGTAAAATAAGTTATTATGAGAAACCTACAGTACAAATAAAACCTGTCAAAAAGAAGAGACGTGATAAAAGTGATTTGGGTGATAATTTTGTAGCACCCGATGGTGGTTGGGGTTGGTTAGTCGCAATAGCAAGTGGTGTTAACATTGTAAATTTTATAAAAAATGTTATTTTGAATATGGTATAATAGATGATTTTCTTCTTTTCTTCCAGTTAGTTACATTTGCTATGGGTCAACAATTTGGTATTATTTTCCGTGATCATATGGCTATGTTAGGTATTACCAGTTCTGAATTGACAACAATTATAAATATACAAATTGCTGTATCAGCTATAACAGGTAAGAAACAAAGACTTAAAACGACTAGTACACTGTAAAAAATTTTTAGCCTAAATTATCTAATTAAGAATTTGTTTAAAATAAAACATGTTTTTAAAGAAATATTTTATTGAATCAGTTAAATAGTTAAATTGTTTCAATTAATCGCACACCACTTTTAGTAATTAATAATATCATTAGCGTGATATGTGCAGAATCAATTATAATATAATTGATATTATCAATTTCGTAATTGGAACTCGTTTTTAATTTTTTGTGTCTAGAGAAATTAGTATGGATACGATTAAGGACAATTTGTAAGGATTATGGATTGTTTTTTTTTTTTTTGTATCGATCGTGTTTCTTGTCATAAAAATAATTAAAAAAGAGTAAAAAAGTCGGGCATGCCGACTATATAATACCCTACACCAGTCTGATTTAAAATCAACTAATGTTTGGATCCGAAATTTGAATGGGTTAAAACAGACTTGTGTCAAAATTTTCTATAAAACCATAAAAGAAGAGAAAATCGAAAATATAGCCCATATGGGCGATAGGTCCAAATATGGACCGATCCTATTTAGAATCAATAGGATTTTTCCTTGGGAACATGTGAGTCAACGAACCAAATTTCATTGAAATATCTTCGTATTTGCGACTTGCAGCATGTAAAAAAGAAAATTTTGGGGGGTACCCTTATATGGGCACTAGGTCTAAACATGGACCGATTTTAACCAAAATCAATAGGCTTCGTCCTTGGGCCAACATAAGTCTGTGTACCAAATTTCATTGAAATATCTTTGTATTTGCGACCTGCAGCGAGTAAAAAAGAAAATTTTGGGGGGTACCCTTATATGGGCACTAGGTCTAAACATGGACCGATTTCAACCAAAATGAATAGGCGTCGTCCTTGGGCCGACATAAGTCGGTGTATTTGAAATATCTTCGTATTTGCGACCTGTGGAGTGTTCACAAGAATGCATGGACAGACAGACAGACAGACGGACGGACGGACATCGTTAAATCGAAATAAAAAGAAATTCTGAGCCGATCGGTATACAGGTGGGTCTACGGCCAATATTTTTTGGTGTTACAAACATCAGCACAAACTTATAATACCCTGACCACGTAGTGGTGTAGGGTATAACAAGTAAAAAATTTAAAGTCGGGCAAACCTATACGAGAGATTGGGTTTTTTACTAAACAATTTTTTAAGAAATAAATTTAGGCAACTCTCTGATTTCTCTTTAGTTTTTTATGTCAAACGGCTCAGCAGCCTCAGATGTCAGCGATCTATACCTACAGAATCTATACCACAGTACAATTTGGCCATATGCCACGAAGCGTATAAAATTCCGGGAAGGGAATTACAATTAATGGTGCAACAGATATGGCAAAATATATAATTATGTTATAAAAAGTGTGCGTTGATCAAGTATTTTTGGCAGGAACAAACATCAGTACAAAATTTATTAACATCCTATTCCACATAGCGTAGAGTATAATTCTTTAAAAACGTGTTTAATATCCTGGTATCTGCAATACTGAAATGGGATTCCGTTAGGTAAGATATTTTCGTTTCCGAATTGCTACATTGCGTAAATATCGGCTCGACATTTTCCGAGGTAAATTCAAAATGGAGAACGGGATTTGTTTCCGTTTTTCACTTTTTTGTAGGGTCTTGCAACTATTACTTCAAACTTTGGGTTTAAAGGACGAGTCAGGCGTCCAAAAACTGGTCTATTAGTTAGGCCTCGAATTCTACTTTGGTACGATTCATTCAACAAGTTTATATCAAACAAACTGCGAAAGAATAATAACTGCGAATGTACAATAACATTTTCGCATTTTTTTTAATTTTCCAGGCAAAGTTAGAACCGAATTTATTTACCTGGAATAAGAATTGCTTGATTCATAAATTAAATTATATATGTAGGTCCGGTGCAAGAAATCGCCTTGATCTGGTAATATGATTTAAGCTCAAATAGTAACTTTTTATGAAGACTAGGTTAAAAACTGGACCGATTTCAACCATATCCAATAGGGTTCATCCTTGGGGAAATACAAATTTCTGCCAATTATACTATGAGGGTCATGGTCGACACCATTTTCAGTTTTATTTCAGAAAATTCCAAATATATTTCAAAATTGTCCAAAAATGTTTTAAAATTGTCCAAAAATGTTTTAAAATTGTCCAAATATATTTTAAAATTGTCTAAAAACGTTTCAAAATTGTCTAAAATGTTTCAGAATTATCCAAAAATGTTTTAAAATTTTCCAAAAATGTTCTAAAATTGTCCAAAAATCATTCAAATTTGTCCAAAAACGTTTCAAAATTGTCTAAAATGTTTCAGAATTATCCAAAAATGTTTTAAAATTTTCCAAAAATGTTCTAAAATTGTCCAAAAATCATTCAAATTTGTCCAAAAATGTTTTAGAATTGTCCAAAAATCTTTCAAAATTGTCCAAACATTATTTAAAATAGTCCAAAAACCTATACATTTTAAAATTTTCAAAATGTATTTCAAAATCAGACAAATATATTTTAAAATATTACAAATATATATTAAAATATTTTATTTGTATATAAGAAAACTCCAAATGTATTTAAAAAAACTATATTTGTATTCCAGAATAGAGTTTTTGTAAATACATTTGGAATTTTGTCTAATACAATTGGAGAATTTTGAAATACAAATGGAATTATTTGAAATGCATTTGGACAATTTTGAAATACACATTTAAAATTTTTAAATACAAATGAATAATTTTGAAATACATTTGGACAATTTTAAAATACAAATGGAATTTTCTTAAATACAAATAAAATATTTTAAAATATATTTGTATAATTTTGAAATACATTTTGAAAATTTTAAAATACATTTTGGACAATTTTGGAATGCAATTGGACAAATATCAAAGGTTTTTAAACAAATTAAAAAAATATTTGGACAATTTTGAAAGATTTTTGGACAATTCTAAAACATTTTTGGACAATTTTGAATGATTTTGGTTTTTTTTGATTTTTGCTGTTCCTATTTTACTAATATTTAGCAAAAATAAGCAGGCAATTTCAGCAGTTTTTCTGCATGGAAATTTTCAACTAATTTTTGGTAGCTTTGGCAAAGCATTTTATAGACTTTTCCTATTAGTGGTGAATTTGACTGTACAAATATGAGAATAGGAGTAAACCTTTACAGCAGAAAAACCTACTAAAAATTAGTTCACAAGGCTCTGCAGAAAAAATTGCTCATATCTAACTAAAATTTAGTAGATTTAACCGATTTTTTTCTTGCGTTTTTTATCATACTAACTCTGCTGATGTAAGCAGTTTTTTCGCAGGGCCCCTTAGATATATTTTTTTAGTAATTTAGCAATAATATTACATTTATATTTGAGCAAAACTAGTTTTTGCTTGTTTTTGTGTGCGCTTTGACAAGTTAAAAACTACAAGAGCCAAAAACCAAGTAGTTTTTGCTTAGGTATAAATGTAGTATTAGTGTATTATGCTATGAATTTAGTTTATACTCAAAATAATACGTCTCCAGTTTAACAAAATTATTTCTAACAAAATTTTTGGCTAAAAATAAATATTGTGGACACTAACATTTTGTATTAAAATTTATTAGTAGAATTACTTAGATATTAACACAATTTTGATAATAGAACATAAATTATTTGTAGGTTTACTAATTTTTAAAGCAAAATGTTGTTAATTTCAACAAATTTTATTTTAAGCCAAAAACTAGATATAATTCTGTTAAATAAAAGACGTATTATTTTGAGTGTACAACAATTCTAGTAATGTATTTGATTGCGACAACCAAATACTTTGTTACTGCAAACAAATGATTCAGTTGGCTTAGAATTCGATTTCACAATTAATCTCTTTTTTCTGTGTATGCGTGGAAAATATATTTTAAAACAGTTTCTCTTTTATAGGTCTCCTAAATGGCCCTTTATTCCGAAGATTTTCATATCGTCAAGTAGCCTTAGTGGGATCCTTTTTAACATTCATAGGTCTTTTTGCATGTGTATTTGCCGATTCATTCTTACTTTACGTCCTATCATTTTCATGCTGTTATGGTAAGTACATTCACAATTTTCCAAGCAGAAATTCTCCTACTAACAAAGTTCTACTCCATTAGGGTTTGGACGTGGTTTAACTGTTTCGGCCTCATCTTTAGCTGTCAATACATTCTTTAAAGAAAGAAGACGTACCGCCACTGCTTATCAATTTGGGGTAGCAGGTTTGGGACCAATTGTATGCCCATATATAGCTACTTTCCTATTAGACTATTTGGGTGTAGAAGGCACAGTATTATTCTTTGCCGGCCTATCTTTAAATACTATAGCTTGCTCTCTGGTATATCAACCAGTTAAATGGCATGTCAAAAAACAGCCAAAAGATGCAGAAGCTCCAAAAAGATTATCTACCGTTAATCATAATGAAGTTATAACTCTTCCAGTAGAACCAGAAACACCGGTATTACCGCGAGCCAATGATGGTTGGTATGGTTCAAAGACATCATTACATACACCTTCGATAAGAAATAGATTAAATTCTCTTGAAAAACAAAAAGAAGCTGAAGGAGAGCAAATGGTAGAATTAAAACTTTTAACTAGTAACGAGAATATGAATATTAATAATAATGCTGGCGGAAAAATACGCACTTTCTCTGTAAGTCATAGTATTAAAGAAGAAGATAATGAATATCTTGACTGTGATGATAACAATCATCATGATAATGAACACAATGATAAGAACCATAATGAACATCAACAATTAAGGGAGAAAGAACGAGAGGAGGCTCTAATTGATGAACAAGAGGAAAAAGAAAGACGTAAGAAAATGCCTTGGTATATGAAAGTTGTTGTGTTCTTTGATTTGGATTTACTGCGTGATTTCACTTATGTCAACTTGAGTATGGGCTTGACTTTGATTAATTTTGTGGAAATCAATTTTGCCATCTTAACACCATTTATTCTCTCTGATTTTGGTTTCCAAAAGCACGAGATAGCCTTGGCCATGTCTTTATTAGGTCTCTTCGATTTAATTATACGCTTCCTTATACCTCTGATTACGGCAAAGATTAATTTAAGTAACCAGACCTTCTTTGTGGTTGGCATATTGGGTATGTGCATTGGTCGTGTCTTTCTATCATTTACAACCAATTTCTATGTAATGGTTGGTATATTTATATGGTTGGGTCTAAATAAAGCATTCCGTACGGTATTTTGGTCTTTAATTATACCTGGCTATGTACCACTGAAAAGATTACCAGCTGCTGCTGGTTTACAATTATTAATGTCTGGTTTATTTTCGTTGGCATTTGGTCCTTTAATTGGTAAGTTGTTTTAATTTGAAAAAACTCAATATTAGGATTGTTCGCATTTATGTATTATGTTAAGATTTTTTTATGAACACACAGAAAAAAATCTACAAACAATCAGAAACAACATAAAATTAAACAGCAGCAGTTTCGAAATTAAACTAAGTTTGTTTTCTTTTTAATATGAATATGTTTCTACTTATATTTAAAATTCGAATACAAATTCTAAAATGTTGAAATTATTAATTTAAATATGAAAAAATTTAATTTAATAAGAATTATACTTAATTTAAAAGTGTTTTTAATAACTAAGGGTTATTTCAAATATGATTTAATAATAGATTTTACTATGATTTTTTTTCTCTCTTTGCAGGTCTCATACGTGATCATACCAATTATGCTTTTACCTTAAATTTCCTTAACGTTTTATGCCTACTGGCCATTACTGGTTGGATTTTAGAATCCATGGTGCGTAAATATACAAATAAACCTAATCTGGGTTTAAACTAAAACTGTCTTATATAGTTGTACTTATAGTTTCAACTGTATTTATTGTTTGTGTGTTTTTTGTTAAGTTTATTGTTAATAATTTATTTAATTTTATATAGGTACTTATTTCAGTGTGTATATAGTTTGACAATTTATTTGTTTTCCTTTTTTGTACCTATTATTTTATACGATACATATTAAGCTAATAAATTTTGAATTTTGTGAAATAGGTTAATTTTTTCTAATATGAAATGAAAATACAAAATATTTCATTAAGAGATTCCATACTATAGCTAATAAAAAAAAAAAAATATTATTAATTTACTCTAAAGTCGTTTTAATTGTTACTAAATAATTACGATAAATACAGCTACGAATTAAAGAATTAAATCTTTAAATTATTTGTAATTTTAAAATTTTATAGTGTATATTTGTAATACTGACTAAATTATATAGAAAATACAGTAAATAAAACTTACCAGGTTAAGAAGTTGCTAAAACGAAAAAAAAAAATAATGTTTTATTATTGTTAAAATCAAAAATTTTTTTAAATCTTTAGGACATAAGCAGGGATAACCAAAATATATTCAAAATAATTACATTTAAAAATCTCTTAACATGGCTAAAATGCTACATATAGAAAGTTTTGTAATTTCTTTTGTCTTGAACCGCCCTCTAGTGAAAATGGTGTTAACCAAAGCTGAAATTTTGACACGATATACATAAATCCTAGATTGGTGAAGGTATTTTAAATATTTTATTTTAGTAATATCTAAAACGAAAATTTTTATTAAAAAATATAACAACCCAATCAGAAATCGCCAGTGGTACAAAAAATCAAGCACTGGCATATCACTGGGTAACCACGGTGTTGAAAATAAATGGTTGGGAGAACACTCATTTGGGACACTTTGCCAGCGTTTGCAAAAAGCATTGTTCCAGTATTTGTTTTACAAAAATTTCGGTGGTTTATAAAAAAAGCCACTGGCAAAGTATGGTCTTAGAGTAATATGCCAACGTTTGCAACCAGTGGTTATCCAGTGCTACCTAGCCAATGCTACCAGTGCTACAAAAACCAATTCACTGGTAGAGCAATGATTTTATAAAAATGCCGAATCGGAACCTTCTGCTTGGATTTTTTTTTAATTTAAAAATTTTTTTCTTCTATAAAATCCAGTTTTTTATTTGTGGACAAGCTCCGTTTTTGCTCTCCCAACGCTGGCATATTAGTTTCAAAAAACTATTTGCCAGTGCTAGCATTTTAGCACAGCAAGGAGTTGTCCAGCTATTATCACTCATTTATATGTTTAGCCATCAATTATTAAATGTCTCGTTAGCTCAGTGGATAGAGCAATCGTCTGCCAATCTGATCCCAGGCCGGACCAAAAAAAAATAAATATGAACTTTTTTAAAATTTTATTTTGAAAAATATGTTTCCAGACCACCTATTTATTGGTTTTGCCAGCGTTTTGCCAACGTTGTTTCTCCAGTGCTTTTCCGGCGCTTTTTGAACAGCCGGTCCTTTTGTCAAATGATGTTATCATTTTGGGAATGGGAAAGCACTTTTTGTCAGTACTTGTACCACCTGTTAAAGTGCTTTGCCATCGCTTACCCGTTTGTATTTTTCTGATTGGGAATATTTTTTATTGCGTCAGCTCATTTAAAAAATTTTTTTTTTTAAATATTGTGGATTCTAACAATATTTTAAAATTGTAATTGTTTAAAATTAATATTATAGCTGTTATAAGTAGGGCTCGGAAGCAGAGCTCCTCAAGATTTCAATCCCTCATTCTATTTTCAATTCTGATTGACTATGGAGTGATTGAATTCTCAAACTGCAATTTTACACATCGAATGAAGTCTTAGTTGGTCACATTCGATTTAATTTTATAGACTTCAACCATTTTTTCATCATTCGATTTGTTCAATCACTGAATTAAATCCTTAGAAATTCAATCGGAGATTGCTCAATCGATTGAATAGTTTGGGAATTCAATCGATTTGTAGTTCATTCGACTGAGTAATTTCAGAATGAGAATCGATTTTCTTCATTCGGCTTTAATCCTCTAATGCTCTTTCTTCTGATTACGATAATATTTTAACTATATATTTGTCGTTGAAAATCTACTATGGAATAAATATTAAAATTTTAATTTATCGCTTTATTTAGGCGATATAGCACAACAAAGGTTGAAGACGTATCTAAAAACCCAGTAGTCAAATAATTTCTGTTTTTGCTATAAATAACACCATCAGTAAAATAAAATTACGCACCGAAAATTGTTGATCAATTGTTGTTATTTCAGAAGTTATGGCGATTTTCGCTTTTTGAAAATTCCGAAATTTGGCGAATTTGGCACTAAACATCAATAGATTTTGACTAAATCAGTATATGTGACAGCGCATAGAGAAAGGGACCTAAGGGTAAAAAATCAATTTTTTTTTTTTGGATGTGGACAACATCTGAGCATCGAATGAGACCGATCCCATGCCCTTTTTTTTACCCTTAGGTCCCTTTCTATTTTGCGCGTCACATATGCTTTGTGTTTAATTTCAAAAAAATCTGTTGGCTAGTTTTTGAGTTAGAGAGATGTTCGTAAGACGTATCCTGCAGTTATCCTGTGAGTCCTGGAGAAAACTTTTGAATTGATTTTACAATAAGAGACTCTAAACTAGCTTTGTTATTATTGATAATGTACCCATATCGTAAATGTATTTTTGTCGGTTTTTCAAATATTTTTTTTTTAAAAGATAATTTTTTCAAATTTACTAAATTTTCACTTTACATTTTTCTCGCTTGAAAACCGTTCCTTATAAAAAAAATTTTTTGAAGGCAAAACAGTAGGTAATTAAGTTTTCTATGGATATAATACGACTTGTTTAATGAAATATTTTTATTTAGCCAAAAACTATTTAAAATCTGAAGACTGCCTTTTGGCGGCCTTTGGCATTAGAGGGTTAAAATTGTTAAAAATACAACTATTAATATATTATTAAAGGAAACAATTTTAGCATTTCCATTTCAATAAAGTGACAAAAAAAAAACAGAACTTCTTGAAATATCTACTACACTCAGTGTAGCTAAAGGAGTTTTAGCTGATATCCCCATTTCGCAAGTTGAAATTACCAAGAATCCCCACAAAAAGTGTTAAATCCCCAATTTCGTCCCCAATTCATTATAGTTTAAACAAAAACCCATATTACAAGCGTAAATAGAAACATGTTTTGCAAACTAAATAATTTAAAACGAAATTTTACACTCAGGGAACTTCTGCAGTCAGAATGTGTTAGTTGTTTAAGTAGTATTTCAGTTTTGTTATTTCAAGTGAAAATAAAATTCATTTGTTGAAGGATTGTGAATTTCAACTATATTCGTTAGTCATTAATAAAAACAAACAACATAAAATACTGAAAATTCGTAACATTTATTTTATACATTCGTTTTGTTTTTCAAAAAAATAAACAAAAAAAAAATACAAATAAGTAAATTTTGTTAGCTGTTTTGATCAATTTATAGTTCATTTTATTAACATTCAAAAATAAAAGATGTGCAAGTTGAAATTAATGAAATGTTAGTGGTCCTGTTTTTTTTAATTACATTTGAAGCGGTCTTTATATATTTTAAGTGGAAGTTTTAGATTAGTATTTCGATAACGATATTTTAAGAAAAATGGGAATTTAAGTTAGTAAAAACGTCGCCCTAATTAATCGGTAGACAAACCCACGTGTATGTATTGTCTAGCAATGCTGGCCTACTTACGCATCGTATTAGTTGGATATAATTTTGTTTAGAGGTTTTTTTTTGGTTACTTTAAATTTTGGAGAGTACAGAATTCTCATTTATTTAAAGTGGGGATCAGTATAAACTCTGATGTTTTCCACATAAGTAATCGAACTAACTTTAATCATAACCTTTTATGGTTACGATCTTGTGCGGATACTGATGAGGGGGAGTAACGTCCTCCGAAAAGACTGTCTATCCTGTTTGCAAGAACAAAATTTTGGAAAACTAACACGCATGGTTTTTATTTAATAAAAAAAATAAAAACATCGAACTAGAGGCTGAAAAATATTAGTCTATAAATTCTAAAATTTGTTCGAAACATCAAATTTCCGACATTTTTAATTCCTAATAAAAAAAAGTTTAGGAACTCAGAACAGGGGAGTTTATTTCTTAAAATTTTGAATTCTCATTTAAAAACTAGTAATTATAAAGAAAATAAGAAAACATTGGAGATTTCGAAAATACCTAAAAATACACACAGGAGAAAAAGTTGCCAACCGAATTGCTAACCCTATTTTGGTTGCTACAACCAATGAATTCGGTTGGCGAAACCATATTGGAATGTGATTCCCAAACATTTTGGGTATTGCAACTAAAATTCAGTTGTATAAACCGAATTTTTTTGTGATAACCATTATTCAGTTATACCAACCTATTTTAGTAGACGTAACCGAATTTCAGTTGGAAAATGGCATATTTTTTCTCTCTGTGTAGTTGTAAAATACCCAAGATTTTGTGTAATCCCAAAATTAATTCCATGAACAATCGATCGCAAATCGAAGTTGAAATCCAAAATTTGGGGCCAAATCCCCTTACTTGACAACACTGAATACACTGTGAATGAAAAAAGATAAATCTACATTCCCCTTTTCAACCAACCAAAAGTGGTGAATAACTGAACACCTTTTTATCAACATTTTGTGCAGTATATCTTGAGGCTCTTGTATATTTTTAGCACAATATAAATCATTAAAATTTACGACTACAATAAAAATATTCGTTAAACAAAGCATTTAAAACTAATATTTGTTTGTGGTGGCGGTTTGTTCTTACAAAATAAACATTGTATATTGTAGATACTGGAATACGCATGCAAATACGTTTAAATATTTGTTTAACTTTATAAAGCTATAAAGGCAACATGTAAATCATCGTTATAAACTATTGAACACTTAAATGACAGCACAACAAAGAAAGAAAAGAAAAACTTACATTACAATAAGACCCACAGAGAGAGAGAGAGAAAGATCCAATTAATATGCACGACATCAACTTAATTAAAAAAAACCTCAAAGTAAATGCAACTCAGTCAACAAACAACTAAATAACATTCAATAGACATCTCGTGTTACAATGCAACCAAAAGAAATACCCATAGTACGTAATTTGAGTGAATACTCTTGTAATAGCAATCCATTCTATACATTCTTACAAGGAAAATTGTATAAAATTCTATTGAAATGATCAGCAGTTTTTTTCTTTCACATTTTGTGATATAATTTATAAATTAAATTAATTTAAATGAATTTGTTTGTGTTTACAAATTGTTAAATTATTTTGTATGGCACAACAATTTAAATTTACTTATAGTGGATAGAACTAATTGACAGATAATGGAAATAAACCTAGGAGTAGACATACTTAAAAATACATCATTTGAACAATAAATTTTTCTTCAATTTATGTATGAATTTAGAAAACAGTTTAAAAAAAACTTAACAAAAAAACTCTTAGATAATTTGGATTTCTCGATCCACACTACTAGGTGGCTGAGGTACTTTTTTTTTTTTTTTTTTTTTTTGAAAATGGCCCATATTTTAGGAATTAAGACATATAAACCACATTAGACGAAAATTGTGACTACTATCACTAAAAACGAGTGTGTTTATTACTATAAAAAGTAGATTTTTCTTTTATTATTCTTTATTTACGGTCTGTCCATTACGTGAGCTTTTGGCGCACAATACCAAAATTAAGTATTCCAACGCCATTTTCTAAAAATGTGTTTTTTGCGATAGAAATTAGATCATATATAAAAAAAATCGTTTAGCAATTTTAAGCTCAACGCCTCTGTATAGTTGAACGCCAAAAGGTGTGAATTTTGGTATTGGGCGCCAATAATTCAAATAATGGAAAGACCGTAAGTCAAGGAATAAAGAAAAAATCTACTTTTTAACATATAGTAATTAATTAACACACTCGTTTTTAATAAGAATTTTATTGTATTTAAATTTGTTTAAAACAACATAATTTGCAAAGACAATTAACTTTTTTGTTAATACACTTAAGTTCAAGTTGAAAGAGTTCATATGATAAAATACCAATGCTTTGCCAGCACTTTGTTATTGGCACTGTTAGCAATTTCTGCCTGGGATTTCATAAGTGTTTTGAATAATTAATTTAAATTTGTATACCAGATATACATTTCTCATACCGCCTCATACACTAGATTTCTAAAATTCAAAATATACATTTGTTATTGTTCATTCATTGATTCAGAGAACAACAATATAGTGCGTGCACGTTTAAAATTGATCACTTAAGTGTATGGTGCACCGTTTTAATTGAAATTAATTGATCGTGAAAAGCTAAACAATGACACATGAGAAAAAATACATGTAATAATATCTAGACAAACTATATTTATGTGCATTATTGAATTGAATGAATTAATTAAGAAAAAAAGTAAATACTGCATTTATTTTGTTTAAGTGTTATATATTTTTATAAGAATCAAGTGGATATTTTACTTAAAACAGATAAAGGTGTGTTCATTTAGAAATTAAATGCAAATTCTAGTTTCTGTAGTTTTTTTTTATATAATCATTATGACTGATAATGTAGAATACATAATTTTAGGAATATCGGGAGAAGAGTTAATTATTTCAGTTAGAATTTAGTAAATCGAATTTTAGTCAAAAATATTTTCCAACTAGCAAAAAACAAAAATGCAATTTCATGCCATACGAAAAATCAAAACTTTATGAATCTTTTGGATGAAGAATATTTACTTTCCACTTATCCCCACCGCCTATCTACCGTGGTACTACCAAGGAACATACAAACCTCGTGATCACACGAATCGTGAACGCCTCTTTCATTATGTTAAAACATTTTTCCGAAGCGTTTGCGAGATAGTTTTTTTTACAAAACCGTTTGAAATAATTCGTCCCGGCGAACTCTCTCCTTTATTTGTACTTCATGATTTCTACACTGAGAGAATTATCTTCGCTTCAGTAATGAATTTCTTCATAGTTTCAATGTAAATTGTCACTCGAACTCGTCCATTGAAACTCTTCATAAAATGAATAGATCAATCCGCCAGTGAATGAATCATTCGACCAATGAAGAGCTTCATAAAATATAATGTTAGCTACTACACTTAAAAAAAAAAGTCAGTAAAGTCAGCAAAAAATGTTGCTGTGTCAGCAAATTTTTAGTCAGGAGCGTGCTTGCAAAAAAGTTGGTAATTTCAGCAAAAGGTTTGCTGAAAATCAGCGAGCTGATTTTTACCAAAAATAGTAATCTTCAGCAAAAGTTTTGCTAACACTTAGTAGATTGCAAATGACAAAAATCCTTGCTAAAATCACTAAACTTTTTGCTGAATATTAGTAGACTGAAAAAAACTCAAAAAACTTGTAGCGAAATTTATTCTAGTTAATTTATTTGCTGAAAATTTAAATATAGAATATGTGTAGAGTTGTTTTTCTTTTTTATCATTTCCGTTGTCTGTACTACATCCACACAATCTGTGACATCTACATCTTGCCTATCTGGTTGTCGTCCACGCTATAAATGCGGTTATCAACTCAATTTTTGTAGCAAAATAAATTAGTAACACATTAGCTCAAAATTAGTTTAGTGCTAAAAAAAATATAACTAACACTTTTGCTAAAAACGGAATTTCAGCAAAAAAAATTGTTGAAAACTAGTACACTTGATATACAAGACGGTTTACTAACTTTTCTACTAACTTATTTTTTTGAGTGTAACTGGGACTTTAACTGACACATTTGTTGATGTTTAAGCACCGTAAGTTGTTTTTCACGTTGGAAAATATCACTCGAAATTAAAAGGATTCTTTAAGCTAATTAAAATTTAAAAAATTAATAATTTTTTTATTTTACTAGAAAGACACAATCACAATAAACACAAATTGTCACATTTTCACAAGAAAAATAATAGTGTTGTAAATATATTAAATTTTCGTGAAAACAAAGTCTACACAATTTTCAAGTAGAACTCATTATCGTGAAAAATTATTTTTTTTATATGGAGTATAACAGTTTTTTCACGTGAAACTAAAACAACTTACGGTGCTTTGACACAAAAATTTTAAATCTAACTTTCGGTTAAATTTTAACAAGATATCGACATTGTTAATGGAAAATAGTAAATTAACATTCCAAAATCAGCAAAAAATTTTGTTAAATAATTAGTAGCCTAAAAAATCACTGAAAATTTTAAAATTTTCGAAGTTTTTTTTCGATTTTTTTTTAAATGTCTTTTGAAAAAAGCAGTTTATAATTTTTTAGCAAATATTTCTGCCGATTCTAGCAGAATAGACTGCTATTTGCCAGATATGAATCAGCTGATTTGGGCAATATGGCCGACAGAAAATGAGCAAAACAAATCGCAAAAATTTAAGAAAAACACAAAAGATAAAGCACAATAATCTAAAAAGAGACAGATATATACAAAAAATGCGCAATACAAAATGTATGGAGATTTTATATTGTTATCTCCCTCTTGACTTCCATGTAAACAAAACCGTACGGTTCGAGAATAGTTTTTTGACACCTGTCATTAGTTTCACATCTGGGATTAATCTGTGGATCCGAAATTGAAATGGGTTGAAATGAAGTTGCGTCAAAATTTGTTTATAAAATGATAAAAAAAAATTTGAAAAACGGTAAGAAATTTGGATTTTACCTAATGTTAGGTGTATTTAAGAGAAAATCAGAAATGATTTATATTGCAAAAGTACCAAGCATTTAGTTTAACAAATTTTAAATTATTTAAAAAATATTTAAACCAAAAATAATTTATCAAATAAATAAATACACGTCATACAATAAAAAATGCGGTCTGCATATAATTTTTCTACCAGTAAGTTTTTACATGTTTCTGTTCGCACTACCAAACGTCATCAGAAAACGTTTGTAGAAAAGGGGCGAAGGACCCAACAAATACAGCGAGAAATTTAATGACATTTTTATACGCCAATTTTTTTCTCAGAACTTAAGCTGTAACCAAAATTGACTTATCATTTGTACAGTTTGCTCGAAATTCAGCTATATTTTTTCCCTAATTAAAGATCGCCCATATATGACTTATTGAATTTTTTAAATTTGCACTAGTAATTCGAATTTATTTTATGCTTTTGTTTATTAGTTACACTTTTTTAGTCGTTATTTTTTTATTTCTTTTATTTGTTTGAAATATGTTTAATTTGATTAAGTTTGGTGCGATGAGTTTCTATTGAAAATTAAACAAATTAATAGAGAAGAAACTTTACGAAAGTTGACTTAAGCTAAATATGGCCGCTTCAATGTGTTTTTATGTTATCGCTCTTTCCCTTAATTCAACTTCGTTAAATATAGTTGGGCATTCAAGCAAACTTTCGTTGATTTTCGGAACAAACTTAACAAAAGTTAAGTCAATTGTGGTTACAGCTTAATTTTCTTGCCATTTTTATTAGTTCTTTCATCACATATTCAAGTTTTATTAAAATCTGAGTATCCACGCAATAAGAACTTACTTGTACTTAAATGAAATTGCCATCTTCTCTTATCGTAAATACGAGTATTTATTTTTGGCAACTAATACATCAAAACTTAAGAAATTATCGAAGCAACTCTTACTTTGCAAAATTGGACAATCTCTCTTTAATTTTAATTTATAAACAAATTCATTCAATGTTAATCATACTGCAAAATACTATAAACTAGGAAAGTATATATGCTCAGTAACTTAAAGTTGTTTATGACTGCAAAACAAATATATTCAAAAATGCCAATACCAATATGCCGAAAACGATAATAGGAAATAAACAGTGAGACTAACTTAATGCTTTTGGTGAAGTATTTTTGCAAGGAAGTTTCAAAAAAATAATTTTTTTTTGGCGAACGTAGGGGTCGCCATTTTACATTTTTCGTTATATCTTTGGCATTTACAGTCGGATCTTAAAGTATGATAGATCGATGTTTTTCTCTCGAGGGGGCCAATGTTTTGCTCTAAGGACCATTGACCTCAAGTATCCCGTTCTAGTAGTTACCCACCAGATCTGAGTTGCTACCATCCAAATGTACGACCATAATGTCTGAAAATTAAAGCTCACAAAAAATCATTAAACTTTTGCTAATGAAGTTTTTCGATAAACCCAGTAGAATTTTTTTTTTATATTTTGGTTACCGAACGTAGGGTTCGCATTTTTAAATTTTTTTTCATAGGATTTTACCTTTATAGCAAAACACTGGTCTCCTCGAGGCAAAAAAATTGATATATCACACACTGATAGAATTTTGTGCATAGTATTTATGAATTTGTTCATTAATCCAATGATTTTTTTCATTGAAAAGTCCCCAAAGAACGCGTTCATTAGATCAATGAAACGTATTCATTAAATGAAAACTAATTGAAAAAAATATATTTTTTTACGTTACTTTTTTTATTTATTTTTATTTTATTAATTTTTATTTGTACATATATTTCTTTTTCGTTTTTATAACGTTTTTGACATCTCCCTGAAGTCGAATTGAACCCGCATTCACCAGAATGTAAACATTATCGCGTTACCGATTGATCTAAATAGCCAAAACAAAATGATGTCATTATTTGGACTTTTATGTTTAAATAATTTCAGTTTGCAACCCTAGCGTTCATTACTGGAACATATATATCTATTTTAGTAATTAGCAAATTCAAAACCCTTATAAAAATTATAGCATATCTTATGGGTTAGTTGAAAATATATAATGAAAAAATTCATTAAATTAATGAATTTTTCATTAACTCAATGAAATTATTTCATTAAATCAGTGAATTCAGATTAATGAAATCGATTCATTAATAGTATGAACGAAAATTCTATCAGTGCACTTTAAAATCTGACTTTAAATGCCCAAGCTATAGCGAAAAATTAAAAAAAGCGACCTCTACGTTCGGGGGAAAAAAATTATTTAAAAAAAAAAAAAAAAAAAAACCATCAAATGACCCTGAGTACTTTTTTCTATAGAAAAACCTTAAGATTCTAAGAACTGCTTCCTAAATGTTCCGGATTTTGAGGACTCTGCCTGTAAAAAACATCCAGACTTTGAAGAAGACTCACATAATATACTTAACTTTTTACGTATTTTTTTTTTTTTTTTTTCTTTGGCAAAAAGTTCGCTAATTCTGACATTTCCATAGAAGAAAGTCCTCAAAATCTAAAGTTAATTTAATAGCAAAATCGTATGAAAAAGAACACAGAATCTAAGGCTTTTCCTACATGAGAATATGATGTTTCTTAAGAAAAAGTGTTCTAAGGCTTTTTCTACAGGAAAAACCCTCATAATCTGAGGCTTTTTCAATGAAAAAAAGTGCTCACAATGTGGTGTGTTTCATGAGAAAAATCTCCAAAGATTTTGAGACTTGTATTAGGCTTAAATAATATTATAACATTTATTGTTAATAAAATATTTTTAAAACAATTTTGTTTTTTATTTTTGGGCGGCATAACGTATTTTATTTAGTAAATTTAAGCACAAAAGTGGTGAAATTGCACATGTTTTTTGAATTTTTATTTATACATTTTAAATGTAAATTTAAAATTTTTGTGTATACTTATCTAACATTATGAATGAATATTACAATTAATGTTTTTCTGAATACAAATTTCAAATTATATTTTGTGAATTTTAAATCATACTTTCAGAATTTCAAATGATATTTTCTAAATTTCAAATGATATTTTCTAAATTTCAAATGATAATTTCTGAATTTTAAATGAAAATTTTTACGTTAATGGTTTTTTGATAATTAAACTTTTAAAGAAAATTTTTACGGTAAGTCTCATATTGAAGGATTAAATTAAACTTAACTATTAAACAAAAGAAACTGTCAAAACATTATATGAGTATACAGAAGACTTTTTGGATTATTAGTTAATTCATAAGCCGTTAGCATGAAACACAGCGATATTTGTTGTTATTAGTTAAAATCCGATTACTGAATGTTCAGTTAAAATTCAAATTTTATATGAGAAACACCAACAAATGTGTCAGTTAAAGTCCCAACTAGTAGCTAACTGGACATTCAGTAATCGAACTTAAACTATTAAAAAACGTTGACCTTTGCGCTCATTTTTGTTTTTTTAATAGGCGGCAAAATTTCATAAAATATCCTAACAGAAATTTCCGCGTTTTTAGTCTTTCTTGAATTTTTTTGCGTTTTTGCTATAAAAAAGCTGGCATCTCTAAAAATAAATAATAAAAATAGAGTAAATAGCTAACAGTAGTCGGTAATTGTTTTATTTGAACTATACAATATTAGTTTTAGTATCTACTAATTATATTATATTTGTAGAGATTTTACGGTCGTATAATATAGAACTACAAACAAAAAAACTTAACATTATCATAAAAATAATTGTTGTTAAGTAAACACAAGTAACTTTTGCTGTTCTATACACTTTTGAAATAAAATTAGTATAAAATTCTATTAAAACTAGAGATGGGAGCGTGACAGGAAATTTGCATGAATCACGTTTGAATCTCGAGTGAGAGTAAGGGAAATTTATACTAATCGCGAGAGTCGTGCGTTAAAGTGAGTTGAGAAAAGTTTTGGTGAGTCCAAGTTTTTTAAGTAAGTCTGCGTGATCAGAAAAAAATAATCACAATTCACAAACAAGAATTCATGTGTCAATTTTAAATATCGGGTTGTACATATATAAAATGCCATCTTATCTCTCAATACTTTGTACCGAGTTTAAGAAAGTTATTCAAACACGTTCAAGACCCAAGATAAATAATTGTAAAAATACAGGTTGTAGAGGAGGTGCCGCTCTAGAGTTGTCAAGTATTCGATTTATTTGAAAACCCGGTTTTCGAATACTTTTAAAAACCGCCTTCTCGAAAAACCGGTGATCGGTTTTTTTAATTCAAAACTGGTTCGAATAACCGGTTTTCCAGTTTTTTGTAAATAATCATTTTGTATTGCTATATATGCAAATTTTATTATAAAACTTGCAAAAAAAAAATGCTAAAAATATTGAAACATTCTATTTTTTTCCTTCAATCCACCTTTAAAACTAAAAGTTATTATTTCTAAAGGCGCTGTTTTTTTTATAAATAAAAACACTTTCGGACGATCTAAAAGCGTGCAATTTTTGCGAAAAAAGCTATTAACGTCCATAAAAAGCAGAAATGATTTTTCACTTGCTCTGGAATTATTACAAAATTGCGGTGTAAGTTTTTTTTGCATTAATTTAATACACAAAACGAGTTTATATGCATTTTAGGACAGATCTTTCCTACTACAATTTTTGTCAAAAAATTATGACTTTTTTAAGATAGAGAGAAAATGTAGAAATCTGCAACAAAAAATAAAAACAGTATCTTGAAAGAATTTAACAATTTTTTGTTTCAAAAAAATCAATTTTTTCGATAATAGTCCACTACCGTACATCATAGCAACGACAAAGTCAATAAACCCTACCTAAAGGAGGGAATCAAACATTAAAGGTCATATGCATAATCATAATTATAAGGTTTTCAAATTATTATGCATAGGCACTTAAATATTTTGCATAATTATTGAACAAATGAAGAAAATTTATTAGAAATTTTCACCTTATAAATATTTGAAAATGTCGAATTATTCGACACGAAAAAACCGGTTTCTCGAATAATTCGAAAACCGCCCTTTTTCAAAAACCGAGAGGAGCCGAGGTAAAGCAATTCACAATTTTAGGTTGTATGTAAGGTAACCCACGCCCCTTGTACTATCCCACCATTAGTTGAGAACAATTTTTGATTACACATACTTCTTTCGATTATTTAATTTTTTAGTTTGTTAATTTTCAGAAAAAAAATTGTCTCTATAAAGAAAATTTCAGACCTAAGAGAATACCCGGAAACCCTTAAAAATTCTTGTAGAAACACCCTTAAATTCTCATAGAAAAATTCGTGAGTATTAGGTGAGTGCAATTAAAATTTCTTAAATGAGTCGTGCGTGATTCAAAATTCGATCATTATTAATTATAATTATTAGTATTAATTAGTATTTTAAAAACTTTTTTATCTATGTACGATTATATACAATTTTTAGTTTATTTATGCCAAATCTCTGACTAACCCCGTAAAATCGTTAAATTGCCCCGACCTCATCTCTACTTAAAACTCAATAATATAGTAACTGTCCAAAAAAAAAAATCAAAAACAATTTATAACATTCAAGAGTTTGATTTTCCAAGAGGGCTCTTATTTTAAGAAAAAGATAATAGAAAACGTGAGTAAGAGTAAATTAAAATACATATATGCTCTTAGCCAAAATATTGTTAATAAATCTACTTTATGGCTTTTACTGCTTTTACTTTAGAATTGCTGAGATACTTTTGAAGAAATTCAAATCACCGCTCACTATTAGTCATTGTCAAATAAAACATTTTAAAGTTCATTTTGTTATCTTCTTTTACAAAAACAAATGTTTAATATTAGTAACATTAGAATGATGTCTTGTTTAACAATTTGATACAATTTAAACATTAAAAAAATTTGTGTGTCAACAATAGATACACGTGTTAAGGAAAAATATTTTATAACAAATGGATTTTTTAACTAACTTTTGTATATATATTAGGGCATTCAACTAATCGATTAATCGCCCAAATAATTATTCGGCTTATTATTAACCGGTTAATTAAAAACAAAAATTGTTTTAAATGAATCGATGAATGGAGCAAAATTTTATATAAAATGATAACATTTGTTTGTAGTTTTAATCCTTTTATTAAAAAAATGGACAAAAAATAATTTCAGTACACTCTGGAAAATTCTTGTAAATTCACTACTATAAAATGGGTAATTTTTGTTTAATATATCACATAGTGAGTAATTATAAACAAAAAAAAAGCGTAAAATTGTTTTGTACACACGTTCATATACAATAATACACTTATAATGTAATTAAAGGCGTTATTTGTTTATTATTAAATATCTTGGTCATAAATTTTTTAATTTTGTTGATAAATTTAAATTTGACGCACAAATTTTGTAAATTTGCTAACTTATGGAAAAATTAAAAAAAATTTAAAATAAAAAATAAAATGTTCTAAAAATAAACATTTACATTTAACCCTTTTAGACCCAACCAGCTTCAAAAATTTACTGATTTTGTAAATTTAAAGTAAAATGGTATTGAAACTATTAAAATTTCCTGATGTCAATTCATATTTAATGAAATATAATTTAGGTAAAAGTATAATTGCAATTTTTTTATGTAAGTAAACTTGTTAGTATTGAAAATATTTGCAACTTTAGGAGAAAACATCACATCTCACAATCGTGTATGCTGGGTAAAGAGGTATTGATAAATTTTCTTAGTCTTGCAAATATTTCGTTTCACATTATTCTTTCTAGGATTGTGAAATCTACATTCATCATTTCTATAGTGCGTAGGTGCCAAATCGAAACCCATTTAGTGATGCGACCAGTTGCGAATCAATTTGATATCAAAGTAAAAAATATATTTATATTTAATGTTACAAAAATCCTTTTTTCGAATAGAAGAAGACTTCTTCCTGAGGATGATTATGAAGGAAAAAGAAGAAAATATGTCCATTATCTAATTGTTTTTTAAATGTTTAGAATCTGAAGACTTTAATTTTTCCTATCGAAAAAGACTCCAGTTTAGAAAATCTTTTTCTATTAAAAGGTATAGAATCTGAAGCTTTGTCTAAGGGAACATTTTCTCAGAATCTGATGTTTTTGCTATAGGAAAAAGAGCCAATGCTTTTCGAATAGGAAAAAAGTGGTGAGAAACTGCGAATTCTCTATTTACTTTATAAAAAAAATTATCAGAAAATCATGTGAATTATGAAGAGCCTTTCTTATGGATAAAATATTGGCCTTTGAAAAGTTTTCCAAAGAAAAATCCGGATAGGGACATACCTTCAACAGATTATTTTTCACAATTTGTTAAATACGTTTGGGATTTCAGCACATTTAATTCCTTTAATGCAATTAATGTATATCCCGATAAAAAATAAATTTGAAAAAAACTAATATGCAAGTGCTTATGCAAATTTAAATGTTACTGACACTTTAGAAAACATTGTTTTCTATTGGTGTTTTTACGTGAATGGATGTCACTATATTGCTAGATCTGTCAAAATAACATAATAGTATATTGGAAGATGACAAAGCAAATTGTGGTAAATTTTTTGTTGTTGTTTTTGTTTTTTCTCTAATATTTTGAAAGTTTAATAACGCCCCTACACGAGAACAAGAAATTCTAATTGAGTTGGTAATTTAACTTAACAAATATTTCCAGAAATTCTAAAAACATCGTCCCCTGACGATTTCCTTAGGCAAGAATGAAATCCGGATAGGGACATGACTTCAACAGATTATTTTTATTATTATTTTATTTATTTTTATTTTTTATTAAGATCCTGAAGAATCCTTCCTCTAGATTTCTCAGATTCTTAGGACTTTTTCGTAAAGAAACCCCTTCAGATTCTGAACACATTCCTACAAACTTTTTCCTTAAAAAACCATACATTTCTGTATGCATTGAATATGTAAAAATCGAAAATGTAGAGATAAATACTTTTGATAACCGATTTTCCTTCTACGTTCCTCCCTCCCTTCATTTGAGTTTAGTAAAAATTTCACAGAGGATTTTTTCAAACAGTCTTCTGAAAAGCTCATATATACGAAAAGGTAGTTGTTATAAAGGAATAATTTTTACAACAACCAGTGGGTTTCTTTGCATCCCAGTTTCGCCGGAGCTTGGTGCGAGTTAGATAATTATCGTGATAACCGTGGATAGTAATATTTTCTCTAAAAAGTATATACTCTTTGCTACAATATTGTTTACTCTTTCTTTGTTTTACTTTTTAAACTGTAACGCTGAGTTTTATACTTTCGGATTCTGAGCAGGGCTACCAGAATTGCCGATTTTTCGGCATTTTGCCGATTTTTTATTGAAAAATATGCAAAATGCCGATTTGCCGTTTTTTGGTCGAAAAATGCCGATTTTTCTTAAATTCAAAAAACACGCTAAAAGGATAATTCAATATGACAAAATAACTTATTCAGCGCAGTATTTTGTTCGCACTTATGCGACAAAAGCAGTTAAATTCAATAAAAAATAATTGTTTGCCAACTTATTAATCTTATTAAATTATTCGAATTATTCGTTATTCGAAATTTGACATTTAAATTATTCGAACAACTATTTCAGTAAAATTGTTTGATTAACCGAATAACGATTAATTGATTGAATACCCTAGTATATATCTAATTCGTATAAAAGTTTAATGTTCAATAATCTTTTTTATTAAATATTTCGAAATATTATCAAAATTTTATTCTAAATTAAACGTCATAGTCGCCGTGATATAAATTCTAAAAATCAAAGTTATTATCTTTTATAAATATTTAATCGATTATAATAAAATGAGTAAACAAAATAATATAACAAATTCATTATCTATGTGTATTAGGGTCACTCAAAATACAAGAGTGTGTAATTTTCTCGGTTTTCAAAATTATTCCTATTCTAATAATGCTTCATGAATTTGAATTAAAAAAAAACCTTAGTCAAATCGCCTTTCTAAAATATAGTAAATTTGATTCACGATTTTCATTTAATTTTCAAATATTTCTGGGTCTACTTTACCGATTTGCAAGTATGACCTCTTTTTTTATTTACTGAAGTGATCAAGTGTCCAGTATGAAATTAAATTAAATTTTTTTTCCAAGGTCATTTTTAAATAATTTTTCGTAGTTTTAACTAAACTTTTTACAGACTTTTTTTATAAGTGTATGCTTTTTATAAGTGTGAGTTACATTTAAATTTGCACAAGCACTTGCGTATTCGTTATATCAAATTTATTTTTATCCGGATAAGCAGTAATTGGAGGAAGGGAATTATATGTGCTAAAATTCTAAAACTTATTTAACAAATTGTGAAAAATAATCTGTTAAAGGCATGTCCCTATATGAATTTCATTTCTGTGATTTTTCTAGAAATATTTGTTAAATTACAAACAAATTTTTTATAAAAACAACACTACAAAAAACAAAAAACTTGTGTGATGAATAAATTAGAAAAGTTATTTAAATCTTTAGTAGAGTTTTAAGATGTAAAAAAAGTATAAAAATTCAATTTAAAATCTTAACCCATTCGGTCGAACACTTATTTTAGCAGGACACTAATTTTCGGCCTAAAATAACTGGGACATTAACTGACAAATATGTTGTTGTTTCCCATGTTAACACTGTTAAGTAAATTTTGGCTGGACTGTCAGTAATGGGGCGTTAAAATTATATAAATTTTCAATTAAAAATTAGTAGATCTAGAAAATGCTAATACTCGTGTAATTTTTACTAATAAACTATAAGAAATTTGTAGATTTACTAATTTTATTTATTTTCTGTTAAAATTTAATAATTTTTTTTAAAGTTTAATACATTATTTCGATTTGGAAAAAGATCTTATCGAAGCCGGAAATTTTTTTAAAAACTAGAGCTTAAACAATAAACTTACTGAAACATTTATTTTGTTTCAATATCGATGTCTTAATTATGAATCATTTGGCTAAACATTTTCATAACACCATGACGTTACTAAAACTAATGATTTTATTTAACGAATTCTATATATTTGCCACTGTAGAATATAACTATTTTTTTCAAAATTGATAACGATATTTTATCAGAGTCATTGGGTGTGAAAATTGTCTAATTTTTAATATCAAACTTGAGTGACTCATTGATAAGACAGCAGTTCATATTGTGTAAATAGTGAATTAACAAAAAGAAATTATAAGCCAGAAAATTTTCAAATCACCAATTTGTACATAACATTTGTACTTAACCAACGAGCATAGAAACTCAAGAGGATGCATGTGTCTCTTTCAATGTTAACTGGCTCTGGCCGACATTTGAAGAAATTTTATTAGAAGGTGATAGATTAAGTTTTATTGTCAAATTTTAATAAATATTAAAAATTGTTTCAATAAATATGCATAACATGAAAAAATGTAATAAAAAAACTAAACCTGTTAGCTGCAATTTAACTTCTTGAAATCTCAGCCAGAGCCAGTGAGAGAGCGGTTAACAGTACGTGAGCATCTTGCATAGAGCCTGACTTAACATACTCGTAAAAATACGGTTTCCGTGTGTGGTCTAAACAAAATGTAAAAAACAAAAATTTCCACTGGCGTCAACTAGCACATGTTACACAAAAGCGCATAGATCAATACACTTACAGAAATACGTCTGTAAAAATAGCAGAAAAAACAACTAAAAATTAGTTAAAAATGATGCTGCAGAAAAAATTGTTAAATTAGTATATATTTTTTTTTACTAAATACTAGTAAAATAGGAACACCAAAAAAACTAAAAATTTACAGAATTTTAGTTATATTTAAGTTAACTTTTAGTTAATTGAAAATGCCAACTTGTAGGTACTGTAAAATCTACAGAAAATTTTGCTAAATATTAGAATAGCAAAAACAACTTGTTATATTTAAGCTAAATTTAGTTGAGTGGAAATAGCAGTCTATCATGTTAAATTAACAGAAATATTTGCTAAAGTTTTGCTAATTATTTAGCAACATTTTTTGCTGATTTTAACAGGTTAATTTGTTATTTTGTATTAACAAAAATTTAACTCAAATATACATAACTAAAATTCTGTATACTTAACGGTTTTATTCTTGTTGTTTCTATTTCATTAATATATGTATGTATATAAAAAATAATCTGCTCATTTAGCAGTTTTTTCTGCAGCATCAGCTTTAACTAATTTTTAGTAGTTTTAACAAAATTTTTTACAGACATTTTACTATTAGTGTAGAATATGGAGTAAGTAGTACATACTGAAAACACACTTTTCAAATTTACCGAAACACGCCCACATTTTAATGAACCATGAACCCCGTGTAACAGCAGGTAACGAAATGAAACTAATTTTTCAAAGCAGAAATAACAATTCATAATTTAAGATTAATTTAAGGATTTTCCCATTTCACGCAGGATTTACTAGCGATTAGATAAAAACAAAATTGGAAAAATACGCACGTTGTTAAATTTAAATAAAACAACAAAACAGTTTGGACATGATGAAATTATGATAACACAAATATTTAAAGAGATAAGAATAAATAACAATATATATTCGATACCACTACTCAAAATTTACGATCGATAGACTCTTTTTAATCAATACTCTTTAATAGAAGCAGAATATGAAAGAATGAATTCATTTGTAGTTCATCATTTTTTTTTTGCTTATCATTACATGATCTTAAATTTCAATGAATTTATAAAATTTTTAAAAATTTTAATACAACTTTATGAAGCTTCCCAGCAAAATATTAGTGCTCATTACTAATATCTAAATAATAAGTAGTAGCAAAAAATATAAAATGCACTACAAAAATATAAAAACTAACTGTTTACCAAAATAAATATAAATAGTTATTTTGCTGCAAAGCAATTAAAAATAAGTGGTTACTAGTTGTTCAATAATAAGGCATACTCATATACTTATTAGTAGTGAAAAATAAGTTGTTACCAATATTACATTATTTTGTAATTAAAAAAATTTAGTACTGTCGCCGATTTATAAGTGGGCGCTATGGCGTAATAGTTAGCAAATTGGACTGTTACACATAAGATTGCGGGTTCGATCCTCAGCAATGCAACATCAATTTGGCATAATAATATGTTTGATTTTTCTATCCCTCATACATATCGCAGTGTCCACTAGGGATGCCAAACAGGAAATCCCGAATCCCGAAATTTTCGGGATTGGCAAAATCCCGAATCCCGGGATTATTGCTCAAAAATCCCGGGATTTACTTATTTTTTAATATTAATATAAACGCAAATAAAGAAAGTGAGCAATTTTAAATTACCTACGTTTTTCTTGAATTTTCTCATATTGACAAGAAATTGATGCCAAGATATTGGTAAAATTATAAATTAAGTAGATTATTCGAGTAAACTATGCAAAGACTTTCCATAAAAATTTGAAATATTAAGTTTTTGAATAATACATGCGAAAAATCAAGTTTGTTTGTCATTTTACCGATTTATTCTTCCAAGCGAAATTCGATTTCTGAAACCTAATTTTGGCTGGGACTGTAAGTTTGAATTCTTCCATGAAAACTTTTGATAACGATAAGCAAATAACTTTGTTGCTGTAATTACACGATTTAGTTGGCAAGGTTATCGCAATGAATATGTTTTAAAATCTGCTTACAAAATACTGGGCGCAAGTGTACTTAATGACAGGCCTTCATATATTATCCCAGCCAGAAAAATACAAACGGGAAAGCGATGGCAAGGTATTTTAATAGGTGGTACAAGTACTGACAAAAATTGGTTTCCCATTTCCAATATGATAACGTCAATAGACAAAAGGACCGGCAGTTCAAAAAGCGCCGGAAAAGTACTGGAGAAACAAAATTTTTAACTTTGGCAAAACGCTGCCAAAACCAATAAATATGTGGTTTGGAATTATATTTTCCAAAATAAAATTTAAAAAAGTTCATATGTATCTTTTTTGGCCCTGCCGTGATGTTTTGTAAAACAAATACTGGCAAAACGATTTTTGCAAACGCTGGCAAAGCGTCCCAAATGAGTCTTCTGCCAGTCATTTATTTTTAACATCGCGGATACCCAGTGGTATGCAGGTACTTGATTTTTTGTACCACTGTCAATTTCTGACTGAGATGTTTCACATTATTAATTATAAAATGTACCACATTATTAATTAACAACTATTAAATAATTATAAAACGCTTTATTCTATAAAAAATTAGTTACATAACATACAAATTTTTACAAATAAAGAAAAATTTAAATCCCGAAAAATCCCGTAAAATCCCGGGATCCCGAAAAATTCCGTAGTTCTGAAAATCCCGATTGGCATCCCTAGTGTCCACCTTCTGTGTTCCCATAGCACTTAACCCCACCGAAGTAAAATAATATAACAGGGCTATAAACAGCTTCAACAAAGTTCGCCAACTCACTGTTAGATGGCGCGTAACAACTGTTCTAAAATTCAGCATCTCGCGCAATTACAGTGTTGCCATAGTGGAGGCGTTTAATCTTTCACCACCTTTAATCTTCTCTCTATCCCCTTTCCAAAGAAAGCAACACGTTAATTAATAAGAAGAATTTCATGAATGTTGCTTCTCTTTAAAAAAAAAGTAGTAAATTTTAGTTTTATTATATAACCACTTATTTGGTAATGAAAGATTTTGCTGGGTTATCATAATTAACCATACGAGTAAAAAATTTTAAGTCGAACATGCGGGCTATATGATACCCCATACCAGTTGAAAATCAAGGAATATTTGTATATGAAAATTAAAAGTTTCAGTTAGGAACACCCGTTAAAATTTACTTAAGCCTAATTTTTATTTTAAAGATATATTTGATTTTTTTTTACAGATTTACAGATGGTGAAAAAATATAAAAATTATGGCGATTTTCTAAATTTTTGAGATTTTTTTAAATATTAGGTTTATTCTTCAATTTCTGCAATATTTTAAAATTTATGTTTTTTTTTTAATTTAAGCGTTTTTTCAACCTTTTTTCGATTTTTCTAAACTTTAGTGCTAGTCATTTTTTATGTTACACCGATTTTTTTCAAATTTCAGCGATTTTTCAATTTTGGCGATTTTTGTTCACCGGCTTTTTAGCGAGTTTTGCCAATTTTCATTTTAATATGACGATTTTGAATTTTGAAACTTACTGCAAATATTTACCGAAACAACTGTAAAAACAATAAATTTACCTGTTTAATAGGTCTTTCTTTATCATTCATCTAGTACAAACTAGTATAATTACATTAAATTTTACTATCTGGTAAACTATTCTTGTAAGTAAAAGCAATTGAACAAAACAATTTTGTTTTGACTTATTTTTTGGTTTGTTTTATTAATAGTCAAAAAGAAATGAAAATAAAAGTTGAATTTATTGAACAATTAGTGGTCCTGTATTCAAGTAAAAAATTTTTTTTTTGATTTTAATATTTTATATTATTCTGAAAAGTGGGCCGGTTATTACTTAAAATTTGGAAGAAGAAATTCTTCATAAAGAGTATATTAAACAATTTGCTTTTGCTCTGAGTAACAAGTGCTAATAAAGCACGAGCTTCACAAAAAACACATAAAGGTAATTTCATCCATATACGAAGTAAACATTTCAATAGTACTACAACGCCACTGTCTTTGCTGCCGAGCTGCAATATATTTTTAACATGGGTAGTTTGAGTTTCAATACTTTATTGAAATTCTATAAAGTAACCAAACACAGTGAGCATCTGGTTAAGTCAAGCGCCGCACGCGGAACAGTCAACATTAACAGACAAACAAAACAATAAGCGGTAAATTTAAAAATTAAAACAAAAAGGGAAATAACAATACGAATTTTAATAACAAAACCGTGAATAAGTTTTTAGTAAATTAACGGATTATTTAATTATAATAATTAAGAGAGTGAGTTAAAAAAAAGAGAAAAAATTTATAATTACTTGATAATGAAAAAATAATAAGTACAAAAATTAATCAAAGTACAAAATCAGTCAATTATTCATACACAAATAATAAAAAGAATAACAATAAAAAATTAAACAAGTGTATTTTCTGAAATAAATCTGTGATAGTAAGTTGAATAATTAATTTTTTTTTATAGTATTAAATTGCATTCTATTTTTTTTACAATCTCAGTCAAAAAATAAACGAAATCATTATTAAAAAAATGAATGTCTTCTAGTAGGTTAAAACTGAGCAAAAAATATAGTCGCGCCTCTTGAACGTTTTATTCAATTTGATTAAATAAGTATAAAAAATAGTAGTACTAATTTTTTTATAATTTCAAATAAAGTATTTATTGATTATAATAATCAAGATGTTTCTAATTTATATAAAACTCGAAAAGAATTACGAAAAATACAATCAAGTGTTTTGTTAAAAATATATTAAAATAAAATTGTTTGTTAAGTAATGCTTTAGCTACTGTTTAAAAGTTAATAACAATATATTTTTTACTAGTCATGTTTTTTGTGACACTACTTAAAAATATTTAATAATACTTTTTATAAAAACTCATATTTTTATGATATGTAATTGAAATGTTTTTAAAACAATTTGATAGTAATACTACACTCATAGAAATTAGTTAAAAATGACCATGCACACAAACTGCTGAAATTAGCAGTTGTTTTTTTTTTTTGCTAAATACTAGTAAAATAAGAACAGCAAAACTAACTGGTAAATTTACAGAAATTTAGTTATATTTGAGTTAACTTTTAGTTAATTGAAGATGACAACTTGTACTGTAAAATCTGCAGAAATTTTTGCTAAATATTAGTAAATTAAAAATAGCAAAAACAAACTGTTATATCTGAAAAATTGTAGTTAGTTTTAAGTTAAATTCAGTTGTTTACAACTAGCAGTTATCCTGTTAAAATCAATAGAAATTTATGCTAAAAAAATAAAATTCTTTTCAGATTTTTTCCATTAGTGTATACTAAACTGCATTTACACTTAACCAAAAACTAGTAATTTTTAAACACTACACACAAAAACTACACTAATAGAAAAAATTCTGTAAAAAATTTAGTTACAAAACTAGTAAAAATTAGTCAAATATGAAGCAGATTGTTTTTGCTATATATTAGTAAGATAGTAATAGCAAAAATAAAACTGTTAAATATACAGAATTTTAGTTATATTTGAGTTAAATTTTTGTTAATAGAAAATAACAAATTAACCTGCTAAAATCAGCAAAAAATTTTGATAAATAATTAGTAGCCTAAAAAATCACAAAAAAAAAATAAAATTTCCGAATTTTTTTCGATTTTTTTTTTTTGAAATGCAATAAGAGGATAGACTACTATTTGCATTCAACTAGCTTAAAAATAATAAAAATTTTGTAGATATAACAGTTTGTTTTTGCTATTTTTAGTCTACTAATATTTAACAAAATTTTACAGTATTATATCTGCAGATTTTACAGTACAATTTGTCATTTTAAATTATTTAAAAGTTAACTCAAATATAACTAAAATTCAGTAAATTTAACAGTTTTATTTCTGCTGTTCTTATTTTACTAGTATTTTACATATTTTTAATTGCTTTTTCTGCTATTTTTATAGATTCATTTCTACGCGTGTAGTAGCTTTTACAAACTTTTAGTTTTCGATTAAAAATTTTTATGAAATCTGATAGATAAACATAAGTATTTTTTAAATAATACTAGATTTTGTTTGTAGTGTAAATGTAGGTTAAAACTGATTAAAACCTACCTAATTTTCGTACAAAATAGGTTTTGTTTATTGTATTTGAGTTTTAATACATAAAAACTATCAAGAGCCAAACACTAGGTAGTTTCTGTTAATCTAAATGTGGGATAAGATTATTTCACAGAACGAAGGGCTTGTTTTAGGGTAACAAATTTGTTTCCAGTATACGAGTATAGTATTGTATTAATAAGTTAAACATGCCAATATTCTAATAATATGTATTAAACAAGATAACGTCATCAAAATAAAAAAAAATAAAAAAAACTTAGCCGCAAATATGTTTATACTCGTAATAATTCATTTTAATAATAAGTATAATTATCAAAATAATTATTATTTCGTCACAGTTGAAACTTGACTTGCGCCCGTCGCGTATTGCCTTGCAGCCATATAAGGAATGGACAAAAGTAGATGGAGTTATTGTATATAAATAATAATTCGCATGCAGTTTTCCCTTGTCAAAATTAGAAGAACAAAATTTTACAAAATCGGAGCAATGATTCGCACATCTCACATACTCGCACAACTCCCTGAGTTATAAATTTTGAATTAAACATAGAATTCTTGTTAAATATAATGTCGTAAAAATTTGTTGTTGTTCTTGAAATGAAGCCAGTAAAGTTTGTGCCAATTTTCATTTCAATCACAGCAAGGACTCGTTTAGTTGTCATATATCCCTTCAAAAATTATGATCTGATTGTCAGCAGAGTGTGGAAAAAATTGCGACGGTAACTAAAAATGAAAAAAAAATTTTTTTTTACCAAAATCGGCGCAAAGACCTTTACGCTTTCCATACATGCTGAATACGCACCAGCATACGAAAAATAAAAAAATATATGATTAGCCAAATGCTTACCAGTATTGACAAAAGTACTGAGTCCAAAAATAGATTTCCAGAAAAACAAAATTTTATAAAAAAAAAATTTTTTTTTTTTGTAAGATGTGATTTTGGGGGTAATAGATCCTGGGACATCAGATTTCCAGTCGATAGCGCAAAACGGTAATGACATATTATTTTTTGGGCTACTAGCAATAAGACCGAATGACTTTTTGCATTATTTGAAAATATATAGTAATGGGTTGCGAATAACTGTGCCCTGTAAACAAGCATACAAAAAAAACTAATCAAAACAAAGTAACTACCCTACGGGAAATTTTAACAAACTGCCACCGAACTGGTCCCTTTATATGAAATAGAGTGGTCACTTTTACATGGCGTTGTCATAGGAGGGGGAAATTGACCCCTTGTTACATGTCACAAGACAAATCCCAGGATATATATAAAGGGGCCAGTTCGGTGACAGTTTGTTAAAATTTCCCGTAGGGTAGTTATAAGCAACACATTATTATTTTTTCAGAATACTGCAGAAAAATATTTAATGATATGTCATTACTAGGGAAGTTCATTAATTTTTTTTTTTAATGCATATGCAACTACCCAGGTAGAAAAATACAAACGGCAAAACGTTGGCAAATCACTGTATATGGTGGTACAAGCGCTGGCAGAGCGTCCGTTTTTCGAAAATTAAAGTACTGGGTCAACCTTGAAATGATAACGTCGATCTTCGGTTGGCCGTCTATCTTTCCGAACGTTGGCAAAGCATTGGTAACAAGTGCTCTGCCAACGTTCTGAAAAGTACTATTACAATGGACTAAAAAGTGGTTTTCAGGTATTTTAAATGCCGAAAGAGATGCCTATATTACACATTAGTAAAACCCAATTGATTCAAGTTTTAGATTTTTTTTATTTGATTAAAGATTAAATTATGAAATAACATAAAATGGAAAAACAAAACATAAAAAATTAAACTTACATTCTGCGTATTTTTTGTAATATTAAACGATTTTCAATTGAAATTGATAAAATTTAAAGATTTTTCTTAGAAAATTCATTGAAATATTGGAAATTAGGATAATTTGAAAAGAATCAACATTATTTAACAGTTTTTATTTGAAATAAGGAAAAATTTAACTGAAATTATTGTTTTTTACTTTAAATTGAGAATATTAGGAGTAAAAACAATATTTTTACAAAAAAGTTTTTCGAAAAAACTGTAATCTTAAAAAATAAATCCTTTTTCTGAGTATAAAGCCTGGTTGCAAAACATTTTTTTCTGTATATAAAAAATAAGTGTTTTGAGCACATTGATTTTTTGTATTAAAATACTGATAATTTCAGTAATAAAAGGGAATTAGTAATAAGATTAATAAAAATAAATTATAAGTTAACACTATTAAAACAGTACAGTCGTAAATTTTGTGAAACAAGTATGTACCGGCAAAGTCCTTTTAGCAAACATTGGCAATTCGTTTTAAGCCGATGTTTTACCAGAGATATTTTTTATATACGGTTGTAAATTTTGTAAAACAGGCACTGGCAAAGTCCTTTTACCTAACGTTGGCAAATCGTTTTGAACCGATGTTTTGCCGGTGGTTTTTGTTTTCATAAACAGTGATAAACTTTATAAAACAAGTATTGGGAAAGCACTCTTTACAAAGCTTGGCAAAGCGTTCTGAATAAGTGCTTTTGCAATGCTTTTTTTTTGTACCATTGTAAACCAACGCTTTGCCAGTGCTTTGTTTTTTGTATCGTCGGTAATTTCTACCTGGGTAGTCTCAAATAGACCAACGAGCATATTAAATATAATATAATAAATGAAAATGTAAAAAAAAAAAAAATTTAGGAATTATTTAATAACCTATTTCAGGTTGGTGTCACAAGGTCATGAGGCATTAGTCGTTGAAGTCTTCTGATATGGGTTTCATTGGTTGAGAGTACTCTAGCTTCTTGGTCTATGTGATTAATCAATCGAATTTCATTCATTTACAATCATAAAATATGGATTTAACGTCGAAAAATATTCCATTAAGATTTAACAAAAATGTGTTTATTATTGATTTTTTCGAACGTTGTCAATATTATCAATTCAATTTCATCATCGCCGGAAAATTATTAATTTATATTCGGATATTTTTGTCTTCTTGATAAACAAAAATTTCAAAAATATTAATGAATTTGAGAAATATTTTTTTATACAGATACACAGAAAAAACAGTAGGCACCAACAATTCGAGTTTGTAAAAGCAATCATATTTTCTTTTAAATTGAAATTTTATTCTCAACAATTTTTTTGTTTGAAATATTTGTAACTATTTTGTAAATTGTTATCTTTCATATAAAAATTTTTTTTCGATGAAACTTCATGCTGACATTATTTGAGGTATTTACATTGATATAGTATATTTTTTTTTAATCTACCATACTTGGGACTTGTGAATTAATCGCTGATATAAAACTATTCCTTAATGTTTTTTAAATAAAATATCATTGATTTTATTTCCCATGTAAAACTTCTCATATCTATTTGAAAATAAACAATATTTCATGTAAGGGTATGTACTTCAAAAAACTACAAAATGGGCGTTTTAATACCCATATTTCTTTGGATAATCTAATGAACATAAGAGTTTTAATTTTCTTACATAAAATAATATATACCCATAAACCTGATCATCTGTACAGCAGACTTTGTATTTCAGATATAAGCAGGGGAAAAAGAATTAGATCATTTGGATACAAAAGTTTAATTTCGGAGTGGCATTTCTACATATTCGCAGTAATTCTCTGGAATTCTATACCCCATAGGTCGCAACTTTTAAGTAACGCACGAAAATTCAAGGAAAATATTTTTAAACTGTTTTCGGCATAACAATTTGAAAAAATAATTATTTGATAAAATATGACTTAATTATTTAAATTGATTTTTTTATTTTTTTTTTTTTTATATTTATATTTTTTTTTTATATTTATATTTCTTTATTGTTTAACTTTAATTGTTTTTTGTATTTTATATAAAAATTTAGTTATTAAGTTATCAATTGACTAATGATTTCATAAATTTACATATCCTCAGTTCCATACTGCAAAATAAGACTTTTAGTCTTGTGTATGGAATAATTCTACAAAATAAATAAAATAAAAAAATAAAATATTATAAAATCGTACCTTTACCCCAGGGTACTAGTCATAGCCAAGTAAATATTTTTTGCGAGATAAGGGATACCTTAGAGAGATAAGGCACCAAGAAGATTTTCCGAATTCCCACTTCCCCAATTTTCAAGACCCCTATGAGGGGGTACATTTAACGCAGCATTGTTTTAGGTATTCCTATCCTTTCCCTACCTGTACATGAAAATAAATTTGCATTAACTCTTACCTGGATCTAGTTAGATTTTTACTAAGATTACTCTTTTTTTGAGTATTTAAATACCCGATAGGCAGAAATGGGATAAAAGCATGCATTTTTAGTAAATTATACAAAAAATATGCACTTATAGCAAAATATGGATTAAAATATGCATTTATAGCAAAATATGCAAAAATTTGCATTAACAATCGATGGCATTTTGTTGCAAATTTATTGATTCACAAAGATTGGTTATTGGTTGGTTGATTCGCAGACATTTGGTTAACATTGTTTTCCACCTAACTAAAGGGTGGTTAAATTTTAAGGGCCGATGTTGATTTTGAATAAAACACAAACTATTTAGGAAATTATTGTCATTTCTTTTTATTATGATATATTGGCTCATATGAATAAAAAATAGATATTACTAATAGGGGGAAATACAGGGTTTTTTAAGCAATTACTTCACAAATCTAGTCTGCTTGGGAGTAGACTAGAAATTTAATTTTTTCATTTTCGTTTACATTTCATGCTATTCTACCAGCCAATTGGTAAATTTGGAGTTAAAATCCATTCCTAAGCCTAAAGTAATTACTTCGAAGTAATTGCTAAGTTTTATTCATATGACCCATTGGCATGGTTCAATTATGTATGGAACAAAATATCGGCCAAATGGCCGCCGCGACCTCGGCGGCACACCTTCATCCGATGGTCCAAATTTTCGATGACGCTGAGGCATAATTGAGGTTCTATGTCGTTAATGTGCCGAATTATCTCATCCTTTAGCTCTTGAATTGTTGCTGGCTTATGTACGTACACCCTTTCTTTCAAATAACCCCAAAGAAAGAAGTCCAACGGTGTCAAATCACATGATCTTGGCGGCCAATTGACATCGCCACCACATGAGATAACACGGCCATTGAATTTCTCGCGCAAAAGAGCCATTGTTTCGTTGGCTGTGTGGCAAGTGGCACCATCCTGTTGAAACCACATATCGTCCAGGTCCACATTCTCAATTTCTGGCCACAAGAAGTCCGTTATAGCGAACACCATTCACGGTAACTGCTTGGCCAACCTCATTTTTGAATAAGTACGGCCCGATGACTCCGCCAGCCCATAAACCGCACCAAACACAAAAAACAGGTGTTTTCACATTTCCTAAAGACCCGATTTGCTGAAATTTATGCACAATTCTCCTGATTGTGGACACATTTGGTCGATTATGCTGACCAAGGAAATCACGAAGTGCACGAAATGCATTTTGATTTGAACGCCCATTTTCATAATAAGTCTGAATAACTAACGCGTTGCTCGATTGTGTATCTTTTCATGGTTCAAATTGAGTTAGTCTGAAATTGAGAAATGTCAAATGAAATGCAGAAAAAAAACTTGACGTTTAGGTGTGGTTCACATTCAACATCGGCCCTTAAAATTTAACCACCCTTTATAACAAACATGTATTTACAGGAACTTCCGAGCTCTAGTCCATACCTTTTTTACAAAAATTGGCCTTTAAACCGTGATCGTCCTTTTTAAATACAATAGAATTAGATTAATTAGTATTGTCAGACCGATTAATCGGCTTCGGCCAAAAATTCACAATCGGCCAATATTACCCAAATAAACCCCAAACAGCTGAAGTAAAAACAATTTTCACACAATTTTAGTAAAAAAAACTTTTAGGCTGTTTTGAGTTACAGGTACCCGTACTTTACCGTGGTAACCGAAAAGCAGTCAAAATTGTGTGTATACTGCTTTTTCGGCCTAATAAAAATAATCGGCATCGGCTAAGGCCGATTATTGTAAATTTGCCAGATGTTCGGCATCGGCCCATAAAAGTCGGTCGGATACTATTAATTAGTTTAACAAATTTGTTTTTAAAATTAAGATTTGTTAAATTTACCACAAAATGTTGTTAAAATTAAACAATCAGTTCAAGGCTAAAAAAATAAGAGAATATTTTGCTAAATTTAATTAATTTTTCTGTTGATCCACCAGTATTTTCAGTGTCTAAAATAACAAATAACTTTGTTAAGTTTTTATGTATTTAATCAAGTGTTTTATTATAGACTTTCTGAACAAAAAAAAAAACAACTTAATTAATGTTCTGATAGGAAAGTTTTGATATTTAACTCACGTTTAAACAACAACTCTTTTTATAAATAAATGCCAAGGCTGATTACCGAAAAGATTAGCGGTAAGGGTAGCGGTATTTAATTTTCTTTATTTCGGTATTGGTAAAGGTAACGGTATTTGGGATTGTTTCGGCAACGGTAGACCGTTATCGAAACAACAATACCGGTATTATAGATAGCATTGAAGTTATACTGAAACAGCTAAAAACATAATATATTTTTCATTTCAAAAGTAAAAAACACAGATTATGAGCTTTACATTCATCACATAGAAATAAATCTGTAAAAATAGCAGAAAAAGCAACTAAAAATTAATTAAAAATGATGTTGCAGAAAAAACTGCTGAAATTAGCAGACTTTTTTTGCTAAATACTAGTAAAATACTCGTAAGAAGCAAAGATAGAACTGTTAACTTTATAGAATTTTAGTTATATTTAAGTTAACTTTTAGTTAGTTGAAAATGACAAATTGTACTGTAAAATCCGCAGAAATTTTTGCTAAATATTGGTAGACTAAAAATAGCAAAAACAAACTGTTCTATCTACAAAATTTTTGTTATTTTTAAGCTAAATTTAGTTGAATGCAAATAGCAGTCTATCCTGTTAAATTAACAGAAATATTTGCTAAAAAAAATTCTAAAGTGCTGTTGTCACAAAGCTCGAATTTTATTTGCATTAAAAAAAATTTAAAAAAAAAAAAAACTTCGAAAATTTTAAATTTTTTTCTGATTTCTTAGGCTACTAATTATTTGGCAAAATTTTTTCCTGATTTAGCAGGTTAACTGGTTATTTTTCATTAACAGATATTTAACATAAATATAACTTAAATTCTGTACATTTAACAGTTTTATTTTTGCTGTTCCTATCTTACTAATATATAGCAAAAATAATCTTCTAATTTTAGCATTTTTTTCTGCAGCATAATTTTTAACTAATTTTTAGTAGTTTTAACTAAATTTTTTTACAGATTTTTTTCTATTAGTGTACCCTCCAAAAACGCCGGAAAATTAAATCGAAAATTTTAATTTATTTTTTTGTTAATTTTAAAAAAATCTAAGGGCAAATATAATAATTTTAGAAGTGCCCATATATTTTATATTTGTTTTCGTTTTAAAAAAAAATTGATTCCTGTAGGTGACATTTATAGAATGTTCAGTGTATTAAGAAACAGATGCGTTACACTTTTTAATGGCACACTCCTTGCTTGTTTTACACAACTTAAAAAGACCTCACATGTCTGAAACAATTAATATTTCTTTATATAAACATAAGTTTTTTAACACCAAAAATATATTAAATTGTAGTCACTGCTACACTTTGAATAATTTTCAACAAAACACAGTGGGATATTTGACACTGTTTTCGAAATTAATGTTAATCATTGGTAAAAATACAAAACATTTTGATAATAAAAACATAATGTGGGTTTTCATACAAACTCCTTGTAAACCTTGTATAAATACAAATCATATTTTTTATGTATGGAGTTTGACATTAAACTAAACATTAAATATACCAGGTTTACACCGTTTACGAGTAGAATACGAGTTTATATGAAAACCCTTAAATTTATTATTTCAAGTGCCTGTTACCTCTAATCTTAATGAAATTAGAATATGTGATAGAGAAGAAAATAGCTTCACTTTAAGACAATTTTCCTCAAAGAGCATTTTTATATATATTTCAAATAAATGGCAACCCTGGCAATATGGGTTTACATTTTTTTGGTTTTTAAAATTGAAACTCTTATTTGTTCTCTATTTCATGTCAGAATCTTAGGGCTTAGCGACAGTAATAAATGCCAAATTTGTATAATTTAAAATGCTTATTGTCTTGTTATTTTCTAGATAAGTTATCCGCTCTAGGACTTTAAAATCATAAGCCATTTTATTTTATATCAAACATATGCGCTGTTTGCTCTATTCTTCAAGTGTATGTTGTTTATGAAATATGATGCCAATAATCTTTGAAATATCATACCATCCTTGCCCCCCACTTAAAGTCAAATTGTCAACTGTCAAAGGCTAACAAATAAAATAATCAAAACAATGTCACACACTCCTTTTTCACAATCCACCAAATTATTAGACAAAAAAAAAAAAAAAAAAAAACAAAAACTGAAAACAATAGGAACACAATTCTTACAATGAAAAATGAAAATTACATGTTTTTGGTATTAACGGCGAACTGACATTTGAAGTGGTCTGTGATAAGGTTGCAAGTTCTATGGAATCTTTGGTTTACAGTACGTGATAAATTGTATTTTTCACTGATACTTGAACATGACCGAAAAATAAAATATCAAATCCACAATAAATACAGAAAACAAGACCATAATGAAAATAAAACCATACGAAAAGTGTCATTTTAATGTGTCAGAATAATATTTAATTTTAAAATTAAATTTATTCTTTTATCTTTAAATTTATTTAGGTTTCATACATTTTATATACATGCAGCGCTAGACGTGTCACAGACATTAGGCTTGATATTTATAAATTCTTAAATAAATTTATAAAAACGAGTGAGATTATTTATGCCAACAATTATTATTTTATGAAAATATTTAATATTTATTCTATTAAGATACACGTTTTTTTATTTAGGTGTAAAAATTGTTCGTTTGCTTGTATAATTATCATCTGTTTATAATTGCAAAAGTGTATTTAAAGTTCCTATAATTAAGAAATTATTAAATTAAAGTTTACTTTTGCTTAACTGTTTATTTTTTTAATAACAAAGCAAACCTTGTACAAAATATGTACTTTTGAATTATTTTTACCAATCTTAAAAACAATGAAAAGCAATACGGTTTTATGAAAAAGCGTCAATGACAGGAATTCAAAAACTAAAAGTTTAACCAAGAAGCATATATAACTAGGAGATGCAATCACTATCGGATCGGATATCGGACAGAAAGTTATGACGTTGTCAGAAAACATTATTCCGTTGCCTGACAATAATTTTCTTTCCATTGTCCGATCCAATGTGATCATGCAAAACGCCGACACACGTATATTTTTTTTTTTTTGGTTTCCTCCACACACAGAAAACAGATTCGTAGTTCCAACCGAATTTTTCGCCAACCGAATTTTTGTAGTTCCAGGTACAATCACTTTTATTTATTTTTAATACTATTGTAACTACCGAAATTTATTTACAATTTTTGAATTTTTGTTGTGTTAATAGATTACTTTAATGTTTGTGGATTATAAATTCTATAAATAGAAAAACACGTTCCACAAAATTTATTTAAAAATTAAAAATTTTTTTGTCGCTAACTGGGATCGAACCCCCGACCCTCCGCTTGTCAGCACATTGCTTTCCCTCTAAGCTAAGCTCTATTTAAATTTTTTCAGTCAAATTTCAAATTTGAATTTCTCAAAGGTTTAAAAAAGGCTTAATTCTTTCATTCACTTTTTAAAAATTAATGTAATTTGGGTTAAATTTCATTCCATATAGCATTCTTATGGAATTAATTCGATAGCTTAATTCCCAATAGCTTTAAATTATATGAATTCATTCTATTTTGATTGAATTCTAACTGAATGAAACCCAATTTACCTGAATTCATTTAATAAAAAGGTGAATGAAAAATGATTTGTGTTCATTCACTTAATCAAATGAAAAATTTTAATTTGCATGTAATTGCTGAAATATTAGCATAATCCAAATGAAAAACGTTTAAAATTCGTCTAACAGAAATAAATAGTATCGTATGCTTTGTTACAGCTTGTATGCTTTGGTTTTGATTATATGTTAGTTTCAAACTACACTGCACTAAGTGAATGGTAATAAAATTTCTTCATTCAATTAGTAAAATTTTGAATGAAAATGGGGTTTGAATGATTCAAGTTAGGAATTCATTCAATTCATATTAAAGCTTTGGGAATGCAGCTTATGAATGAATTCTTTACGAGTGGTTTAAGGGAATGGTACATGAATATTTTTAAAATCTGAATTTAATTTTTCGTGATTTAAGCTTAAACTGAATTAAGTTTTTCGAAGCTCTGGAATTTCTTCAGGTTTGAATATTTTGTCTATAAATAAAATTATATCAACAACAGAAAATCAGTTGTGTCTTTTAATTTGAATAAAAAAAAAATTATATCGCGAACTAAGATTGAACCGGCGACCTTCCGTTTGTCAGCCCATTGCTTTTCCTCTAGGCTAAACTCGACATAAATTTTTTTTGTCAAATTTCAAATTTTTATTTCTTCAGGTTGAAAATTTGAATATTTTGTTTTTGAATAAAATTATATTCACAAGAGAAAATCAATTGTGTCTTTTAATTTGAATCAATAAAAAAATTATTAAAAAAAAAGTTAGGCCTTGGTTGAGGTTTGAACTCAAATCTCTAAGGCTATAAGGCTGTGTCTCTACCTCCTGCGCCACAGATACTTACGTTTAGTTGTTGTCTAACTTAGAATTTAAACACGCATATGTATGAAACGAAAAAATATGATAGATTCCAAAATTTTATTATGATAAATAAAATTTCTGTTCCATGTCTCAATATATTATTACAATTACCAAAATAATGGAAATTAATGGTTAAAGCTACTAAAGTTAAAAAAATTTTAAATTGATTGGAAAAACTAATACTTTGGATAGAGTGATCGATTTTATTGAAACACAACTGATACTAAATTGTTGCTGCCGATATTTTATTCAAATGACTAAATCTTCGATAAATTGGTGGTTGTTGGTATTGCAGGTAATGTGGAAGTTAGTAATTTTTCAATATTGGTTAGAAAAGCCAAAATTTTGGATAATGTGACAGTGTTTTGGTTCATCATATATATTTTTTGTTCACAAATAAATATAACTTTCCTGATGATGAATTTTAAATAACTGCAATTAAAATTATTGAATAATGAAAATATTTCGTTGGTTCCGATAGAATTCCAACCAATTTATTTTCTGTGTGTACCATTATCAGAATCCCGTAATTTTGGAAAAGTTCGAAATTGTTGTACAGTGTAATCAAACACATGTGTGCTATGAAATCATTATGAAAAAACTATATTCTAATAAGCTGCTAGGCATAAAATACATTCTACACTGAAAGAATTATCTGCCCGATATTAATGAATTTTTACATAAAGTCAATGAAATTTCACAGCAATCGTACATTGAAAGTTTCCATTGAATTAATGGGATTTTTCACAAAATGTGAAAAATTTCATTTTATTTATTATTAGTTTCATGCATTAAATGGAAAAGTTTCATTAAAACTAGATTCATAAAATATATGAAGCTTTTGCATCAAATTTAAGAAATTTTGATTTAATTTGTGGAGAAAACTTTGTTAAATTTCATTAGAACTCGTCAAGCTTAATTCTCTCTGTGTAGTTAAAAACTCTTTGTGTACATTTCATTGTGAATACGGGTGTAAATGTTTTACTAATTTTCATTGCTGATTATAGGAAAATAAATATTCTACTAATTTTTTAAAAACGGGTTATTGTAATTAGCAAAATTCCTTTTTTTTCTATTTCATAAAAATCAAAATCTCTATCGAATACTTTTTGGAAAATTCTGTTTTGAATTTGTAAAAATTTAAATTTTCGAATTTTCTCGAAAACGATGCGAAATACGAAAAGGGACTACACTCAAAAAAAAAAGTCAGTAAAGTCAGCAAAAAATGTTGCTGTGTCAGCAAATTTTTAGTCAGGAGCGTGCTTGCAAAAAAGTTGGTAATTTCAGCAAAAGGTTTGCTGAAAATCAGCGAGCTGATTTTTACCAAAAAAATAGTAATCTTCAACAAAAGTTTTGCTAACACTTAGTCGACTGCAAATGAAAAAAATCCTTGCTAAAATCACTAAACTTTTTGCTGTATATTAGTAGACTGAAAAAAACTCAAAAAACTTGTAGCGAAATTTTACTTTAGTTAATTTATTTGCTGAAAATTTAAATATAGAATATGTGTAGAGTTGTTTTTCTTTTTTTGTCATTTCCGTTTCCAGACAAGCTGCGACATCTACATCTTGTCTATCTGGTTGTCGTCCACGCTATGCATGCGGTTCTCAGCACAATTTTTGCAGCAAAATAAATTAGTAAAACATTAGTTCAAAATTAGTTTAGTGCTAAAAAAATATAACTAAAATTTTTGCTGTAAATGGAATTTCAGCAAAAAAATTGCTGAAAACTAGTACATTTGATATACAAGACGTTTTACTAATTTTTCTACTAACTTATTTTTTTGAGTGTATAGACCAAAATTATTCCAGAGTACGAACACAATATGGTGCACTTTAAAATTTGCACTGCATTTTTATACATAGCAAAAACATGGTCTCAACTGCACTAATAGAAATAAATCTGTAAAAATAGCAGAAAAAGTTACTAAAAATTAGTTAAAAATGATTCTGCAGAAAACTGTTAAAATTAGCAGATTATTTTTGCTCTTTATTAGTAATATAGCAACAGCAAAAATAAAACTGTTAAATTTACAGAATTTTAGTTCTATTTGAGCTAAATTTTTGTTAATGGAAAATAGCAAATTAACCTGTTAAAGCAGCAATAAATTTTTTTTTCGATTTTTTTTAAATGCCAATAAAAATCGAGCCTTTTGAAAACAGTAGTTTACAATTTTTTTTAGCAAATATATCTGCTGATTTTAGCAGGATAGACTACTATTTGCATTCAACTAAATTTAACTTAAAAATAATAAAAATTTTGTAGATATAACAGTTTGTTTTTGCTATTATTAGTCAACTAATATTTAGCAAAATTTTCTGCAGATTTTACGGTACAATTTGTCATTTTCAATTAACTAAAAATGAACTGAAATATAACCAAAATTCTGCAAATTTAACAGTTTTAATTTTACTGTTCTTATTTTACGACTATATGGGAAAAAAATCTGCTAATTTCAGCATTTTTTTCTGCAGCATCATTATACCCTACACCACTATGTGGTCATTATACCCTACACCACTATGTGGTCATGGTATTATAAGTTTGTGCTGATGTTTGTAACACCAAAAAATATTGGTCGTAGACCCACCTTATAGTATACCGATCGGCTCAAAAATTTTTTTTTATTTCGATTTAACCATGTCCGTCTGTCCGCCCGTCCGTCCGTCTGTCTGTCTGTCTGTCCATGCAATCTTGTGCGCACTCTACAGGTCGCAAATATTAAGATATTTTGATGAAATTTGGTACACAGACCTATGTTGGCCCAATAACGCAGCCTATTGATTTTGGTGAACATCGGTCCATGTTTAGACCTAGTGCCCATATAAGGGTCCCACCAAAATTATATTGTTTATACGCTGCAGGTCGCAAATATTAAGATATTTTGATGAAATTTGGTACACAGACCTATATTGGCCCAATAACGCAGCCTGTTGATTTTGGTGAACATCGGTCCATGTTTAGACCTAGTGCCCATATAAGGGTCCTACCAAATTAATACTGTTTATACGGTGCAGGTCGTAAATATTAAGATATTTGATGAAATTTGGTACACAGACCTATATTGGCCCAATAACGCAGTCTATTGATTTTGGTGAACATCGGTCCATGTTTAGACCTAGTGCCCATATAAGGGTCCTACCAAAATTATACTGTTTATGCGCTGCAGGTCGCAAATATTGAGATATTTTGATGAAATTTGGTACACAGACCTATGTTGGCCCAATAACGCAGCCTATTGATTTTGGTGAACATCGGTCCATGTTTAGACCTAGTGCCCATATAAGGGTCCCACCAAAATTATATTGTTTATACGCTGCAGGTCGCAAATATTAAGATATTTTGATGAAATTTGGTACACAGACCTATATTGGCCCAATAACGCAGCCTGTTGATTTTGGTGAACATCGGTCCATGTTTAGACCTAGTGCCCATATAAGGGTCCCACCAAAATTATATTGTTTATACGCTGCAGGTCGCAAATATTAAGATATTTTGATGAAATTTGGTACACAGACCTATATTGGCCCAATAACGCAGCCTGTTGATTTTGGTGAACATCGGTCCATGTTTAGACCTAGTGCCCATATAAGGGTCCCACCAAAATTATATTGTTTATACGCTGCAGGTCGCAAATATTAAGATATTTTGATGAAATTTGGTACACAGACCTATGTTGGCCCAATAACGCAGCCTATTGATTTTGGTGAACATCGGTCCATGTTTAGACCTAGTGCCCATATAAGGGTCCCACCAAAATTATATTGTTTATACGCTGCAGGTCGCAAATATTAAGATATTTTGATGAAATTTGGTACACAGACCTATATTGGCCCAATAACGCAGCCTGTTGATTTTGGTGAACATCGGTCCATGTTTAGACCTAGTGCCCATATAAGGGTCCCACCAAAATTATATTGTTTATACGCTGCAGGTCGCAAATATTAAGATATTTTGATGAAATTTGGTACACAGACCTATGTTGGCCCAATAACGCAGCCTATTGATTTTGGTGAACATCGGTCCATGTTTAGACCTAGTGCCCATATAAGGGTCCCCCCAAAATTGGCTTGGTTACAAACTGCAGGTCGCAAATATTAAGATATTTTAATGAAATTTGGTGCGCTGACTCACATTATAGAAAATTTTGACACGAGCCCCATTTTAACCCATTCGAATTTCGGATCCAAACAATACACCAGACTGGTGTAGGGTATTGTATAGTCGGCATGCCCGACTTTAACCTTTTTACTCGTTTTTAACTAATTTTTAGTAATTTTTTTTCAACTATTTTTAAACATTTATTTCTATGAGTGTACCTTTGTTCACGATATTATGTAAGTGAGAGGGTAATAAGTACTTATTACTTTGTGTTTTTGTAAGTGTAAGTTTTTGTTCGTTTTAAAATTACACACAAAGGAATAATCATGTTATTTCTGTTAAGTATGTTTTGACTGACACTGTATATTTATATCTTCTTTATTAATAGTAAAGAAAATATGGTGAATAATTTTCGTTTAATAAAAGTATACGATTCAATATAACAATAATTTTATTTACATATCGAAGTTTCTTTCATTTAATTAAATTGCGAGTGTGCTAAAAAATAAAAAAATAAAATATTTATAATAACAAGGAAGGTATCCCAATGGGATCAGATCTTAATAAGATTCGGATAGGGGATGCAATATAAAATACACGTATTTCTTTAGCTGACCCAATCCCATATTCAGGGGTCAAAAATTACCCAATTTTTTCGTTTCTTTAATATATTTCTTACAATTTCAAAGAAAACTAGACAAATAAAAGCGTTTTTAGAGAAGCAACTGCCGATATACAAAACATGTCCGAACATGTGCAACTTTTTTTCTTATTCAAATATAATTTTTTTCGAATAGCACATTTGCATGGGAAAGTGTTAACGGTTTTAAATAAACTTTACATATAATTATGTCTATTTAATTTAATCGAGAGTGTGTCTGAGCTTTTTTACCACTATTTCAAATACTGCTTTTTTACCACTATTTTAAATAATTCAATTAAGTGCTAACCCTTGCTCCACAATGCGGACAATATTTTCTCGACTACTTTAACGCTGTGTACAAATATATCTAAATTTCGTAAATTTCAGATATGTTTCTATACAAAAATCGGTTAGTTTTCGATCCCACTTTTTAACCCTTAAATGTAAGATTGGGCCTGCTAACAAATGTGTGTCTCTTAATCTTTTACTCTATCTCATATCAGAATTTCCTTAAAATCGGAGAGAACCAACTGGCATACTTTCCTTGTAATTTAATATTACTAAATAACATGGCTCTCAATATATGGCTAGATAAGACAGACACAATACTGTAATCGAAAAGTAGACAAAAACATCTGATGCAATATAATATTTCATGATGATCTATGGGTATCTATGGACTATAGTACAATAGCTAAACGAATATTATTTTTTTGGTTGGCGCATACCAATGAAAACAATTTCATATCAAAACAGACCTAAAGACCAAAAAAATTTCACTAATTCATGTTTATTAGGGTGGCTTTAAGTGTGTGATACTTTTTTTGTTGAAAATTTTAAAGTGTCTGAGACTTAGGCCCTGTGCGAGGTGGCTAAATAAATTCTAAACTAAATACAAATTGACAAAAGGGTTTAAAATTTCTTTGCAATTTTTTTTAAAACTTTTTTTAAAAAACATAGAAACTTGGAAACCTGAATTTAGTTTAGATTTTATTTAGCCGTGCGAACTTAATAAAATATTATTCAAATTACGGAAATTTCGTTATAGCATTTTAAATAGGGCAGGCTTGAGATAACTATTCAATGCTTGAAATCTAAAATAAGTACCTGCCTAATAGTTGAGACCATCCACAATTATTAAATGTCAGAGTGGTGGTAGCAATTAACGTTAAAAGTTATTCCATATATACAATGTTGTCTGCAGAGCTTGTAAAGACTTTAATCCCTCAATCTATTTTCAATTCTGATTGGCTATGGAATGATTGAATTCCCAAACTGCAATTTTACACATTTAATGAAATCTTAATTGGTCTCAATCGATTTAATTTTAAAGACTTCAATAAGTTTTTCATCATTCGATTTGTTAAATCACTGAATTAAATGGTTAGGAATTCAATCGTTTGGGAGTTCAATCGATTTCTAGTTCAATCGATTGAGTAATTTGGTAATGATATTCGATTTTCTTCATTCATTAATAGTATTACAACAATTTCAACAATTCAATTTCAATAAAGGGTACGATTATATACAATAATTTATTGATGACATTCATTCGCTCGTATGAATAAAAACTGAAATAATAGGGGGAAATACTGGGTTTTTTAAGCAATTATTTCACAATTCTAGTCTGCTTGAGAGTAGACTAAAAATTTTTTTTTTTATTTTCGTTTATATTTTATGCTATTCTACCAGCCAATTGGTAAATTTGGCGTTAAAAGGCATTCCTAAGACCAAAGTAATTACTTCGAAGTAATTGCGAAGTTTTATTCATATGAGACCCCTTGTTGGTACTTTTTCAAGTAATTAATATTTTGCATAACGTATAAGGCTATGTATGAAGGTATGTGTAGTTAACCCTTTAATTGGTAAATTAATGTTTTTTATACAGGTAAATTACAGAGAATAAAAATTGAAAAAATTTCGATAAGGCCAGCAGGATAGAATACGTATTTTAGGGTCCCGCTACAGACCCATCCTTAATATCCCATGCCTTTATGGATTAATAATTGATAATGATCTTTTTATATTGACTGTGAAACAAATAAAGAAATGTAAACACAACTCAATTAGACTTACATCAACGAAATTCTAGCAATGCTATTTTTATCCTCTGTTATTACTGTTTTTGCTTTGAACTTTAATTCTTTAAGTATCGCAGCTGGTTCTATTTAGAAATTTCAGCTTTTTGCGTAAGTATAGGAATTGTTTAAACTAAGCAAAACCATAAAAATTTATAATTTAACTGTGAATACAACATGTTCTTTATGTTTTCTTCCTGTACTTGTAAAAAATCGTTAATTTTATTGTAATAAAATAACATAATTGTTAATTTAACAATTATTTTTAATTCGAATGTCATTCCCAAATTGCTGAATTAAATGATACAAAATCGAATGATTGATTGAATTCACATATTGTCAATCGAATGAGTAATAAATCTAATGAGTGTCTAACGATTGAATTCAATGATTGACATACTCGAATGAGATAAATTGATTGAATTCGTTAAAAGTGAATTCGAAGGAATTCCAAAGAATGAAGTCTCTACGAATGGTTAAAAATAATTTCAATCGATTTAGAAGGAAATCGAATGGTATTTTTAGGGACTTCATTCAAAATAGAATTCATTCTTCGAAGCTCTGGTTGTCTATCGTTGGATGTTTAAAATGATGATGTTTCAGCATTACTTGCAAAAAATTTTATTCAAAAACCAGTATTTGATGAAGCAGCTAACAAACGTCTTGTAGTTAGATAGACGGACAATTCCAGGCAATAGAATAGATTAGAAATGCAATCAGCCGCAAGATACAAAAATAATAAATATTTTATAAACAGTTAATAATTATAGGCCAAGCTTTAAAGTTTGTATTTACTTATTCGGTTTAAGTTTAGTGTCACTAAACAAACATTTGTTCTTCTTAAGGAAATTATAGTCTGTAAGTCTGACTTGTCTTTGTTTATTGGTTGGTGTACAAAATTGTAATCATGTTCTGTTGATTGAAACAAATGTTAGGTTATAAAAATAAAAAGCCCTCACATTAGCAGGCTTTAACTTTAGCTAACAAAAAATCCCGTTTCATTTTTGTTATTTTTTTTTTGTTGCCTAAGACAAGATCATACAATTTACGGCACACTTCGTCAAAGTTCATTGAAATAATTTAAAGATTTTGAAAACAGTGGGCTGGAACAAAGAAATTTTAATACTTTTTTCGGGTGACATGTTATCAGAGCTTTGAAGAATTAATTCCTTTTTGAATGAATTCACTACCAATCGAATTCAATTTTCTCTACAATTGAATGAATTCCTTTTCTTAAGTAATTCACTGAATTCGTTCAACCGAATGCGTTCATCAAACAACAAATTCAAAGAATTAATTCAATTGCAATAGTTCTTTTTATTAAATCAAATGAATTAATTCACCGGTGAACGCGTTCAATTTTATAAATCGAACGGAAAAAAAGTGAATTAATTCCTTACTGAATTAATTCACTACTGAATTCATTCAATTTCATTTTCGTTCAGTGAATTAAAAAAAATAAAATTACGTTCAGTGAATTAAAAAAAAATAAAATTACGTTCAGTGAATTAAAAAAAAAAATAATAAGTTCACTGAATTGAAAAAAAAAATAAAATAAGTTCACTGAATTCAAAGCCTGTTTTCTGCCGTTCAGTAGAAGAAAACAATAATGTACAAATAAAATTTTTAAATAAGCAATTTTACAGCGTGTGCTAGTAAAAATTAACAAATTAGAAACCGGATGCTGTTTATCAACCTACATGATTCAAAAATAAAGCCTTTTACTATTAAAAATAAAAACTTTACAGATATAGATAAATTTGGAAAAAAAATATAACTATATAACTAGTTTGAAAAATTAATAGTTATATTTTTTTCCAAATTTATTTATATCTGTAAAGTTTTTATTTTTAATAGTAAAAGAATTTATTTTTGAATCGTGTAGGTTGATAAACAGCATCCGGTTTCTATTTTGTTTATTTTTACTAGCACACGCAGTAAAATTGCCTATTTAAAAAATTTATTTGTAGATTATTGTTTTCTTCTACTGAACGGCAGAAAACAGGCTTTGAATTCAGTGAACTTATTTTATTTTTTTTTCAATTCAGTGAACTTATTTTATTTTTTTTTTCAATTCAGTGAACTTATTATTTTTTTTTTTAATTCACTGAACGTAATTTTATTTTTTTTTAATTCACTGAACGTAATTTTACTTTTTTTAATTCACTGAACGAAAATGAAATTGAACGAATTCAGTAGTGAATTAATTCAATAAGGAATTAATTCAACAGTGAATTAATTCATTTGATTTAATAAAAAGAACTATTGCAATTGAATTAATTCGTAGCAAAATAAATCGAACGAAAGCAAATATGAATTAATTCCATTCAATATATATTGCTTAGTGAATTAATTCGTCGAATTTTTAATTCAGAATTGAAAAATTGAATTAAGGAATTAATTCTTCAAAGCTCTGCATGTTATAACCCGGAAAAATTTTCAATCATTATGTGTTTTTCAAAACGGCATAATCTCCATTGTTGCGGTGGTCATAATACCGGTAAAGTTTTTCTAAGTAAGAAGTATGTCCGAGGCCGTCTTCGCTGAGTAAAGCTTTTCTGCGAAACTTATTATTGCAAGTGAACAAAATATTTTTAATTTTTTAAATATATGTTATGTTGTTGTTTTATCTCTTTTTTTAACTGTCATACGGCAACCCTAGTATCATAATTTAAAAATAACGAAAAACATTAATTTATCAATTAAAAATATCAACTAAACATACCCTCTTCATCTTGACACATAAGATACAGTGAAAAATATAATTTAATATGCCTCATTCTTTTACTATCAACATGGATTTATGTTGAAGTTTAAAAATAATTGGAATATGCATTTCAATTTAAAATTAACGGTTCGTTGTCGTTCATAAATCTGTGTTTCATAAGTTTGTCCACAGTGCTGAATAGAACCAGCTGCGATACTTTAAGAATTAAAGTTCAAAGCAAAAACAGAAATAACAGAGGATAAAAATAGCATTGTTAGATTTTTGTTGATGTTAGTCTAATTGAGTTGTTTACATGTGGTTATTTGTTTAATATCAATATAAATAGATCATCATCAATTATTAACACATAAAGGCATAGGATACTGAGAATGGGTCTTTAGCGAGATCCAAAAATACGTATTCTATCCTGCTGGCCTTATCGATTTTTTCAATTTTTATTCTCTGTAATTTACTTGTAAAAATATTATCATCTTTAATTTGAAAATAATTTAAAAAAGAAAAATTACAAATTACATTATTAATATGTATATGACGTCGAATCGAAGGAAAAACATTAATTTTTTAATAACTTACTGTTATGATTGTTTTTAGTTTTTGTAGCTGGTAAACTAATGTTCCGATCAGTCCGATATTTACAAAATAAAGAAACTTTAATCCTGTGTCTAAAAAGTCTAATAGAATAGCAAATGTAAGTTTTTAAAAAGCTACGATAGTGGAACTTTAAAGAACGTTAATAGGATATCATTCTCGGATCTTAAAATAATTAAAATTGTGGGTGAACTTGATGAACTTGAAAAATTGCACCTGCGGACTTTTAAAAAGTTCGTAGAGACTTTTACCTAAATAGCTCTACTAAAATAGCAATATATCTTTATAAATATCTTTCAAAAAGGTACCGATGAAGTCATGTGAAACAAATTGGATCTCGGATTTTATAAAATTATTTGCAATTTATCTTTTTAAAGATTTATTTACATTTATTTTCTTTTTACTTCAAACCCACTGTCATTATTTGTTTGTTGTAGTATATGATGATAGTGATGCTGGTATGTAACAACAACATCTCTTCATTTACCCAGAAGGTAGGATGTTTGGAATACATATAAGACTGTATTACTTTATTTTCGATGTATAATTCCAATGTTGGTTTTAACTTACAGTTGACTTAAAGAAAAATATAGCAATATCATCTCTTCTGCGGTTAAGGATTTGCACCGGCAAGAAGAAGCGACGGACGAACGGACAAATAAACAGACATGAAACTATATTAATCGCTTTAAATGTTTTTTTTTTAACCAACCATACGAACTGATTATCAACATTGTGTGGCTACAACACACAGTTGCATTGATCACCTCGACTTTTCTTCTTGTCTACAATCTATTGAGGCATAAATTAAATTCAAACAAACGAGGGCGTACACAAGTACTATTCACAAAGAGCTCTGGCAACTTTACTGAAATACTAAACAAGTTTATACTCCCGTTCCCAAGCTACCAAGATTTACTACTATTACATTAGATTAGTATTTATAATTACTAGGGTATTAAACCAAAAATGGAATAAAAAAAAGTGGACACAAGACATGTTGTCACCCATGTTGTGATAAAATGATCATCAACTACTTAAAAAAAATAAATGAGTGCATAAAGAAAACCGAGAAACTGAAATGTTAATGAATCATGTCAAACTTGTAAAACACAAATATATTCAAGCTTAAAGACGACAAATAAATAAGTTTTAATAAAAAATTGTGGCAATGGGCAAGTGTAAGAGACACTCATAAAAATTAAGTGCGTTGAAATGATAAGAACTTTATATAATTTGAAATTAAAGAATATTTTCTCTGAAGAGTTATAATATAATCGCAAAACACCCTCGATAAGGAATTGACTTGTGTAGTTAGTAACCAGTTAAACTTAACTATGCACTTAATTGTATGATAGACCTAGTTCACTACTAACAGATTTTTTACTTCAATCGTTAATTTTATTCCCTTTGGTCGAGGACAATCGAGCGATTGAACATTACAACAAATTCAAACTAGAAAGGGCGGTCAGCAAAATTAACTACATTGGTCTATAATTTGTTAAAGAGGCATGATTAGGGTTTGATTACGATTTGCGAAAGACTTGGGATAGGAGTTATTTTAGGCTTGATTTAAAAAAAGTCATTGATTATGCTCAGGAAAATTTTTACAATCGGTTCCCAACCACACCAATTCTACAACAACAAAAAATAATGTTGTGCCAATTTCACCGAAAATCTTTTATGTTATAACCTACACAGAAAAAACAGTAGGCACCAACAATGGGAATTTATAAAAGCAATCACATTTTCTTTTAAATTAAAATTTTATTCCCAACAATTTTTTTGTTTGAAATGTTTGTAGCTCGTTTGCAAATTGTTATCTTTCATACAAATATTGTTTAAAAATAAAAATTCAAAGTTACAAAAAAGAAAAGAAATTTTTTTTTGGATTTACAAATTTCTTTGTTGGTGCCTTTTTAAAAAGGTTTTTTTTTATTTGGTATGAGAAAGGTGTTTAAATATTTAATTGGAATTTTGTAAATTCGTTCTGTGTACGGTGGAAGGATTTACAAAGGAAACGCAGTTGTTCTACAAACGATGCTTTATAGAAAATTTTACTGGAAGATTATTTTTTTCGAATGGAAGAGAGTCTTTAAAAAAATATTTCCTAAACTAGTCTCCTTTTAGCTAAAAACACTTTGTTCAAAGTTTCTCCAATTCGTTTATCCTTTCGAAATAATAGGATTTTTAATGATTTTTGTTATCTGCCACAACTAAAACTATGCCTTAATATGTCTAAGAGAGAGTTTGTTTGGTCTTGAAGAACATTTTAGGTGCTCTAAGAGAAATTTAACCTTTAAGTATTTTTTAAAACGAGCATAATAACTCAAACTTAAATTTGAATCATTGCCTTTCTTATTACTAACATTTCTTTTTGAACTGTATAAAAAAGCAGCTTAAAACCAATTACCGGTTATTTTCTTGTCTGTTAATACCCAGAAAAAAAATGTAAAATATAAAAATTCATAAAAGCAAAGTAATTGAGATCAAGTTCATAAACTAAGTTACTTCGCCACAGAAAGGATATTAAAAATGTACACAAACAAAAATGTTGTAAAACTTAATACAACTTAAGATCTCAATATACAACTATTTTTGCGTAGTATGTAACAATATTCATATTTATGAAGTACTTTATTTGTCATTGTCTAATCAAAATTATAATAGATTGATAAAATCAATATCTCTAGGTGTACACTATAACGCGGTAATTGAACGTCAATAGTATTGAGAATATTATTAGTAGGGCAATGAATTTCATGTACTTAAAAATGGAAAATATACAGCTAAAATATGCGGTTAAAAAAGAAAAATATGCATTAAAAATATAAGAAATATGCACTAAAAACCATTATTTTTGCAAAAATAATGCACTCTAAAACTTAAAAATGTATTTAAGTTAGTTATTTTGCAAACAGACACAGAACTCGAAGATTTCTCATAGGTCAATAAGGTTTTAAGAATGTTTATTTCGATTGAATCAAAATATGAAAACGTATCAATTTTTTATATTTTTTTACAGAATAAAAAATGCCCCTAAAAATGAAAAATATGCACAAATATGCATTAAAAATTACAAAATATGGCACCAAATATGCATTTAAAGTCAAAATATGCAAAAACATGCATTTATGACAAAATATGCAAAAATATGCAACTACAAAGCGATGCCATTTTGTTCTAAATTTGATTATTCGGATAAATATTTAGTCCATATTAGTTTTGGACTATCGAGAAAAACATGCATTTGCATGAAATTCCTTGCCCTAATTATTAGTATTCAAATCATGTGCGAAAATTATCATATGAAGATTAAAAAAAAATCAAACAACGCGTGTTCGAACAACAAATCATACATATTTTCAATGCAGACAGCCATAACTAGAAATTGGTATAGTAATGGACAAAAGTATTAAATTACTTTTGAATGAAAACTATTAAACAAGCAAGAACAACATCAATTTTCTGGTAAAATAAAAGGCTAAAATCTCAGCAAAGTATTTAAGACAGATTATAGTTTATTCTTTAAAATGTGAAAAAATTTATATAATTATAAAGCAATTGAATGGGTTAAATCTTATGTCAACTTTCCGTGTTTAATGCACTTAATAACTTTATACAGCAATATTTTAAAGTTGAATACAAATGTTGGGCGCCATTTTAAAGTTTCCTTTTTGTGTTAATTGTAACTGTACTGTTTTTGGTCATTACAGTACATTTGTATTTTAAAATAAGATCATATTCGGTACCGGGACAGTGCAAATGGACATTATGACCATTTGGGATTTGGGGTTTATGTCCGAAATATTTTCGGTTATACGATTTCTGCCCAATAACTCGCATTAATAAAACGGGTATTGGGGCGAATATTTATCGAAAATAATGCCGAGGAAAAATTGAACATAATACCCAGAATTGTATTCATTGTCCCCAAAAATTTTTAAAAGAATTGTGTGCAAAAAAAATTTAACTTTCTTCATAAAAAGATTTTCTTTCAATTTTCTGCAGGGCTTTGGAGTTTTCTACCCTGGATATTTCTAACACCAGCCTTATTTAAAATGTTTTTCCGGCCTTTCGCCAGACACAGGGGTTTTCTACTTTGTGGTATTTCAAATACCAACTTTGCTAAGTAAATAATCGGTTATTATCCCCATGAAAATTTATCAAAATTCCATGCGGATTATGACGACTCTACAGACAGATATAACACTCATTCTTTTTATGGGGATTAAGTTCGAAAAATTTTCGGTCATATTCTCCATATCAAGTTTGGATATTATGTCCAAGAGGGCAATGTCGGTAGAAATATATTCATGGAATAAGTCGAATTCTATGCTAAACCATTTTTTGAGCGCCATTTTAAAGTTTATTTAATCGTTATTGTAATAGACTACAAGTACCAAATCTCAGTTACGTACGGTGTAAGACACTTTAGGCTAAAATATTTTACATACACTATTTTAATTATGACCAAGGGGATATAACACTCTTTTTATTGAGATTAAATCCGAATTTTCAGTCATATTTTCTCTATCCAATTTGCGTATTATGTTCTTGGGGCAATATCCCTGGGGGCAAATGTTAAGCCATTTAGTGTACACACTTTTAAAAGCTTGAATGTTAAATACAATATACTACTAAAGGAACTTTGTTTAAAGCAACAACTGTAACATATAACAAAATAATAGCTTTGTAAGAAACATGTGATTTTCGTTGTAATACAAAAAATAACTAAATAGTGAAAAATGTTGGAGTTTATTTCTCATAAGTTCATGTAAATACAAAAACTTAAATCTTGATTATAACCTAGAGAGAACCCCATAAAGACAATCTGATGATAGTGCTTGAAAATGCATTAATTGTCTAACAATGGTTCCATGAAAGTTTTTTCATACACTCATTGTTTACTTATTCTTTAAAAATCAAATCTCCGTTAGACTTTGTACTAAAATCTTTTACTTCCACTAAAAACTATTTTTGAATTGAGAATACTTTTTTTTGTCCATTGCAGTACATTTGCATTTTCCAATAATACCCACACACTTTTGTAAAACTAATTGTCGACATGCCAATATACTTAACCAGTTCACTTTTGATTGATCTGCATAAAAAAAAATATCTGCGGAGAGAAGTAAACCAGAAAATGTACTCGTGTGTCTTTGATTGAAGATCAATTTGTATAATTATGGCACACCTTTTTTCATAATAAGTGGAAGAAGAGAAATATGTCTGGAAAATATATAAAAGTGATAGCGCTTTGAAAACCAGAGACACAGAGTGCCTACACTGATTTAAATTTTACTGACGTATATTAAAAGAATTTATGGCAAAGTGTTTTACATCATCAAAATCTAAAACCAATTTGAAAATAATCTTGTCATAATTACCAGAGACATATGAATCTATTGTCGATTAAGTGACAATAAAAAATTCCTCTATGCATGTAATTTGAGTAATTGTAGAACACATTGTAGCGGGTGTTATTTGTCAAAACATTGGTGTTATGAAATAAGTTATTGCAGATATAGGAGTGAGAGCTAAAAGTATGAGTAGGGCACGGAAGTTCATAATAATGCATTTTTGTTATCGTTAGCTGGAAAACAATGTTAACCAAATATGTTTGTGAATTACTAAATTTCCAATTAAACTGCATTAAAATGTATATTTTTCAATCTTGTATGCTTATTTTGCTAAAAATTCATATTTCTAAGCGTACTTTTTGATATTTTACTAAAAACTGTGTTTTGAACATTTTATATCTTTTATAAAAATAATTTTCAAATTTTTAACTATTTTTTTGTTTTTGATTGATGATAATATTATGATAAAATTCAATTGTTAACTTTCTGACGATGATTTACGGCAATTTTCAATGTTTAACGACAAATAATACTAAAATGCAATATTAAAAACTTAAAAAAATCAATAAAAAGAAATAGTTAATTTTTTTGATTTTTTTTAATACATATTTTATGTTCATAAAACACGATTATAAATGCATGAACTTCCGAGCCCTAGTTATGAGACAGTGTGTATAATCATCTGCTGAATCATCATGATGTGCTGCAAGTGATCGATGATCATAGATCAAGTGACAGTTAAATATGCATGAAAGATACCCAAGTATGCAGGCATGAATACGAATAACAAACATATACTTAAATACTTATAAAATAAAAAAGATTGGTATATAGGGTTAGGTTGTCTGTGATGTGCCCTAAATTATTGTACCTAGAAAACAGATTCGTACGAATAAGATAACATATTGCAAACTGAATGATTCAGTTGTATGTCCTGAATTTCAGTCGAAACATCCAATATTCTGGAGTCCTATTTGTTTAATTGTCATCTCTCAACTGATGTTCAGTTGTCACAACCGAAGAAACCAAACCAATTGTTTGGCAATAAATTCGGTTGTTATCACAATTCTGGTTTCTTTAAGCAAATACTCGTAACCAGCTAATGAAAAATCACTTCTAAGTAAAAACAATAACAGAAAGCTGAATATTAAAGAAAACTATAAATTAGTTACATTGCATTCAAGGCCTTACTTGTGTGAGATGGCTAAGCAGTCGCGCCTTAGTATATGTTAGTTACGTTTGTAATGTCGGAATAAGCACACGTTCGATTCCTACGACCGACGGGTTGTTGCCAAATTATCATATAGAAACAATCTGACAATAAAATATAAACAATAATACAATTTAATGGAAAATCACTGATGAAGCCTGTCCATGGAAAAAGGCAGAAACTAGATCTAGTGTGATTTGCAAATTAATAATGTTTATAATTTTTAGAGAAAAAGGTTTATTCTTCTTCTTAACCTGAAACCTACTAAAAGAAAAATATCTAGATTTATTGGTTTTATAAAATAAATTATTGAACTTCTAAAATTATATCTTTCTATAATTCTATTCATTAGTTTTAAGGGATTCTCAAACTAGATCTTTTTATGGAGTTTTAAACCCGGAAAATATGTATATTTTTAAGCATCATCGAGAATCCTTGTTGTGGGGCTCTTAAAGGACTTTTTAATTTTTTAAATTCGGAATATTTTAAATTTTTAACTTGCGAATATTTTTCTCTTAATTGTGCTTTTCTCAAAGAACTTATAAAATCCAAATCGTTGATAGTTTAAAATTACTACCTTAAAAACTTTACTGCTTTACCGGTCTTTTTTCAAATTTAAAATTTTTCGCTTAAAGCGTTTGTACAGGTCTTTCAAGAGGGACAATTTTCCTGAAGGAGGAGCCTACGGGGCAAATCTCAAGAAGACATATTCCATATACCAAATTTTCATCCGAAGGATTTTGGGCAGTACTGTAATGGGGATATTTGCCCCTCGTGGTAAACATTTTCAAAAATGTCATTCTAGAGAGCCTTTATCTCGGAGAAAAAAGCAACATAAAACTGAGCTGGTTTAACAATGAAAATTTTTTTTAATACGATCTTATTGGAAATTGCAAAAATATTTTATTAAGTAAGTTAGCCCATATCCCAGGAGCACAAGTTCTAAATGTCAGATTTCTGGGAGAAGGGGTTTGGGCAGAAATTTTTCTTCTTGCCCAAAGGATCGCTAAATAGGAGACTTTCCACTTTTAAATCCTCATTTTCACTACATTTTACTACATTATCAGATACTCCAGGGAACACATATTTTAAATTTCACATTTTTCATCTTTCCACTTTTAACCTTTTTAATCCCATTAATATCATGTTCTTATTGGAAAATCGAATAAATACCCTACGGGAAATTTTAACAAACTGTCACCGAACTGGCCCCTTTATATGAAATAGACTGGTCACTTTTACATGGCGTTGTCATAGGAGGTGGAAATTGACCCCTTGTGACATGTCACAAGACAAATCCCAGGACAGGTCCCTGAAATTGAGAGTTCAGTAACCTGTCCTAGGATTTGTCTTGTGACATGTCAGAAGGGGTCAATTTCCACCTCCTATGACAACGCCATGTAAAAGTGACCAGTCTATTTCATATAAAGGGGCCAGTTCGGTGACAGTTTGTTAAAATTTCCCGTAGGGTATGTATTAAGTAAAATAGCCCAAAGAACATATATCTTAAATTTTTGATTTCTAGTCAAAGCGGTGTAGCCAGACCACGTTTTTGATAAGAATTTCAAAAAGTACCACGCATATATCCCAGAGAACAAATATTTGAAATTTCAAGTTTGTAATCAACAGGTTTGGGCAGGCGGTTAAGGGGAACTTTCCACTTTTGAACCCCATTTTTAATATGTTCCTGATAGAAGTTCACCTTACCAGTGAATTAGGGAGTTTTATTTATTTATTTTTATTTTAAATTTCATTTCTAGTCAATGCTGTGTGAACAGTCTGTTAAAAGGGGATCTTTTCCCTTTTTCACCCTCATCTAGACGTTCCTGACAAAAATTTCACAAGGTACCTTATTAATAAATAAGACCATAATCGAACAAGACTTTTCCCCTTTTTGATCATCCGTCGAGAGAATTTTTAAAATCCCATCTTACAGGAGCATATTTTAAGTTATAGGAACTGTAGCAGGCTGGGCGATAATGAGTTAGTGAGTTATTATATTGATCTTTTCTATATACGAGTACTCAGTAAAAAAAGTCAGTTCCAAAAAACTGGGGCGAGATTCCCGCAGTTAATTATATTTTCCAAAATACCAATTGAATTTAAAAAAAAACTGGGGCGAGATTCCCGCAGTTAATTATATTTTCCAAAATACCAATTGAATTTCAAATAAAGGGTTGTTCAACAGGGACGCTACAAAAGTAGAAAGACAGGGACAGCAAACGACGCCATATTTCTTGCCGCTCTTTTGACATTTCTCTTCAGTAAGGTTTGCCATTTCATGATGGAAAGATCTACGAGCCAACAACGAGTCGAAATTATTAAAATTTACTACCGAAATTCGGAGTCAGTGTCCTCAACGTTAAGAGCGCTAAATCAAATCTATGGTCTATGCCAACAAGCCAGCGACGATTGATGAACTTCGTACGAATATCGAACGTGAAATTGCAGCAGTATCGGCCAATTTATGCTTGAAAACCGTCGAAAATTGGGTTCAGCGTCTGGACTTCTGCAAGCGTGCCCGTGGTGGCCATGCAAAAGAGATCGATTTCCATACATAATGGCATCGAACGTACTTTCACAGGAATAAAGAATTTCATTGATATCCAAAATCGTTTTTGTTTTATTTAAACTTTTTTACTTTTGTAGCGCCCTTATTGAAAAACCCTTTATTATATCCCGAGTAGTGTATTATATCCCGAGTGTCGCATAGGGCAATCGTAATTAATATTAGAATTAATTACTATGAATTTTTTCTAGAGCTCATTTACAGGAACATTTTTAATGAAAATTTTTAACAGACACAAGGGATTCACCAGACTGCCGCATTTATTTGTCAATTGACCAAAGTATTTTTAAATTGTCCCTGTATGAAAAACTTTTTGTGTATGCCATGACCAGGAATCAAACCGGCAATCCTCATTTTTTTAACGAGCTACACCACTGTCGGCACAGCAATGAGTGTGGTTAATTGCAGTTTTGTCAATCACAAATATTATCATTTGTATTTTAAATATTAGCAAATGTATTTTATAAATTTTTGGTTTAATTGGTTTTTATGTTCCTTGGTTCAATAACAAGTCTTGCTAAACCTTAATAGGTAACTTTTATGAGATTAAATGGAACATTAGTACACTCAGGGAACTTCTGCAGTCAGAAGTTGTTAGTTATTCAAGTAGTATTTCAGTGAAGTTATTTTAAAAGAAAATAACATTAATTTGTAGAAGAAATTTAAATTTTAACTACATTTTTAAGTCATTATAAAAATTAAACAACATAAAATACTGAAAATTCGTAAGATTCATTTTATGCAATTTTTTGTAAAATGAGCCAAATAATATGTCCCAGCAGAAATTATTGCTTGCTTGGAAGCAGTTTTGTCAGGGAAAGTTGAGCAGTAAAGCGATAGCATTATTGATGATATCATGCCTGATTTTTGTTCGAGATAGCTCGCGTGAAAGCACTTGTTTCGAGATCCAAAAAGGCATGAATTCACCGCTTTTAATTAGTGCTCCTGTTTTTCTTTTAAAATGTCGATAATTCAAAAATATTTAAGCAATCAAAATGTTTTGCTCATTTCATGCCTTTTTGAAAAGCACAGCAAAAAGCGATGTAAACAATAAATCAACTTAGGCCATTCATTCGTGCTGTTTACGAAGCTATAAATTTTTAAAAGCGGTAAAAGTAGCAGTAATCTTCTTACTGCTTCAACATTTTTGCTGGGGTATGTAAGTAAGTTTTGTTAGTTGTTTTGACTAATTTGTGGTTCATTTTATTAACAGTCAAAAACAAAAGAAAATGTAAGTTGAATTTAATGAAATGTTAGTAATCCTGTTTTCAAGTGAAATTTCATTTGTTTTAAAATACATTTGCAGCGGTCTTTACGAACAAAATATTTTAAGTGTAGTGTATTTGTTAGGAAACTTAATCAAGTGCCGTTTAAAAGGCATTTTAAAATTAAGTTTTACAAATAGAATGCTAGTTTCGTACATTTTCTGGAACTGTACTATTTTTAGTACAGAATGCTATTTGAATATTGTTTAAATTTTAGTACAGCTGCGTAATAATTTGCCTATTTAAAGTAAACTTTTTCAGAAAGAGTTGTTAGTTAGCACAAAAGTGTGTGTTCCGAGAAGTATTGAAATTTAAAGTATGCTTACAAAGTAAAAATCAAATTTTCAATATTTTTTGGAACGATTTTAGGCTGAAATATTTAAGAATTTAATGCAGTTTAAAAAAAGTAATTTTTATTTGTATTAAGTTTTGTACTAAATTGTACTAAATTTTAAAACAATAACTTTTGCTCAATTAGATAAAATACAACATAACAGGGCGGCGCGCCGCGGCGCTAGTATGTATGTGTTAAACATTATAGAATACTCAATATTTAGTACATATTTAGAATTGTTCCATATCCAGTGATATTACATATTTCCATCATTATATAGCGTAGGGTATACAATAAATTTAATTTCAATGTCTGTATGTAAAGAAAATAATAATAGATTTCAAAAAAATTTAAAAAACAAACAGCAAAACATCAAAATCTTAAAAGCGTGTGCTGATTTAAAAATAATCATTTACTTTATATGTGCAATGAACAAAACAAAATTTATCTTTATTTCCTATTTTACTATGTCTATATTTGCTCACGGAGGAACCTAAGTAGAAGAATTATGACCCTTCAAATCAAGTGAAGTTGAAGCTTATTATAAAAGTATTGTGTTAAAAGAATCGCAGCACAAAGTACAAAAATATCACGCCTTGAAATATTTTGTCGGGATGTCTAAACCAATCTAAAGTAGAAAGAAGACACATAAGGCTTACATGGATTTAACACATGTATGCGATGGAAATGATCACTTGATGTTCAATATATTTAGTATTTAAAATACGTACAGCTGCGAAAAAAAATAGCACCAATTAAAGTTTTTTCTAATTTTATCCCCTTTGCTTTTATTTTTAAAGATCAAAATAATGATTAAATTGTCCCCGAAGTACTGGAAGATATTCCAGAATATTGTAGAAAATTTTAGTGTAACGTTTGTTTTTTAACTTTGCTACCCGTTCTAAGTAGGCGTGGCTTTTAATGAAAAATCATCGATGTCGAGCTTTCATCAAATTATATAGTAAAATTTAGCGAGTACTGATCGGATCTGCACAAACTAAATATTGTTGAAAATTCTATAAAATTTCCTTAAATCTTGCATTATTTTTATTCACAAATGGCGGCCAGATTTAAAATGACACCGGTTTAAATATGAGTAAATTTTTCTTTGTTTTTAGCGATTTTAAAATAAAGTTAACAACAATGAAATTTTAAAGCGAATGTTATTATGATATGCTTACCACGATATAACAGATCAGTCAGAAGCATTTCATATTAAAATCTCAGTGTTGTTAACTTTATTTTAAAATCGCTAAAAACAAAGAAAAATTTACTCATATTTAAACCGGTGTCATTTTAAATCTGGCCGCCATTTGTGAATAAAAATAATGCAAGATTTAAGGAAATTTTATAGAATTTTCAACAATATTTAGTTTGTGCAGATCCGATCAGTACTCGCTAAATTTTACTATATAATTTGATGAAAGCTCGATATCGATGATTTTTCATTAAAAGCCACGCCTACTTAGAACGGGTAGCAAAGTTAAAAAACAAACGTTACACTAAAATTTTCTACAATTTTCTGGAATATCTTCCAGTACTTCGGGGACAATTTAATCATTATTTTGATCTTTAAAAACAAAAGCAAAGGGGATAAAATTAGAAAAAACTTTAATTGGTGCTATTTTTTTTTCGCAGCTGTATACGTTTACACTGAATGGTTGACTAACGAAGTTGTAATTTCTTTAATTTTTCATTACATTTTATTATTATTACTCTCTATGCACCAACAAGTAGAGAACATTAAAATTCGAAAATAACAATGGAATTTTTATTTGCAGTTCAAATACAAACAGTTGCAATTGAAATCCGCATAAGAAGCAAAAGCAGAAGAACAATAAGAACTCAGGCGTAGAAGACATTTCACACATTCACCCAAAAGATGGCTGTTGAAAAATCAGTACTAACAGAAAAGAATAACACAGTCGTTTATAAGGAAACCACAAGATCTAAGAAACCAAAGCGTCGTGATAAAAGTGATCTGGGACCAGATTTTGTAGCTCCTGATGGTGGATGGGGTTGGGTAGTATGTTTAGCAGCAGGTTTCAGTAATGTAAGTATGAAAGTTACAAATTTGAAGTAAACCATTTCCCTAAGGGAAATTTCATAGTAGTTGAACTATTTTTCATAGCTTTGTCATATCAGCATAAAACCAGCATAGATAGAAATAACATTTAAAACAACAACAATTTTGTACGTTGACCAACAAATTTTTTCTTAGATATTGGGAGGAGGAGTAAGGGAAAAAGTTAATCGCTTGTGACATATTATAGATCTAATTTAGAACACGTCAGTCAACTTACAAAATTAGTGACATCCCAGCAAAAAAAAAAAGAAAAGCAATAGAAAAAGCACAACAATTACTGATCTAAATGCGCTTCTTTTTTATAAGAAACACTAATGATTTTAACAGTGAGTTGTCATATGAGAGGAGTACTCCCACTTCAAAATTTTTTAGTACTTTTTAAACTCTTTTCATCAACTGAAAGTTAAAAAAATTTCTCAAAAAAAAATTATAAATGTTTTATTTTTTAAAACTTTCTTATGCCGCCACCGGGTATTGAACCAGCGACTTCAAAATTGCTAGTCAAGCTCTCTACCACTGAATTAAAAATTAAAAATGTGAATAAAGAGGCGAAAAAATCTCTAAACCTGGAAAAAAGAAAAATATTGACTACACTGAGAGAATTATTTGTATGAATTTTTACATTTATTCAATGAAGTTGAGCTGGAATTCGCCCATTGAATCTTTTCATTAAATTCCCAGTAAAAAAAATTGGAAGTAATACTTTAGAAACTACTTTTTTCACTGCCTTACAAATATCCGTTAATGTAGTTTTACTGCTTTTTTAGAAATAATTCTGAACAACTTCAAAAAATCACTTCTTTTATTACTTCCAAAGTATCCATTTGTATATTTTTACAGCATTTTTAGAATTACTTCTGAACAACATCCAAAAAATCACTTAAGTATTACTTCTAAAGCATAATTGCTCTAAAAGTGATCCTAAAGAGTGAATTTGGTATCATTTGGTATTTGTAAACAGATGATCGCGGGTTCGATTCCTGGGGGGACCAAAATTTTTTTAATTTTTATTTTTTGTTTTTATTAATTTATTTATTTTTTGTAATATTTATGATTAATTTGCTTAAATTCCATTTCTTTTTAATTTTTAAAAATATCCCAGCAAAAAAATTGCAAGTAATGCTTTACAAACTACTTATTTCAATGCTTCACAAGTATCCGTTAGTGTATTTTTACTGCGTTTTTAGAAGTTATTCTGAACAACTTGAAAAAATCACTTCTTTCATTGCTTCCAAAGTATCTGTTAATACATTTTTACAGCTTTTTTAGAATTACTTCTGAACCAAAATGATCGTAAAAAGTGATATTGGTATCATTTGGCATTTCCAAACAGAGGGTCCCAGGTTCGTTTCCCGGTGGGACCAATATTTTTTTTATTTTTTTTTTATTCTATTATTTTTTTTTTAATATTTATAATTAATTTGTTTAAATTCAATATTTTTTTGATTTTTAAATTTTAAAAATATGTATATATAAAAAAAATGGTGAGAAATAGCTTTTTATGCACCTGTAAAAATAGTACTGAAAAAAATATTGAATTGGTGAGCACCTTTTACACTTGTTTAATAAGTACTTTTATTGAAGAAAATAAGCAACAATATCTCACAGTAACAAAGTGGTGTTTTTATGCCAATCAACTTTCATATCAAAAAATAGCTCAGCGGTAGAGCGCTAGACTAGTAATCGTGAGGTCGCAAGTTCGATACCCGGTGGCGGCAATAAAAAACTTTTGTAAAATAAAAAAATATAATTTTTTTTGTAAAGAATTTTTTTTAACTTTTAATTAGTGAAAAAGAGCTTCCTTTGCACTCGTTCAAAAAGTACTGAAAAAATGTTAAAGTCGGAGTACTCCTCTCCTATGACAACTCAATGTTAAAATCATTAGTGTTTATGTTAAAAAAGAAGTACATCTAGATCATCAATTGTAGTGCTTTTTCTACTGCTTCGGCATCTCTTTTTTTGCTGGGATAGAAAATAAAAATTATGAAAAATTGCTTTTTATGCGCTTATGAAAATAGTACAGAAAAAAATACTGAATTGCAGTGCAGCTTTTGCACTTGTTTAAAAAGTACTTTTATTAAAAAGAATAAAGCACAGTATATCAATATTATGCTAGTCAACTTTCATATCAAAGAATAGCTCAGCGGTAGAGCGCTAGACTAGCAATCGTGAGGTCGCAAGTTCGATACCCGTTGGCGGCAATAAAAAACTTTTGTAAAATAAAAAAAAATAATTTTTTTTCCGAAGAATTTTTTTTTTTTAGCTTTTAATTGGTGAAAAAGAGCTTCCTTTGCACTCGGTCAAAAAGTACTCAAAAAATGTTAAAGTGGGAGTACTCCTCTCCTATGACAACTTAATGTTAAAATCCTTAGTGTTTATATTAAAAACGAAGAACATCTAGATCATCAATTGTAGTGTTTTTTCTACTGCTTCGGCATCCCCTTTTTTGCAGGGCGACTATTTGTTCACGTTTTTAATATCTGTATCTCCTTTATTTCAAATTACTTATTATAAATGTTATATCTTCCTTACAGTTATCCTTATTTCCTCCTCTCCAACAATATGGTCTCATCTACAGGCAACGTATGGAAACTTTGGGTTTCGATGCCAAACAAACAACTACCATAGTCAATGTGGTCATGGCCATATCGTCTTTAGTAGGGCTAGTAAATGGTGCCATGTTTAGAAGATTTACCTTTAGACAAGTGGCCTTGGTGGGAAGTGCTTTGGGTTTTATAGGTGTATTTCTATCAGCATTCTGTGAAGAGTTTTGGCAATATTTAATATGTTTCTCCTCTATATATGGTAAGTTTTAAAATGTAACATTAAGGAAATCTTCCAAAATTCTACACAATATAATTCCATACACAGGTATTGGTTTGGGTTTATGCATGGCTTCCACTTCACTAGCTGTAAATACATATTTTAAAAATAAACGGCGAAAGGCCACTGGATTCTCATGGACCATTACTGGTTTAGGTCCCATAGTATTCCCACATATCTCCACATTTCTTCTAGTATACTATGGTGCCCAAGGTACTATTCTAGTATATTCTGCAGTGGCTTTAAATGCCTTCCTATTTTGTATGACTTTACAGCCAGTTTTATGGCATGTTAAAAAACCAGAAGAGGAAAAACTTGCAGAAACCAATGGCAACACTATACAGAATACCGAGTTAACGGAAAAGGAACAACAAGAATTTGAATGTAAATATTGTCAATATCAACGTAAAGGAAAACGTAGCATTTTCTCCTCACAATATCTTTTCAATGATGATGATCCTGAAAGACCGGGTTATGAAATAACTGAACCTGGTACACCCATGTTGGCTAGAGCTAATGATGGTTGGTTTGGTTCGAATATGTCATTGACATCGAAAAAATTGCCCCGTTATAGATCAAACAAAGTATTAAGACAACATTCTAGACGTGATGGCGGTGAATTGGGACATGAAGATCATCAAGAAGAGGCTGCTCTTTACAAACCAAATTACTTTAATCGTGAAAAAGAAGACGTCGACCGTTATGCTAGTAAAGCGAGTATCTACTCTAAACCAGGAGCTGATGAATTTCATTGTACCTGTGCCGAAGAAAAGGGCTTATTACAAAAATTAACTGACGAAGAGAAAAAGTTGGAAGAAGCTCGTCTTATGGCTGCCATTGAAGAGGAAGAACTTGTTAAGAGTAAAATGACTTTTGGTCAAAAGATTGTAAAATTTTTTGATTTGGATTTATTAAAAGATTTCACATTCGTCAATCTGGCTTTGGGTATGACCATTATGATGTTTGGTGAAATGAATTTCTCTGTATTGACACCGTTCATCCTGAATAGTTTTGGCTACACTAATCAACAAATATCACTGGCCATGTCTTTGTTGGGTGGCATGGATATCTCAGTACGTTTCTTAGCTCCGTTTGCTTTGGAAAAAGTAAAACTGGATAATCGTGTTTTGTTTGCATTTGGCATTATTGCAATTTCGATTGGCCGTTTTGTGGTAACTATGACAGATTCGTATAATGTTGTATTGGCTGTATTTGTGATGATTGGCTTTGGTAAAGGATTTCGAACAATATTTTCACCATTGATTATACCAAGCTATGTGCCATTGAAGAGGCTACCAGCAGCATCTGGACTACAACTGATATTCAATTCAATATTTTCATTTGCTTGTGGACCCATTTTGGGTAAGTTATAATAAAAAGAGATGTATACACTCTAGCTAAGTTTTATTGAATTTTCCTCTATGTTTGTAAATTAAACTATTGATCACGTTATATATGTAATTTTAGACACAATTTTGGAATATTTATATACTCTGTGTTAGTATTTATTTTTACTAAGTAACTTGGTTTTTCTCACTAGGACACTTTCAAACTAATTTCGTACTTAAGTAAAATTTTAATAAAAACTCCTACTTAATGTTGACACTGGTCCTAAACGTGTATAACTTTATTTATTTGGTGTTTATTCTTACGAACTATGAGTAATATTACACAAAAATTTACTTATACGGTATTCAATTTGAATGGTAATAATTTTTAAGTTAAAAGCTTGAGGGAAATGTAATTTTCTTCTAAGCGTACGGTGAACAGGTTATTCAGTAGTATACTTGGGACTCAATATCATACTTGGGACCAGTTAATTAAATGGAGCAATTAATTACCGATTTCAATGGCACTGCAATTGATCAATGCAAATAAAAATGTTTGGCATTACAATTGATCAAACCTACACTCAGAAAAAAAGTCAGTAAAGTCAGAAAAAAATGTTGCTGTGTCAGCAAATTTTTAGTCAGGAGCATGCTTGCAAAAAAGTTGCTAATTTCAGCAAAAGGTTTGCTGAAAATCAGCGAGCTGATTTTTACCAAAAAAAATAGTAATCTTCAACAAAAGTTTTGCTAACACTTAGTCGACAGCAAATGAAAAAAATCCTTGCTAAACTCACTAAACTTTTTGCTGAATATTAGTAGACTGAAAAAAACTCAAAAAACTTGTAGCGAAATTTTACTTTAGTTAATTTATTTGCTGAAAATTTAAATATAGAAAATGCGTAGAGTTGTTTTTCTTTTTTTTGTCATTTCAGTTTCCAGACAAGCTGCGACATCTACATCTTGTCTATCTGGTTGTCGTCCACGCTATGAATGCGATTATCAGCACAATTTTTGTAGCAAAATAAATTAGTAAAACATTAGTTCAAAATTAGTTTAGTGCTAAAAAAATATAACTACAACTTTTGCTGAAAACGGAATTTCAGCAAAAAAATTGCTGAAAACTAGTACACTTGATATACAAGACGTTTTACTAATTTTTCTACTAACTTATTTTTTTGAGTGCAGTGAAACTTTTTTTTTAATTGGAATTGTTCATTGCCTAAAACGACCAATTTCAGCGTGCGACAGTACTTATTTGACTTGATCACATGAAGCAAGTGATCGTATTTAGTAGAACTGCGTTCTCAGGTTTTAATTTTCTCATCTTTTCTATTTTTTAAAGTTTTAGGAATATAAAATTTTCTAAAAATTTATTTAAATATTTCTACCCATCAGTTTTTGTCAATGTGGGTATTAAATGAAAGAGGACAATTTCTAGAAATGGAAACAATTTTTTATTTTAATTGTTTAGGACAAAAAATTGTAAATAATGTCCTTTGCATATATTTTTTTCAACAAAAAAAATATATATGTTAAAATCTTATGCATACGTTTGCTTAAGAAGTAAATTACAAAATTTTATTTTATTTACTTTGTTATTATTGTTTTGTCCACAATATAAACCTTACCATATATTTCAATTTTGCTCCTATTAAGCCCTAACAGAAAATCATATTATTACACTGAAAATATTATTACAGTAACTAACTGTAGTTTATTTAAAAAGTTATCCGTACATTTATTTTTAAATGATTATACATTTAAAATGAAGAGAAATATATTTTTCAACTGTTTTTGTCTTTTATTTAAAAAAGAAATTAAAAATACGGATTTTCTGTTACAGTTAATATTTTCATTTAAAATTTTTTCTTAAAAAAAGAAACCCTTTTAGATTTTTAGGTCAGTTCAAAAATCAACTAAATATCATTTATTTCTACGGATTTTGTAGTTGGTTTTTTGAAAGTTAAAAAACGAAATAAACGAAAAATCATTATTTTTTTAAGGACTTTGTAGTTAATTTATTAACATTTAAAAATAAATGAAAAGTTCTTTTGATTTAAATGAAAAGTTAGTAGACCGGTTTTCAAGTGATTTTTTGTTTATTTTAAATTACATTTTCAGTTAATTTAAACTACAAACTATTTTAAGTGTAGTCTAATATTAAAAAAAAAATTTGATTGGTACAGCAATCAAGGTTAGGAAAATACTGGACAGTACTTTTTGGACTTGAGCAAGACCATATACACGTGAAACTAGAGATCGTGTATAGAAAAACTATGTACTCAGTTTTCCATTTTTTGATATTTTTTCTATCGCGGGATAGACACTTGAGATTCAATTGAGTGGCATGTCCTCATTTTACTCCTCATGAGACAAGTCCTTTAGTATAATTGAATTTTTGAAATTTTTTGAAAATTTGAATTTTTTCAGGTTGGAAATTTGAATATTTTTTTTAAGAATAGAATTATATCGACAACAGAAAAGGAATTGTGTCTTTTAATTTGAATCAATAAAAAAAAATTATTTTAAAAAAACGTAATGTCTTTGCTGAGTTTTGAACTCAGATTGCTAACTCTAATTGATTGCCTAACTTTGAACTGAAATATGTATATTAGGGTGATGAATACTGGTTCTAAAACAACTGTATTTCTAGAAAATGTCAAAAGAATAATAAGTTTGACTGAATTACCTTTCCAACAAGGCATAAAAATCCAAAATCGTTTGGAAAATATTTAAGTAATTGCAATTCGCCCAGATCAGTGTAGGGTTAAAATGGGATAAATTATGAAAACTGAAAAAAATTTAATATTGTTTTCAAAGACTTACAATATTTCACTCCAGTTTCAACGGGTAAATACTCGGGTATTTACCCATTTTACCGGGTATTTACCAATTGGGTATTTATTTAGTCCGTTGTTTCAAAGCAAAATATTGTAGTGCGAATTCTAGTCTAAAATGCCGAAAAAAGTTTTCTTATTTTGTTTTGAAAATTCGTAAATATTATTTAAAAAAGCTAGTGTCTATAACAGTATCTGTATAACCCAATATATGTACGTTAGCAAAACTTTTTAGGAAGTAATGCGAAAAAGTTAAGTTGGATGTGAAAATGTATAAACGTATAATTCTCATCGTTGATAGTTATCCACATTGAAAGTTAACGTGTATACGAAAAGTAATGTGTTCTCAGTGTACAGAAAAAACTGCTATAAATTAAATGTTCTCAGTGTACAGAAAAAACTACTATAAATTAGTTGAAAATTATAAAACTGCTAAAATTAGCAAATTTTTTTTTCTATGATACGATATAAGATATCGAGAAAAGGATTTTGGATATCGGTTCCTAACACAATTTTTTCAAAAATGGTCAATGGGTCAAACCAATAATAAGCTGACGGTTAGTTGAAAAGTTTTTATTTCATAAATTGTTCGAGTCCATTCAATACTAAAAAAAAATAGATTTAAACAATAAATATGTAATGCAAAACGTTTTACCTCAACAAACTCTGAAATATATGTAATATCCATAAAAATTTGAGACAACTTCTCAGATTCTGATGGCATTTACCAGATTGTAACACATACATATCTTGAAAAAACTCACTGTGCATTTTCTAAGGGCAAAATTCCTAGCTGGAAAATGCGTCTTAAAGACAATGTCCGCAGCGCCGTATAGGTGACAAGTCAGCAGCTGCAGACATTTACCGAAGTCGTCTTAAAGATATGTCTGAACCCTTTTTTTTTAATGACGCTGACAAATTGACTATTAGTCATCATCACAAGAATTTATTCTTAACTCCTGCTGACTAACATCCTATTTGTCATCGTCAAAAGAATTTGGTGTTATTTCGCACTAATTAGTTGCCTATTTGTCAGTATTATGTCTTAAGAACTCAATATTTAAAATTTAAAAAAATGTATTTTTAAATTTATTTTTATCGGGATATACATTATTTGCATTAAAGGAATTAAATGTGCTAAAATCCCAAACGCATTTAACAAATTGTGAAAAATAATCCGTTGTAGGGAAAAAATTGATATATCACACTTTAAAATCCGACTGTAAATGCCGAAGCTATAACGAAAAATGTAAAATGGCAACCCCTAGGTTCGGGAAAAATTCTTTTTTTGGAATTACCTTGCAAAAATACTTTATATTTGAGGGTGTACCGCGCACTTTCTTTTTTTTTTTTTGCCTGTAACGGTGATACGCTCTAATGTATACCTAAAATAATAAGTCTGTTGGCTGAACAGAAAAATTTGTTACTTTAACAAAAATCTGGCAACCTTTGCTATGTGCAGATAAATAATTTAATTTTTTCGTAAAATTTTTTGGAAAATTTATAAAATTAAATCTTTAAGTAGGAAAAGTGTTTATTATTGCATAAATAACATCATAAGTTAATTATTTATACAAAGTAATTAAAAACATCGATTTTAAATATTACTAAAAACATTATTGTTGCTGTTTGCCGTGTATCTGGCCGGTTGATGTATGGATGTTTTGCTAATATCTTACTAAAAGCTAAAATCTAATAAAAACGTATATATTATTTTTCCCATAATCTGGAGTACCTGACCATTTTGATTAACTTTGGATATATTATTAACTTTTCATATATTTTGGTGCTAAATTTTGAGGTTAAGTTTTGGAGTCTCAAAGTGTCTTTTATTGTTTACATCTTAAGCCAGTAGTGTTCTTTAAACTTATATCTGCTGTTATGGCACCAAGAAGAGAACCGTGTATTTGTTTTTCATGCTCGAAAAATATTACTAAAACTAAACCCAGCATCAGTTGTGGATTTTGCTATGAATATTACCATATAGAATGTACTGATCTTACAGAAAATGAACTAACTTTCTTCGTTGAGCATAAAAATTGCAAATACACATGCGGTAACTGCAATGAAGTTCCACCTATGCGCTTCTTCAAAACCGAGTTTACTAAAGGCTTTGATGAACTAAAGGCAAAGCTTAACAATGAGTTTGAAGGATATAAAATATCCTGTGAAGAACAATTACAACACAGTATGTCTAAGATAGAAGCTAAATTTGAAGATATGCTGAATAAAGTAAGTGTTGATCAAAAAAAAACAAATTAAAGAAGTTAAGTCGGATATTTCTGGCTGTTATAAATTGGTTGATCAAGTTGACAAATCAGTTAATAACAGATTAGATAATGTTGAACGTCGCATAAACATTAATGAGAGAAGACTTAATAGAAGCAACATTATTGTTAATGGTTTACCTGAGTCCATTAAGCATCTCCGGGAACCGATTATAAAAATTGCTGCTCTGTGTGGTGTTAATATTAACGAGTCTGATATTATGCATTGTACATATTTTTCTGGTCGCAAATCAGTCTTAGTTAAGTTTAATTCTGTATTCCTGAGAGACTTAATTATGGGAGGATACATAAAAAATCGTAATATAATACTCAAAGATGTGATTGGAGGGGAAATTAATTCCAGAATATTTTTAAATGACCACTTAACAACAGAAGCTTTAAAATTAGTAACAACATGTCGTAACTTGGTCAGAAATAAAAAAATCGCTAAATTTACCTTCATCAATACAGATATTCCAAAGGCAAAAATTACTCATTTAGATGGTTCTAGAAAAGTTTTTAACATGCAACAATGCATTAATTTGCTCAATGGATTACCTGCTTCAAACAATAATGAAAATCGTCATGCTACGACTTCTGATGTCCGCCAGTCTAATAAATAATAAAAATTCTTTAATTTTCACTTTCGTTATTATATAATAGGCTAATTAATGGTTTTGTTTTCTGGTCTTTGAAGAGTAGCAAAATTACATAATGAAGATTAATGAGTATGAAGCCCTGCCGTTAATTTGTCTACTGATATAAAATTTTTTTTTCCAAAATTTTTTACTAATATGTTTTTGAATTTTTTGCAATCTCAAATTATATTGTCAATAATTTTTGATTTATTTTAATATATTTGAATATGAATTTAAATGATAATTTAGGTATACCTGTTAGCGATAGTTATTTTATCCGTTCACAATTGATTGGCAATGATATCAAAATAGCTCACCTAAATTGCACAAGCTTTAGTATTGGAACCAACTCTGTTAAATTTGATGAGATAAACAATATTATTAGTGGTAACTTTTTGGATTTTATGGGGTTTTCTGAGACGTGGTTAAAACCTGATATAAATAATAGTGTTGTGAATATCCCTGGTTATAAATGTGTTCGGAGTGATCGTCCAGTAAGACGTGGGGGTGGTGTTGCTTTATATATTAGGGAGTCAATTAAATTTAAAAAGGTATATTCCAGT